>OW679197.1:58479450-58647507 GCA_940337035.1 Agriotes lineatus | reverse complement strand
CTAAACGAACTGGCTAATATGGTACATCGTTGGAAAGCCCTTTTATTGTAGTTTTCAACTGTTTAATGAAACTCATATTGTTCCATTTAAAAAAACAGTTTTCAATTGTTTTAGTACGTTTGGTGCTATAACTCAGCCATGAGAAATTTTTAGAGCCAAGTGGAGTTTGTTTTGCATTTCTTGTTCGATTGTTAGTGATTTTGCGTAATTCATGCCCTACTTTTAATTTTAATTTAAAAAAATAATATGTTCCAAAATTTAAATTTAAGAATGCTATCATAAAGCACCTTTAGTGCTGATTTTAAATGTCTAAAAATATACAGGATGTTCCATTTAAAAAACCAAAGTTGTGTATTACTACGTAAAAATTGGATGCCATGGCTTAAATTGGTTTACGTCAATTTTTAGGTTATATACTGGCATTTAAAACAAAAAAAGGTCTTTTCGATATCTAGATTATTAACGAAGTTACGAGCTGTCTAGCGATCTACAAACACCCTGTATATATTTAGTGTATCTTAAATGTCAAAGTGGACATTTGATTTTTAAGTGACTTGTAGTTACATTCATAAATTAGGACCTATTCTTTAGCCATACTAGATGAAATTAATTTTTGATCATACTATACAAACCCTTCAGTAAACTACCAAACCTAAGAGGCTTCAATGTTACACAAACTCATATTTTAGAAAAACCTATTTGAAGTTTCAAGTTGTGGCAATGGATTTTATACTTTTGGACTATTCTAGTGTGTGTTTGGTGGTCTGTAGACATTGAAAGAAGGTTTACAAAAAGTATGTAATATACAAGGGGTTTAAAAAGAATAACATAGCCTCTGTTTTATCTAGCATTTATTGAAATACAAAAATGAGTAATATTGAACTTAAGTAAAATACCTTCTACTTTATCTGTTAAGAAATTTTGTTTTCTGTGCGACACCCATATCTGATTTTAGTAGGTGTATTGGTGTTAGAATGTTTATTCTTTGGTGCATTACACCATGTTTTAACCAATAGCCAATGTGTCAAGAAAAAAATTGCACACTTACACTTTTCGTTCTTTAATCTTAGAAAAATACTGATGCGTCTTCTGTTTTTTCGAATTTTCGTTGCTGTTATTTTTTATTTTTCGTGTTGGTTCATATAACTCACAATTTGCCACTATAATCATTCTTCGCCAGAAAAAATATGAGACAATTCATAATCGCCGATTCGACGTCATTGATTCGCCAACGCCGATTCGCCGCAGGTCAAACTCGCCATATACCCGATTCGCGGTCGCGTATCGGCCCGATTCACCGTGACGAGCAGCTGTACTTTTGAAATGCTTAAATAATGATGAAATAATCCATAATTTTATCTCTGATGCGGATCAATGATTACAGTTTATATCTGTATTAAGATGTTATCATTTTAACACTTTTTCTAATCATTGACAAATCATGCAATTGTTGTTCAAAGAAAAATGTTTGCATTTAAAACTTCATCCGCCGATGGCAAATATTCTAAGGCCGTTTTTTCAACGTGGAATTGTACTTCTGGCGACTCGACGACGACATATAGGCAACATCCAATTGTTATAGATTTAGTTGTAGTGATCTTTAAAAATCTTCTTTCTTTCTTTTTCGGATACCATCTTTAAAGTTTTTAATTATTTTTGATAAAGGTTTTCTATTTCTTGAAGAAGTATAATTTTTCTCTTTTTTTCTTCGTTTTTCTTATATTCCACTCCCATTTCTCAAAACATCTTTTTTGTCTTCTAAAAAAACGATAAAAGTGATGAACTACTAAAACATCATCGGTAAAATAACCACCTGTTTCCACGGAAAGAATTCATACATCAATAATATGATGCGTGGGATTTTTATCGTGATCCTGAATACTGCAAAAATTGAAATAAAATTATAATATAACTTGAAATAATTTTATATATTACCCGGTTTCACTTTGCTCTATGCTATATTCATCATATTTGTCTGAATTATAGCCATGTTCCCTATATACATCCACCTAAATCACTGTCAATCATTTTTGTTGCTAATAATTGCAATTATCACATCAATAGACAACCATAACACGAGCGCAACATGGATAAGCAAAGCACTAAGTTGCTTTGTAGCTAGTTTGGTCAACCTAATTAACTACAGTGCTAAATTAAAATTGGGGAACCTGAAACTTTGCATTTGTAATTAGTACGTAACATCATGTTTTGACCTTAGTTGGAATTACTAGCACAGCTTCTACGTGTAACATACAACCTTGTAACGTGAATAACACAAACAGTGAAATAATTGTGACATAGAACCTTATAATACCGTTAAAGTGCTCGTCTATCCCGTCCCTTGCAAAGAGTTTCGCCTCTGGCGTGGTTAACACGTTGACTTACCGTGCTCTTTTGCTTTTTCCTCCTAATGAAGCCCCTTACGAAAGTGGGCGAAACGTTAAGTTCTTCGATCTCAATCATGACACGGTCCAATCCCAGTTGTTTATTACTTAGTGTATACATTTGTTTCTTAATAAATCAATACAGCTGTGTTCATTTGTTGTGAGTTAACGTAGCTACAAATGTCTTAATTACCAGATTTCCAATCCTTCATTACCTATCAAACTTACTAATTCGTTCCTTACAGCCAACGCGACCTCTCTATCATTATCTTTGATTCACTCACTAAAGTGGAGGAGAGCTTTTATTTATGGTATAGTTCATAGGGCTTTGCTTTTTTAGGCAGTCATACGAATGTGGATAGTAGGTACGAGTAACAAGTCATTTCGTATTATCTATCGCGTTTAATAATGTCGTTCTTTCAGTCAAGTTTTGGATGTAGTACTAATAAAGGGCGCCTATTTCACCTGCGAAATCGTATGGCCCTGGTAATATTATAGGTACTTGCGGTTAATGGAACCCCGAGCAGCCGCATTAAACGAAAATGAAGGTACGCCCATCTCGTGTCCTTTTTTTACCGTTTCGGCCAAATTGTCGTCGGAAGTTCTGGGAAGCTCGCGATGAGATCGGGCTCGGTCTGGCATCGCGAGTGTCATCAGGTGTTGGCGTCGGGAGTGGCCCGTCCAGTTTGGGGTTCCACGCTTCATCCGTGTCTTTGCGGGACCGCAGATTTCTATCGGCCGCAGTAAATCGAGCTCGGAGACAAGTAAATGTAGTAGCGGAGGGGGCACTTCACTTGTTGGATGGCCAATGTACTGCTGAAAGCTGGATTCGTTTTGTTCGCTCCTTTTTGGCTTTGCCAGTCCATGTCACAGCCATGAATCACTGCGGTTATTCTTTTTCTCGGGGCGCATTTTTCGGGCATTCGGTGCACTTTGGTAAGCTGCTCCCTAATATGGATCGTCGCCGATCTGCCAAATGCCGCCGCCCGCTCTCCTATTGCTCGATTTGATCGGTCTTCGCATGCAAATTTAGTAATTTGCAGGGCGGTGGGAGACCCGCCGTTGCAATTTGTAATTTGCGGGCAACTGTGCTCGGCTACTACTGTACCATCAGGTGGCTTGCGTTCGGAAGTGGCCAAATCATTTCTGAATAGCGCGAGAGGCTTAATGCACGAACGAAGATTTGCATTCTACGATTAATTATCCTCTTTGGAGCTTAATCAGTTTTTTAATTGATCATAAAGAGTACTATGGGCCAAATCGATCTTTAATATTGCATAATTCAAAGCCTTATGGTAATAACTGAACAATATATATCAATAGTGAGTATCAACCGTACAAATAAGATAATTACTAAGATTTACTTATCCATTACGGGTTTGCTTGCTTACGCAGCATTGAAGTCACCAGCCCGATATGTTCTATTACGTGTAAACTGTAATAAATTCACCCATAACTGAAATTGAGTGCCAAGAAGATAAACATATATACAACAACATTATCCATTATCCAATAAGCTACAAAGATATTGTGCAGGGGACTTCAATGCTCTGTAGGTAAGCAAACCCGCAATGGACAAGTGGGCACTCTGTTACTGCTTAAAATGTTTAATTATACTAACTCAGTAGTAACAAGAACAAACTTTAATTTACCCACAACTGAAATTGGATGCAATGAAGATAAGTACATTTGCAAGTTCTAAAACGTTTTAGAATAAGCCACAAAGATATTGTGCAGGTGACTTCAATACTGCGTAAGCAAGCAAACCCACAATGGATAAGTACATTTTCTGTTACCGGCAGGATATTCAATTGTATTAACTTAGTGGTAACACATGTAATACTGCATATAAGCATATATACAACTTCTAGAAATGTTTGATTAAGCTACGAAAATATTGTACAGGTGACTTTAATGCTGCGTAAGTAAACAAACCCCCGGAGGAGAAATGTATCTTATTTTACTTTTCAGGACAATTATTTAATTGGATTAACTCAGTAGTAACACAAGTAAACTTTAATTCCTCTATACCTGAAATTGTGTGCCATGAAAATAAGCACAAATATAACAAATGAAAGGTTTTTTATAAAGCAAAATAGTTTGTGCAGGTATATTGAATTGCATAACTGACTATACAACTTCTAGAAATGTTTAATTAAGCTACGAAACTATTGCGCAGGTGACTTTAATGCTGCATAAGTAAAGAAACCCGCAGAGAAGTATAGCCTTGCGTTACTATTCAGCACAGTTATTTAATTGGATTAATTCAGTAGTAACGCAAGTAAACTTTAATTCCTCCATACATGAAGTTGTATGCGATGTAAATGAGTAGAAATATAACAACTGGAAAGTTTTTTATCAAGCCAAAAATGTTGTGCTCGCAACGGATACGTACATCTTGTGTTACTAATTAGGATATTTAAGAAGTTGAACTTAATAAGAGCACATGTAAACTTTAATTCACCAATAACTGAAGTTGTGTCGATGACAAAAAGTACAAATATAGGTAACAACTAGAAAGTTGCGCAGGTATCTTCAAACAAACCCGCAACGAACAACACGCTTTAGTATCTAACTTTTACATAATTATAGTTTTGTTACAACACAAATTTCTTATTTTGTAAATGTTCAACCATATTTTTATGTCATAAATCCGGATATTTAATTTGATTAACTCGACACAGAAACTTGTATTCGCCAATAACCGTGGTTTTAAGAAGAAATGCAGTTTTTCATTATTTTAAAGTAAATTAGTGTAATATTGGCCTGATGATTTCAATGCTCCATAAGCAAATAAACCCTAATCCGAACCGGAGAAGTACAATCATGTTACGTAGTAACATTTATGTTATAACACAATGTTCAGTCATATTGTTAATAGTAGTTTTGAGTATACGTCTATATAGTTGTTAGTCTCATAAAAGAAAGTGACAGAGTTGCTGCTACTGGGAATATTTCATTACATTAAATTCACCAGTAATATATAGAAACTTTAATTCAGCCATGACTAGGGATCCGTACCATAAATACAAGCGCAAATACAAGTTATGGAGATTTAGTTACACGAGTATGACTGGCAAAAAAAATGAATTTGAATTTCATATTTGGGGATTTAACACTGATTGGCTTGAAACTAATTTTAAGTATATTTTTTACTTTTTTCAAATCAAGGGGGTCTTAGTGGTGTTTTTTATTCAGGTAAAGTAGCTTTGCTGTATGTACTAACTACGTACAAAACGTTATATTTAATAGTTATGTATGGTAGGTACAAGTGAATAAAGAGGCATCTTATCCATAAGGGGAAAACTTATAATAATTTCCCGAAATGGTTAAAATCTCTTTATTTGAAATCGGCAGTGAAGTACGCCGAAATCGTCATTAAAATACGAGAAATCGGCAGTGAAGTAATCCATTGTTTTACGAATTTTTTGTAGGTGGTGAGGCGACAGATAAACGTCAATCGACCGAACATAACCTACAAAAGTTGGTTAAAATGTTGTAATTTCACGATTTCTCGATTTCAAATAAAACATAGTGTACACCTCGGCACTGAAGTTCCTTTTTATCCCTCATGTGGATTATTTTCCTTGGCCCTACGGGCCTCGGCAACTAAATCCACATTCGTGATAAAAAGTTATACTTCAGTGCCTTGGTATACAAATTACTATTATTCACGTGTGGCACATAAACAATTTTCCGACATCTACATTTAATTATACATATATTTTTTAAAGTTAAATAAATAATTTTAAATAAATATATTACTTGGTTTTGTACTAGTGAATAGTGTAGCATTTTATCCACCGTTATCATTACAATGTTACTTTACCTTGGAGATTTTCATAAGTAAAACATAGCATTATAATGCTAATGAAAAACACATATTTTCCTAATTTCTTCTAGGCATATGGATCGGACTACATGAACAATTCTCTATTTCAACAGAGTAGACTAATTGATTTAACCGACCCCACAAGCAAAAGTTCATGAGAATTAAATTGGGACTTAAGGGGGGCGGTTTCTCCCAATCCATTTTTCGCGAAAGATCCGAGGATAGTGAGCGAGCATCCATCTTATTGAAAATACATTCAATTATAATAATTTAAAGGCGAATTATCAATCTCTTCCTTAAAAAAAATTGTAGCATTTCTAAATAAATTTGATTGAAATTCCTATAAAAATACACGATCCAATAATCCCATAGTACGTGATAGTGCACCATGCAATAACTTTTAGGTATAAACTATTGTCTTCGGTTGAAAATAGTAAAATAAGGAATTATTTCAGCCCAATATCGGCAATGTTGAGATATAACTGCTCCATTTGTAGAAAATGTCGATTCATCCGAAAATACAATTCTCTTGTAAAAATCTGGTTCTGCTAAAGTTTTATCCCCCATTTCTCTTTCTTATTCCTCTTATTATAGGCCAGTGGCCTGTTTTAACCACAAAGTGGTTCTATGAACCCTCTTTGCCCTTAGGTCGGGTAGGTGGCTAGCCTTGTCCGTCGAAAGTGGGGAAGAGTTCCCTTGTTAGGAGTAAACGACTATCACAGGTGTTAGTGTCGTAGCTAGGGAGCGTACAATTTTTAAACTCTAGAGTCGCGAGAATTTGCTCGCTGGTCCATCCGCTCCCATTTATAAACAAAAATCCAAACGTTTTGCCTCATCACATTCTTTAAAAGTTTGTCAAAGATGGGGTCTAACTGTTTAGTTTTGATTTCTTTTAATATTTCTCTCTCTCGCTCTATTTTAAAACGAGATACGAAGAATTTTTTCTACTGAATGCAAAAGTAAAACGGATGTGTTTTCTTGTTTTGTAACATTTAGAACGGAACCACTTTCTTCCAGTTTCTTCACCAATTTTCGGACGGCCATATGGGAAATTCTTGTTTCTGGATATTTTTAGCTAAATTTGTTTATCACCTCGCAACTGCAAAGATCGCCAGTACCATAACATTGAATTAAGTACAGTCGTGTGCAAATAAATCTGGGACAGTGTTTTTTTCACATGCAGATTCAGTTAAGAATTTGAAGAATATTTCCATGGATTTCCTCTTATCAGAGAGAGTTACGGGTTTCAGTACCTGTTAAAGTTTAATGTAACTCTTTCTGATAGCAGGAAATCCATGGAGATATTCTTCAATTCTTAACTGAATCTGCATGTGAAAAAAACACTGTCCCAGATTTATTTGCACACGACTGTACGTTCTCTCTTGAGCGTTGACATTATAGGATTATCGATAATTACACCCCTTTTATGTGTAGTCTGACGTTTTACAAATTGCTTAAGCACATTTGTAGTAGGTACGTATGGATGGTAATTTGAATTTGAAGATAAAATTTTCCTACTCAAGTTTTTGATAATTTCTGAAAAATCTTTTTTTTTTTTCATCTTTATAACTCAATCCGTGGACATACTGTAGGTATAGTTGGGATTCGAGAAAGGAAGTGATAAATAGTTATTCGAACTCAGTTCATTTAATTTCATTGAGTTGGTAATACCGAGTGACTATAAATGATTGAATTTTTTTTATTAGGTTGGCACTGTTTATGTTGGTAGCACTGTAAGTCTATGTCAAATTCGAGGTTAGCAGGTTAGGTTTTGCGCCAGTTTTGACATAGAATGACGCAAAACCTAACCTGCGAACATTGAATTTGACATAGACTTACAGTGCCACCAACATAAACAGTACCAACCTAAGAAAAAAAATTTCAATCATTTATAGTCACCCGGTAGAATGTAAACTTTAATTCGCCCGTAACTGCAGAAACACAGCTTTTTCAATGTTTCTGATCAACTTAAATAAATATTGGGCTGGTGACTTCAATGCTGCGCAAGCCAGCAAACTTTTCACTGCATTAGTAAATTTTACCCAATTATATTTATGTTATAAAATAAATTTGTTATTTTTTTTTTAGTTGTTCAATCATACTATTAATAGCGATATATCTATATAATATCGTCTTAGCCTGATCAGCAACGTTTCAGAGTTGTAAGTGTGCTTATTTTGATCTCAGATAACTAAAGCTGCTATGTGTAACAACAATTTGTTAAATAGTTTTTCATTTGAATTTTAAACATTTCACATGCTTTATGGTGTGCTGGATCATGAGGGTATCAAAGTTTCCATGTACCGCTGCTGAGTTAACTATTTCAATACCCTGAGCAGCACCTGTAGTTTATTGCTTCTTTTATTCAAACTACAGCTATATACACTTATAAACATAAACAACATAACTAAACATGAACAAAATAACAAATTTGAGTAAGAACAATAATTATGTAAAAATTACTAACGTGTGTTTATCCTTTTCGGGTTTGCTATATAACGGAGCGTTGAAATCACTAGCCCAACGTTTTCGTAATTTGTATAAAACCGCAGCAGAAGTTACATTTGTGTTTAATTATTTTTAAAGACCAAAACTGCAGTTAGGAACAAATTACAGTTAATAGGTGATACCATTGAGTTTATAACTCCTCGTCAGTCACAAGAGACCCACAAAATCGGACCAAGGTTGGATGGATGCAATAACAATAGCTCATTGTAGATTAATCTAAATACGCAATATTAACACGGCTGTTTGGTATATTTGTAGAACTAACTATGTGGCTATGCAAATTCTCATTATTAATGCAATTTCCTGCATTGAATTTTTTCCTACATACTTCATATCGGTTTCTCTCTGCTAAGAAACGCAATCTGCGCGAGTTATACGAATGGGGGCTATGTAAGGTGCCGTAGAGCCCATGTAATAGCTTTCACTTATTCCGCAGATATGACAGTAATTAACCATGCGCCCAACACAGTAGCGAATTCTTGCCGCTGCGCCGATTCATTTGCATTTAGATAACAAAACGATTAAACAGTTTTTGCGCAGCCTATCGGCATTATGGGCCGTCTAAAATGGAAACGAATAAACCAGATTCGCCACAGCCGGCGCTAATTAGCGACGCATTACGCGCGTCGTGACGTCGACTCCGCGCTCGTGTGGACGCGTCCCGTTTTTAGGCCTTGCGGGGCACGTCTCAATGCGCGCTATCTGGCCTATTATGTGAGCGAACGAAAATGTTAAGAAGTTTATAGCAAGATCCAAACCATTTAGTGTTACTCTCACACCATTGATATGTCAATTACGGGAACCTGTTTAAATGACCTGGCGAAGGTAACGAACCTGGCCGTATGTTAGAAGTCACGAACTATGAACCATATTACTGCTGCTACGGTTCCATGGCATTATTGCTTGTTTTAGCTCCTTGCAGCACGACTTCTAACACTTTTTCGCCTTCTTGTTGTGCCTTACTGCTGCCTGATAGATTTATTAAGTGCTGCCCAGTCACAACATAAATTCGTGCCCTGAAAAAAATAAAAGCGCTTTCGGTTGTTTCTCGGGAACGTTTTTACGAGGACGTGGCGTCGTCGCGCGGTAATAAGCCGGCCGTAGGCGTAGCCATGGCAACTAAAAAGGATTCACTAATAACAGGCGTAACTATGGCAACCCAAAAACTTATAATCAGCGCCTCGTTTTAATGGGGGTTGGTCCTCAATTTGGGTCTTAACTTTAATTAACGTACAAATTTCCAAATTTTTCTTCAAATCTTCTAATGGATGCGTTATGCAGAGAAGAAAGCTTTTTTTTAAAGGGGTTCCTGCATGTTCCACGGTAGAATTTGTCATCGTCGCTTGTGGAAATTAATTAGCAGGTAAAATTCGAGACAAAGAGTCGCAGCTTCTTTATGGGCCTGCGGAAAAAATGGCAATTAGTATGCAAATAGAAGACAATAGTGATCATTCCGAGAACGGTTCTATGCTGAATTCTTGCACCGAACATGCGAGCCGAGTGTGTTCTGTGTGGCATTCCGTTGCTGAGAAGAGCAAAGGATACTAAGCTCAACGCATGCCATTAGCGATATCCATGTCAATCCATATACAGCTAACTCCTCTCCGTCTCGGGTATTTTTCAGCGTACACATGTTCTGGACTGCGAAAATAGCCGTTTGGTGTTCGAAACGAGTTCCGCTGAAATTGCTCCTCATGGAACAAATATGAGGAATGTCTGTCATAATTTTTTTTGCAAATAGTATTTATCCAAATATTCTTTTAAGTTAAATTCATTTTGGATAATTTAGGGATTTATTTAATCTAACTCCGTTTCAAAAAACACTCACTACATCAGAAAATGTTTATCAGTAGAACCGTCATTGTACAATATTTATTTAAAAAATTCAGTAGTCACCAACTAATTTTTGTAAATTAACTTCAACTCAACATATTTTTTGTTAATAATTTCAGACGATCTTTATTCTCGAAGCACAATTTAAATCATTGGAACTTTGATACTGGGTTTACACTTTCCCCCTGTTCGTATGCGAAAACGTATTGTCAAAAGTTCAATGTGTGGTTTTTATTTTACCATTAAAATGTAATCGTTATAAATTACCCCAGTTTTGTTGCTTATTTGCACATTTCATTAAATATGCGAAGATATCGCTCGGTTAGAAACTTATAACTCTTTATACGGGGTCCATTTGTTTTGAAATGTGGTAGATTTTGCTAAGGGATGTGTTAGGGCTATTTGGAAGTTTCGTGAGCATATTTTGACGTTAGCTATAATTGGGGCATATTTCTAAAGCTGTGCCTCAGCTGAGTTGCCCTTAACGCATTTAATTACTATACGAAGACAAAAAGGATATGAATCATCATTTCCGCTACGGTTATCGTAGAATTGCAGTTTTTTGTGGTCGGAACTACTAACTGAGTTTACTTATCGAGTTGTGCGTGCTGTACCTTGGTATTGTAAAAAGAATATTCCGCTTAACAAGTTCAGTTAAGATAATTATTATCTGTCGATGTTTGACGTTTCAAGGTTACGTATTTGACGTGTAAAGACTTGGCTGTGCCTCTCGTCTGATAAAAGTGACCCTAACTGACAGCTGATGCTCGTTAAGATTTCATTAAGGTTATACATGTCAGTTTGTTCGTAATATTTCAAAGTTGCTTCCTTACGATTTAACGCGGATTCGTCGTAACATCCGGCCGCGATCAGGAGTTCTAGTGCCATTGCGTCACATTGTGGTGGTATTAGCCCATTTTAATTCCGTCGCTTAGAAATAGAAAAAAACAGGTTGAGTAAAAAAGCTTAGTATCCATTAATGTATTGTTCTCAATTCTTTTTTGTGGATAGTTTCGGGATAGCACTTATACGGTGGAGTTAAATGAGTTCCGGGACGTTTGGTATTTACTGATTCAACACCTATGGATTATTTTTCATCTCGATTGTGGCTTTTTATTGATGATTTTTTATGGTTTTTCTACTTATGGTATTTGGTTTCTTTGACTTTTTCTTGTATCTTGGCATTGTGGTTGTCTAATTTTAGTGTTTAGTTGTGGACTCGTCCTACTAGATTTGGATCTGGTTGCCAGATAGAAGTTTCCACTTACGACTTTGGGCCTCTTCGACTTCCTTATCACAGAACGCTTGAATTCAAAGATAATACACTTATTTAAATTCAAATAAACATTTTGCAACTGAAAAATATAGTGACGTGAACTAATTTGATAATGTACGTTCTTGAAATTTTTCTGCTTATGTCGGTTTTGTTCTTCATGTATCAAAGCAGTAGTCCTTTATGTGTGCGTGCTTTCCAATTTAATTAATAGAACGTTAAACTTAGATTTGTTGACGCCATATGATTACGTAGCGTATTTAATATTATTTTCATGTAAATATCGTAAAAGTGCACAGATACCTATTACTTCGGTACGAGGAACTATATTTATATAAATGTTTTATTTACCTGCATATACATAATAAAATAAACGTCACTGTAATTGCATCGAATTGACGTCTTACTATTGCTGTGATAGATTCTAGCTTATCACGGATTCTGAGTGTAATAAAGGTAAAATTTTGAGAACTCACCTTTGAAATTTAATCTTCCTTGCAACTTAATAATATGGGAGGATTTTTTAATTTAAATTTTGGGAATTGTGGGTTATTTAAATTGGTGGCGCTTGCATTTAGTTACATTTAGTTTAGTGTTGACCTACTCCACTTTGCCAGAGTTTAGTTAGTGAGTCCCGTTGAACGCAATAGTCACGGAACCGATTTTGCTATCTGGCTTGCTGTGAAGAATGTTATAATAGTGATTGATTTAGTTTGGTGCTATTTATTGTTAGAGTGTTCAACGGCTAACAGACGTTTAAAACACTGTACAAAATTGCAGTTTCGGTACTGACTGAAATATTGAACAAAAATGTAATTCTGCCGGGCGATATTTGCGTTGAATTGATGTACGAGTTTGCTATTTTGTTATTAAAAGAAAGGGTCCCGAGTGGTGTAGCTTGAACAAGCGTCCACGTTCGATCAGCAGAGTTAAGCAACGCTGTCTCTGGTCAGAACTTGGATGGGAGTTCCACGGCTGCATCTCTCGGCGCCTCGTGGTACGGCTATCACGGAAAAAAGTTGGTCTCGGCGGTCATACAACATCATGACAGTCGTTAGTGGGGTTGGAAGTCCTCATAACTGCACAACGACGCCTATAATTGGCCTAACGGCTGTTGGCTGAGTGCAAATTAAATAAAAATAAAAAAAATGATTTTTTTAACTGTTGTATCTCAGACATATTTTAAGGTAACACTAATGTCAGATTTATTAAAAGTGTTTTTTCTTAGGTTTACGTAAACTTCCGTATAAATGCAATTCCATTGTAGTTGCATAAATATGTAGCTTTACACAAATATTTATTACAATTAAATAATTTTACTTTCCGTGGGAACAGAGAAAGGAAATCGAATTACTTCTAAATTGTGATTAAATTACATTGTAACAACAATGTGAACCTACTAGCTGGGGCGATTATAATGGAAATATTTACTATTTGCATTTACCAGTAAAATATTGATTAAATTTAGAAAATGATTAACTTCAAAACATCTCTGACACTCAACACGTTACAGTTTTAGATATTTTAAGCAAAACAGAGTAAATTTGCAAAGCTGTTTCGTTGTTACGACTTGTGGAAAATTAGTATTGTTACAATTGTTCGAAATATTGTATTTAATTGTTGCGGGAAAATGTGCGAAATAGGTATAAGAACTATACAAGCTATACAGAGCTATATAAAAGAAAAAATCGGGAGTGTGCTCCCCTAGACTTTCTCGCATTCGCCTTGTTTTCTAGCAAATTTGAAAAGTTTATTGCAATGTATATTATACATACAGCGATAAAATTACATTTTCAGGTAACCACTACCTGTTTAGGTCAAGTGCCGCTTTAGGTTAACCTATCATACTGAAATTTTATATCTGGGAGTTTTTCTCAATAATAAATGTATGTGCAAAATTTCGTGCAAATACCTTGAAGAAAACTGGTACCTTACTTGAATGGATACCGCTACCTGTTTAGGTAAAATTCCACTTCCGGTTAACCGATCATGCTGAAATGTAATATCTGGTAGTTTTTCTACATAATAAATGTATGTACAAAATTTTGTTCAAATATCTCGAAGCAAACTGGTACTTTACTTGAATAGGTACCGCTACCTGTTTAGGTAAAGTGCCACTTCCGGTTAACCGATTTCGCTCAAAATTTGACAGGAATCTACAAATTTTAAATAATGACTATGTACATAATTTCAAGGGTCTAGCTTATTTCGTTTTTAAGTTATCGTGTTCACACACACACACACACGCGCACACACGCACACACATACACACACACAGACATAATTCGAAAAATGGTTTTTTCGGACTCTAGGAGGTCTAAAACGTCAAGATTCGTCAAAATCTCGAAGTCGATTTTTTTGACGATTACAATACTTTCTCTATACTACCGTATGCGAGAAAGTAAAAAAGGAAAAAACGCTTCTAATTTCCAAATTGGGGCAAAATAAATATAATTTTGGCAGTAAAAATATTAATTTCTCGTTTTATAGTGCGAATATATGCGTGGTAGAAGTGTCGCAACTAAATAAAAGTTGAAAAAGCACGGGTGCAGCTACGAGGCATCTTCAATCTACGGAGCTGCGAGGTTGCCGACGTGGAGGAGGTCCTTAGACTACGACGTTATCGGGCTGTGTTGAGCCTGAAGGAAGTGTCATTTTAGCGAAGCCAATATCGAACCCCATGCCAGCTCTGCAGGCATCTCCAAGGGTCACTAGCAGATCACTTTTGGGGACCCATGTGAATGAAAAGGGAACCTACAGAAAAGTGGGATATCTAGTTGAGAAGGCAATACAAGTTAGTATTCATAGGCAGCTAAGTAAATCTATAATTTACCTGTGAAGTGTTGCTTAAATACAGTAAAGTGTTTTCGATGAAGGCAGATTAAGAAAATTCCTTAAGGAATTATAATTTTTGCATGGCTCTATCTGATATACGACCCAAGTGTATCTAAAATAAGAGAAGCTGACCTAGTTATAAAAGGTAATATAATTTAACATAAATAATTTACGGGCACAAAAAACATTTGTCATTATAAAAGAAGTTTGGCAATCGTGTGGTGCTAATTATTAGAAAAGCTCAAATATAAATCATTACACAGATAAATGCAGTCTATTCGATATGAAATAACTAACGCAAGTTTTATTTCCAACTATAAGATTGCGAAGTTCTCGTCGGCGATTTTCATTCAGAGTTCATCTTGTAAGAGCCTGGTAAGCGATTGTTATACAAAGACGTTTCTAACAAGCAACTAACAGTATTTGATGTTCCTGCGCGCATTTACAAAACTTTTTAACGGTTTCCTGCGGGCGCAGCAAAAACAAAGGCGTTGTTCGGCGCTGTTCTACATGCCCTGAATAAAGCTGCAACTGCATGTAAACGCTGGCAACAATGAGCGAGCGGCAACAGGACTTTTCAGGCGATGCGTTATGATATCTGCTTTTGAAGCGTCTGAAGGCGTCCGTGATTGGCAGTAGGGTTGTAACAGCGCTTTTTTCCTTGGAGGCTACATCTGCGGATTTGCGACTCCCAATTATGCACTATGACTAGCGCTTTTCGCCTCCACTATTTGTGCGTTTGTATTCCTTATAGACCGGGACTCGGAAAAATGCGCCGATACGCGCAGTTTAAAAATCCGGCGTGTTATTAAGTGATTAATGCCGATGCGATGGCAGGTATTTGCAAAAAGTTGCCGCTTTTGGTCTCTTATTGCTGATCGGACTGATTGCTAAGTACCTGCAGTGGAGGTTTTCTCAGGAGCCCGAAAAATGCTCAAATTGAGGGGGTAATGATGCGCTATTTCTCTGGATTAATGAGAGAGCGCTTTCGTGAATTTTATAGGGGTTCATTGTGTGAATTTCAAATTCTAGCGCATCAGCAAAAGAACGATAAGAATATGCCCTGAAGTTCAGATTTATGACATCTAAAAATTTAAAAAAACACACTTTTAACTTAGTGCTCATGCCAATTCTGTTTTCCTTCCACTGTACTTTATCTTGTTTAAGTACTAACGTCCCCAAAACTAGCGTGTAGTTATTGTTTATCAAAACCAATTCCTTTATTGCGTTAGCAATCATTAAAATGACTTTGCTGCATGAATCAATTGTTAAAACATAAAGGTAGTGCTCACATCGATTCCAATGCGGGAACTGTTCGCGTTAGTCCTGCCCTGTTCCCATTCCACAGTACTTTATCTTGGCAATGGATCGTTACAAATTAGACGCCTGCAAACATAAGAATATTCATTTATTTTGATAACAATCATCTTGTTGACGTATTGATATCTTTCGCTGATTGTACATCACTTTTGTTGACATTTTCCTCTTACGATATAGGTAGTCGTCTGGTCCTATTAATCTAGTAGTATAAGAAGCTTAAATATACAGTACCCCCAGCCAAGAAAAGCGCCCTTCGGTGCCTTCCAAGAATCCTTCGACACTCAGCATCACTCCGTTTTGCTAGTACAATGAAATGTTATGAACCAGTTATTTATTAAAAAAAAAAAACCAAAACAAAATTTCCTTTTGCCTTTGACCATATCTCAAAAGTTGATGTTGCCTTCATTTTCGGAGGACCTATCGTATGAAAACGATCCAAGACTTCAGGAAGGTTCCTGGCGACAGGAATCGTGTACACATACTAACATACGTACACCGCACAGCACGTTTAGGCACCCCCCAATATGAGGGAGGGATCTAGTGGGCTGGGGTCTTCACCAAAAGATCCGCACAGTCGAGACGGGGATTTGGTATAGCGGGTTCATTAGTCTGTTGACACGAATTTTAGAGATATTTCACTCAGAGTGGTTTTGGATATGGGGTAATTTCAATACTTCGTACACTTCGTGTCGAAGTAAGTGTTAGCTTGCACTTAGGTTAGGCGATGTGTCACTTTTGACATATCGGGTGAGTCATCGATAATTGACGCTGTCTGTGGTACCAACAACAAAGCAGTAAGTCTAACAGAGACGTATTAGAATGGACCAGCATCGTAGGGTTGAACAATCGTAAATTTAAAGGGGACCTATCGAGTCGCTATCTTTTAGTTAGTGGGTGACATTATTCACTTCTTTTTTTAATATTGCGTTCTTCCGATACATGTTTAATGGTACATGAGAAACATTCACCAGACCGCTAAATTTTATTGTTTTCGTTGGGAAGGGAAACGAGAATTAATCGTAAGCAAACAATTTTACATCAAATCAAAATCGATTTGCGGATTCAACCCGAAAGGGACTATGAAGATGTAATGTTCGAGTTTTGTACAGACCGTTGCTATGCCAGCATTTTGCACAGAAATTTCACCAGCGAGCTAGGTTCCAGGAAATTCTAGCGGGCTCTGTACCTGAGGGGCCAGTTCCCGCG
The DNA here is from genome assembly GCA_940337035.1 of Agriotes lineatus. Taxonomy (NCBI): domain Eukaryota; kingdom Metazoa; phylum Arthropoda; class Insecta; order Coleoptera; family Elateridae; genus Agriotes; species Agriotes lineatus. The sequence goes on along the minus strand of OW679197.1, from coordinate 58,630,316 downwards.
CTACCCCCACAAATTACCGTTAAGGGCATTCATTTGCCCATTCCTATTCTGTATCTTTAAGAGACGAGTCGTGGCGAGTTGGCATTGTGTTTAAAAATTATATTACAGTTTATCCACACTAAGTTACGGTGTTTTCTTATATTATATCATCAAACGAGTGGTTGCCCACGAAGCAACGCAAGTGGAACCATTCCCCCACATTGGTCCAATCGAGCAGGATTTTTGGATATTGCATCCGGTCCATAGCCTAAGTTACGGGCTCAATTCCAGCGACGCCAAAAATCAACGACGCCACAGGACATAGGAACAGCGAAGCTCCGGATTTCGGACGTCTTTGGCAATACAGGTCGGTCCTTTCCATATTTTAACCCGTTATTAATCCAATTAATTACCCCCTTTAATATCGCTTCTACTTATTATTATAAATTTAATTACTATATCTCTTACCGCGCCATTGAGGTTATATTTTATCATGGCAGATTTAAAAAACCAAAAAACTCGCAGGGGTACCTTAAAATCCCAGTTAACACGTTTTGCAACATATGTAGAGACTTTCGATAGTAACAGTGGCAATTTATCTGAATTAGAAAAGCGTTTAAATGCTATTGATGCAGTTTATAAAGAATTAGACCAAATTCAGTCGGAAATAGAGTTAAGTTGCGATGATAATGAGTCGTTCGACCTTCAAGAACAAGAGAGATCGGCTTTCGAAGAAAAATATTTTCAAACAGCAGGTATAGCGAACAATTACTTAAAAACCCTTTCAGAGGTCACTGGTCTTGCCAACCCTAGTTTAACTACCGGTTCATCGCAGGTAGAAATAGCCCATGTCGCAAAACTGCCTCAAATTGTTCTCCCTGAATTTGCGGGGTCCTATGAAAAATGGACGGAATTTCACGACAGGTTCGTTTCCCTTATTCACAATAATCACTCGCTGAGTAATGTTCAAAAATATTATTATTTACAAGGATGCCTTAAAGACGACGCCGCGCAAGTAATCAGCTCTTTAACTGTATCTGATGCCAACTATCAAACGGCTTGGCGATTATTAGTAGAGCGGTACCAAAACGAGCGCGCAATTATTAATTCGCGAATTAAGGGGATGTTAGATATACCAAATGTAAGGCAAGATTCGCATGCTCAGCTTAGATCCTTTTTGGATACATTTTTAAAACATTATCGCGCTTTAGAAAATTTAGAACCCACGGTGAAATATTGGGACACCCTGTTATTTTACTTGATGACAGCAAAATTAGATGTAAGCTCTAGAAGGGAATGGGAAAATGCAATAAAAAACAATAAATCGCCTAAAATTGCAGATTTCATTACGTTTTTAACGGAACGCTGTAATTTTCTGGAAAATATCGACATTAAATCAATTTCAACTGCTGCCCCTCCGAAAAGGAGTTTCAGTGATTTTCGTGCTAAAGCTTACGCGCACGTGTCGTTAAACAACAATTCAGCTTGTAGCTATTGCCGCGGTACGCACTCAGTGTATTCATGCAAAAAATTATTAGACATGTCACCAAATGTAAGACTGACGGAAGTAAAACGGGTTAATCTGTGTACTAATTGCTTACGTCCAGGACATTCAAATTCATCATGCCGATCTGGCTCATGCAGAATATGTCAGAAAAAGCATAACAGTTTATTGCACATCAATCTTCAGAATCCTGTCAATACGACGCAAATGCCCATTTCAGGGCAAAATAGTACGCTTGGTGGAAACACCACTCCAAGCCATGCCGATCAACTCCCGCAACCAAATTACGATTGCAGTCGATTTCAGTCTCTTACTCCAAATATGGAAAATACGACGCACTCTCAAAATATTTGCAGTGTACCAAACATTTCTACAAATGCTCACTGTAGCTATATACACCCTGACTCATTCGTATTGCTATCTACAGCGCTCATATATGTATTTGATTCCCAAAATCAACCCGTATTGTGCCGCGCGCTGTTAGACAACGGTTCGCAGTCTAGCTTCATTACCGAAGGCTTAATACTGCGCTTAGGATTGCAAGCCAGAAAAATAAATCTACCAATATCTGGAATAAGTCAGTCTTTAATCAATATTAATTACCAATCCCAGATAAAAATAAAATCTAGACTAAATGAACATGAAGTTCTGGTTTCGTGTCTCATTATAAACAAAATAACAGATATCATGCCCCAAAAATATATCGACACTTCCAAATTAAAAATACCATCCGATTTGTCACTGGCAGATCCAAATTTCAATACACCGTCAAATATTGACGTACTTTTAGGCGCTAGCGTATTTTTTGATCTTCTCGCTACAGGTCAAGTTAAGCTAGGACCACGTCAACCCGTGATGCAAGAAACTAAGCTGGGGCGGATTGTTTCGGGACCTATACAAATTTCCCAAAAACAGCCAATACAAAAATGTTTTCTAATCTCAAACCAAGAGATTAACAATCAATTAGAGCGCTTTTGGAGGTTAGAAGAGAATTATACTCGCGATTGCTATTCTAAGGAGGAAAATGAGTGTGAGAATCACTTTGTAAATAATTTTAGTAGAGACCCTATCACAGGACGGTTCACAGTCAAATTGCCATTTAAGGACAATTATATTCAGTTAGGTGATTCTAGGGAAAATACAATTAAACGTTTTTATGCATTAGAACGCAAATTAAATAAAAATATCACCCTTAAAGAAAGCTATTGCAGTTTCATGAAGGAATATCAAGACTTAGGTCACATGAGTAAAATAATGCCCAGTCAAAATCCAACCTCAAACTTAGCATATTACATACCCCATCATGCAGTTGAAAAACAGGAAAGCTTAACGACCAAACTACGAGCAGTCTTTGATGCTTCCGCTAATACGAGTTCGGGCTTCTCATTAAATGATACTTTAATGGTAGGTCCAAATATACAGAGTGATTTATTTACCATAATTTTAAAATTTCGTCAACATAACGTCGTGTTAACTGGCGACATCACTAAGATGTATCGCCAGATATTAGTCCATCCTTCTCAACGGAATTACCAACGAATTGTTTGGCGCAAATCTAGCGAAGCTGAGCTAGAATATTTTGAATTAAACACGGTCACATACGGTACCGCCCCAGCGTCCTTTCTCGCCACACGATGTTTAAAGCAGTTAGCGCTAGAAAACAAAGGTAGATATCCTCTTGAAAGTAACATACTTATGACGGATTTTTTTATGGACGATCTACTCACAGGAAGTCATGATATTGAATCACTGATAACCATTAGAAATAACATTATGCGTATGTTACAGCAAGCAGGATTTGAATTACGCAAATTTTGCTCGAACGAAAAAGGCGTTGTGGCTGATTTGCTTGACCAAAACGAAATCATTTCCAATTACGTGATAACTGAACATAATAGTGTCAAAACCCTAGGTGTATCCTGGAATCCTTTAAGCGATGACTTTCAGTACAACGCTGTCATACCAGATGATATTTCTAGTAACGTTTCCAAAAGGCGTATACTATCGTATATATCACAAATATTTGATCCATTAGGACTTCTAGGCCCTGTCATAACACAAGCTAAATGCATCATGCAACAACTATGGAAGCTACGTATTGATTGGGACCAAACAATACCTGATGAGTTGCATAAATTATGGCTAAATTTTCAATCTCAACTTCAGCACATTAATTCCATTCGTATACCAAGACACGCCTTAATAAAAAAACCCTCAAGTGTACAGTTGCACGGTTTCTGTGATGCAAGCATCAAGGCTTACGGTGCCGCGATTTTCGTTAGATCGCAAGACGAAAATAATATCCAAACTACTCTATTATGTGCCAAATCACGAGTAGCACCCCTTAAGGCAATCTCGCTACCCAGATTAGAACTTTGCGGTGCAGTATTGCTTGGCCAGTTAATGAATAAGGTAAAATCTTCATTATCATTAGATATCGATGATATATATTATTGGACTGATTCAACTATAGTGTTCTTGGTTGTCAGCCCAACCTCATACTTGGCAAACCTTTGTTTGTAATAGAGTATCCGAAATTCAGCAAATTACTGACATTAATAACTGGCATCACATCAGCTCCCAAAATAATCCTGCAGATGTAATATCAAGGGGCTCAACACCCAAGGAATTAGCAAGTTCTGGTTTATGGTGGAACGGTCCGTCGTTTTTACTATCAGACATCAATCAGTGGCCAACAAATACAAATATTTTGAATTATTCCAGAATTGATGCAGAAGTGCCCGAATGTAAACGACAATCTATTTCGTTACACTGTGCAATTACCCTTAATTTATTTAATAAATATTCCAGTTATTCCAAATTACAGCGGATAACAGCATATTGTTTACGGTTTATTCGGAATCTCAAATCAACTCCAGATAGCAGACTACGCGGACCACTAACAATTTCGGAAACATCGAATAGCACCCGTGCTCTTGTCAAAATTGCTCAGGCCGAATGTTTTTCTGATGACATTAAGGCAATTAACATCTCAAAAAATGTTAAACCAAGCAGTAAGCTTGCCCCTTTAAATCCATTTATGGACAGTCACGGACTCTTGCGAGTAGGTGGCCGCCTTAAAAACTCAATGTTAAGCTACAATGCAATGCATCCGATTTTACTTCCACAAAAACACCCTCTCACAAGGCTTGTAATTCAATACGAACACCTCCGCAATCTTCATGCAGGTCCACAAGCTACACTAGCATGTATAAGGCAAAGATATTGGCCACTCAACGGTAGACAGGCAGTAAGATCTGTAGTTCACAAATGCGTGACATGTTTCAAGGCTAACCCTAAAAGTGTTTCACCACAAATGGGTGATTTACCTAAATCTAGGGTGACCCCATCCAGGATATTTTCGATCTGCGGTAGTGATTATGCAGGCCCGTTTCAAATAAAGGATGGCAAGACCAGGAACAGAAAAATTGTTAAGGCTTACATATGTATTTTTGTTTGCATGGCTACAAGGGCTGTGCACCTGGAACTTGTCAGCGAATTGTCCACCGACTCATTCTTATGTGCGCTTAAAAGATTTGTGTCGCGACGAGGTTTATGCAAAAAGATTTACTCAGATAATGCCACTAACTATCGCGGAGCAGACAATGTTTTGAAATCTATTAAACATATTCTACATGAACAAAAATTGCACAACTTTTTCTTGCAAAATAACATTGAATGGAGTTTTCTCCCTGCAAGGTCGCCTCATATGGGCGGATTGTGGGAATCTTGTGTACGGTCTGTGAAATATCACCTCAGACGCATAACCAATAACTTTCATTTCACGTTTGAAGAATTCTATACTTTAATAACCCAAGTAGAAGCGGTATTAAATTCTCGTCCTTTAATGCCCTTATCCTTGATCCCAACCGACCTTGAGGCGCTGACTCCGGGTCACTTTATAATTGGCGAAGCTCTCACCGCCGTACCAGAAGTAGATCTGCAGTCCACTCCGATTAGCAAGCTTTCTCGCTATAAGCACATCTGCAAGATGTCTCAGCATTTGTGGACCAGGTGGTCCAAGGACTATCTTCATCATCTTCAGCAGCGCTCGAAATGGCGTTTTCAGAAGGAACCCAAGAAGTTAATAGGGGCGTTGGTACTGCTGAAGGAGGACAACGCGCCTCCCCTACAATGGCCCATGGGACGCATCACAGCCATCCACCCAGGTACGGATGGAATAGTGCGCGTAGTGAGCGTAAAAACAAAAAACAGTGAGCTTAAACGTGCCGTTGGGCAAATATGTGTGTTACCGGTGAGTGAAGAGTGATTGATATAGGGGACGTTCGACTTTATAGACAACTATTTGCATTTACATGTCGCGTTTAATGTCGTTTTTTTGTCCTAATGTATATTGTATATTTGAAAAATTGTAAATTTAGCATTCTGTGTATATACCGCCAACAAGCCACAGCTCATTGTTATATGTTCATATGTATTTGTGTTTTCTTTTTTTGTTGAAACGTAGTCGTTTCAAAGGGGGCGGTATGTTCGAGTTTTGTACAGACCGTTGCTATGCCAGCATTTTGCACAGAAATTTCACCAGCGAGCTAGGTTCCAGGAAATTCTAGCGGGCTCTGTACCTGAGGGGCCAGTTCCCGCGCTACCCCCACAAATTACCGTTAAGGGCATTCATTTGCCCATTCCTATTCTGTATCTTTAAGAGACGAGTCGTGGCGAGTTGGCATTGTGTTTAAAAATTATATTACAGTTTATCCACACTAAGTTACGGTGTTTTCTTATATTATATCATCAAACGAGTGGTTGCCCACGAAGCAACGCAAGTGGAACCATTCCCCCACATGTAAGATACTACCTCTTCCCAATTATCTCAATAATATTGGGGTATCTATATTAATCGAGATGCGCTGGTTTGGTGGACAGAAATGGGAATTTACTACTTTGTATATTGGATGACTCCTCGTATTTTAATTTTATCTGTATGTCGCCTTGTCTGACTCCTCGTTGTATTTTAATTTTATCTGTATCTGTATCTGAGTCAGACAAGGCGACATCATCTCGCCAAAATTATTCACGCTGGTATTGGTGGATGTTTTCAAGAATCTCCACTGGGAACAAGGAGGAGTCACGATACAAGGGGAAAAACTAAACAACTTGAGATTTTCTGATGATGTTATCGTATTTGCGAAAGATAAAGATGAACTAAAAGAAATGTTAGAAGAACTGAACTTGGAAGCAAAGAAAATCGGCATTGAAATGAATACAAACAAACCAAAATTATGACAAACCAACTGACAAATTCAAATACATTAATTGTACGTATACTTAGGACAAGCAATAACGCTCAAGAAGGATAGTCAAGATACAGAAATAAAAAGACGAATAAGACTAAGCTGGGCAACCTACGGAAAACTAAATTATATGATGAAAATGAAATTACCAACAAGACTAAAAACAAAAATCTATAATGAGTGCATCCTCCCCGTTACCACTTACGGATGTGAGACCTGGGTATTAAATAAAATGACACTAAACACAATGCAAGTACATCAGAGAGCAATTGAGAGAAAAATATTAGAAATATCACTTAGAGACCATAAAACTAACCAATGGATAAGACAGCACACTAAAGTTAGCGATATAACCCAGAGAATATGTTCCCTTAAGTGGCAGTGGGTCGGACATGTTGCTCAACATAGCGATAAGTAGAGCTGCAAAATAACAAGATGGCGATCCTGGGGTGAGAGAAGAAGCGTGGGAAGACCACCGCAACGTTGGTACGACGACCTGAAAAGATACGCAGAGCTGAACTGGTACCAAAGAGCCCAGAACAGGAAAAACTGGAAAGACATGAAAGAGGCCTACATCGAATCGATGGAGAGAGGCTAACTGAAGAAGAACTGAAGAGATGTTGGATGAGTTACACATCTTATACAGTCATGGTATGTGGAACTTACATATTCGAATTTCTTTATAGTCGAACTAGGTAAATCAGAACCTTCGCGGGGCGCAGAAATAGCAGCTCTTATCTAACCAAAGTAAGTCTTCAAAATGAGAGAAAAAATAACTACGTTTTTTATGGCTGTTCATTTGTAGCTATTAATTTGGGGCTGTTAATTGAGACCTTGTTAAATAAGCACCTTTTATTTGAATGCCTTAAAATTTGACTAGTGAATCATTCCAAGTCGAGTTTTCCAGGACAGTTCTAAAACAGTCATATCGTTTTGACGCGACTGGAAGTCGCGGACGTTCGCCCGAGCTTCCATAAGTAAAATTACTGAATTTATTGTAACCGGGATGTCATATGTCAAACTGCTAAGCAGAGTTTTTTACAACATAACTCTTATATCACGGTCGACGAAATACCGATGTACTCTTGTTGTAAACGTAGTGTAATCACATAACGGTTATATTATTGCTTGGTCTATAAGTATAGTATAATCGTTCCAACAATCTTATTATGTAGTGATAGAAGAATGTTGCATACAGGTGTATACATGTTGCTTAAATTTGCACGGAACGTGTTGCCATGTTCCGTTCCACGAGTTGGAAAAGGTTCGAATACTGTTTTCCATAACAGTAACCAAAATAAAAAATAGGTACAATAGCTACTTGTTGCCTAGGTACCAAAGTAATTATTGCATTTTATATTGCGATTACTCTGACGGCATATTACGTACAATTTTAGGTAGGTACCGGTATAAATTAACAAAATTGATCTTAATACATTCTTGAATAAATTAAACCAACAGATAAATTTGCTTATCAATGAGACAGCGTCTAGTGAAGATAATTTGAAATCAGCCTTTCAATATAGGTATTAGATACCGTAATATCTAGTTTTCAGCTTTAGATTTCCAAGTAATTGAATATATGTTAAAGTTGGTGGCACCTGATATTAGCATATTATAGATTTTCTTGAATCCACTCCCTCCTTCGGAGATAAGTTAGCGGGCTTCGCTGAACGTTAATTATTGCGGTATATTTATGGGAAATTCTTTGCTTGCTGTTAAACTCGCATTACATCTTAGAATTTTCAGCGGATGACACCCTGTGCTGCATGAATCAATTGATAAAAACAAACCTAGAGCTCATGCCAATCCCAGTGTTTGAACTGTTCGCAAGAATTTTGCCCTGTTCCTATTCCATTTTTACAATGGATCGTTGTAAATTAGACGCCTGTAAACCCACGAATATTCATTTATGCTGCTAGCTATAATTAAAATCTCTTATCTACATGGATCAATTGATAAAAATAAAGCTAGCGCTCATATCCATCTAATGCAATGGCCGAACTGTTCGCATGAGTGTTGCCCTGTTTCCATTCCACTATGCTTTATCTTGGCAATGGAGTATTGTAAGTCAGACGTCTGGAGTTTGAGATTTAATTTTCATATTTGTGCTAAACCGCTACACCGGTATACCAAGTAAGCCATTTAACCTTAGTAAAGACTAGAGAAAAGTTGAAAACAAAACTGAAAGATCCCAAGAAGTTTGGGGATTTTAAGTTACAGTTGGCAATTTGAATTTTTGAAACTAATGGCTTCGCTTGCATTGGTCGATCTGATTTCTCGCGTTAATTTATGTAGAAGTCGAAATTACACGCAGCCGAGAATCCGTGATGTGGCTCTTCATAAATAGTTCGGATGTGACGTCAGGCTGGATACTCGATTGTAGTATTGTTAATGAGTTGCTTAATTGCTTGGTAAGGTCATTTAGCTGCAGCGCGTATGCGAGCCCAGCTTTGTAATTAATGGGTGCCTTTGTTTTGATTATCCCACAAGTAAGCTAGAAAATTGCTGATCGGCCTGATTGGTTTCTCAGAGGCTGGAATCGGCGCGGGAGCGAGAGAGCGCGCGACGAGAACGCCGCACAAAAACTAATGAACAGATCGAAGCCTATCCCTTTTTAATTTTATTTTTTATGCTTCGTTATTAACATTTTAACTCATTCCAGCGGCTGCGGCCCGACACTGCGCCTGCGCGCGCTACGAATTCCTATCCCGAACCTTATTATTTTATTTGTATGAATAAATTCGCGAAATTATCTCCCTGATCGTGGTTAATTAATATGATGTTGATATATCGCGACACTTTATCTGCCTGTTGACTATTAAGCAGCCTGGTATTTTGCTTCTTGTGGCATTTTGTTTTGTTGTCGAACCGTCCACGATCTCCAATTTTCGCCTAAACCTCAATTTATTTATGCGTTAGAGTTGGTGGCTGCGCTTGCAGAAAAATATTAATAAATATCTCTGGTCGTTAAAGGCGGCCAGGAGGGGGAGTTTTTATAGCAGTTAATAAAATATAATGCCCGAAATATTCTATTTCGGATAATTTGTGGCAGAATTAGATTTGTAAATGTTCTCATCAAAAGCAGATGTAAAAGCGTCACCGAAGCGGTTTCCACGTAGCTTCTCCCACGAGTAATTAGTAAATTAATCGGTTAAATTGCACGTCGTGTAGCGCAGACGTGGTTTATCACAGTTTTCTCTGGAATAGCAAAGAGGAACTACTGGTTGCATTTATTGAATACACTGAAACAATTATAGCACATTAATTCCAAATTACGGAAATAGAATAATGCAATCTCTTATTGATATGTTGATTGCATTGTCGTTTGGCTATAAAGTACTCCTATGCTTATATTTATTAACAAAATAGGTTGTTTGTGGCTCTGGCCGCACTATAAGCAATTGGTCAAGGCAAGATGCGAACATACAATAGATCGTTTAACAAATACGTCAACAGTATTATAAGTAGTCGACTATAAAAGAAAATCGATAATGAAATCTAATCTCCGCATGAGTTATTTGAATTTATGTATCACATTTAATGTGCGTTTGTGCAGTTCCGACTTGTCCGCGCGCGAGAAGTGTTCGTTTTGAATAATATTATTCAATATTAATTAGAAAATTAATTAACTATGCTTGCTTAAAGGACTGCGATAAAGCTTTTTGTAATTAAGATAATAACAAACAATGCCTTTATGGTTATTTCTATAATTGTCAGTGCTCGGAAAGCCGTTAGAAGTGGCCTCGTTTATTGATAAAGTTTAATTATATACGAACGATTTAATAAAACAAGCCACTTATATTCTAAACATTTCTACCAGGAAATTGTGCAAGTCGCAAGCAAATCCAAAACATCATTTACGATAATCTATTAAAAGTTCAGATTGGTTTTCGGTGTGACTGATACTGATCAATTCTAAACTTGTTCACTAAAACACAATTGGGGAGAGTAGCTTCTTTCATCCCACACATTATATTTCCACTTAATACTTGTAATCCAGATATTCTCTTTCTATTTTAAAAATGTATTTATATATTTACTGAGTTTTTAACATTTTAAAAAGGGGCGCCTCCACCAAATGTCGCGAATTCCGCAGATTTTTCTATTTAAAGTTAGATTGATTTCCCAAAAGCACATATGGTATTGAATAGTAAGACTGTTGATTAACGTAGATTTCCAGAAAATTCTCCAGTTTAAACCGAGAATCAAGGCGTTGCTCTAATTGTCGAAACTGTATTGTGCGCTTAGTAATCCATCGATTTGGTCAAATTAATAAATATAGAAGACTATTCAACACTATAACATATAAGCCAATCACATTGCAGACATTTGCCTTTTTCAACCAATAACAGCAGTATATCACTGAATATTGGGCACCATGCAAAATATTCACAAAACAATGTACGTACTCAAAAAATAAATAGCCTTGTTGCGACGTATCGTTTAGCAACGATGTTCTGTCCTTAGTGATATCGCTAGGTTACGTAACACTAAACCCCAACAAACTGTGTGGCTTGTTTTAAAAATTTTAAAATGCTGTGTTTTGAAAGTATTCCGTTGAATTTAATTGAGAATAAATAATTATATTAATTGTTGGATTATGTTTCAATAAAGTTAATCGTTATGTATTAATATTGTTAAATAGTCGTCCCAAATACCACTCGAAGTGGATATATTTTTTTTAATAATTTTGCCATTTCCATAGAAATTATTGCAAATTTCACTCTACAAAATCACATTTAAATGTCACTCGCCTTCGGCTCGTGACATTTTTGATATGATTTTGTATCGTGAAATTGAAACGCAATAATTTACATGGAAACGACAAAATATTTGTCAAAAATATATCCACTGCTTGTGGTATTACCCTTGATTATACATATATGGTCATACATTAAAGCTGCATATATTCGTAAATATTTAGTTAAAACTACAATAAATCTAGGCTGTTCAAAATATATGCGTTGAAATTAAAATCCATTGATTTGGTCGAATTAATAAGCTAGAAAAGAAGCTCATGCGTGACGGTCCCTTGATCCAATTCCACTTCTCGTTAGTTTCCCGAATGCTGATTATCCAAACTAGGCAGTTGCGAAACGAGCCATAAAAAGCGAACTACTGCAGCCATCATCGTGCTGCAGATCGGCGATAAAACGTTATTATAGTGCAGGGAGGAATGTAGAGTCGGCGAGCGAATCGGATTTAACGACACCTTGTTATTTTTTATCTCGATTCTTTATTCTAGACTACAATCCAAATAATAATTATGACAAAAATGTGGCGGGGTATAATTTCAGATGGCTGTAGTACGGTAATGACAGAGTAGGCTGTGTCATTCTGGCCAAGGCTGATGCCGGGAGCCTTCAAGGGCAATTAGCGTCTGCCCTTCGCCTATTCGGGCCTCAACCGCCGCCTGCTCCCACCGGAAAACGAGATGAGGTTTAAATTGCACTTAGGGCCCCTGCCCGGCATCGCGTGTGTTTGCGACCAATTACTCTCCGATACCTCGGAAAGTTCTCGAGTGCAACGCAGGGGCCATCTCGTCTTGGTTATCCCAACCTTGAAACAGGAATTTAGACAATTGATATTGTGAAAGCGACTCTATATCTTATGGAATTACTTTAAATTTCTGAACAAAAAATACCCAACAAAAACGAGGCAAAACTTTGGGATATGAACCGGAGAGTTTAGCTTAAGGGCTTTCATCATTGATTGATTGTCTACGAATTTCATAAATTATACAGATACAATTATTTCATTCAAAGCTTGATAAGTTAATCCATTTGGTAACAATTATTGTGGTGTTGACGGTGCATAATCGGGCACGGTAAGAACTTACTCTTGAAATCTGAATGCTCTACTACTATTCTAGGCTCATATTTGTTTTTTGAGTACTTTCCTTGGATTTTTAGTATATATTTCCCATGGAATACATGTTTTTACTTCCAAAACCATGAGATACAGGGAGATTTAAGTTAGAAAATGCCACTAGTAGCTCGCTTGTCTGAAGAATGAAAGTATAGTTTTTAAAATTTTTCTTGTCCTTTTGCCTTGCTGTTGCGTATGGATTACATGGAAATCCTTAGGGATAAAGAAACGACCCATTGATCAACTTACGTCCCAATTATGTGAGTCAAAATCTGCCAAACTATAGCACCAAGATCAATACGGCAGGCGCTCTGTTCCAACTTTGTTTCAACTTCTTGTTTTGCTTGATGATGGGTTGAAACAAGCTTACAAATTGGGAATATCAACGGTTCGTTTTTCCTCTTTCCTTTTCTTCGTTTATGCCCTAAAGCATTTGGGCCTCTAGCTATCTTCTGTAGTTGTCTATCTGTTTTGCTAGTACCCCAACCTCTTCGATGGTTCTTCTTCTCTTCTTTCCATATGTTCCCACTTAACGTTTTCTCTTCTTCCTTCAGCTATCATTTCGCAGAGGTGTTTGTCGATTATGGTGTGCCTGTTATGGCCTGAAGGTGTTGAGCCTGCTAACTATCTTCTACAATTGTCTGTCTTACGAACATACTAACCTCTTCGAGTATCTTTCTCCTTTTTTGTCCCATTCGTTGATGTTGTTTTCCCACTTTGCCTTTCCTCATCTTCCTTCCACTCATATTTCGTGGAATTTAAGAGGTATCTGTCGATATTGATTCGTCTGAAGGTGTTGAGTCTTTTAACCATCGTCTACAGTTGTTTCTATGTTTTTTCAATATTCTAACCTCTTCGACGACTTTCCTCCCGGTTTTTGTCATATCCGTGGATGTTGTTTTCCTGTCTTCCCACTTGACTTCTCTTCTTCCTTCTGATCTCAATTTGTGGATTTTTAAGAGATGTCGATATTGGTTTGTCTGTCATAGCTTGAAGGGGCTTGATAATTATCATCCACAGTTGTCTCTTTGTTTTATCAATATCTTAAGCTCGTCGACGATATTTCTTCATTTTTGTGCCATTCATTTGTGTTATCTTTCTACCTGACTCTTCCTCTTCTTCCACCCGCTCTTAATTCGTGGATTTTTAAGAGGTATCTGTCGATATTGGCTTCTGAAAGTGTCGCGCCTGCTAACCATCTTCTGCAGTTGTTACTCTCAATCTTCTCGTCCTTGTTGTTGTCCTTCTACTTGACTCTTCCTCTTTTTCCTTCCGCTCTGTTGTCTTCAATTTCTACCATCGATCTTCTCTTTTTGCTGCTTTCGTTGCTGTTATCTTCCCACTTGAATCTTCATCTTCCTTCTTCCGCTCTCATTTCATGAACTTCTTTGAAATTTATGGTGTTCATATCCTTGAAATTAATTAATTTTTTCCACAGAATGCTGTTGCTCTAGTTCTTCTGTTGCACTCTTATTTCTAATTCTAAAGCGTCTAGATTTCCCCCATGCCGTAATTGTTTATCGGTTTGTCTGTTATAGCCCGAGATTCTGTTCCATTACGGTTTTGGTGTGTTCATTCAAGCTTCCTTCCAAATTCTATGTCCTCGTCTTTGTTTATTATGGTGCCCAGGAATTCTTATTTTTCTACTCATTCTAGTTGTGTTTTGTCTTTAGTGATGGGTCCAGTTATTGCTTTTTATGCTGTTCTAATACTAATGTAATATTTTCGTTTTTTCGTTATTTATTGTCGTCCACCTTTCCTCGAACTTCTTTTTCCATATGTTTATATTGGAGTCTTCTAATATTTTCCGCCATAATTAGCATGTCATCAGCATAGATTAAATTGTGAGTCATGACTAGGTTTAGGTTATGGTATCTGAATTTGTTTTCTTTACTTATTCTTTAGGAACCTTCTTAGGAAGGACACTAATTCTTTAAGTTTTATTGATGGGCAATCTTAAAAACAATCACGAACTGATGACGCGATTCTTTTTCTACTTCATAGTAGTATAAGCTTAATGCTTGAAAGCCCCAGAATTCTCTTGAAGTATTTTTGCATGGTAAGAACCAACTAAAGTTAAAGCTTAAGCATTTACAAGCCTGTTGAAACTTCAATTACAGAAAACACCATCTAGCCCAACAAAGAAGCCCAAAAATGCGGGTACTGGCAATAAAACATGCGTGATACAGTCAAATCAATTTCGACCTTCGCCCGCGGTGGAAATACCTAGACAGCGATTTGGAAATCGTTGCAGCCATAATAGCAGAATTCGAAAACAGTACAATTATACGGCTTTAGATTGGATAAAAATTAGTGTCTCTGCGCGTGTTTTGCAGGTAGTTTTGGGAATTTCGGTCCAAGGTGAAACCGTCCGATAATGACGGGCTGCCAACGCTGTTTTCGTCTGGGCGAAACCATAAGCTCCGAAAGCTCTGTGGCGAAGCTTATGCAAATCGCCTTCGTTACGTAACCGCGTGCATGTTTTAAATATCAGGTATTCTGCTCATAACTGCTTTCCGAGTTCTAATTTTCTAGAGTAGTACGTTATTTAGAATGGTCTGCAATCTCGAGCCGACCTACGTTGGAGGAATCGGGTATAAATTAGCCGTTTTACGAGGCGATCTGTTATAAATACACGACATTTTCTTGAAATTAGCCTCGGACTTTGTATATGGCGGCATAAAGCGGATTTTTGAGCCGTGTTCCCCGAGATTAGCAGCAGTCGTGTAATTAGAAAAAGACGCACCTAATAATAAGAAGTATTAGCATCCACTTGGGAATTAATCAGGAACGGCGAGTGACTTGTGGCTTAATTATGGTGAACAGCCTACTGTACCTTAAACTGCATGAGGAGGATGCGATTTTTTAAACTTGCTATCGTTAAACCGATATGAATATTTCTTAGAGAATGTAGGTAAAAGTTATTATATAAGAAAAATTCCACATTGGAGATAGCGAAGTTCTTAAAATTAGTATTTTATATTGTGTTTTCTTCTATGAACTTTTCTTAGAAAAACTAGCAAAGTTACTTGAATAAGAAAAGTTCTACATTAGAAATAGGAAACTCCTTAAAATAAGTATTTTGTATTATGTTGTATTTCTGTGAACATTTATTAGGAAATATTGCAAAGTAACTTGTATAAAAAGTTAAAATGAATATTCTGTATTGTGTGCTCTTCTGTGAACCTTCTTAGCAAAAATGGCCAAGTTACTTCTATAAAAAAAATCTACATTAAAGACAGCGAAGTCCTTTCTATATTGTGTTCCCTTCTATGAGCATTTCTTTGCAAATATGTATAGAATTCTCCTCTATGAATATTTCTTAGAATAAAAAAGTAAACTTAATTATGCAAAACAACCGATATTAAAGATAAGGAAGTCGTTGTAATGTATATTCTTTATAGTATTTTTTCTATGGATTTTTTAGAACAATAGCAAAATTACTTCCAAGGAAAAAATTCTATATTGTCTTTAAACTGAATATTCTGTATTGTATTCGATTGAATGAACAGTTCTTAGAGAAAATAGCATAGTTGCCTGTATAAGAAAAATTCTATATTAGAAATAGAGAAGCCTTAAAATAAGTATTCTATATTGTGTTTCCTTTTATGAACATTTCGTAGAGAAAACAGTAGAGTTACTTGTATAAGAAAAATTCTACATTAGAAATAGGGAGCCCTTAAAATAAATATTCTATATTGAGTTCTCTTCTATGAATATTTCTTAAGAGAAATAGCAAAGTTAATTTAATAAAAAATCTATATTAGAGATAAGGAAGCCCTTGTAATGAATATTCTTTATTCTGTTCTCCTCTATAAACATTTTTAAGCAAATAAGAAAATTATTTCTATAGAAAAAATCGATATTATACATACAGAAGTCCTTAAAATGAGTATTCGGTATTGTGTTCTCTTTTATCAACATTTCTTAGAGTAAATAGGAAAGTTAATATAAGAAATGTTCTACATAAAAGATAGGGATGCCCTTAAAATACATATCCTATATTATATTCTTTTCTGGGAATATTTCATAGAGAAAGTAGCAATGTTACTTGTATGAGAAAAATTCTACATTAGAGATAGGAAACCCTTAAAATGAATATTCTATATTGAGTTCTTCTCTATGAATATTTCTTAAAAGGAATAGCAAAGTTAATTGTATAAGAAAATCTACATTCGAGACAAGAAAGCCCTTGTGATGAATATTCTTTATTCTGTTCTCCTCTGTGCACACTTTTAGGCAAATAAGAAAATTATTTATATAGAAAAAAATTGATATTATACATAGAGAAGTCCTTAAAGTGAGCACTCTGTATTGTGTTCTCTTTTATCAACATTTCTTAGAGAAAATAGGAACGTTACTTGTATAGGAATTTATCTACATTAAAGATAGGGATGTCCTTAAAATGCATATTCTATATTATATCCTTTTCTAGGAACACTTCTTAGAGAAATTAGCAAAGTTACTTGTATAAGAAAAAATCTACATTAGAGATAAGGAAGCCCTTAAAATGAATATTCTATATTGAGTTCTCCTCTATGAATATTTCTTAAAAGAATTTTCAACGTTAATTGTATAAAAGAATCTCTTTGAACATATTTAGACCAATAAGAAAATTATTTCTATAGAAAAATTCTATATTATAGATAGGGAACTCCTTAAAATGTGTATTCTGTATTGTGCTCTCTTTTATCAACATTTCTGAGAGAAAATAGGAAAGTCATTTGTATAAAAAAATCTGTGTTTGAGATATGGATGTCCTTAAAATGAGTATTCTATATTTTGTTCTCTTCTACCTATTATAAAAATAACTATATTATGCGACATATTTAGAATAATGTTATTAAATCTCACAAAAATGTAACTATATTTGAAAAACAGATAGTAACTTTAGAAATTACTTTTGTATATTTTAAGGTAGATTTACAGGTTGTGATTTATCAAAATTGAATTTTCCATTATCTTCATTTCCTGTTGCTTTCTTTTCATAACTGATCTTTTAAAAACAATATAAATCCTTGTTCTTTCTTGTGGAATATTACATACAATCTCTATGATGTATCACCGTTTGAAAGTGTTAACTTTGGCTATCAAAGTGCTACTGGCCTAGATAATAATCATTTCAGTTGTTAGACGAACAGGAATCCTTGTTTATTTTTTTAGTTTCTCCTTGCCCCTCCCTGGATTTTTCCAAAAATAATATAATCCACCATTACGCGCCACGCGCTGACCGCCGAGCTATCAGAACTCACCGCACCGAAATTATTTTCATAGGGTGTAATAATATTATATTGTGTGCATAATAACAGCAACGATTTATTCATTTGTCCGCCCTAAGGGCTCGCTCACTTTACAGAACCGATTCTTTGAATAAGCAGAAATAAGTCGATGACCGAAATATCGAGATGAGAGGCGTCTATGAACTTGTCACTCAGCGCGATACAAAACAACATTTAAATTTCCGTTTATTGACGACTTTATATGTATAAGGGCCGACCGATGTTGTTTTTTCTTGTGTCTAGGCACGTTCAAGTAATAAATTCAATGGCTCGCCAAATCCCAGTGCACCTGCACGGAATGTTAGCAAATATTTAAAATAAATGCATTACTTATCTCAAGTTAGTCTTATTCGCTCTCTGGTTGAGTTACTACTGTTAGATTATTGATTTTTATTTGGGACTTCGATCTGATTTATACGGTATGTTTTTTTGCATCTATTATTTTAGTTGTTAATTAATTTTATGTCTGCATTATTGTGTATTGCTATTACTAACGCTTCACTATTTTGTGAACTTCGATGCCCAAACCATAAAATAAAGATGTAGTAAAGAATGTAATGATTTTATTATTTTTAATTTAGATACACAAAACGTGTTAGTAATACAGGTATTTTTCCAAACCCTGTAGTATTTTGTTTTTATATTTTTTAAAATCTAATAGCATTTTTTAGGTGCGCATCAAGTGTTTCTTTTTTTAGACCCTCTATGAATTTAATTGTCTTATCTCAATATCGAAAAAATATTGCCCCTCCCTGAGAAGTTTTCTAACGGCGCCCATGCCTGAGAAGCACGCATTTACGGCCTATAAATCACGATATCTTCCTAGATATTCTACATATTGTATACTTAGCATATACCACGCACTATTTTATGCGCTCCGGAGATATTTCACGTGTAAACACCCAGGCTGAATATAAATCCTGGCTCTAAGTCCCTAATCACCACGGGCTCATTTGCATTTAGTCAGAGACTTATTAAATTAAGTGATTAATGGAAAAATTATAGGGATTAATCAACTCCCCTTCGATGATTATAAATATTTGTACGTGGGCAAAAAATATTGAATTAAAATTTCGTCGATAAACAACACACTTTGCTGCTGCCATAATTGGCGCTTGATTAATATAAATTTCTTTATCACAACCGTGTGCTAAATTTAGCGTTTGCTGGTCCGGGGCTCGGTTGTTAATCGAAGTGCGCCTTGGTATTCCGCGATATGGCGGCGATAATGTGGGAATTATCAAGGTGCTGCTGTATTTCTATAAATTTTTTGTTTAGGAATTTGCGGCTGTGGGCCGCCAGTTAATTATTGAAGCAACAATTATGTTTACAAAGGTTTTATAGTGACACAGCAATTAGTGAGCCGTCATATCAGCGTATAGATATAGGACTTGGTCTAATCTAAAGCCAAATATTCCAGGCTAGTGAATAGCCTCAAAATTAATTTAAACTGCAAAATGCACGATTATTACTCCAGCCGGGAACAATTAATTTAGACGACGCAATAAATCTGATTTAGTGATCTGGTTGGCTATTAGCGCGACAAGGTTCGTAGGTTTAGAAACAGCTCGGCTGTCATAAATTGTGCGATTGAAAAGCAGCGTGGTCGAGTTTTATCAGTTTTCTTCGTCACATAACTATTAGTTACTCGGCTGTAGATTAAAGCGATATTGGATTTAGTTACTTGCACTTTGTATTGGCTATAAAATTAGCTACTCACTAGTTCAAGTACAAGGTTGCCTATGCGCAAGGCGCAAATAGTAGGTGGTGAAAACTTTTGACGGAGACTGTAAGTGCGTAGAAATAATAGGAAATAAATTTATTCGCTACATGCTTTTTACTATTTCAGAAGCAAGGTTCAGGTCAAGCAATACTTTAATTGCAGTGGCTTGCAAATATAAGAAAACATTTTGTTGCAGCAAGAGCCCAGAATTTAAATTCTGGAACGATTTTTCCAGTGCGCGTTTATGGCTTTGAATTCCAGATGGCAACTGGGCACCCAGCAGCTGGGCGCGATTACGATTTCCCATAGGTCGCGGCTAAGCGCAAGGAAATTTAATCAAAATCTGCAGGGAACTGCGATTTCAGCGCTTACGATCAAGATTATGTCGTTAATTGGTAATATGAAGTGGTACGGTAGCTGCGCTCGCGCCCCTGGCGGTAAAATAAGGCGCCATATCGCCCATCAAATAGCTACTTTGCAACCCGTCGACTTGGTTGCAGACCGGAGCAAATTTAACGGTGTTACGCAATAGTCACGTGCCAAGTCGGGTCATTACCATCTTCTAAACGCATCCCCTAAGGGGAGAGGGAAAATCTACAAAGGGCTATCGAATAGTACTTAACCATAAAATGCACGTTGCAAAGGTTTGAGAACTTGGTGCTTTGGTCGTATGGTTCTTTGGGTGGCTTAGTGAACTCACCTTCTTCCACATCTCAGAAGAAATGGTAAAAAAGTTTGAGAGATACTGGTCGGTTCTATTAATCCCTGAACACAGCTTAGAAGGAAGTGGTTAAAAATTGAGAAATGCTGATGGCTTCTCATTATGGCTTTGTTTCGGTAAATTTTTTGCCCCTCATTCGGGGAAGTACCTAAATAAGGTCTGACCACAAGCACCCTCTGAAGAAATTATGCCCGATGCTGCGTTTCGCATGAATGCACCAAAAGCGATGGATTGTGTAGCTCTCCGACTTGCGATATCGCTTCTAAGAAGTGTTAGGAGCGCGGCGAAATCAGGTAAAAAGCTAACCGCAGTCTGTAATAACACACCGTAGCTTCGCTCCGGAGAAAAAATTTAAATTGTTTCGTATCTAAGTGGGCGCTGGAAACTACTTCTCATTGTGAATTTTCTACAGCTGTTGTTTACGACGCCCCAGTTCCGAACCAGCGTGGTCTCCTCGTAATTGAGCCTATGATGCTTCGTGCCCAAGCGATTGCAACTAACCCAATTTGGCCAATAAAATCCATTTAATCCGCGCGCATAAATCACGGTGGGCGACGTCTCTTTAACTAGACCGAGCATTCCTTCGGTTTTCTTGATTAATGAGAATTTCGCTAATAATAATGTACCGAAATTTATTGAGGATGAGGATTGCGTTCGGAGAGGAATTTAATTGGACTACCAGATAACCATCTTCAAGATACTAAGGAGTATTGGTTAAATGGGATTTTTCGTTACGTGCTAAACGGCCTTAATCCAATTTAGTCGCTGTCTAGTAATGCAATTTGCTTTTATGGCCTTTCTTTGCAACCAGGATTTATTCGCTGTGGTGGGAGGGACCCCATCTAATGGGAATCTTCAGACGTGTATATTTTTTTGGCAGTACTCTCCTTGCTTTTCATTTACTAAAAACTAATAGAAGTCTTCTAATATATCCATGTTTTAGTGTAAGTTTTCTGAGCAGTGGTCGCTTTACTTTCCATTCCCCAAAACGTCTGTTATGTATGAGTTCTCAAATAACTGCATCTTAGATAATGTTTATATAGATTCTAGAGTCTACAGTTATATCTATAGAATTTTAGTGTATATAAGTTGTTCTTTTCTACTGTTATTGAGTGTACCTTTCTTCATAGTCAACCAAAAATTGTAACCTTCCACTAACGTATCTGTGCCTTTTACACACTTTGTCCTGTACCAATGGTATTGTCATCTTTTCATAGAGTTGGCATACACTAAAACTCCATGAAAACAACATACACTTCAAAATAACACAATAAACATTTAGATGCAACTGATTAGTCAAGTTGTCGTTTCTCTTGAATAGTTGATTATTTATATAATGAATCAATTGATGACCTCGATGTGCAAACAAACATCCACAAAGAAATGTCAAAAACGCAGGTCTTAAAGCATTTGTTTTTGTAAAATTTCTTTAAAATATTAATGAAGAATAACGTGCAATTGCATCTTGCTTCCAGCTTGCAACTACCTCTGAGATTTTTTCACATTCCCTTTCACAGTCTAATTGTCTTGCCTCATCAGAACTATTAAACATTTAAGTATCAATAGTAACCAACATGCAGCTGAGCTTCCAACCGCTCTCTTTCCCACTATGACGCGAGTAGACCTTCTGATCCATTTTTCAGTTTTCCGTTACATGTTGTTAGGTTGTTACTATTGTTCCTTTTACGATACATGTTGATATTATGTTGAAGATTATTGAAAAGACCCAGAAAGTTTTATACCTAATTACAACTTTGTTGATGACATTCCAGACTTCCACAATAAAAATTTAGATCTAACTGATCAGTTGAGTTCTAGTTGAATAGTTGACTATTAGTATGATGAATCAACTGAAATTAATTTCTATGACATTTTGGTGACCCCGACGTGCAAACAAACGTCTAGGAAGAAATTTCAATATTTAATATACTATCGCTGCAACTCCCTGCTGAAACTACTGCAAAAGTTTGTGGCCTTATGGATATTCCACTGATGCGTCGATGTGTCGAATTTAAACAATGATTAATCTCTTGTTTTGTTGAAACTAATCCACAGAAACTGTTGCATTTATTAAATAATGTGAAATTTACTCACAATTCTGTAGATCCCTGTTTTTTAATGTAAAAAGTACCTTTTGATTTAGATTATGCCCTTTAGTTTTTCCAAATTCATCTTTAAGAATTTCGAATTTCTACCAGAAATCTTGATTAAAAAACTTGATGAAGAATAGCGTGCAATTGCTTCCAGTTTGCAACTACCTCTGAAATTTTTTTACGTTCCCTTTCTCAGTTTAATTGCCTTGCCCCATTGGCAACCGCTCTCTTTTCCCTATGGCCCGAGTAGATATTTTGATCCATTTTTCAGTTTTGTGTTATATGTTATTGTTATTATTCTTCCTTTTACGGTACCTACATTTTATTGATATTATGTTGAAAAATTGTTGAAAAGATCTAGGCGGTTTTATACCTAATTACAACTTTGTTGATGACATTCCAGACTTACACAATAAAAATTGAGATTCAACTGATCAGTTGAGTTTTAGTTGAATAGTTAATTATTTGTACTATGAATCAACTGAAATTAATTTCTATGACATTTTGGTGACCCCGACGTGCAAACAAACGTCTAGGAAAAAATGTCAATATTTAATATACTATCGCTGCAACTCCCTGCTGAAACTACTGCAAGAGTTCGTGGCCTTATGGATGTTCCACTGATGCGTCCATGTGTCGAATTTAGACAATGATTAATCTCTTGTTTTGTTGAAACTAATCCACAGAAACTGTCGCATTTATTAAATTTACTCACAGTTCTGTAGATCTCTGTTTTTAAATATAAAAAGTACCTTTTGATTTAGATTGTGCCCTTTAGTTCTTAAGACATTTGTTTTTCCAAATTCATCTTTACGAACTTCGAATTTCTACCAGAAATCTTGATTAAAAAACTTGATGAAGAATAACGTGCAATTGCTTCCAGTTTTCAACTACCTCTGAGATTTTTCACGTTCCCTTTCTCAATTTAATTGCCTTGCCCCATTGGCAACCGCTCTCTTTTCCCACTATGGCCCGAGTAGACATTTTGATCCATTGTTCAGTTTTGCGTTATATGTTGTTATTATTCTTCCTTTTACGGTACCTACATTTTATTGATATTATGTTGAAAAACGTTGAAAAGATCTAGGCGGTATTATATCTAATTACAACTTTGTTGATGACATTCCAGACTTACACAATAAAAATGTAGATTCAACTGATCAGTCGAGTTTTAATTGAATAGTTCGTATGATGAATCAACTGAAATTAATTTCTATGTTTTTGGTGACCCCGACGTGCTAACAAACGTCTACGAAGAAATGTCAATATTTAATATACTATCGCTGCATCTCTCTGCTGAAACTACTGTAAAGGTTCCTGGCCTTATGGATGTTCCACTGATGCGTCCATACGTCGAACTTAAACAATAATTAACCTCTTGTTATGTAGAAACCAGGGCCGCATCTAGCCAAACAGCGCCCCTAGGCACACAAAACAGTTGCGCCCTCCCTGCCGCAATACCGGTCGCAAAACATAAATAATGTCACGATTATTGTCATTGAGTTCAATATATAAGAATATATCATTGATATTTTAAATAAATCAACTCCTTTAAAATGTATAATATCATATTAGACTTTGCAGTAATTGGCATATAACCTGTTACTACACCTCTAATACTCTAATAACTGAATAATGAAAAAAAGCTTCTGTCAGAAAATTTCAATCTTGTAAAATGTAGAAGTGAAGCAGTTACAATACTACGAGTATATATGTATTGAAAGAAATATATATGTACCCACCAGTTGTAAATAAATAATAATTGTTGATATTGTCAAAATGTTATTTGGATGGTGTATAAAATATGAGTTTTTTAGTCACTTATTTTATTTCAACTCTAAAATAATACACAATAACACAAAATACGTTTATGATGGACAACATTCACAAATTATGCCCATGTATTGAAAATCAGCAATAATTACATCACGATTCATAATGTAGAAATATAATTGATGAAAAAATTATATTTTGAGCTTCATTATAAATACATAGTCTAACAAACACTTGAGGTTCAAAAAAAGCATTCAGTCATATACAGTCAAATTCTTATTTTAGGCAATTTTCTTCGTTGCTTAGACTCAACAAAAATTCTTGTTATTTTTTCGAAGTCGAGGCTTTCAGTTAGGTCAGATTCTATGGCCATTACAGAAAGTGCATTGAGTTTGCACTGGCTTAAGGAGTTCCGTAAATGGTTCTTCACTCGTTTTAGGACAGAAAAAGAGCGTTCACTGCTGCAGTTGGTGACAGCTGTGTTTAACACTATTCTTAACACAATCTCCATGTTGGGAAATACGTTTTGCAAGTTCTTGTCGTGGATCAATTAGAGAAGAGGCTTGAAGGATGGTCGTTTCTTTTTGGTCTCATTCTCATCTTCCCTTTCCCTCTCTGAATTTTCACTCTTCAAATAATACTTGAAATGCACACACTCATCTGAGAAGCATTTTTCCAAATCATCTTTATACAGTTCAACAAGCTCTTTACATTTTGATTTGATGGCGTTGTCTTCCAGTGTTCTTAAGTTCAACAAAAATCCAAACTTGTGATGAACACCCTTGTAAGCTTTTGCCCTTTTATCGAGCTCTGTGGTTATTCTGTCAACAATTAATAGAAATTCATTTATTCTAAAAATTTCTTTGCGGTCAAGCTCGTTAGTTTCATTGCTGCTGGGCATTTCATCAAAAAATCTTTTCCGTTTTCTCACTCTCCAGTGATTTCGCAACTAGGAATCTATCTTTAAGGACACTTTTTAGAATCTCGCAGCGATGAGTTGAAGCACCAAAAAAATTGTATAACCCTTGCACAAGGTCGAAAAATACTACAGCTTTTTCCGATGCCTCTGCTGGAGCTACTCCAACTAAGTTCAAAGAGTGTGAGGAGCACGGAATATACTCTGCTAGTGGACATTGTACCTTTATTCTGGCTTGAAGACCAGAGTACACTCCTGCCATGCTGGAAGCATTGTCGAAGCTTTGGCCACGACAATCTTCTATATCAATTCCGTGACACTCCATGTTTTTAAATAAAGCTGTAGCCAACTCTTCCGCTTTGTGTCCAGTGTTTGGGAGGAACTCTAAAAACCTCTCTACTGGCGTAGTCTTCCTACCATTGGGATTGGGTAATACATATCGCACAACTATTGTAAGTTGATGAACATGGGCAATATCTGGAGTGGAATCTACAATTAAGGAGTAGTATTTTGCTTTCTTCAATTCTTGAATAATTCTCTTGAGAACAGTGTTGCCCATTATTATAATTATTGCATCGCAAGTGAAATGTGAAAGATAAGATGTACTGCCTTGGCCTTTGTTGGCATGTTTATATATATGCTGGGATAGAAATGGATCAAATTGTGCTAACAGTTAAGTGCACCTATATATGCACCGTTTCTGCTGGAACCGCAAAAAACTGATGCCTTTGAAGGAGAGTAAACAAGCCAATCGCGTGTTTTAATTTCACCATTCTTAAGGCGTTTTTCAAAGTAGCCCTTAGTACACCACCTTTTTTTTACTCCGTAAAACCGTTCGGAAACAGAAAAATCAGCATCAACATTTTGTTTGATCCCGTTTTTAGCTATGTGTTCTCGAGTTTTGTCGTCTATGTTTCACAAAGCAGGGTCATCAGATATATTTGTTTCTGTTTGGGACTCTAACTCTGAATTTTCCGATTGACTTTGCAAGTTATCTGAATTGGCAACTTTGGCACTAACAACAACACCTTCATCTTCAACTAGCACTATTATCAGTCGCACTTGCAACTGGACAGGGTTGTTTATCTCCGGGCAGAAAAAACCCACTAATTTTGGGAACTTTAGATAAAAACTTTTCATTCTTTTTTCTCTTTCTTTAGCTTTTTTTCGAAATTTAGCACCACTTAGTTTTTTGGACATTGTTGTTTATATTTTGTAGTAAATACGCACTAGCAAATTAACTGATGTGATGGCGATTCACAATTCATAACACTAACAAAAGTCACGCACGGTCAATGGCCGACGGGTGGCCGACAACAACAGAGTGACAAGATTGATAGGTTTAAGCTACTGTCTCGCGGAGTGCGCCTGGGACTTGTTGGGCCGCAACACAGAAAGAAAGTCTTCACGAGGCTTGCGTTGCGTCGCCCTATTTCGCAAGCGTTCACAATCCAACCTGCAATAATTACGCGTACGGCCTGGGCCTAGTGGGCCTAGTGGGAAATGCGGTACTGGTAGAAACTAATCCACAGGAACTGTCGCTTTTATTAAATAATGTGAAATTTACTCACAGCTCTGTAAATCCCTGTTTTGAAATCTAAAAGGTACCTTCTGGTTTAGATTATGCCCTTCAGTTCTTAAGACATTTGGTTTTCCAAAATCATCCTCACGAACTTCGAACTTCTACTAGAAATCTTAATTAAAAAACTTGATCAAGACCTCTGAGATTTTTTCACATTCCTTTTCTCAATGTAATTACCTTACCCTATTAGAACGCACTATCGAAAATTAAAATATCACTAGTAGCCACCATTTAACTGATCTTGGACACTGCTCTCTTCTCCCACTACGACCTGAGTAGACCTTCTGATCCATTCTCCTGTTTGCCGTCACATCTTACTGTTATTATTGTTTCTTTTACATTATGTGTTATTGATAACATGTTGAAGATTGTTGAAAAAAATCCAGGAAGTTTATAATTAAGTAGAACTCCGTTGATGACATACCAGACTGAAACAATAAAAATTTCGATTCAACTGATCAGTCGAGTTTTAGTTGAATAGTTGATTATTTATGCGATCAATCAATTTGAATTATTGTCCATGATAAAGAAGATAATTACTTAACTCTATTAGAAGCACATAGCACAAGCTTTCAAATTGGTTTAAAGTGAAGTGGCGCAAACTCTACCCTTTGGTATTCTTATAACATAACAAAACAATGCCACATCAAATTACTTTCATAATAGAGCAATGACTCAAACTGATAGAATGATATAAAGCCAATTCCGAGGGCTCGTTATGGATCGAGCAAGCATCGAGCAATGCAAATTATAGGTGTGTACGCTATTCGTCCTGTCTTTCGGTGCTGGCGAACGTCGAATTGAGTAAAATCCACGGTAATCCAAGGCCGCCTAGGCCAGAGCATTCCTCTCTAACGACGCACGTAGAATTTGGATAATTACGGCTTTTAGGTTACTATTGGATCCATGGGTTTAATGGAGCGGGCGCCCGTGGCGAACAGTCCGGCCGGAGAAAAGCTTCACCCGATTTTCATTGAAGATACGTTTTAATCCGGCCAGCATCGGCAGTGATTAAAGTAGCGCATTCCTGGTCGGACGGATTGCTTCTGTGCAGCTTTTTGATTGGTTATCGCCGTGTTGATGAATAGAGAAGTTGCAGCTAATTAACGCTTCCAGATTCCTGGCTTTTTTCGGCGGTGTATGATTTTAGGTGTTTCTGCCTCCGGGCTGCCATAACAACTTTGGCAGACGAGGAAGGACGTATTTTTGTTGCCATCTAGGCAAGATTTTGTAGTTGGACACGAAAATGCATTTTCCATGACTATAATTACTAAATATTCTACATACTACAGTATTTAACAAAAATGTCATTAAACAAGCCAGGTTGTTGTAATGGTGTAAAGCATGCGATTTTCCTACTCTGAGCTCTTCCCACAAGTATCACATCTGTGTTACAATGGCTAAAACAGACAAATGCGACCATTATGGCTTACCATTTTCATGAGCGGTTATCCGCGCGAATATGCATTATGCAGGCATTCTCACAATTAAGCGATCAAGGAGCGTAAAAATAGCGCATAAAAACAATTAAGCCAAGTGTTAAAACGAACGAGCGTATCGCGCATTCCTCGTTTCCAAAATAACGATTCCTGCGGCAATTAATCACCTGGAGGCTTTGTGCGACTGTGGGATGACAGCGGCCACTATCATAAACCTGCGCTCTTGAGCGAATAATTTTAAGGATCTCGGTAGCCGGTGTTATACACATTAGCTATCTTTGCATTTCATTACGCACTCGAAAATTCCTGCTCAATTATGAATCTCGACGACTCGAGCATCTGCTCCGAGGCTTACGATTGCGCTAATCACTGCCGCTCTCGAGCTTTTGATCCTGTTGAGGGGATGCAGGGAAGCTGGACTGTTTTTCCATCAACGATAAATTTTTAACACCACCTTTAATTGTTAAAATTGCTAGCACAACGTGTAAAAAACCACATTATTTTGTAACAATACAAAAGACATCTCAACAGCAATTTCTGAAAATAGCTTGCTATACACATACTGTATACAAAATATTTGTATATCCACAAGATATCTTCTTAATAGTGTTAAGAACTGTTGATTGTATTAGAGTAGAAATGTATTTAATCTTACTACTTTGATATTGTTATAGCAGGCACATGCAACTAGGTGTTTACACATGTATTTTTGTGAAAAATTCGTATTGTAAAACTAGGTGAGTATCTTGTAAAATGGAATTGAATTAAATTATTTATAGTTCGTATATTTTACTGCTTTTGTGCATCGTCCTACTTTACCCTATCCTTTCCTAACATTACCTAACCTTACCTATCTTACTTGTTAAGTATAATTACTTACTTTCTTCTGCATACTGTGCATATAATGACACATTAAATTAATAAACTAGCAGTCCAGTGAGACAAATGTCTCAATTAATAAAACAAAAAAGACCGTTTTGCAAATAGAACGCGTATTCACCACACGTACGTATATGACGTCATTGTTGGTATCAAACTACCAGTCGCATTCGCCTTGATAAAATTTGCCTAGAATCTAACCTAAAAAGTTAGGATTAGGATAATTAAGATAATAATTAGTGTTAGAGACTGAAATTCAGTTCCTGACCCGACATGAGCATTCCAAACATATAACTTTAATAACTTTTTTCTCTATCTCTTACGGTTTGGCTGCTGAAACAGCGTCCCGGACGGACAGACAAGTCTATTAGATAAAGGACAAGCAATCCAGTGAGACAAATGTCTCATTTAAAAAAACAAAAAAGACCGATTTTCAAATAGAACGCGTATTAAATAAAAACTGTACCCAGACCGTTTGGCTGCTGAAACATTTTTATTTAATATGCGTTCTATTTGAAAAACGGTCTTTTTGTGATTTCTCGAAAACCGGAAGTGTCACGTGACTGAAATTCGGTTCCTGACCTGACATGACCATTCCAAACATATAACTTTCATAACTTTTTTCTCTATCTCTTACGGTTTGGCTGCTGAAACAGCGTCCCGGACGGAAGGACGGACAAGTCTATTAGATAAAGGATATTCATAAATCCTGTGAAGAAGGCGTTTTAAATTTCTATTAATTTAACGTAGAGGAAGAATTTCAAGTAATTGGTTTGAACAATAGACTAAATTGCCGAATTGACAGTTTCTTCAGTTGTAAATCTCATAAGTTCTTGGGAAAAGGTAAAACACGCAACAACAGAAGCGCACAATACAAAAACGCGTTAATAAAAATGCGCCCACAAATGCATAAATGCACAGGCCAAAAAAAAAGAACAGAAGCTCGTAATTTGTATTTGTCACTGCTAATCGCTGTATTTTGTTTCTGCGCGTATCTCTTATACACATCGTTATTATAGTAGGTAAGATTAGATTAGCTTATGGTAGGTTACGTTATAGTAAGTTAGGTTAGCAGCATAACAATAGCGCCCACAATAAAAACGCCCCAAGAAAAGCGCACCATAACATGAGGTGTTTTTATAGTGCGCTTTCAGACGAAAGCCATAACGCAAGCGCGCAGAACAAATACGTATCGCAACAACATCACCGCACAAAACAAAAAAGCGTCACAATATCTCTTAATTGTTATTTCATTATTGTTAACGAATTTTTAGATAGATCATCGTAGGTTATATCATGTTAAGTTAGTTTTAACATCATAACAAAAGCGTCGACAATTAAAGAGCGCACGACAACAAAGTGTAGGTGTTTTTATTGTGCGCGTTCATCTGTGCAATAACATGAGCGCGCACGACAAAACCGCGTTGATAAAAATGCACCGACAAGAGCGCGCAACAGGACACAGAAAGCGCTGAAAAGAGCCCATAATTGTTATCTATTATTATTGTTAATCAATTTAGTTTCTTTCTGCGCGCATTTGTTCTATGCGCTTTTGTTATGGTGGGTTATGCTCTTAAGGTTAGGTTAAACTACGTTACGTTACATTATTTTAAGTTAAGGTTGGTATCAACACTCAAAAAATGCGCCAACAAAAGTTACGACAACATGAGCTGTAGGTGTTTTTCTTGTGTGCATTCGTTTGTGCAACAACATAAGCGCGCATAACACAACCTTAAAAACGCACCCACAAAAGTGCGCAACAGCACAAACGCACATGACACAGAAAGCGCTGATAAGAGCGCGTAATTGTTATCTATTATTGTTAACCAATTTATTTTGTTTCTTGCTACGATCGTTATGCGCGCTTTTGTTATAGAAGGTTATGCTGATAAGATTAGGTTATGTTACGTGGAGTTAGCTTATGTTAGTTTAAGCAAGGTTAGTGTCGTAAGAAAAGTGCGCACAACACACAAAAGCGTCAACCAACATAAGCGCGCACGGCAAAACCCCTTAGTTGTTATTTTTAATAAATTTATTTTATTAGAATATTTGTGAGTTTAGGTTATATTACGTTGGTATCATAAGAAAATCTTGCACAACGAAAACACATAAATTTTGTTTCTGTGCAAATTTGTTAATCGTGTTTTTGTTATAGTAGGTAGATTAGATTAGGCAAGGCAAAGTAATCCTAGGTTAAATTATGTTATGTTATATTGAGTAAGGTTGGTATCATAACAAACGCGTGAACAACAAAAATTCGCCAACAAAAAGGTGTAGTTGTTTTAATTGCACACGTTCCTTTAAGCCAGAACACAAGCGCGTAGGACAATAACGCGCCGACAAAAGCGTCCAGCAACATAAGCGCACAGGAAAAAAATGCACAGGCGAAAGCGCTTAATTTAGTGTCACTTAATTTATATTGTTTGTGCGCTGATTTATTATGCAAATTTGTGTTGTGGTAGGTAGATAATGTTAGGTTAGCTAAAGTAAGGTAAAGTAAAGATATATTCGGGTAGGTTAGGTTATGTATGTTGTGTTATGTTGGAATTATAAACATGTGCGATTGTTTATGATTCCAACATAACACAACATACATAACCTAACAAAAATTCGCCAACAAAAGCGTACAAAAAGGTGTAGTTGTTTTATTGCACTCGTTCGCTTGCGCCAGAACACAAGCATGCAGAGTAAAAACACGCAGACGAAAGCGCATAGTTTTAGTGTTAGTTAATATTGTTTGTGCATGGATTTGTTATGCGAATTTTTGTTATGTTATCTAGATAATGTTAGGTTATGTAAAGTAAGGTAATGTAGAGTAGTTATGTTAGGTTAGGTTATGTTATGCTATGGTATGTATGTTGTGTTAGGTTGGTATTATAACAAACATGCGCACAACAAAAATTCGTCAACAAAAGCTTACTATAACAAAAAGGTGTAGTTGTTTTATTGCGCACAAACGTTTGCGCCAGAACACAAGCGGGCAGAAGAAAGCCCATAATTGTAGTGTTAGTTAATTTATATTTGATATGCGAATTTTTTTTATGTTAGGTAGATAATGTGAGGTTAGGTAACATGAGGTAAAGTAAAATAAAGTTATGTTTGGTTAGGTTATGTAAGGGGCTTCAACTGGCGAGCGCTCCCGCCGCTTGCAGTTGCTAACAAAAAGGTGTCATTGTTTTATTGCACGCGTTCGTTTGCCCCAAAACACAAGGTCGCAGGACAAAAGTGCACTGGGCAAAAACGCGCAGACGCAAGCTTATAATCTTACTGTTAATTAATTATTATTGTTTCTGAGCAAATTTGTTATGAGCGATTTTATTATAGTAGGTTGATTAGATTAGATTAAGTTAGGTAAAGTAAGGCAAGGTAAGGAAAAGTAAAGTAAATTTATATTTGGTTAGGTTATCTTATGCTATGTTGAGTTGTGTTATAAGTATGTAGTCTTATTATAAAATTCTACTGGGAGCCGGAAGTATTTTAAGTTCTAAAGGACATCTGTATGTCTTTGGAATGTATAAATTTAGAGCTTAGAAATATGGATTAATATGAACTTTTTCGCCAATTTCTGTTGTTATAGGGTCACTTCTTACTACAGATGCCAACACTATACTAACTGATACCTACATATTATTAACTTCCATCACTGGTTTCTATAACATTAACATCGTGATTTGCTGGTGTATATAAGATAAATAATTTGTTATTGTAGATATTAACGTGTGGCCCACTTTCATAAGGGGCTTCATCAGGAGGTAAGCAAAAAAGCACGGTAATCAAATACGCCAAAGGCGAAATCCTATTGCAAGGGAAGAAACAGAAGAGTACGGTAACTCAAAGTGTAAACCACGCCAGAGGTAAAAATATATAGGCAAGTGTCGTCGCGGTTGAGTGAAGAGGGTGGTGTCGAGATTTAGAAATTAGTACTTTTTACGTTCTTGTCTTATGAAAGTGAACAAAATGTCAACAACGACACGGTGTAATCCCGGAATTCGTTCGTTCCACAATCTCCAATACGATATACTCTATTAAGTCAACGCCCAAAGGTATTCAAAGTGATTAAACATAGTCATATAGTTAGTGAAGTAATACACCAAGTTTGGTGGTTTTAAAACCTCGAAGTTGAGGAAGCGGTCGAACATCAGGCAGCAATCCGCATTTTCAGGAAAACTCGCTGCCTTAACGATGGTTTCCAGTCCGCGCGATCGTGACAGGAATCTTACATTAAACATTCAATTAATAAGTGGATGTTGCCTGGCCTGAAAAACTCCCCGGTATTGTACATGATCTAAGTAATTATCGTTTAGTACTGCCTTTTCGATGCAATCTGCTGCCGGTTTAGCAGTCCGCGATAGCTGCATTCAATGGCGTAATTGAAATAGTGCTGCAGCAGCCCCGTTTTCAAATGGCAGCACGTCATTAAATCGCACAGTAGGCGTAGAAAACGGAGCTTTCTGGAAGAGGACGAGTGCTCGCCTAGAAATAATTAGCGCCCTTGTTCATTGGGCATGAAATAAAATTAAAGCTTATTAGGATTATCGGGGAAGCGCGTTTACATAACCTACAGGGAGCTGGCGAATAAGCAGGTGAGGATGAACTTGTAATGAGCGTTCTTTTTGATAAAGCTCGCGATTGTGCTGAAATATTGCTGGCAGTCGTTTATCTGCGCGGTAATAATTTACAAAAGTGAAATAGACGCTTGTTGAACTTGTGCACGTGCATGTCGTGGAGAAGATGAGAAAATGGCTCTTATAAAGTGATTCTGTTAAACTTTGCTATTTAAATACCTAAACATTTATTTGATATTAAAAAGCACCAACGAAAGCCAGGTTTATAATACAAAAGAATGAAGATCTCAGAATCCTCATCTGGAGAGATTAAATTAACAGCCTGAAAATTCTTGAAATTGTAAAGAGCACTCGACTGTCGAAACATCATGGTGGAATTGCTAATGAGAGCACAGAATTTATTCGCGCTTAATTTCGGCCCCATTAGAATTAAACAATGATATCAAATGACTTAATCAGCACTATGCTAATTTGATCAGCAACGCTGGGTTTTAAAATGGCTGCCGTATTTGAATAGTTAATGAAACTGTGCCATTTATGTTTAAGGTTTTGTAATAATAAACGTTAAATTTTATTTATTGGAATTTAAAGCCAACAAAATTGAACCTGTACAAGCGTTTCAACAAAAAAAATGAAAATGGGCCACTTCGTGTGCACCCATAAACCAATTCCTGGAAAGTAGCAAAGCCTCTGGAATGCGCTTCCTAAATTAACAAGAACTTAATTTTTATGCACAACGTGGAAATGCGTGGTTCGAGGAAACCGAAGGTTGTGTTGTCAGCAGTTCCGAGAACTTCTAATTTAAATTCTTCCTAATCAATTAGATATTCTAGTAACCGCGAGCGATCCTGGTCACAAAATCGTAATGTCTGAAGCAGGGCGCTTTTGTGGAACCTTCCCATTAAAAATAGAAAAATATCCAGTTGGCTTCTTACTGCTCGTCCTTTTCTAATATCTTTACTTATTGATGTAATTCAATTCAGATGCAATTAATTTCCGGTTCGCGTCGATTCCCATTACTGATGTCTTCAGTTTTATGGGCTCATCTAGTCTTAAACCTGCTTCGTTCCCATTACATATGGAATTCGCCTTAGTGTTAATTTTGGCTGGATTAGCCAGCTTTCCCAATGCTGGTATTTATATAAGACTTAACTAGTTTTTTTTTTGTTGCAGGTAATTATATGCAATTCTATCCGTCCATAGCTCCTGCTGGTAAGTAATTTCCAACTGAGGTTGTGGAGAAGCGCGGGTTAGAAAGTTATTAATAAGTACCGAGTGTCGTTAGCAAGCATCGCGCCACCGTTGTCACATATTCCGCACAGCACTTAACAAGGTGCAACATAAATTGATATTACAGGCATAAAACATCGCCAACAATCGCATTGCGAGTAAAACTGGAATTGAATTGGAAATGCATTTAGGTTCTACATACTGGTACGCTCACAATCAGCCGCTGTGGTACTCGTCAGGTCGCACTTAGCAATTAAAGCAGTAGTTGTTTGGGTCGTAATTACTGTCTGTGGGACTCTCTCATATTCGATTAATGACTGTTATAATTAAGTTTGTAAAAATACTAGGTGCCGTGACTTGCAAAGTAATGCCTGTAACCTGCTTGAAGGTTCAGAAATCCAGCGTGGTGTCTGTTGTTTTTACACGGGAAAGGTGCGGTTTAATGTCGGCCGATTGTACCTCGCCTCTGCCGGTGCTTCGGCCTTTTTGCCATTCCGGGCTCTGTAATGATTAATTTTTTATTCGGTTGTATAAGCAGAGCACCAAGACCTTGATATCTAATTCAATATTTAGGATTCCTCAGCTAAAATCTTCGTGTGTAAAAATTAGCGAATAGAAGCTTTGAGCTGCAAGATTATTCGCAGTCTTTATAAAGATCTCTTGATACTCTACAATTTTTTGGAAGCAAATAATCGTTTTCATCGCCTATAAAGAACGTTTACCACCAATTACTAGCAGTTAAAGTTGTACAACTGTAGTATTTATAGTACACAAGTTACGTTTTTACGCAATTTCACGTTTGTTCTATCTTATGATGTTTCTGCTGTAATTACAGTAGCTTTAGGGATTGATACATCTACACTTAATTAATATTGAATCGGTTTTTTGGCGTCTGACCTAATGAGAATTCAATGAAAACAGCTTTAAATAAATATAACAAATAATACAACTTTCTACATAGCAGTACTGTTACTTGCACCTTATGCGTTGTCTCTAGGTGCTCCCCAGAGTGCATGACATTTTTAGTACTGAGTATACCTCAAATCATGATCGTTATTGATTTGACGTCATCACAAATTTTGTGTTAATCTACTGTCGCTATATAGCATTACAACAATAACAACGACTGCAAATAACCTAACAACCTCAACGGGCTTAAGCTGTTTGGTAATGCACCGTCGGCGGCAGAGCAAATGCTCATTCTTAAATATCTTTTCAAATGTAAATTAGTGGGTAAGTTCAAGGCCCATCCTAGATATTTCCTGTTTGTAGTGCACCCAATAGTAAAAATTGCGCGCACTCTGGGTTGCTGTGCCTTATTAGTCAAATTGTAACTATATAATACTTAAACACTATTAGATTGAGTAAATACAAATGGTAGCAACCAATATTTTAGAGTGCAATGCTTGATACCTAATTCAAAAAATGTAGAAACGCCTGCAACAAGCTTAGTCAACAAAATGTTTTAAACTAAACTTCATACAATAAACACTTTACAGTACCATATTGATATTTTAACGTGTTAATCTCGAATTATAGTAGGTCTGATACTATAGACGTGGCTGTAATAATTAAAACTTGACAGCCAAATTTCTAAACACTTAATAAGTAATAGAAACTTAGGGTACCAAAATTGATTTGGTTACGTGTTAGTCTAGATGTATAATTAAACTGAGATTGTAGAGATTTACACAAAAAGTACATTTTTATTCCCAATTATTGTGTGTGTACATTTTAGCGTCACTACACGACGTTCATCTGCAGATTTTTAACATAAAAGTGATTATTAGAAACCTTAGAGTACCAAAATTAAGATGATAACGTGTTAATCTCGACATATAATTCGACTCATGTTGTAGATATGTCTAACAATTATGTAAGAGTGGAGATTTTAGTGTCACATATAATTTAAAACTTTGACAACGAAATTCATCTTTAGGATTTTTGCGTAAAAAATAAATAATAACCTGAAACTACCAAAATTGGTATTATAACATATTAATCTCGACTTACAATTCCTTAGATATTTTAGAGATGTCTGTAGTAATTAAATTATTACTGCTAACTACGTAAAGGTGCTGATTTTAGTGAGAGGTATGATTAAAAACCTTTACTACCAAATTTGTCTTTAGACTTTTCTCATCGTAAATAAATCTTAGGCTACCAATATTGATTCGTTCTCAATTGTGTAAGTGTAGAGCTTTTAGCTTTAGATCACATTCGTATTTACACTGTCCGCATCGTAAATTTCATTTTCGATCATGTACTGGTGGAGACTTATAGTGTTACTGCGCTTGAACAATGAAATTCATCTTTAAAAACCTTACAGTACCAACATTGGTATCATAACGTGTTAATCTCTACGTATAATTCAAATGATGTTGTAGTGATGTATGCAATAACTAGATTTTCATTTCTAATTATGTAAGTGTAGAGAGTTTAGTGTCAGATACGATTCAAAGCATTGACAACCAAATTCGTCTTTAAACTTCTCACATAGTAAGCAAATAATATAATTCTTAAGCTACCATAATTAAATTTTTATTCTCAGTTGTATAGGGGTGGAGATTTTAGTGTCACTTTAACAACGAAGTACATCTTTAGTTTTTTACATAAAACTGATTATTGAGTGGGTTAGAGTACTAAAATTTATATATTAAAATGTTAATTTACTCGTATAAGTGGACTGACGTTGAAGTGATGTCTGCAATAATTAGATGTTCATATCCAATTGTATAAAGATGGTATTTTAAAATCATATACGATTAATAACTTTGACGATCAAATTCGTCTTTATAGTTGTTGCATAAAAATAGGCAATGAAACATTAGGCTACCAAAATAAATTATGAACGTGTTATTCTTGACGTATAATTGGACTGATATTGTCGAGATGTCTGCAATTATTAATATTATTTCCAATCATGTAAGGATGGAGATTTTAGTGTGATATCGAATTAAAAACCTCATTCACCAAATTCGTCTTTACACTTTTTACACAAAAATCAGTAATAAAAACCTTAAGCTACCAAAATTGATTCATTAACGTGTTAATTTGGACGTATAATTCGCCTGATATTTTAGAGATGTCTGCAATAACTAAATTTTTATTCTTAATTATGGGGGTTATAATTTTAGCGTGAGATAAGGTTAAAAACTTTGGCAATCAAATTCGTCTTTACATCTTTTACATAGAAAATCAGTAATGGAAACCTTAAACTACCAAAATTGATTCGTTAACATGTTAATCTCCATGTGCAATAATAAAGTTGTGTTTCCCAATTTTGTAACTGTGCAGATTTTAGCGTCACATACGATTAAAAGTGTTAACAACAAAATTCATTTTTAAACCTTTTACATCAGAAATAAGTAATAGAAACTGTAGGCGAACCAAAATTATTTATTTAACGTGTTGATCTCAAAGTATGGTTCGATTAAAGATGTCTGTAATAGTTCGACAATGATTCCCAATTATGTAAGGGTGGCTATTGTAGCGATTGTACAATTAAAACGCTTGACGAAAAAATGTATCTTTACACTTTTTACTATAAAATTAGATATACATATAAACCTAAGCTACCAACATTTGTTCGTTAACGTGTTAATCACGAAGTATAACTGGACTGATATTGTCGAGATATATGCACTAATTAAAATTTCTTTTACTTTTTATATAAAAATTAGTAATAACAACTTTATACTCCGAAATTGACGTATAATTCGACTAATATTTTAGAGATGTCTGCAATAACTACATTCGTTTTTACAGTTTTACGTAGAAAATTGGTAATAGAAACCTTAGACTAACAAAATATATTCATTAGCTTGTTGATATGGACGTATGATTCGATTAATACTGTAGAGATGTTAGATTTTTATTGCCAATTATGTAAGAGTGCTGATTTTAAAGTGAAATACGATTAAAGATCTTAACGCCCAATTTGACTGATATTTTAGTGATATCGGCAATAATTTAATTTTTATTCCCAATTATGTAATAGTGGCGATTTTCGCCTGAAATACGATACAAAACCTTAGGAACCAAATTCGAGTTTACACATTTTACGTAGAAAATCAGCAATAGAAACATTAGGCTACTAAAATTCTCCCGACAAATAATTCCACTGATATTGTAGAGATGTCCACAATAGTTCGGATTTTATTTCCAATTATGTAAGGGTTGTGATTTTACCTTGAAATGCGATTGACGACCGAGTTCGTCTTTACAATTTTTACTTCCTTTTACAATAAAGGAAGTATTTGATTCACCCCAAAAATTCGAAATTGAGTTTTCAACAGATCTTCACGTTTTAGAGTCCCCTGATCCCAAAAAACATATTTTTTTCATTGGTCTGTCTGTCTGTCTGTGTGTCTGTCTGTGAACAGAATATCTCAAAAACGGAAACAGGTATGGCGTTGAAACTTCATATATAAGTTTTGTGTACTATGTAGATGCGACAGCCAGCTTTTGAATAAAATCGCATAACCGGAAGTAGGTGTTTACTCTTGTGATTTTTCAGTTTTTTACGATTTTTTCAAAAACGGCTCTAACGATTTTTTTTAAACTTTACATTTTGATTACATTTTTAATGTGTATTGATGTGAGATAGGTAATTTTTTAGTTGAATACTTCTAAAATGGGTTTCTTTTGTTTTCTTTTTCATTTTTTTTTATTAACTCCTATTTTAAATAGAACACCCGGTGTATTATTACATTTTTTAATTTAGCTTAAAATTCTAGAGAAAGTTTGTCTCTTGAACTAACACTCTATTTTGTACCGTTTTTGTAAAATTTGTAATTTTTGAAAATTTTTGACAAATGCTTAAAAATTTAAAATAAAATTTTTGGCTAATTATAAGATCACTGTAAAAGGAAGTTGTGTGCGTGTATCACACCAGATTTTTACATTAGAAATCAGTCAACGTGACCTTAGTCTATCAACATTGACAAGTTAATGTATCAATCTCGGCGTATAGTTCGACTGATATTGTAGACATGTCTACAATAGTTTAGTTTTTATTTCCAATTATGTAGGGGTTGTGACTTTAGCTCGAAATGCCATAAAAAGCCTTGACGACCAAATTCGTTTTTACACTTTTTACATAGAAAATCAGTAATAAAAACCTTAGGCTACCAAACTTGTTTCATTAACGTATTAATTTCGAAGTATAATTTGACTGATAATTTGGATATGTTTTTAAATTATATAAATGGGGATATTCCAGTTGAAGAAGTTGAAAATTTGCATGTCTTATCCAATAAACGAATGACTGTCCAATCAAAGGCTCAGAGCTTTAAAC
Organism: Agriotes lineatus; assembly: GCA_940337035.1. NCBI lineage: Eukaryota > Metazoa > Arthropoda > Insecta > Coleoptera > Elateridae > Agriotes > Agriotes lineatus. Next base: position 58,590,211 of record OW679197.1, on the reverse strand, counting down.
CTGAATTAAAATTTTGGAAATTGCGTGAAATAGCTCTAAAATCTCGATAATCAACATTTAGGATTTCTTAAAAAGAACAATGTCTAATCCAAGCCTATAAATTCGGAGTTTGCTGTCATGTAAGCAAGCATAGAAGTTGCATTTCAAAAATATAGCAAATAAAGTATTTTGTGACAAAATCGTTCATTACGATTCTCTGCACAAAAGATTGAGTTGCTGCATTTAAGCTCCATATTATAGAATATTATAGAACTATCTAGACAATTAGCTGAAAATGTAATCGTCGTCATTGCCAGTTAAAAGAAACAATAGGAATACACAACTAATAAATTTAAATAATTCAAATTTCTAATTGAAATTCAGCCTCAATTCGTTTAAAAATCAAGGAAAACATAAATAAAACCCCGACGAAAATTCCTATTTTGAAAGAACTAAGATTTATGTTCCTTTTATTAACCTTTCGCATAATAACTAGTGCTTTTTGCTATTCGCCAATTTTATGCAGGCAGCGGTCATTCTGATTTGTGTAAGCAAGCCTGAGTAATTTAAAAACTTTATGGCTAACCATTGCCACTATGATAGTTAGTTTATGGCTTTGTTATTAGTTATACTGTGTGTGCACTACCAATAGCAGCTACAGTAATTGCAAATGAGATAATCCCGGTGAATGTATTAGCTGTTTGACTAATTGCTTTGTTCTTGCCCTTGCGCTGCAGTCTCGAATTTCAGCGGAGCTTTGGGAATTGGAATTCACTAATAACGTGTGATTTGCATTGCATACCCAAGTTTTATTTTTAGAAATAATTACTGGAAAAAATTGACAACAGTCAGTGGGTTTGTAAAGCTTTTTTTTCGAAAATGTGTACCTGTTCTGTTATTTAAATTAATTAAGCCTTGGTATTAAAGTGTTTTATTTGACATTTCCGTAAATTATTGCGGGTAAGATTAATGTGTCAACTAAAACAAGCTTTTACTTTTGGTAATTTGCTGGTTGTTTTATTTGGAAGTTTTAGTGACTTCGGCCAAAGCCGGCGATGCACTATTTGTAGACGAACAGGACACACTGGAAAATAATGCAACGGCTAATTGCAACTGCGTATTACGGCCAGATGCTCCCGGCTGGTAGGCATTATGGGCGTGACAATTATTATTATTAACGCATCTTATTTACTGAACTGGGATTTTTAAATTTCTCGCGGTATTCAACGTTTATTTATACTTCTGTGGCACGTACAAATAACAATATATGGTGACAGCGAGGCACTTAGAAGTTTTAAGCCCCCTCAGGTCACTTTGTTATTTAGCCGTTAATCTTAGGATTACACTGATGTCGCTGGAAAATTTAAATTACTTGGAACACTCGGAATTAAACCTGAAATGCAGCTACTTATCGTAGGTTCACAATTATTTTGTTTTAATTTTTAATAATTTTTGTTCTTTAATGTTAATCTGCTAATTTTACGGCCACGGCGGTGTATTTGCATAAGCGCATTGCCCCGATCTGCATTCCGAAATGAAGACGGCTTCCGAGCTTCTGCGTCACTAAGCCACCATTTAATAGATTTCTAGGCTGGATAACTTGCCCAAATAACAGGATATTTATATTATCTGCTTACTTAAGATGTCACTATCCGATGGGGTGCTTATGTAAAGAAATGTTTAAATTTTGCAATACAATTTAGGGCTTTATACTTTACAAGTTTAAATTACTACCATGGGAAGGTGTGATATGATAGCAGACATAACGATTGTGTTTGCTGTAAATAAATAATTTCCTTAGCTTGCTAGTCACTTAAAGTAATTGTAGCAAGGTGAATATTAGAGAAATTACAGCAATCTCTTAAATTAAAATTAATCTCCCGGTAGAATACTAATAAGTGCATAAAACAGGGCCATAAAACGCCACTTAACCTTGAGAGCTGCTTGGGATACTGCTATTGACCTTGCGTGCTTTTCGCAATTCTACAGTAAATTGAAAAATAACCAGCAAATTCTATAATTAAGTTGACAAATAAATTAGCATGTTAATGATCAATAACGGCTAAGAAAACAGGAATCCAAAATATTTTATTAATCTCAAAACGAAGCCAAATCGCGGATAAATACGTTTGAAACAAATCGCTGAGGCCGAACATTTATGCCGCCAGAAATTATTTAAATGCTTCTTAAAGCGAATCTATGACAAAACGTTGCAGGAGGCCGAGCATTGACGGAGGTATAGATACATTTATATCATTTTATAGCATATTTAATACTGATGAGTGACGTTTATGGCATGTTAAATTAATATATTTAAAAAGCTCTCCTCCCGGGCCCACAATGCGGCCGCGTTATCGCTTTTCGGATTTCTCGAAATTATATCGATCAATAACCGCGGGACGCGACGCCGATCGATTCGCCATTTACATAAAACAACTCAATTAACAAAAGCACGAATCAAACGCCAGGCCCGACCCGCCATGTCCCGATAAATGCTTTTATATTCAAATGAATTAATTATGCCATAGAAAAATAGCGGCAATTTTCCGTTTTAATCGCATCGGAACAAGTTCCCTCACACCTGTGTATAATATTGAATTTAAATGTCCCATGCCCGTCTTTAATAACAGATGCCAGGCGTTAATTTCCAAAACTTGTCCAATAATAAAAACTTATCTGCGGCGAGATAGCCCAGGAATCCTTGCTACAGTTACTTATCGAGGTGCCAAGCAGGACACCCCGGCTATAATGGAGCCGAAATAAATTGCGTGTCCCACGTTTCGTTTATTTGCAAAAATCCAGGAGTCGTTTCACATTGCATATTCGGTTTCAACAGTGATTTTAGCTAAGGTTACTATGCCCTAGTCCTACATTGTATAGGTGGCGATAAGTGCCTAGACTCCAGTCAATGCGCAGGCGCAACCAGTGAAATGTCAAAGTGACAGTTGATTCAAATAATTAAACCGTTGTTGGTATTACATTGAACATGTAGCATTTATCCAAAACCTCTACCTACTTACATTCATCAAACTTCAAATTCATATTACATTACTGCATTTACTACTATCACTTCACACTTTGTCGATGCTATAACCTCACTTATTCCACAAGTCTATCAAACAGTAGAAATTAGTGGTCTCAGCTTGTGCAACGTCGGTTGCGATATCCAGCAGCCCTAAACGCCAGTTTGGAGACGCGCGAACGGCGGCACAGGCAACAATAAACTAATTTTGTTTATAAACCTGTCGTTATAACAGTTACGAAAAAATGTTCCAATGAATGCTGTGCGGGATGCGGTTGTCTATAAAACAGCGGGAGCGGCTTTAATGTTGCGTTTATAGTTTCCGAATAGGCCAACGTCTAAAATAGAACTCGAATTTCACGTAAGTTATGTGGTATAAAATTAGAATTCGACTTGGGCACAAATCATGCTGCCTGGGCCTACACTATGTGGAGCTGATTAGAGGAACTGTTCTTAGGCTTCGCCGAACTGTTAGATGTTCGTAGCCATGTTTGAAACAATTATTTGACGGATTTTGTCTGCCATTCTGTAAATGTTGCGCCAATATGTGTGTGTATCGTCACAGTAGACCAAAATTTCTAATAGGAAATGCTGTCACAGGTAGCAATTGCACAAAAAATGTAGAAGCTGTCAGGGTAGTGTTTGAAAAAGCTGAATGTAGAGACACAGGAAATAAATCTGAAAATCCAATATATAAGAAAGAGATCTAAAGTATATGGAATTGTTGTAAATAACCTCTGAACATCGTCTTTTTTTTCTAACGTAGGATATCGTGCAATTGAACCTGCGTTTTCTTATGCTCCTAACTTTGCCTGATGTTAATACACAGTTTCTATGCTCCTACTTTGCCTGATATATCTTGATACTCAGCTCTTATACACCTACTTTGCCCGATGTAAATACTCAACTCTTAAAGCCACTACTTTACTTGATAGAAGTTGATAATCAGCTCTTATGCTTCCACTTTGAATGAAGTTGCTACTTAACTCTGAAGCTCTTGCTTTGTTTAATAGATGTTGATACTCAGCTCTTACTTTGCCTGATGTTGCTATTCAACTCTTATGCTCCTTTTTGGTTGATGTATAAACTCATAGCGTTTTTATTAAATTTAAATTTTGTTATTTAATTGAACAAAGGTTTGGCAGTTTTCCGCATCTAAAAAGTTCGGGTGGTGTGGAGGTGAAGAAGCCAAAAACATTACAAGTGCATGCTAAATACATTAGATGTTGATACTCAGCTCATATGGTCCTACTTTGCCTGATGTTGCTTCTCAGCTCTTGGGCTTTTACTTTGTCTGATATTGATACTCATTTATTTAAAGCTCTTACTTTGCCTGATATTGATACTCAGCTCTTATGTTCATATTTTACCTGATGTTAGTACACAGCTGTCACGCTCTTGTTGGGTTGATGCGTAAATTTTTAGCACTTTTATTACAGTAAATTAAAAATTAAATTAACTTAGCTCTTAGCTCTGTGCCTGATGTTGATACTCACATCTTAAGCTTCTTCTTTGCCTAATGTTGATATTAATCTCTTATCCTCCTAGTCTACCTGATAAATGTAGCTACTCTATGCTCCTACTTTAGCTGGTGTTAATACTCAACTCTTGCGCTTTTATTTTGTCTAATATTGATACTGAATTATTTAAGCCTCTTACTTTGCTTGATCTTGATTCTCAGCTCTTATGTACATATTTTACCTGATATTAGTACACAACTGCCGTGCTCCTGTTGGGTTGATGCGTACATTTTTAGCACTTTTATTAAATTAAATTAAAAATTAAATTAACTCACCTCTTAGCTCTGTGCCTGATGTTGATACTCACGTCTTAAGCTCCTACTTTGCCTAATATTGATAGTTTGCCTGATATATGTAGCTACTCTATGTTCCTACTTTGCCTGGTGTCGATGCTCAGCTCTTGCGCCTTTATTTCGTCTAATATTGATATTCAATATTTAAGCCTCTTACTTTGCCTTATATTGATTCTCAGCTCTTATGTACATATTTTACCTGATGTTAGTACACCGCTGCCATGCTACTGTTGGGTTGATGCATACATTTCTAGTACTTATTAAATTAAAATTTAATAAAAAGTAACTAACACACATAAACCAATCCATACTATATACTTCTGCATTGTTTACGGTTAAGCTGCAATCTTCTGGCAGTTTTTTGACTCCACATCTGAAGAAATCCGGTAGTTTGGTGTTGACGAAGCTAAAAATACTATGAACTTATGCATCAACCTAATACTTTAGATGTTGATAGTCAGTGTTTATGCTCGGATTTTAACTGATGTTGATACTTTGACTGATTTGGCTACGCAACTCTTAATCTTCTACTTCACATGATATCTTTTGATACTTAGTTATTATGCTTTTTGACTGGGGTTGATACTCAGATCTTAAGCTTTTATTATGCCTAATCTTGATAGTGCTTACGCTCCTACTTTGCTCGATGTTGCTACACAACTCTTAAGCTCCTACTTTACCTGATATATTTTGATACTTAGCTCTTCGCTCTATGCCTGATGTTCACACTCAGATCTTAAGCTCCTACGTTGCCTAATGTTGGTACTCAGTGCTTACGCTTTGCTTTGCTCGATGTTGCTACATAACTCTTAAGCTCTACCTGATATGTTGATACTTAGCTTTGATCTGTGTGTGTGTATGCCTGCTGTTGATACTCAGATCTTAAGGTCCTACTTTGGCTAATGTTTATACTCACCTCGTATCGTCCTAAGTTGTTTGATAGATTTAGCTACTCAGCTCTTATGCTCCTACTTTGCCTGATGTTGGTACTCAGCTTCTATGCTTCTACTTTTTTAATCGATGTTGATAGTCAACTCTTATGCTCATTTAGAGTTGATGAACAAACTCGTTGGAGTTTCATTAAAATAAAAAATTATGTTTTAAAATATTCAAAATTAATAAACTGACCAACAATCTATTCTGCTGTATGTGCAATTGACCCGTAACGTTCTGGCAGTTTTTGATTCCACACCTAAAAAAATCCGGTGGTTTGGAGTTGAAGAAGCCAAAAACACTACGAACTTATGCATCAACATAATACTTTAGATGTTGATACTCAGTTCTTATGATCCGACTTACACCTGAGGGTACCTGATATTGATATTCAGATCTAAGCTCCTACTTTAACTGATTTTACTACGCATTTTTTAATCTTCTACTTCACCTGATATATGTTATTATCCTTTTTGCCTAATCTTGATGCTTAGATCTTAAGCTCTTATTATGCCTAATGTTGATACTTAGTTCGTAGGCTTCTACATGGCTTGATGTTGCTACACAACTCTTATAGGGTCCTACTTTACCTGATATATTTTGATATTAGCTCTTGGCTCTGTGTCTGATGTGGATACTCAGATTTTGAGCTTCTACGTTGCCTAATCTTGATACTCAGTGCTTGATGTTGCTACACAACTCCCCTGGTATTGATACGCAGCTGTTGATGCATACATTTTTAGCGCTTTCATTACATTTAAAATATTTTTAAGTATACAAAGTACATAAACTAATCAATAGTATCATTGAATGCATCGTTTACGATTGACTCGCAACGTTCTGGCAGTTTCTCGATTACACGCTTGAAGAAATCTGATGGTTTGGAGTTGAAGAAACCTAAAACGCTACGAATTTATACATTACCTAATACTTTGCCTGATGTTGATACTTAATTCTGATCCTTTTTTACTTGATCTTGATACTCATCTCTTATGCTCCTATTTTACCTGATGTTGATACTCAGCTCTTAAGCTTCTACTTTGCCTGATGTTGACACTTAACTCTTCATGATTGATAATTTTACTGAGTCCTTTCGCATAGGTGGTGTTTCTTTCTTCACAGAAACAGAATTTAGAAGCAATCGTGGCGTTTCAAGTCACAAACTCACATAATTCAAGCGACTTGTTATTGAAAATTATCATAGGGAATTAATTACAGATTAATTCATCAACTACAGCTTTTTGTATTTAATGTGTTTCGATATCTCTGAAAATCAAACCGCTATTTTAGAATGTCACACTTCGAGACATCCTATATACTACATATTTAACTAATTTCAGAGCTTTAGTAATTAATTTAGTTTCTATGTGTCTTCATAAATATGCAACTGGTGGGTCCCGGGTGGTATAGCTTAAACAAGCGTCCACGTAAGATCAGTAGAGTTAAGCAACATTCTTTCTGGTCAGAACTTGCATACGCTGCTTCCCTTGGCGCCTCATGGTACGGCTGCCACGGAAATAGTTGGTCCCGGATGTCATAATAACATCATGACAGTCGTTAGTGGGGTTGGAAGTCCCCATAAAATGTACAGCAACGCCTATAATTGGCCTAACGGCTGTTGGCTGAGTACAAAAATAAATAAACAAACAAACTTTAATCGCGTAGGTACAAACACTAAAATGTGAAATTTCTTGAAAATATTTATCATTCTTCTCTATAAGCGAAGCCTTTTCTGGTATTCGTTTTCTTTGTATTATTTCTCGTATTTTCAGTTCATCTGAGGCCTGTCTTTCGTTTTCCTTTTTGCATCTACTTTTGCGTATATATAGTAGGTATTCTATCAGGCGCCATATTTCTAACATGTCCATATATGGTATCAGCTGCTTGGTTTCTATTCGTCTTTTATCGTTTCTTCTTTTGATGTTATGTTCTATATATTTTGTTTTTCATTCTTTATGTTTACAATGTCATCACTAATCTCCTTAGGGCCCTTCGCTAAAATTTCCAACTCTTGGTTAGTCTTCAAATTCACATAAAACTTGCCAGTATGCATGACTGAATTTTTCCTCTTTCTGTTTATCTTCTAAGACGTTTGATTAATCATAGCTTTCATGAAGTCGGGAATAGGTTCTTCAAGCTTTGTTGTTCGTGTAATCAGTAATTCTATGAAACAATCCATTTCTACTCTACACATTTCAATAGCTCATTACCGATTGATATCCCTTAACTTCGCAATCTTTGCCAGTGGGATGCTGAGGAAAGCGACTCATGGTAGCTTCCAGTTCTCATAGATTCAGCAACAATAAAATTGCAATAAATCTAAGGATTGTCAGCCGTGCCATTTGATAACATTTCCGAGAATAAGTTTCAATCGAATTACTTTCGCGCAGGCTATCAATGAGCTACCAAGAACGCATTCCTGGCCTCCGCGGAGTCGGAAAGCACCCCAGATGCCCACTGGGACGTTTTCGCGGTTACGTTTCTATTAGCGCCGCGGAAACAGCGCCTGCAGCGTGAAATCGGCGATTCGCAGACAATGGCGGGGTTTATGCAATTTTCAGGAACTTAAGACGCGATTGCAGTAATTTATGTTGGCATTGTGCCTTCGTCCAGGCGAGCAAAATCAATTTCCAGCATCGTACGGCTTGGTTTTATCGCTTGCCAGGTTCCTGCAACTGTCAGTGCTTACATAGAAACAATCTATTTGTTTATGATAGCGATAGGCTCGCAACGAGTAATAGGACGATTCTTTGCCGCGGCTTTGATTTAGTGCCGCTGTAAATGCTCCAACTTTATTTAATTTATACGCAACGTGCCGGCTTGAGTGTTCCTTGAAGGGCAACAGCCGCAGGTTTTTCCAAATTCGACACTAGTGGATTCATGGTTCAATCATGAAAAAATGAAAAAAGCTAATTTATTTTCTTGGTTTTTCTTCATTAAACAAGCTTGGTTGTTTTTTATTGAATCAAAGAGATGTCAACGATGGTACTGAGATAGCAGCGCAACTGGGATAAACGGCACAAATCCTTGGAGCAATAACAAATTCCATTAATTCGAAAGGATTTTACGTTTAAACTTACTTTCATATCTGTCATTATTCAAGTTATGTATTACAGATTGCTATCGGAATGTAATTATGAATTCTGTAAAAAACGATTTATTTTAGGAGAAGTATATCCGCATTTTAGTGGCCTTTGTAAAAAAAAAATAACTGCAATAATTAGTCAATCCCCAATGCTTATAGTTATTATAAATGTTGAAAGGGTGGATAATTTTTCTAAAAGTGGTACTAAAATTGATACGTCGTTGGAAATGGCTGTTTTTTAGTTCTAAAACTGCAAAAGTAGAGCAGGGCTTGTTAGTGGGCTAATAACACACCGAAACCGCAGATTAACGCGGCTTGTCAATCATAGCAAGGCTGCCGTAGCAATAAATTAACTTTATATTATAAACAGAAGCAAGTGCTTCCGCGTTTGTTAAAATAATTCCAGATCGTATCAAACGGGCCGAAAAGTAGGAGTTCTGCGTACTGGAGCTACCCATATTCAAATTTTTGAGTTCTAACGGACAAAGGCTTCGCGGATTGGCGACAAGTTGCGCTGGTTTAAATGGGATTACGCGGCTGACATTTCGAGCAAATTAGTTGTGTGGTAGCAAAATTCAATGGGCTTTCAGAAACGCTGTTAAGAGATACATATTTAATGTCGCTCTTGAGGACGGCCCACAAACTATGCAAATCGCGGGGCCGCGTCCTTAACCCAGCAAATTATAGTATGTAATTTTATAATTTGTAAAATTTAAGTGTTTTTCTAGTACGAATCTCAACCAGATTCAAAATGCTGCGACTTTCAACACTCCCCGAAGAATGTTAGAAAGTTTCCTGTCTGCAACAAGTATAACTGTATTGGGACGTTCTTGTCCTATTGAATAATTCTTTAAGTAAAAGTTAATGTCAGATAACAGTTACGGCGACATTTTCAATGCAATTTTAAATATCTGCTAAGGATGATATCATTTTTTTTCTAAACTGCCAAACAGCGTTTTTGTCAATCTTTATTGTTCTAAAATAGTAATCACAAAATGCAACAAAGCAATTTAGAGCTACTATAGACCTGATATATTTCCCAAATATTATTTACATAATTGCTAATTAATGCAAGTTTAGGCTTCAAGGTTTTATCCATGGCTTCTAAGCTAATATTCCAAAATTAATTAAACGTCATTTAGTTGAAAATTGTTGTAATCAATTTGTCAAGTGACACAGGTGTCTAACCTTACTTCCTATTTATACATAAACATAATGAATTCTAAAGCCATTAAAGGAAAAACTTTAACATAATTTCCTATTTAGTGAAATTGTACAGATTGCTGCAGGTAGTTCTGAGTTGGCCGTGATTTTAATGATTATAAATGATTATAATATTTAGTATGGTTATTTAAACAACGTATATACCAAAATGAACCATTACCAATTAATTTAGACTTCGTTTAATTTAATTAAACGTAATTTGCATAATTATTGATCAAGCTTTTATTGGGTAGGTTTTAAATAATATTTAATAATTGATTAAGCATCGTTTGCTTAAGAATCTTACAGATTAATTGCATTTTTGGATTATACTAATTTTTTCCAATTGCAACTTCTATTAATTATTGATCTGTATTATTTCGTTCCCTCTCTGCTAGATTGTACAACTATGGAATTGCAATGCCACGAATATCAAAGAATAAAGGCAGTCTTAGCAAGGGCTCACTCAGTTTTTCCAATTTCCACAGGAACCTCGTAAAACACGTTTGCTTGAAATAGTTGCGTCCGGAGCATATTGTGCAAACTGATCAAACCGTTTATTATGCAAGCAGCGGGGCCGCAGCTCCGTGTACAGGAAACATATAGCAGATATTTAATAGATAGGTATCTATGCAGTGTCGTACCAGCGAAAACAAAGCCAGTACTGTTAGGTCGAGCCGTGGGAGGAGCACTTGCTCTGTCATCCTTCGTGTCAGATTTTCGCCATTCATAAAAATCGCATCATAAATAATCAGAACGCGCATTGTTCATGATAATGGTTTTATACTCGATCAGTTATTGCACGCTGATCCAACAAATGGGTTATTAATAATGCGATTGTTCGCCTGGGTCGCCGTAAACTTCATTAGACACCGGGCTTGCCGGCGGTGGGACGGTGGGAAGGCGCCCACCGATTTCGGACCTGCAGAATTGCCTCGTCGCAGAGGCTTCGGATTTGGCGGTGACAGATTTGCTGGCAATGATTGCTGCAGGTAGTGCCTCATTAGCTTATAAATTGGGCGTTTACAGAAGTGTACGTTATACGTTTCGAATTTTTCAAACCAGAGTGCAGTGTGGGATAACAAATTAGAATTAGTGTAAATATTCGTGCTTGAAATTTTAACAATTATTAAACTTTAATTGAAATTACTGCAGACAGGATTAGTCTTTTTGCTTGAAAATGCATTTAGCTTTACGGCTAATTGACTGTTTTAGTATTACTAATTATAAATTCTAGATACAAGAGACACTTCCAATTTCGAAGTTCAAAATTGATTTCATCTGCCTAAATATACCTTTATATGCTACATTAGACACTAAAGAACAGATTTTATATCCAAAAACTTCAAAGTTTATTTTATTTTACCCATCTAGTACAAATTGATGTATTACTGGTCAGTCGCTAGCTGATACAATAGACACTTCCAATTTAAAAGTTCAAAATTGATTTAATCGACCTAATTCAACCTATGTATGCTACGTGGGACCCTTAAATAAATTTTAGCAGCCAAAACGTCAAAGCTTATTTTATTACTCATAGGCTACAAACTGATCTATTACAGTTCAGCCGCTAGTTAATACAAGAAACACTTCCAGTTTAAACGTTCAAAATAAATTTTATTTGTCTAATTTAACCTATGTATGCTACAAGAGACACTATAAAACGGTTTTAACATCTAAGAGCTCTAAGTTTATTTTATTTCTTACATCTTTTACACATTGATGCATCACTGGTTATCCACTAGCTGATAAAGAGACACTTCCAATTTAGAAGTTCAAAATTGATTTTATCTGCCTAATTCAGCCGTATGCTACATGAGACAGTATAGAATAGTTGTAAGACCTACACACAAAGTTTGTATTATTTCACTCATCGGATAGAAATTGATGTATTACTGAGTTCTAATATTCGGTAATCGTCAGGCTTCCTGATATAGTTTCAACATTGATGCATTACTCGTTAGCCGCTAGCTGATACAAGAGACACTTCCAATCTAGAAGTTCAAAATTGATTTTATCTGCCTAATGCGACCTATGTATGCTCTATGAGACACTATAAAACAGTTTTGGCATTCAGAAGTTCAAAGTTTTTTTATCTACCATTTTACAAAATCATATATTGCTGTTCAACCATTTGCTGATATATGAGACACTTCCCTTTTTTCTAGTTTAAAGTTCAAAATCAATTATTTAGTGGCTTGCAGCATAAAAGGATGTTTTTCAAATATCTAGACGAAAACATAATCTCTTCGTTAAGATATTTTTCGACCGGTAAAAAAATTTGAAACATTCTTTGCAAACCTCAAATAGTGGCTTAACATTTCAATCTATTAATTTAACTGACAGTCCGCTCGTAATGTAGTTACTGATTACAAATCACTTTGACAATAGAAAAAATAATACAGCTCGATTTAATTTTTCAATTTAATTGTCTGCTTGTAATTTTGTAATTTGTTGTAATCGAACGAAATTTGTCGTCCTTACAACATAAATGGCTTAAATTCTTAACTTGTTTTCAAAGCGTTTACTTGTTTACTCTGTGGGACACTTTAAACAGTTTTTATATGTAGGAGTTTCAAGTTCATTTTATTTCTCATATTTACTGTAAAATAGTATATTACTGTTTAATGCTCAATCGATTGTTGGTACATGAGAAACTTCCAAACAGCCTCTCTATTTTTTAAAGAATTGGAAACTTATTTTAATCTCTTCTCTTTGGTTTAAAATAGTGCATGATATTCTTGTTCAGCCGATTAGGTCTACATGAAAGACTTCCAAACAGCTTTCTATCTGAAAATTGAATTTAATCTGACTAATTTGTTAGACAATAATGTATTATTCAATCGCTGGACGATACATGACACAGTTCTGAACAGCCTTCATTAAAAACTACCAAATTTTATATAAAACCTTTATTTTGATACCAATAGGTGTAAAACGGCCGAGGTGATTTTTTGGTAGTATTAAAAATCACCCTACTTTAAAAAGAGGTGGAGCCGTTGTTTGTAGACATATTTCAGCGAATTATATGAAAGCGGCTATTCTGTATTTACTTTCATGCAGTGACGATGCAGTTCCAGTAAGATTTTCTTTGTAAGCTGACTTAACTTAAATTCAAATATTCAGTTGTTGTCTGGACTGATGAAATCCAACCCTTCTTCCTGTAGTGTCTTTGTATGTATCTATTGTCCTACGGCTACAGCTTCCTTGGCAATATTTTTCAAAAACAAAGCTTGATATTTTATCTGGTAATCTTGGATTCCAGATTCAAGCAAGTTTAACGCCAAAACTGAACGATTTCTCTTGGTTTCTGCCATGCAACATTATCGTCTCGAAGTCTTCTTTTCAGTTTTCCATTTCATAATTTTCTTTGCTCAGCTGTGGTAGTTCAACCAATTAAGTCGGCGACTTGAACTTGGTTGTCTAAAGGGTGCTAAATTTGAATCGCAGCCGATAAGGATTAGTCGCAGAGCGATAGTAATTTAATCGTTTGAAGGCAATTAAAACGTAAATGCAGAACTAAAATCCTTCCCACCTTCAATGGGAGCAGAGAGCCTTCGAAGACGACCCGACGAAACCGCTAAGGACGCGTTGTCAGCGAGAAATGCGGCGGAGCTCGTAATTTATTACACCAGGAAAATAGTCCCATTATACGACAGCGCTGTATGCCACCCACATTCGAAATAAACATTAGTTTTTCTCGCGGCCCCAGCAACGCTGAAACGTTCGTATTGTTATATTGTACGAATTATCGTCCTGCCCGCCGTGTGGTTTGCTATTAAAAGTGCGAATATTAAGGATTCAGCGATGCAGAATCCTATTCACAATAACGAGGTTTTCAGCTGCGGCAGCTTTGAGCTCGTATAATTTAAAGCGGTTATTCTGCGCTTTCAAATACCGGGTTGCAATCAAAATTATTATTTATAACGAATTTCGCTAATAATCGCAATCTGCACGACTGAATGCGGCGCACAATGAGCCCAAAGATTAATGGTTAAAGTTCGCAGCTGTTTCCAGGCCGGGCATAAAAACTTCCGAATTCGAAGGAGGAAACCAGACTTGCAAATGCGACTACTGAAATTTGCAATTAAAAGATCGGGCTTATAGCTAAGGGACTGCAATAAATCTCGTTTCTAATATTTTTTATATGAGCTTAATGCTTTAAAGAGAAAACCTGTTATGGCTAAAACTGAAGCCAATAATGATTATTAGTACTAAAGGCCATAATTGGCAAATGCAATTTAACAATAAATGTTTTGTGGTTTTTACAGAAATTGCAAATATTAATTTTTCAAATAGTTTAAAGTAATAACAGCTAGATGTCTCCTGCCTAATGCCTGAAATGTTCCTGGGCCAGGTCAAGTGACGTTTCAATATGTCTAATTTAGCATAAGATCCAACAAGTCCTCATTATACAATAAAAAAAACAAAGTAGTTCTGTAGATAAGGCAGAGTGAAAATGTCGTTAAGCAGTGTAATAATGTAACACCAGAAAGGAATGTTAATTGCAGAGATCGGAATAAAAAGTCTGGGGCAGCTCTTAAAATTGATTAGTAATTGGGCACTAGAGCAGTTTTACTTCTTCTGGCTGTTATTACAGCAATTATTCCTAGCGATGAAGATATACAGAGAAGATTTAGACATAGAACTTTTTTTCATGCGATTAATCTTTCCACAGTTACATACTTCTAGATAATTATGACGAACGATGAACGACTTTGATTAATTAAGCTTTTAACCATATCGCTTATGGAAGATTTTTATTATAAATGTTACTGTATTGTATTTCAGCTTCGTAAATTATGTTTGATGTTTTTTTTTATTGCCAAATCTCTAAAATTGAAGTGCAAACATTATCAGTTTCGATATTTATTAATATTGAAATGAACCCTACAAGTGAGAACTAGATTTTTTTCCAGGAACAGTATATGGTTGCCTAGGCTTATAATGAAAACAGGAAGCAACGTAGAATACTTTAGTTTCATATAGACTTTCAATGCGATTCCAGCTTAGTCTTGAAACGCATTTGTGTTATTTGCCATTGGGCACAATCAGGATGCTAATGATCCCCTTCCGAAGCCCGTCTTGCGACCAAAATCAATTTGACAAGGAGCGAAGTCCTGCCTCGCGCATTAATTTGGGAGGAAGTAAGTAATTTGGCAGCGAGTCGGAGCATAGTTTATCCATTTAAATTAGCGGTAATACATAATATTAACGCTCACATATATCAAGGGCCGTCACGGAGAAAAATTACCGTTTCATCATGCATGTAAATAGAACGTTAGCATTGCCTAGCCATTTAAAACCAACAAGCGGGCTGAGCAAATACGGAGATCTCGGTGGGAACCTTGCCCTATTTGTTCTCGTCGGAGGCGTCCTGCCTGCAGGTCAGCATTCGTGTGATAAGGTTGGTGGTGATATTTTTACCATTTTGATTGTACTCGAAAGATACTAAATTATCTCTTTTAATTCAATTCGCAGTGTGTTAGATCTCAAGACCAGTCTTGGTTTTCTATAGGTGTCAATTTGAGAGTCCAAGACCAAGACGATACCACTAATCTTGTCTTCGTCAGGATGTAAAGTTTCAAGAACAAAAACGTAAAGTTAAAAACAGAAATAATAGAAAATTCTTTTCCTTGCGAGATCTTAAGGCTACTCTTGATATGGTCTACGAACGTCTTGAGACAACGCTAAGATAGCTACCGGCAAGAACAAGACAACGTCACGAGTCTGGGCCCCTCTTAAAATTGAAAGGTTCGGGAAGAAAAGCATAAATTAAAAAAAAACTGAAATTATACAACACACCTCTTTGTTTTGGAGACCTTAAAGCTAGTCCTGATCATGGCCAAACTATGATTTGATCTTTGAATAAGATCCAAGAACAATACCTTGATGCCAAGAGAAGACTAAGGTCGCTACCGACAATACCAAGACGATAACAGGAATCTTGGTATTCATTAGAATTTGAAGGTTTAAAAAGAAAAATATATATTACAAAAACAGAAATTTCAACAATCTCTATTTCTGAGACTGTAAAGCTAGTTTTCATATTCTCTAAGACCTGTCTTGATTTTCAAATAAGATCCAAAACCAAGACTGATAATCTGTAAAATAATAAAAAAACATAAGATGAAGGTTAGACTACCGACAGAACCAAAACGATTTAAGAACATAAATTACAAAAACTGGAATTATAGAAAAAACCTTAAGGCAAATCTTGATCTTTGCTAAGCCATGTGCAGACTACGATATCAGGATCATACCATGAATATTGGTCTTTGTTAGAACTTAAACTATAAAGAGGAAAAATTCAAATGATAGAAACAAATTATAGAAAAATCTCTCTGCTTGCAAAACTTTTAGGCTAGTCTTGATCTTTTCTAAACCATCTGTTGATTTTCAAATAAGATCGTAGAACTAAGACTGTGATCCCAAAACAAGACTAAACCGCTATCTACAATGCCAAGACGATTACGAATGTTGGTCTTCGTTAGGATATAAAAGTTGAAAAAAAAACGTAAATAATAAAAACAGAATTTATAGAAAAATTCCTCTGCTTGCAAGACTTCGGCTAGTCTTGATCTTTTCTAAGCCATATTCGAATAAGATCGAAGAACCAAGACTTTGAGGCCTAGACATAATTACAATACCAAGACGGTACCACGCATAAAAGTTAAAGACGAAAAACGTGAATAATAAAAGCTTAAAACCTAGAAAAATACCTATGTTGAAACTAGTCTTGATCTTGTTCAAGCCATGTCTTGATTTTTAAATGAGATCCAAGGCCAAAACTGAAACCTTGACACCAAGACAAGACTAAGGTCGCTACTGACAACACCAAGACGAAATCATGTGTCTTGGTTTTCGCTAGTTAAGAGTTCAAAAAGAAAAATACAAATTATAACAACAATTATACCAAAAATATTGGTTTGCGAGACCCTAAAGCTAGTCTTGATCTTGTCCAATCCATATCTGGATTTTTTAATAAGATCCAAGACCAAAACTGCAACCTTGAGACTAAGACAATACGGTCGCTACCGAAAACACCAAGTCAAACTTATGAGTCTTGGTCTTCGTTAAGAGTTAAAAGTTTAAGAATAAAAACACATATTCTGACAACATAAATTATAGTAATACCCTCTGTTTTTGAGACCTGAAAGCTAGTCTTGATCTTGTTAAACCCATGTCTTGATTTTTGAATAAGATCCAAGACCAAGATTGAAACCTTGAGACCAAAGCAAGACTAAAGTCGCTACTGACAACACCAAGGCGAACTCAACAGTCTTGGTCTTTGTTAAGAGTTAAAAGTTTAAGAATAAATACACAAATTATGACAAAATAAATTCTAGAAGAATCTCTGTTTCCGCAACCTCAAGACTAGTCTTGATCTTGTCTGGGCCGTGTTGATTTTCGAAGGAAATCGTAGACCAAGACTGAAATTTTGAGACCAGGGCGAGACTAAAAGCGCTACCGACAGCACCATGGCGGCTCTTGGCCTTCGTCAATTTAATGGTCACAAGAAGAAGAATTTCAATTAAAGAAAACAAGAATTGTTGACAATCTCTCTTTTTTTATATAAGTCAAGACTAGTCTTGATCTTGTCTATGCTTTGATTGGATTTTGAGATACAATCCAATCCCAAGGCTGAAACTTTTAAGATTAGAACAAGACTAGCGTCGCTGCATACTACATCAAGACGATACCACCAGTCTTGGCTTTCGTTAAGAATTAAAACATACAAAATTCTCTCCTTTAATCCAGTTAGTAGTATGTGAGACCCCCAGACTAGTCTTTATCTTCTATGGTTGTTAATTTTGATACTAAGCCCAAGACCAAGAATCAATTTTGGAGACCGACACAAGACTAAAGTTGATACAGACGATGTCATGAGGCTTGACTTTCGTTAGGATTTAAAGTTTAAAGAAAAAGAACACATTTAAGAACTAGAAATTACAGAAAAATCTCTTTGTTTGGGAGACCTCAACCTAGTTTTTCTTGTCGAAGCCCTGGCTTGATTTTCGAGATAACATCGAGACCAAGGCTGAAACTTTGAGACCAAGAGAAGACTATGGTCACTACCAACAACACCAAAATGATCACGAGTCTTGGTCTTGGTTAGAATTTAAACGTTGAAGAACTAAAACAAATTTGAAATAATAGAAAAATATTTTTGTTTGCGACATTTCAAGACTTCTTGATTTTTGCAATAAAATCTAAGACCAACATTGAAACTTTGAGCCCAAGACAAGGCTAACTTGTTACCGACAAGACTAAGACGATACTACGAGTCTGGGCCTTCGTTAGGATTTAAAGGTTCAAGAAGAACACAAATTTATTTTAAAAGTAATAAAAATATTCTGAATTTGCGACTAGTCTTGCTGTTGTCGCTGCTCTGTCTTGATTTTCGTGATAAGAACCTAGACTAAGGCAAGACTAAGATCGCTGCCGATATCACCAAGACTATATCACGATTCTTGGGCCTCGGTAGGATTTACACGTTAAAAATCGAAGAAGCAAATTAGATAATAAAATAACCTTGTTTTCGAGAACCCCAAAACTAATCTCGATCTTTTTTCGATAAAATCTAAGACCAACATTGAATCTTTGAGAGCAAGACAAGGCAAGAGCTGCTACCGACAAGACTATGACGATACTACGAGTCTGGCCCTTCGTTATGATTTAAAGGCTCAAGAAGAACACAAATTTCAAAATAAAAATCGTAGAAATATTCTTTATTTGCGACTGGTCTTGTTGTTGTCTCTGTCCTGTCTTGATTTTAGTGATAAGATCCTAGACTAAAGCAAAACTAAGATCGCTGCCGACATCACCAAGACTATATCACGATTCTTGGCCCTCGTTAGGATTTACACGTTGAAACACGAAGACGCAAATTTGAAATAATAGAATAATCGCCTTGTTGTCGAGAACCCCAAGACTATCTCCATCTTGTCTAAGAGCCTTGTTTGATTCGGTATTCACAACACCAAGACGATATCGGAGGTTCAAGAAGGGAAGCTGGGTGTTAGTGACGTTATAATTTTGTAATGGAGTCTGTAATTTCCAAGTCGAGCGTGGCAAGAGGTCACTACCAAAATATCTAATTGTACTACTAATCCCTTTAGCTGTTTTGCTATGTGTAGCTATTGCAGCTAGAAAAATACTAATGGCTGCGTTTCTGATTCTTTCATGTAACAACCCTTTTTCCGGTTATAATAGCTGGGGAGATAACCTCCAAAACGTTAGAAGCACTCTAATTTTGAATTTTAGTTTATATGTTTATATCCTTGTGCGATACATGTTAAAATTATTTTGTGTAATATCATTATATTATTAGTTGGTTAAGTGGAAGAACGGCCTTAGCCGAACTTCGCCAACTTTAAAAATAAAGAGAATATTATTATTATTATTATTATTATTATATACAAAAATAATAGGCCAGGAAATTATTGACTGCACAGGTGTTTCATAAACTCGATTTTCTTGGTAAGACCAAGACTAGAATTCTTTGCTTTGCACTATTATCTCCAAAGTTACTACCAAGACTTAGGTAAGCCTCATCTTGGTCTTGGTTATGCATACCTCTAAGTCCAGCTCAACCACGAATATATCATGATTCAAATTGCATTCTACAAAATAATAGAAGCATCTGCATACGCTCTTAAGGGAACACCTTTATTTCCGATTGGGATTGGCCAAAATGTAGTCCTTCAGAATTCTTCCCTCTCTAAAGTCAATTTGCAGATATGTATTTGGCTGTGTGCTCCTGTTTACCCTTTTGTATATATTTTATATACTTGTTGAAGGTATATATTAGGTCAGAATCGGGAGAATTTTTCAGTGTACATGAATTCAGATCGAGCATCTACGACAGCTGTACCAAAATCTGAAGCTGTTGAGTCTTTCAGCTTTGGAGCCAGGAAGCTTCAGGAGAAAGACGCGGTTGCGCTACGCTTTGCATGATATTCAAAGGCATTAACAGTTATGTCGCGATTTTATAGCCGGCCGTCCGAGGTGGCACGGAATAATTCAGGAAGGCCTGAAACGAGTGCTGCGTGGATTTTTCAGGTACAACAAAACGGAACGCGCTGCGGCAAGCAGGACGGTATTGATCATATGCAGAATTCATTTCCACGGTTCTGTTGCAGTGAATGCTTGGTTGCAGTTTACTCCTGCACGCTGCATACGCGCACATAATTAATAGGTTTCGCTCTTTATTCTGCAATGCGAGCCTTCAAAGCAACCTGCGACATGCTCGCTCGTAACAAAGACCTGACTCTTGACAAACTCGTTCCAATAATAACTGTCAATAGTATAATGGGCCCACGCACAATAAAAATGTCGTTATATGTACAAATTGCGCACTACTGATTTATGTGCTTATCTTTCAAAAAAGACTCAAAGCTACCTGTGACTCAACGCCTGTCCAGACTTAACCCACAGCTTTGATCGTTTGCGTGTACGAGATCTAATGGTTATTTAATTATGAATTATTGTGAACTCGAAGATTTGGAAAATGTTTCTTTAGAAGCAGGTTAAAATTTCTATCACTTATTAGAATGCATACAGAGTTGTTAAAAACGCAAACTACTGTCGATATATTATGTATGGTGCTATGTTTGAACATGGTTTCTGCAATCAAGCATGGCATAATGAACGAACCATACTGTATCTTTCAATTTTTAACTTGGCGGTAAGTTAGTAATGTTCACAGTTGTACTCACAGATTTAACATCAGCAAGGGAAATTAAATGAAATATCGTTGTAAAGTTGATTAATTGCTGGATATGCAGCAACCCGCATTGCTTTTAAATGGTGCCTCTTAAAAGTAGAAGTTACTTATTTGCTTAACAAATTTTATATTGATCAGATGAATCTACAAGTGATTTTGCCAAAAAGGTATTCAAATTCGGTTTAGTATATTTCATTAACAACAGAAGAACTTTAGGGTTACTCATTTAATACGTTTGATAAAAGCTTGACACTGATTTGAAGTGTTAGGGTAAAAATGATAGTGTTTTTAGTTAGCTTTTAACGATGTAACAGGTTTTGTAATTTAAGAACAACGTATACTTATGGTCGTACAATTTGTTTTACCGATAGTTCCATGTGTGCTGAGTAACTGTTTGAACTAACGACGCTCCGCGCCAACTATGTAGGTTTATAAAGTTGCAGGCAATTATGCTAATTACAAAAGCAATTTCCTATTCTTAAAAATAACATTTCACTCGGCGGATTCATTATTTCGCCGTATGGACGAACGAAAAAACCTCTACAATGCCGGCGTTAATTGAGTTTACGACTTAATTGCAACATTACGCTGCATTTCTGCAACTGATAAAGCAGTTATTGAAACGCGTCGTGGCCCGCTCGCCGAACAAAAATGCCCATCCTGGGCGAATTTATCGATGCCCACGTGTGGCCCGCAGCAGACCAAGGCCGTCCCTGGTTAATCGTTTTAATTATCGCGGGCTGTCTCAAATCGCGATCCCCTGCAAAAAGAATCGAGTCGTCGCGCTTTATTTATACCTGTTGGCAAACAAGGCTCAAATTTGCATGCCAGGATCAATTACTGTTTGTTCATTCATGCATTTCTTATTAAAATATTGCTCATGAGCATGCAATATTGCCTATATGCGGTGCAGAATAATGTTACAGATGCCCCTACGAGAGCGACTGAATTAACGAGGATCGGGTGCTTCCAGGAAAACTATCGAAAACTGAACTATGGTTATTAAACAAATGTGAAATTTATTTAGTTTGTTAAATAAACAACCCCTTAATTAGTTTTGTTTTCCAAAAAGAAAAGGTTGTCTTGATGATAATGGCAGACCATTTTTGTTTCTGTTCATGAAACGCAATGCATTGTAGGTTTGAAGATTCAGCAATATTTCGAACTGTGTCAGTAGGGTGACCACTTTTCAATTTATACAAACCCTGAGATCCTTCGTAAGTAACAAAAAAGGGTTTTCTGCAATGAGAAATGCAGAATATTTATAGAAAACCAAAGGCAAGCAAATAAAAACCATGTTTTTATTCATTTCTACTAATGGTTAGCAAATATAATGCAAGGTGTAACTGAAATACTTGTCCATATTGTACGTCGTACTAAACACGCAACTACTATGTATTCAAAACAAAACATCGACAGAGACGGTTTGCATTCATATTGAAGTGCCAACAATTGATGACGCAGGTAAAGAGATTATAAAACAGTGCAAGAAGGCGCAGATTAGGCAAAGAGCATATAAGAAGCAACCTGAGAATTATTGACGATTACAAAAAGTTGCTGGTGGCGTGATAATCAGTGTTTATTATCTAAAAGTAAAAAGTACGACCAATTGTAAGGTTATAGTTTCCTGAATGACATTTACAAAACCAATTAAAAATTAATATCAGAGAATGTACACTTACAGATAAGCAATTGTAAATCATGTTGCTATGGTAACCTAGGGAGTCGCTTGTATTTTTGTATGTTGGGGAAGCCAAACCGAAAGCTTGTGTGTTGTTTCGCTTTCCGATTTTGATAAATATTGTTGATAAGAGTAAATATTTTACGCCCAATTTTGCATATTATTTATTTGCCTGTGTGCGGAGGCCAGCTGTGGTTAAATTGGCAGTGTTTCGGAGTGCAGTTCCAGAATAAATTGGACCTGGAGCGTAGCTTGTGCGATATCGTTTTCGGAGCTGAGATTATACACGTTTTGGAGCTGCGGGAAGCAGACAGCAAAGGGCAGCACCCAGAGGAGGCCTTATTTGTGGTTTATAAGCAGGTAGCAGTAGCAGAGAGCTTTCCAGGAAGCAGATACAAACTGTTCGTCCTTTGCGGAAACCGGAAACGAGATCGGCGTTCTTTGAAGAAAAACAAATGCAAGTTGACGTCCTTTTGCACTTGAAAACCAATTCTAGGTTAGCCAAACTATTTGATTATTATAAAAGCATTGTTGTAGTTTACCTGAGCTGAAGTGATTGATTGATGGTTAATTTGTTGTCAACATAGGCTGAATTTTCTGTGTTTTAAACAGCTTTGTTTCAGGTTAAATATTGTATGGTTATCTGTTATTCGTCAAAATCGAGCATTTGCCATACAATGGTTAAATTCATCAACAGTGTAAGAATCCAACCCTGCAGATAGGAGTTCCAAATTGCTAGCCGACGCAAAATCTATACTAAGTTGCAAATTAATAGAATATTGAAAGAGCAACATACCTTTATTACAGTGAAGCATAATTAAATAATATTTTTAATTAGCTAGAGAGAGGCAATAAAATTCAAACTAAGCTTTATGTAGTGGATCAATTTTATTTATTTATGGTATTACAAATAATATTTATGTATAGGGTTAATATAGGCAGTAGTAAAGCATTACAATATTATACCTTTGATTACAATAAAATCAAAGATTATACGCTCGGGCCCCGTGCGAGATTTTTTGTGGCGATTTTATTTTTATTAATACATATAACCGACTTACCGTGATGTTAATGTTAGACCCGGAGAAATTATAACAAAACCTGGAGTCCGGAGATTTTGTGTTGAAATCCTGAGACTCCGGGTGAAACCCTGAGAGGTGGTTACCCTATGTGTCAGCCTGCGTGGAGTATAAAATGTCGCAGTGGTATTGGTTATGAATTTTAAAAAGGCATATGATTCGGTAAAAATGATCAGATTGATTGAAATAATGGAGGAATTGGGAAAACCTGCGAAGTTAGTGTGATTAATGAACATTGTGCTAAAGCAAACGAGGCAATGTAAGTGTTCAAGGAGCATCATAAGAAGACGTTGTAATCAAAACAGGACTCAGGAAAGGTGACTCCCTCTCGACATTAATATTTAACGTAATATTTAAAAAAATATCTGAGATGATTGAACAGAGAGGAGCATATAAGGTATAAAAACCATTAACATTAAGGGGTAAGGTATGTCAACGCATAGAAAGCAGCAACGAAATGAATGGTAGAAGGGGCACATAATATAGAATTACAAGTAAACTAAAAAAAAATATTATAATACATTTTATCTACTCCAGTGGGATAAGTAACTCATTACGTCACTCATTTGACTCTATTTCAGTTAGGTAATGAAGCTCATTACACCACTCAGTTATGTAATGGTTTCATTACGCAACTGAGTTGTGTAATGATTTCATTACATAACTGAAATAGTGTCAAATGAATGACATAATGACATTTGCCTACTAAAATATTTTTGAAAATGACAGATCTGACATTTCTCTCAATGCACTTTTCTCAATTTTAGGCAGTCGTAGATAAAATTTTGTACAATACATGTGTGATAATGCATCATTAATATACTTGTGTGCTTACATACACGTAATATATTTAATGATGCTGTTATCCCACTTGTATAGTAAATAACTATTAACGTTTTCCACTATTAATTCAATACCGGAGATTCTAACACGATTATTATGAGTTTCTAGAACGACGCCGATTTGAAAACTTCACTTTGACGTTTTGACGAAATGTCAGTCAAAGGCTACTCACTAAATTGAAATCATTGAAACCAATCGAGCTCCCGTGAAAACACTGCGACATTAGGTGTTTTCAAATACAGTCAATTTTGATTGGCCGTTTCTGAAAAATTGAACAATTTTCATTGGTACCTTCATTATAGTGTTGAATAATCATCTATATTCACTTAAAAATACAATTTCATAGGATCGATTCGTAGTGGTATTTCACATATGTTTAATGGCCATTTCCTTAAA
Source organism: Agriotes lineatus (assembly GCA_940337035.1). Classification (NCBI taxonomy): domain Eukaryota; kingdom Metazoa; phylum Arthropoda; class Insecta; order Coleoptera; family Elateridae; genus Agriotes; species Agriotes lineatus. The sequence goes on along the minus strand of OW679197.1, from coordinate 58,565,448 downwards.
AAATTGTCCCATTGCTCCATTTTTTCATTTAATGTAGACCAGGGATGAGCAACCCGCGGCCCGCCACACTTTCTCGTGCGGCCCTTCAAAGAATTTACATTTTAACTTTTAAAATATTTAGTTCAGAAGAAGCCGTTCTTAGTTTTAACATGTTTTCGTCACCATTTAATATAGAAGTGGGAACAGTTCCAGATGAGTTACAAATGGAATTAATAGATTTACAAAACGACACGGATTTATTAAATAAATTTCAAAATGTTGGCATACATAATTTCTATCAAAATTACATGCAAAGCAAATAATGACACCTTTTGGAAGCACCTACGTTTGCGAGCAATTAGTTTCCGCAATGAAATCAATCAACGATGTATGGTTAGAAAGCTGCGTGCGAGTTCCAAATATAGACCAATTGATGGCAAAGAAGCAATGCCAAATTTCTCATTAAATAATCTTTTTCACATATTCGCAGTTTTATTAATAGTATTTCTGTTAAGGAGTGTTTCATTTCTGCAATTTTTTATACTAGGTGTATTTTATTAAGATTATTTATTAAGTTCAGCATTCCGTGTTTGTACATTTTTAAATTTGTAGCTGGCCCGTTGCAAAAAAAGCTTGCTAATCCCTGATGTAGAATGCCCAGCTTTTCAAACTATTATTAATTTCTTTAAGTACTGTTGCCTCGTGGACCTGTATCCAATTCCGTTTTCAGGCTATGAGGTAAACTGACACCGTACACAATCTGGCGACCCCTCTTCAGTTATCCTAAAACCTCCTCATGGCCACATTCATACAAAAAATGTTAGATGACAAATCGTCACGGAAGAGAATCCTTCAGTGAAATTTGTTAAGAAAACAGTGTGAAAATTTGCAATATGTTTGCTGCATGATCTTTTGTTTTGCACCAACTAGTAGTGAATTTATAAATATTTTAGACTGAAGTTCGGTTTGTGGCAAAGCATTACTATAAAAAAAAGAAATGATTCACACGGGTTTTTGTCTAAAATTATAAAAAATAGTAATAATAACGAACTAATAGAATTAATAGTGGCAATTAGAAAAGGGCTAGCCGGGTGGCGCAGTGGGTTAGAGCGCCAGGGTTGTAATAAACGGTTAGAATCATGGGCAGATGGAGTTTTGTGTTTGCAGTCCATTGGATCAGCACCAAGCCTGGTCACCATTCGCCATTTGGATATAACTAAAGGCACCCTTTTCGGAAAACTGACCTATAGAAAACAGTGAGCTGGTCACGCACAACACAATATGCTACACACATCTAACACATTTAATAATCCTGGAATGGTGAACAACCTGATGGCCGAATCGGATTGTAGACCTAAACATTTCGACCATTATAATATTCTAAAATTTCAGGAAAATATTAAATTTTATAATGTAGAACACAGCGAAATGAAATCATTATTCTTTGTGTTAATAATAAATCGGCTAGTGATTTACTCCAATTCAAGACTGTATTGATTTATGTCAACGTTGTAAAGAGAGTATCACAGCTTAGGATAGACAATCGATGGTTTTGAATGCACTACCTCACTTTTTCTTCTTTTGCAGCCTTCCATTCGTGTCTATTCCTTGCTATATCCATCCATCTTGATCCTATTGTCTTTACGATTGTCCGCGATGCTCCTAGAATTTATGCAAGCTTTTGATTTGTGTAGTTTTGTGGATTATTTCTTGCACTCGTTCAGGACGCACTTTGGAACACAAATTGTATAATTATAGAACCAGGTTGTTTACTGAAGGGGTTTACGCTTGATGAAAGGGGATGAAAGATTTTACGATAAGATATGACTGGAGTAGCCAGGCCTAGCTGCCCCTTAAGACAATTGTAGCCTGTGTCAGGTCACAAATGAATACACTTCAGAGTTTAAAAGTATATTGAAATATTAAATAATTACAAGTCCTTATATATAATTGAATGTGTGTCGTGTTTGCTGTTTTAAACGGATAACCTATTATTGGTATAGGCACAAAACACGACGTTTACCTAAAATACCTTGCCGGTAAATAATGTGTGTGAAATCTGACCTAATGGTAGTATTTTGCTGTCTGCAAAACGATTCCTTATAGTATTACAACGTGACCCAGTAAGCAGACACCAAACATGATTCTGTGTACAAACAGTTTAACTGGCACATGTTGTGAACTAGTTCTTATATTCTAATTTTGTGTCCGCATAATTCCACTTAATTGTTTTATTTCACGGGCAAACACTAGTTTGAACAACGATATTGCCTTTCCATCTATTATGTGCGCGGTTAATTGATCTTTTTCACGTCCATGACCTCTATTCTGGAGTTCGTTTTGCCCACCTGCCTCTTTCCATTTTCACCACGTGCCCTGCCCAGTTCCATTTGTATTCTGCTATTCTTTTGGCTATATCTGTCATTTTCGTTCTTCTACGCATCCATTGGTTTTCTTTTCTGTCTTGCAGGGAAATAACCAAACTTACTCTTTCCATAGCTCGCTCCTGAACCTATTTATTAATCATTTGTTTATCTACGTCACTAATAAGCAGTTTTTACCATTGCTTCACTGAACGCTTAGTTCGTTGTAGCTGTAAATTTTCTAGACATACTAGAAAATAACGAAAATTCTAGACGAATGGAATACTGCTAAAGTAGTTACATAGATAATTTCCTGTTTTTTCAATCCATTTTTTTCTTCTTTTTACAAATTTCGTTATGTCTGTTACTTCACATTCTATTTGTATTTCCTGATTTCGAAATCTGTTTCTTCTTGTTTTTTTGTCATTATCCTTAGTGTATTCGTCTTTGCTGTGCGAAGTAATTGTTTTGATGGGTTTCTTAACTACTGGAGACTTCATCTTCTCAATCAACACTTTCAATGTTAATTTCGATACTTAAAAAAGAAGATTGCTTAACGTTGAGTCTGATATATTATTATTAGAAAATCAGGTTGGCTTCCAGAACGGAAAACGCTGGAGTGAGTTTGTAATGATACACATCATTGAAAAAATAAGACAGAACCACACCTAGCCTTCGCAGATATCCAAAAAGTATTTGATAGGAGTAATTGCAACAAGCTGTGGGATATAACAAATAGCAGAAAATATCCTAAACACCTCATATAAGTGCTTCAGAAACTATACTCTCAGTAGATATGTAATTATGGACACAGGAGACGAAGTAACTCTCTACTTGGAGAATTATACCTATCTCTTCTAGGATAATTATAAGCTGTACATACACCTAAACCTAAACGAATGGACAACAGTAGAACATCACGGGTATTTAAAGAGTATAAATCGTGACGCAAAATAGACCAACGAATGTCATGGAAAAATAGAACGAAGTATATAAACTTTTGGGTGTAATTTCAATCTTACTTACCTATATTAGAACAAATTCTATCTGTTTTTTCTCAATCAAATTTCTTCCATACCTGGACATTCATATAAAATTGATTTGTATTGATTTTACGAAAATCCTCAGCACAAACTAGAAATTCCACAAAAACTACTCAATAAAATGTATAGAAGTTGGTGGTAGAAGTCTATTGGAATTTTTCCTTGTTCTCTGCAATTTGTAGATAGTGAACGTGCCTTGACTTAAAGAAACTTATCTTGATTACTGGATGTCCTCTGAAATGTTAAGCTTTGCAATTTGTATGCTCATTTGAAAAAGCTACGGCCAAGAACTATGCTTAGCAGAAACGCAATTAAGAAACAGTTCTTGCAATTAAACTGGGAACCTATTTTCCACATAGCAGCAAAGTTAGAAAAACACCCTGAAGAGCGCGCTATGAATAATTTACGGCCCTTTCGGCCGAAGTGCACAATCGATGGGAATATAAATACAATTAAACGAAAATAAATTAACGGCACTTAATGCGCTTCCCCGTTAGGAAAAGCCGGCCTATAGATGTGACAATCCCTAATATGCCACAATGAACTGCAAGCTGCCTCCTCAGGATATATCGTAATTTTATGGTAATTAAACTCCTCAAATTATAAATCAAACGCGAATCCCTATCTCGACGTCGGCCATCGTGTACGCCGTCATTATTCCGTTTCTAACACTCGTTATTTCTTTGGGTGGGCTTTTGGCAGTCGAGCCCATAAATAAATAATGTTTAGCACTGACAGGGGACTATAATCTTTGCACTTTTTCTGAGCACAGTTACACTTTGCCTCCATTAGAGCTTTTATTTAATTAACGGGGAAATTAGCTAGTCGACTTCCTCCTCGTGGCCGATCGCATGGACGTTCGAAATTACCGAGTTTTGTTGGGATCTCGCAATTAAGATACTTTTAGATCAATTACCGATCTCCCATTAGCGATTAATTAAGCCATTATGTAATGGGAAGCGAATTTGCATAAATATTATATTAGATTTGTTTAATTTCGGGCTATATACCTAATTAATTAATTGGATGCCTGCTTGATTGCAGACGTAGCAGCTTCGGCGACGTTTCGGTCGTTTTGAGCCTTCGCACTGGCTCGCGCGAAATGAAACACCATTACGACAAAATTTTATGGCTATTTAATTGCCTATTTTTGTTTCGTATACGTAGCACCTGTGGTGCATTCGAAAGCAATTATTTTAATCGATTTGGTTTAGATTTAATTTTATGGTTTTAATCAACACCTGATTAGAGCGTTCTATTTGCTTATTTTTACCGTAGTAGGCTTTGCATCTTGGGGATTAACTATTGACTTCAGTTATGACACCATTAGGAAGCTCTACTCACAGTATTCAAAAGTTTTATCATAGTCCCAAATATTTGGCATCTGTAATTAAGAACATAGCTTGTTGATACAAATATAATCAGCTGCAACTAAGCAAAGAACCAAAGACCAAAAAAGGTCTTCCGAGAATAAACAAGACGTCAAGATTTGTCGACTGGTTGCAAAAGTCGACGAATCTAAGAGAAAATGGCAGAAGGCGAATACGCCCAAGACAGCAAAGGGTGGAAGTCGAAACATCGACGGGTTGGCGAATTACCAATCCAAAAACCTCCTTGATAATAGTCAACAATTCTTTCAGCATGGGGTAACAACAAAGCATAAAAGTTTAGCTCTATCGATACTGTCATAAGCACTATTATACTTCCAGATGTTGTCTCATTGCAACGCTCAGATCGGTTCTCGATATACCAACCTGAAAACTTACTTCGTATTGTGGGATAACAACCTAGTATACACGTTTTGCTCAATACCGCAATAAGCACATTTGAAGTGGACAAGGACAAGGATTGTCCCATCCCAAAGTTTAAGGTCGTTTGTCGATTTACCAACCTGAAAACTCGTTTGGTGATCTTCTACGATTCGTTACTGTGGGTAGTGTACACGTTTTTCTTAATCGATACTGGCATAAGTACATTTGAAGTCGCCAAAAATGCAGCGAGTGTCGACATTATACTTCCAGCTATCGTCTCATTACAAAAATCAGGTCTGTTGTCGATTGACCAATCCGAAAAAATCATCTTGGTAATATTTGACGATTGTATGCATATTTAAGTCTCAAGGATGCAGTGAGTGTCGACATTATACTTCCAGCTATCGTCTCATTACAAAAATCAGGTCTGTTGTCGATTGATCAATCTGAAAATCATCTTAGTAATATTTGACGATTCGTTCAGCATGGGGCAAAAACCGAGTATACAAGCTTTTGTTTGCCAAAACCGTCGTATGCACAATTAAGTCTCAAAGATGCTGTGAGTATCGACATTATACTTCCAGATATTATCTCATTGCAAAAATCAGGTCTATTGTCGATTGAGCAATCCGAAACCTTATGGGTAATATTTGACGATTCGTTCAGCGTGGAGTAACAACCTAGTATACAAGCTTTTATTTGTCGAAACTGTCGTAAGTCTCAAAGATACAGTGAGTGTCGACATTTTACTCTCAGATATTATCTCATTGAAAAAATCAGGTCTGTTGTCGATTGACCAATCTGAAAACTATGTTGGTAATATTTAACGATTCGTTCAGCATGACGTAACAACCGAGTATGCAAGCTTTTGTTTGCCAAAACTGTCGTATGCACATTTAAGTCTCAACGATGCAGTGAGTGTCGACATTATACTTCCACATATCATCTCATTGCAAAAATCAGGTCTGTTGTCGATTGACCAATCCGAAAACCATCTTGGTAATATTTGACGATTCGTTTAGCGTGGAGTAACAACCTAGTATATAAGCTTTTCTTTGTCGAAACCGTCGTAAGCGCATTTAAGTCTCAAAGATGCAGTGAGTGTCGACATTATACTTCCAGATATTATCTCTTTGCAAAAATTATGTCTGTTGTCGATGGACCAATGTGAAAACTATGTTGGTAATATTTGACGATTCATTCAGCATCACGTAACAACCGAGTATGCAAGCTTTTGTTTGCCAAAACCGGCGTATGCACATTTAAGTCTCAAAGATGCAGTGAGTGTTTCCATTATACTTCCAGATATTATCTCATTGCAAAAATCAGGCCTGTTGTCGATTGACAATCCGAAAACCATCTTGGTAATATTTGACGATTCGTTCAGCGTGGAGTAACAACCTAGTATATAAACTTTTCTTTGTCAAAACCGTCGTAAGCGCATTTAAATCTCAAAGATGCAGTGAGTGTCGACGTTATACTCCCAGATATTAACTCATTGCAAAAATCAGGTCTTTTGTCGATTGACCAATCTGAAAACCATCTTGATAATATTTGACGATTTGTTTAGCATGGGGTAACAACCGAATATGCAAGCTTTTGTTTGCCAAAACCGTTGTATGCATATTTAAGTCTCAAAAGATGCAGTGAGTGTCGACATTATACTTCCAGATATTATCTCATTGCAAAAATCAGGTGTATTGTCGATTGACCAATCCGAAAACCGTATTGGTAATATTTGACGATTCGTTCAGCGTGGGGTAACAACCTAGTATACAAGCTTTTATTTGTCGAAACTGTCGTAAGCGCATTTAAGTCTCAAAAGATGCAGTGAGTGTCGACATTATACTTCCAGATATTATCTCATTGCAAAAATCAGGTGTATTGTCGATTGACCAATCCGAAAACCGTATTGGTAATATTTGACGATTCGTTCAGCGTGGGGTAACAACCTAGTATACAAGCTTTTCTTTGTCGAAACCGTTGTAAACGCATTTAAGTCTCAAAGATGCAGTGAGTTTCGTCATTATACTTCCAGATATTATCTCATTGCAAAAATCAGGTGTATTGTCGATTGACCAATCTGAAAACTATGTTGGTAATATTTGAAGATTCGTTCAGTATGAGGTAACAACCGAGTATGCAAGCTTTTCTTGATCGAAATCGTTGTAAGCGCATTTAAGTGTGAAAGATGCAATGAGCGTCGACATTATACTTTCAGATTTCTTCCATCATAAAGATCAGGCCAGTTTGTGGTCGATTTAGTAAAGTTTTGACACGATTTACCAATTCGAAAACTTTGATAATCTTCGACGATTCGTTAAGCGTAGCGTAACCACTAGTATACACGCTTTGTCTAATTGATACTGTTATAAGCACATTTGTGGTCACTCATTGCAAAGGTCAGGTCGGTTGTGGATTTACCAATCCCAAAACCTTATTGGTAATATTTGACGATTCGTTCAGCGTAGGGTAACAACCTAGTACACAAGCTTTTCTTTGTCGAAACCGTCGTAAGCGCATTTAAGTCTCAAAGGGGCAATGAGTGTCGACATTATACTTTCAGATTTGTCCCATCATAAAGATCAGGCTAGTTGTCGATTTACCAATTCGAAAACCTTGGTAATCTTCGACGATTCGTTAAGCGTGGCGTAACGTAACCATCTAGTATACAAGTTTTGTCTAATTGATAGTCTTATAAGCACATTTGTAGTCAACAAAAATGAAGTGGGTGTCGATGTTATATCTCCACGTATTGCCTCATTGCAAAGGTCAGGTCGGTTGTCGATTTATCAATCCGAAAACCTCTTTGGTAATCTCTAACGTTTCGTTCAGCTTAACAACCTGGTATGCAAGAATGCTCTGTTAATACTGTACTTTGTACTTCGAAGTTCTTTATTGAAACATTTCTGTTATAGTCCACCTCATGCAATTCCTGACAATCTTGCAGGAATCAGCGTATTTCGAGGTATCCAAACGTAGAGGCAATAAGGCTAACTCTACTTTCGATTGTTGGTATTCCTCTATGGCCAATAATGTTTATGCACTTTGCTGAAACTGATCTGGTTCTGCATGCAGTCTTCGGTACGTCTGGAGGCCCAACGCCTTTCGTGCCGTGCTGCGCAATGCCTACTCATCTATGCACAAACATTCGTGAATGACTACTTGTCTTGAACAAGCATGACATATTATGATTAGTTCAATATTTATTCTGTTCTAGTACGCCAGACGTCATTGCGAACGCTTCCAGGGATCGTATGCTAACGTAATTATTTCCGGCTGTTCGCATTCCGGGTCTTATAGAACAGCGAGATCAACGGCGATCTTTGATCCGTTACATAACTACATGCCCGCAGTTTAACACATATGCTTCACAATTTACCTTTTAATTGCAAATTTCATTTGTGGGAGGGGCGGCTCCGCCATCCTATACACACAACTGCTGGTGCAGAGCACTAGTTTCGACATCTTGATGCAGACAAACATAAATATAACGACGTTTGGGTTGTACTTGTCTTTATTAACTTATTCGGATAAGAGAACTGTTTTATTCGTACAAAAGTTTGAATACAAAACTAAACTGAAGGTTTTTTGCCAGTGTGCATACAGCCTCTCTAGTTACGTTTTTTTAGTGCAACCTATAACTGGATTGGCAATAACTCTAAAATTATCGACAATATTGCGACATGGCTTCAAAGTGTGAACTAATAATCAGTTTTTGATCAGATGATAAATATTATGGACAGACAGGCAGACTGTTTATTTTCAAAGTCGATATCGACGTTGTCGACGTGAGCTTTGTCTAGTCCATAGTTGATAGATGTTGTAATTGGAAAAAGCATTAAAAAATATTTCAAGAAATTTTAATAATGATTGAAATGTGATTTTACACAATAATAAAAGAAGAAGTGCTAAACAGTAATGGTTTGCGTTTTTGCTTGAAAGGTACCAACTACAACTTTTACAGTTGCCAGTATTCTCTTCTCGTTCTAACTCATTCCGACTTTTCATATATGCAAGTAGTAAAAAGGTTTCTAATGTGCAAATTTAAATAACATTTAATTTACAAATTGATGTCCTTAATCGAAACGTGCGATGCTGCAGCAGGTAGAACCGGGATAATCCGACATGTAATTTAATAAGTACTTGTAAATCAGCTAGTTGCATTTATCCAGTAGCGAAGTGGATGATGCAAAATTCCGCACCGTTAGGCTGTCTGTCATTTGTTAACGTTTCCTGTTGTTTTCGCGGAGATCTTGTATAACGACGCGTCATGGAGAGCCTATGGGCTCTGGATGAGTCGGAAAAGGAGCATAAATATGCATTAGATAAATAATACGGATAGGGCGTCTAATATATGTGCGATTATTAAAATGCCTTCCTAAGTGGGGTCATAAGCTCGATCAATCTCAATTTATCCCGGGTTTCCTCGATTCGCATCGACTGGAATTTAAACTACTAGCGAAATTAGCGACACGGAATCATACTAATTTGTCAGGAGGCTCGCGGTCGCTGCAGTCGCCGTTCGCTGAAATGGACGGTTGCGAAATGCTTTAACGGTGGACTTTTATCCGCTTATTGAAAAGGGGAAAATGTCTGGCATACTGCAAATACTTCCTTTCATTGAGAGCTTAAATGTTGCGTAATTAATGTGCCTCTATTCATACGCGCTTAATTAATATTTATTATGTAACCATAACGTATTGCCCATTTTTACAGCCATGCATTCTTAGTAGGCTATGCATTTAGCGCAACTGTTTTGTCGCTGTATCCAGCCTGTCGATAGGCACGAGATTAAATCAGGTTCAAATTGATGTTATGTCCACAGATAAACGTCACTGCAGCTGTAGAATAATGAACCTGACATCATGTTATGCTGCTGTTTTCATAGTCGAATAGTCTGGATTTTTCATGGGGGTTTCGAGAAACAAAGAAAAGTCTATGAAGCACACGCACCATTTAATGTAACAAAAACATTTTTCTTCCTCTTAGTGTAAGGTGAGAGCCTGCTGCTATCACACTAAGTGCAGTTTTACAACACAGAGGTCTATTTGTTGACCCTTGTGGAAACCCTTCAAACTGGATTTTTAGTTCTACCAATTCAGCAAAGTCTTCTTCCTCTAGAGACTGTTCGCACCATTCTAAGTTTGGTTTCCTAACACAGGTCTAGTTGCCTACCCTTGTAGATCACTGCCTATGGCAATCTTAGTTCTACAAATTGAAGACAACCTTCTTCCTCTTAATATAAACTGAGCGCTTGTTTCTATCACACTAAGTGCGAATTTACACTAAGGAAGTCCATTTGCTGACCCTTGTGGAAACCCTCCCTATTGCAACCTTAGTTCTAGTAGTTCAAGAAAGTAAGGAGCTTTATTAACTTATTAATTTATTTCAAAGACCAAAAGTTAAAACTATTAGTAGATATAGATAAATTTGTAGAGATCCGTTCTGATGTAGATAATTCCAATACATAGATGACCTTGAAATATCGTCTTCAACTTAAGGCAGTAGTTCATTCGTCGTGCGCCTTCTAGAATTATTCTGCTATTAAGTGTTATGGATTGGTTTTAAGAGCAGCGTTACCGCATACACACGCTGATGTAGACGAGCCATAATAACTAAAAACTAAACCAAAATCGTAACACAGGTTCGATTTGAACGGTAATAAATAGCGGTTTGCACATACATATCTAACGCAGCCAACATTACCGCAACAAAGTAACGAAGTTTATTGTGTTTTTATGTTTATGCCTCGTCTAGCAAGCTCCATTGCGGAACATCTCGAGCCCTTAGAACATTCGAAAGCGACTCGTTAGCTTTTACCGGCGAAAACACTGATTGAAGTTACGACATGCGATTGCAGTACTAATCGTTGCATTTTCTTGCAGGTACGTGACGCTGCTCCATCTGGCGGTAGAAAGGTAAGAGGAGAGTGCGGAAACGGCCTGCAACTTTCCCAGAAGACTTCCTTTTTTCGCGGCCACGATATTTCGCACGTATCTTTGCGATCGCAGCATGTAGAACACTCGTTTTGCCCACTTGCTGCAAGTGCAACTGCACCTCTCATTGATAGACGTAAAAGTAGAACGCTGCGAGAAATGCGCATAAATATCTCTAGAACCGCAAGATTATTATCGGCCACAATAGGCTCTAAAGTAAGTACGTTTAATGGGCACGAAGTTTTTATTTTTACAAACCAAGTTTAACTTAACAGTAAAAGGCAGGCTCTCAGTACTTTCAAAATTTGACTGACGTGAGAATAGATTCCTAGAAATTGTCGTTTTTAGTTATTTTATCTGTGTGCTACCACTATCACTACTCTTAACCTCAATTGATTCCATTATTAGCTATTACAAACTTCAGTTAAATAGAGCCGATTTATAATATTCGGGGTGTCAATTTTTTTCAAAATTACAATTTCATTCAAAGAATATTGTCTTTGCCTAACCTAACTTATTAAAAGAGAAAAACCTAACCTAACCTAAAAGGCATTTAAAGGAATCCAATCACCCCCCGTACTCTTGTAAGTGTCGCCTTAGTCTACGTTAAATATACGTTTTAAGTTAGTTAGGTTGATGCTTTTGATTGTTATTATTAAACAACCAGCTCTGTAGCCAACGTATCTTAGTACAAGAGTGCTATTTCAAACTTAACTTAAAAATCTAACAATCAAATCGCCCCTAAACTTACTTTTCACACACTCTTTTGACCTAAACCTAAGGTTTCGTATACGTTTTAAGGTAGGTAGATGGGAGACCCTTCTTATTGCTATTGATAAAATAGGTTTGACCTAACCTCACTTCATGCACGAATCCCATTTCAAACTTAACGTAACTTAAAAGGTTTTTGAATGAATCAGGTCGCTTCTTAACCTTACTTCCTACATACTTTTTTAAATACCCACTTAACCTAAGGTTTATATCATTGTTAAGTTAGGTTAGGTGGAGGCTTTTCTTGTTGTTAGTAAAGAATTAAATCTGTACCTAACTTAACTTAGTACATAAGGTGATATCAACCGTAACCTATCTTAAAAGGCTTTTGAAGGAATCAAACCGCCCCCTAACCTTACTTACCACATATTCTTTTAATTTTCCACTTAGCCTAACGCTTTGTATGCGTTTTAAGTAAAATTCGGTGGATGCTTTTCTTGTTTTATTAAAGAACCAGGTCTGTAATTAACCTAACAAAAGTATAATTTGAAACGTAACCTAACTTAAAAGGCTATTAAAGGAATCAAATCGCCTCCTGACCTTACTTTCCACACAGTACTTCAAGTGCTCACTTAAATTAAAGCTCATTTAAGTTCTAAGTTAGGGTAGGTGGAAGTTTTATTATGAAGAACTAGGTCTGTAACTAATTTCATTTATTAGAAAAGTCCAATTTTAAATGAAACTTTACTTAAAAGGCTTATGAAGGAATCAAACCGTTTCTTAAACCTTACACACGCCCTTTAAAGTGTCCACTTAACCTAGGGTTCATATATGTTTTAACTTAGGTTAGGTTGAGACTCCTCTTCTTGTGATTAGAGAACTAGGTTTGTACCTAACCTAACTAAATATATGAGTTTCATTTCAAACTAAACCTAACTTAAAACTTTTCATGAATCAAATTGCCCCATAATCTTACTTCCCACACATTCCTGTAAGCTAACCTTTCATACACGTTTTAGGTTGGGTTATGTGGAAGCTTTGTATTTTAGGAAGCATCTTAAGTTAGCTTAGATTTTAAATCAGCCAAACATGGGAAAAAGTCTATACTCCTAAAACTGTTTGTGTATTTTATATTAGAAGTTTTGTTGCATCTTTTAATTATTACTTCCTTTTACAATAAAGGAAGTATTGGATTCACCCCAAAAATTCGAAATTGAGTTTTCAACAGATCTTCACGTTTTAGAGTCCCCTGAACCCAAAAAACATCTTTTTTTCATTGGTCTGTCTGTCTGTCTGTCTGTCTGTCTGCCTGCCTGTGTGTGTGTCTGTCTGTGAACAGAATATCTCAAAAACGAAAAGAGGTATGGCGTTGAAACTTTATATATAAGTTTTGTGTACTATGTAGATGAGACAGCAAGCTTTTGAAGAAAATCGCATAACCGGAAGTAGCTGTTTACTCTTGTGATTTTTCGGTTTTTTCGACTGTTTCAAAAACGGCTCTAACGATTTTTTTTTAAATTTATATTTTTATTACATTTTTAATGTGTATTTATGTGAGATAGGTAATTTTCCAGTTGAATACTTCTAAAGTGGGTTTCTTTTGTTTTTTTTTTCTATTTTTTTTATTAACTTTTATTTTAATTAAAACACCCGGTATATTATTACATTTTCGAATTCACCTTAAAATTATAGAGAAAATTTGTCTCTTTAACTAACACTCTATTTTGTACCGTTTTTGTAGAATTTGTAATTTTTGAAAATTTTTGACAAATTTTTAAAAATTAAAAATGAAATTTTTGACTAATTATAAGATCACTGTAAAAGGAAGTTGTGTGAGTGTATCACACCAGATTTTTTTTTCGTGGTTCCATACTAACTTTTATTACTATTTTTAAATTATTATTTGAATCAAAAAGGCTTTTTAATGAACGAAGTCTTTATCTTATTCAACATTTTTCGCACTGTCTAAAGCGTTACTTAGTTATTATGGTTCTGTTAGATATATGAAAAATTGGGTTAAGTAGAGTTCGTCATATTAAGTTTAAGTTAGAAGCTTAAGTTTTTATTTTTAAAATTTATTTTCAAACTTATATTTCAATTTTTGGTACCATTTCTAGCGTACTACATCTATCCTAGTCCAAACTTATCTTAAAAGGTTTTTTAAGGAACAAAGTCTTCAGCTCAACCACCTTTCACATTTAAATCTCTAGTGAAGATAACTTTTAAATGCTTTAAGTCAAATTACACGGAGGCCTGCATCTTGCAAAGCTGCATAGGTTAGGTTAGTTATATTCATATGGAAAGTTCGGTTCGGTTGGTTCTGTAACCTAACCCTTCACCGCTATTTTAAATTAGAAGCTTTAAATTTGAAATGTTTATTTTAGAAGTCATATTTCAAACTTCTATTTAGTTAAGGTTAGGTATATAATTATTTGTAACTAACTTCCAATATCTGCCCTATTCCCTTTTTAAGGGACAATTTCCCCACTTTATCGAACTTTTTACGTCTACCCTAACCTAACTTTTGTGCATTTCAAGACGAGTATCTGTTTCTTGCATAGTTTCATAGGTTAGGTTAGGCATCCATATCAAAAGTTAGGTTAAGTAGAGTTTGTTCCTGTAACTTAACTCTTCGGTTTTTGTCGAAATAATATCGCAGGTTAATTTTTAAAGTGATACAACTTATAAACTTTTTAGCTGGAGTTGAATTTTGCTGTTTAAATAGTTAACATTATTAAAGCAATATATAAAAACCAGTTTAATCTGAGCTGAGGTTACGAAAATAAACTTCTGTAGAATTCAATTGGCGAAAGTCTCAGTAGAATATTGAATCATTTTAAACAATTTTCCAATATAGTCAACGGAATTGCCTCTGCATTGAATATTGTGTTCGTAGAGCAATTAAACGTTAGGTAATAACTGTCAAATCTGCCTACTTTCCATTTTCCAGTTTCTATTTTATCCATTTACATTCGTATTGTAAAAATCGAAACTGCAACTGTTTCTCTTTATCGGGCGTTTTATCTCTGCCATAATTAAACGCCAAGACTGGAGGAATTCTACCTTTACCAACGTCGATAGCCGTGCATTTGAGGAATTTTTATTTCCGTCGAAGATTTCTCTCCGGGTTGATAGATGTTTGAGATAAAGGCGAGACGTTTCTAGGTCTAGCGTTTTATAGGTATCTCGCTTTCCTACTGAATCGTGCGTCGCCGCCGTGATAACAGGGATAAAATACGGCCGAATGTGTGTCAAGAAAAATCCATCTGCCTTGCCTATCATTTTGCAACGACTTAGTGCCGAGAGAAACCGCATTTTTCCTCGTCGCCGCTTATGCAACTACACCTGCAGATCGCGGAAAACACTTGTACCTTTTCAGGTGTCGCCTGGTTGCTCGGCTTGGGCACACTGAAAAGCTGTATATAGCCAGATTTTTTCTTATCGCAGATTTATTGTTACATTTCAATACTGGAATTGACAGTAATTCTGACTGCTAAGTGCGATTTGGATCGCTTCACATGCCTGTAACGACGGCCTGTGTTCAGATTGCAGCGTGATAAAACGTTTCTAGCAATCGGCGGCTAAAAATTTTAATGACTTCCGTTTTCTCTTTTTGGTATGTGTAAACGCCTGGATGGACGCGACTGAGAGCAAAGCTCAAAAATTTATTGGCATTTGCCAGTGAATCTTTGCTTTTATGCTTTGGTGTCAAAATTCTGAAAATTTTGAAAAGAACTACAAGAACCTTTTCATAGTCAGACTTGTTGGAAACATCCCCACTACGTCGGCTACTGTCTGTTAATAAAGAAAGAAAATAAAATAATTTCCAATTATAGTACAATTTGAACATATACCAAGTAATGAAATGTCAGTATCGTAGGATATAAGGTATATAAAGGGCATGGCTGCGGGTTTGTTGGAGTTCATCAATCGATTGTAGCAGAGATCTGCATAAATGCTGTGAGCTAGTATCAGAGAGCTTTTTAATAAGGTTCGACTGGTGTTGTGTGTTGAAGATTGGAACGAAACATACCTGAAAGAAAGGATTTCTTATAAATAAAATAAACAATTTAATGTCCGATCAATAATTACCTGAAAGAAGCTGAACAATGATATCTACAAGAGCTATTGAACTAAAAGGATGTCAACGAACATGTTAAATGAAAGAACTCTACATAACTCGTACAGAATTTGAAAAAAAATATTAAGAATAGTTAAAAATGCATGTCCCAACTTGAGTAAAGAGTTCCATGTTAAAAAAGAATGAAATGAGCTAGTTTTGAGGTTTAGTAACAGGACTCAATTGTTACACCGTGTAAATGATTAATATGACAGGGTACATGACCATAACTATTTTAGGTTAAGTCGATCTGCCATTTGAAGGAATAAAAGTTTGTGCAAGTTTAGGTGGAAAGTAATTTTGATAACAAATAACTGTAACATAAAGAAGATTTATTATATATTTTCATAAAGAAGAACAGGGCAATATTGAGGAGTGAGAGCTTCCATTGTCACGCTAGGAATACGAACTCAAGTCAACAGTTGAATTTGGAGCTGTTTGTTATATAATTTTCTTAGCCCCATCAATGTCTACCTTTATCATATAGATGTTACAAATAATATTAAATGAATATCTACCCTCTTGCCTATTTAGAAGAAGTAGTATCAAGAATATTTTCTCAAACACTTACCTTTCTACTTATTGAATTATTTTCAATTGACATCTCTCACTAATGAAAATACGACATTTGAAATTATGTCATTTGATTCTTATTTAAAAGTTACCTCGGCTAAACAGTTATTAAGCAATGAGACTCTCTTTCTCCTCAGCTGAACGGGTTAGTGTTAAAATTATTAATATTTTATTGTTGAAGACTGAATTATTAAATTATTACCAATTTGACTTCTTTGGTCAATTACACTGTCTTGTACATTTAATTAAATCTTCTTATTCAATCGGTTAGTATTTAAAGTATTAGTCTGACATTAAAATAAATCAAAATATATAAGTTGTCAAATTATTTAATCAAATGTTCTAACTTTTTCCAACTTGTTGTTAAAACTAATTAAGATAACCTAAACCAAAATAAGTTATTTTCTGATTATAATTCATGAAAACGTCGAGTACACGAATCAATGTAAATTTAGAAAAATAAATATCCTAAATTACTTTCTAAATATAAATTACAAATATTTCTAATAATATTGCCGTACCAAACTTCTTATTTATTTCTTAATGAAATATAAGAAATACACACTAACCTTCTTGAACTATCGCTTGTACCTGAGTGTATTTTCTATTAGCTCCTAACTGAATAACACCTTGTAAACACCTTCTTTGGGTTGTTCACGACCAAAATAGCTCGTTGAAGCTCTCTGCCCCTTAAGATCTTGCTATATCGTAGCACAGCATGCCACAAACACAAACACTTTTACCTTTTACTGGTTGAAGCAACTTCAAATGGCTTCAAACAATCTTGAAGTTATAATCTGAATAATAGTTGTGACCTTTAGTCAAATTTGATCGTAAAGAAAGTTATCTTGCTATTACGTATCAAATATACAAATATTATTAACGTGATTATTTAAACGTAAATTATTATTTTCAAGATACTTTTTATTTCTTGTAAACAAACAACTGGTTGCCCATTACTACTACCACCAGTTATCTACACACAACTGTTATCACATGATACCCATTAGATATCTGGATATTATTTTTGAATTAATTAAGCATCCACACAGCATGCTGCATTACATGCTTTAGAATTGCATTATACTGGAAAGTATGCTAAAAATAAACATGTGTAGTCGAAAATGACTAATATAAACATTAAAAAAATGATATAATGTGCGTTACAAGCTTCATCACGTTCTTGCATTGTATTCTTCACCACGAGTGTATAGATGTTGCAAGCAGATGTTTATTAAGGACACGGCTAAAAGCTAATTACAGCAGCGATATTAACTGTTACCATTTTAGTAGTTGCCAAAGTTCGGCCATCAAAACAAACAGCATTTGTACAGCTGGGTGGGTCAATAGAGACGTCTGCGTGTAGCTGTCCGAAACGGCGATGCAATCAATCGATCATGGCAATCGGAACGGAATTCTAGGGCGAGCGAAAGTGGCCTCAGATTTGCCAAATATTAATAGTAATCAATTATAATCAATTGCGCTGCAAGTTTGCAGACGTAATTGCCTGCCGTTTAGTTGCTCGCAGAACTGTTCTCGGTCGCTGTTTGCGGCTTTACTTTCTATTTTTTCAGACGCTTCCAAGCAAAGGATCGCTTTCCATTAATCTTGCCCTAAATTCAGCCAGAAGCGCCCCTTTCGCAACGCTGAGCCGAATCCTCGTTTGTTTTGCTAAGAACGGACGTCGAAGGCCCTATTTTCGGCTCATTTGGGTACCTGCTCTATGGGGCAGTGCTACTACCTTAAGAAGCACTCTACAGAATTTCAACCTGTGCCATAACTCTTCTAATTGTTTGAATTTACTTTAATATTTCAAATGGTTTGCAATTAAGGCTACGTTTTGATTTATTATTGAATTCAGACATATATATTAAATACTAAAATTTAATATTTCTTTAATACAATGGTTGAACTTCTTGAACCTAAATTGTGAAACTAAAATTTAGATTCTTTCCCAACTATTGACATCATTCCTTTGCAAGGAATTTTAGATACTTAAAATATATTTCTAATGGTTTGATTAATTAATGAAACTTGGGCCCAATCTCCCAATAGTTTTTACTGGCCAACAATTAGTCTTTGGAATATTACTGAATAAATATTATTTTGATTTTTGAGCCCCAGTTTTGCAACGTTTTGGAAACGTGGGAGAAGTTTTAAGTAGTCTGTGCCATAGGAACAGACAAATATTGCCATCAGTCAAACTTCAGTAAGCGCTTAATACTGGAAGACTGTGTTACGCTTCAGTAGCCTCCGTTTCAATCTTTATAATTAGCAAATTATCATATCTTTTTGTTAACCCACTAGTACTACTTTCAATGATGGCGTGGGCATTCTAAAATTGACTTAATCGCAGAACGCACATTTGGTGGAGGCGCCGAGTTATAATTAGCATATATGTAATATGTGCAGCACCAGGTCAAGGGCGTATATCAAAGTAGTTAGTCAAAAAGTCAAAAAGTGTAGCGTGTTATCCATTTTTTCAATATTATGGCACATTTATAAACTTCTATTCTTCATATCTACTTCATTCTCCTCTTCTTACAGTAACAGCTGGCAAACATGTAAACTAATAATAGTTTATTTAGAGCTGCCCTAAAAAGTGATTTTTGGGCAACCCACAGTATTACGTCAAGTTCTTAAGCCATAAAGTTTGACTCCTGGCAAGTCCTCTTCTACCTGCAATGTTACCTTTTATTATATTAAAGCATTATTTAGTTCTCATATCCAAGCCTGAAAGAATATTATAAAATTAAGAATTGTAATTCCTCAATTTGTTCAAAATGCTCTTTTTTGTTCTTGCAGTTCACTAACGGAGCGTAAAAAACGACCCTCATTTTATCTAAAACAAAATTAATCCACAAAAACTCATCGGATTCCTCCAAGCTTGTCAGTTCTCACAATCTCCACTGAACGTAGCCACTCCGCGTTTTTACCTGCAGGAATTGGGCCTAATGGGCCGCCTATCAGCCTAGGCGAGTGCGGTCCACCAAATTACAGGATTCGGGCCTGCACTTGCACTCCTCGTTAGACACAATGACGGAATGCTTCTCAAATCCGATCTTTCGCTCAAACGGCCGCTGAAGACGGCAGGAATTTTAAACGAAAAGCGGCGGCGATGTAGGAAATAGGCTGGATTGAATTGCATGGCGGAAAATTGGCTCGGAAGTTCAGCGTGAACTCCCGCGTTGAGACGGTGTCATTGCGTTCTGGAGCTGCAGCAGCATGCATTTCCATTCAGCTCCAAGTCGAGGGATAATTACTGAGGTCTTTTATTTTGTCCAAGTAAAAATGTAATTGTAACTAATTTAATGTAAATCTGTCCTATTGTTTGTTTCCTATCGTCTACGTTTCATATTCATCTAGTGCTACAAACTATATAGCAGTAATAATAATCGAATAATAAAAGGCATCAAATCTTCCCCATGCATCAATTTACTAATATAGTATAAAATCTATATATTTGGAATATCCTAACTCCATCTTTAGACCAAGACAAAATGCAACCGATATACTAAAAATACAATATTAGGCAGTCTAAGATTACTTCAAGGGAGCGCAACTTACCTAATTGAATTGTTTACAACATCAAAACTATATTTAACAGTAAAGAAATGCTAAAAACAAAAAAAAAATCACATTACCCTAACAAAATTATTAATGACACTTATATCTTACGAGGATAAACTTTTGTTTTTTTACATACTAACTGATAACTTTAAGAAAAATAACCTCACCAAAGAGGATTTTGAAAGTTACTGCCCAGTTACTTTAAATTTGAACCTTCTCGGGCTAACTTAGAACTCACACAAAGTAGAAGACTATCCTACTGAACTTTTTTATGGGTGTCCCACATACAAAACAATCACGAGATTTTAGAAGTAAACAAGCCGAAAACGACGTATATCAGTGTGTAACCAATCGAAAAACAGAAAATGACATTTGTTGTACAAGTTTATTAATAATGGAATATGTCTGTATTAGATGGATGCTTACAAGACACTGCTTAAGAACTACCTAGAATCTAGTATATATCGGCTCTTTATGAGGGTAGTCATAAATGCAGCAACAAACATTTGCCAAGAAGCAGCGAGTCTAACACCCTGCCATAAACCCAAGGTTGAGTTTTCTTACAACTAGCGGCATAATAAAAACGAATGCTTCAAAACATCAACAATTGGCTTAATTATTAATATTGTTACTAGAAGCAATCTCAAACATTTGAAAATATTTAGAAGGGTATATTTAAATGGGAAGTGTAAACATTCAATACTATTAGGATTATTATAGTCAAATGAGTAGTTCTGGGAAAAGACATAAAAGGCAAGGGAAGATTTAAATTGTAAATCATCTAAATTAATAGTATTGAGACGAATAAGGGTCCTAAATTCCGTTTTTAAAAGGGTTCTCTGTTTGGCCAATACACAATTTGGCACAAGAACAGTTTAATTTATAAACTTTGAATTTCTGTAAGTGGGGAATGGGGTTTTCATCGTGAGCAAATATGTACATCTTGAATGTTATTGGAGGTTGAAAAGGAAACAATAATGTTAAATTTCTTAAAACTTTTTTTAATACTAAGGAAAACGGATCAATATAAGGGAGGGAACGGTATTGACTGAGAGCGTTGATCAATCAACGCTGAGAGTATTGTTAGGAGATAAATTATTTGCGGGTAATGGGAGAAGGTTGAAAGGGGGAAGATGGCCTTTGACAATATTAATAATAGAAATCTGTTTGTTATATTGAATTCTAAACTAAAATAATTTTGAGAAAAAGGAGTGAAAATACGTCTAAATAAAAAGCAAAATGTAGCAAATTTGTGTGAAAGAGGGCGATGAGAGGAATAACGGATCACGAGGTCAGTCCAAGTAATATTTATATATATGTCGAAGGAGATAAAATTACTTGATCATGATACTAAGAAGTCTAGGAAAGGGATGGTATTGGTTGATTCGTATCCAATAGTGAAATTATTTTTAGATTGAAGGGAATTTGTCACTCTTGTCTTGCTTTTTGTTGATCTGTCTTGGTTTCGCAAGACAAGACAAGACATGACCTGGTGCTTCCAATTGCAAAAAAACAAAACACTTTTAACAATAAGTCTTGCGAGACAGGATAATAAATCTTTTAAGATCAAGAAATCTTGCAAACGTAAGAAGTTTTAATGTACACAAGCTGAGAGTCATAAATTTTGTATGCCTATTACATATTTTTTAAACTTTACCTAACTTGAGCCAGGAATTAAAAACATACCAAAGTTTTCCTTGATGCGGCATCGAGACGATTTCGATGCTTTCTCAATAGAAAAGCTGCTCTGGCTGCCAAGAGTTGCAAAAGATATATCGTGAATCTTTCACCAATATAAAATGTCGGTCTCTTAATCATGTCGTTTTAAAGTGAAATAATCTTTTAATTCATTCTTCCAGGCGTCTTCTGTACCTAATTACCCCGAAAAATTCTCTTTAGTCTGAACAAATATTGGGTTAAATTAATATAATATTCGGCTGATAGTGTTTCTACTCCGTTTTGTTGATCGTCAGAGTACGTATATAATTTCGCATAAAATATTGTTTTAATTTTTTCTACTTTTATATTTATAGTGTCTTCTAATTCTTTATAGTATGAAATAAAGTTAAAAACTTCTTTCTTGTGTCGATGATCAAGAATAAGTGTTTCAATATTTTAATGAGCGTAGCTTTTAAAACTGGGGGCGGCTGCTATAGGGACCTTGCTTCCCTCTTCAGCCAAGAACGGGTATTATAAGATGGGCGAGAGAAAGGAGTGGTGGAGAATGGAAGAGAGACCAGGAAAGGTAGAGAAGTACTGCCCTGGCATTCGTCTCAGAGAAGATACTCTGTTGGCTCAGGAAAACTACCTGAAAACCTGAATCAGAGCAGACGGCTGCGGGAATCGAACCCACGATCTCCCGAATTATCTTAGCTATCAGCAGTCGTTCACATAACGTTCCCAAAAATAAACTCGATTGGTTTTGAAAAATACAAAATATTCATGAAAATATCTGCAAGAAAAGAATGTAGGTTCGAGCTCTTTGCAAGACCAATTTTGTACGAAAAATAGAGTTATCAAATTTAAAGTTTTGTTGGGTAGAAAGGTTTCTGTAAGTAAATTAGAGGAAGGGGGGAGGGACGGGATTATAAACTGGGCCATTGACAAAGGATGGATAGATGTGTTAGATTTGTGTATTTTAGGGACGCCATAAAGACACACTGGAGTTTATAATGATTAGACGGTTGGTTAGGATATTCAAAGTAGTTAATTTTTGTTTTGATTCATTAATATTACGTTTGACCACTTTACTAAAGTTTAAAAAGGGGCTTTTATTTAGAATTTCGAGAACCTTTTTAACATTAGATATCTTGGAAATTACAAAAAAGATATAGAAATACGAAAGGAAAAATGTGGTAGGATTACTTTCACGAACTACTAATAAACCCAAAGCAAACGAACATGTAATAACATGAAACTGAAACCATTGCAACTTTGCAATAATAAAGAAGACCATCTGTTCTTTATTATTGCAAGTTGCAATAATGAAGAACATGTTCGAACTCTGGAAGAAATGAGTGGCTAAGAAACAGAAAAATTCCAAATAAACAAGGACATAAAGCCAAGTGATTCGCTACATCGCCGCTTTTTGATCTGGAATTAGAGAATATGATCGAATAACAATTAAAATTGTAAAATGTGTAATAGTGTTTAGTTTTTATCATATTCTGATAATTTCATGATAATAAGAAGAACAAAATGTGAATTCTACAGAAAGACAAGCTACGTTACTTGTCACTTATTGTAAAAGATGTGTCCCAAAATTACTTGGAACTTAGCACCTTTTATGTTTGTTGTAAAACCAGTTTAGTTTTATTCGACAGGAGTTGGAGTTTATTTTGTTGTTAAGAGATAGGGGGAAGTAGCTAGGCCTGACTACCTCGTTACAAACAATTTTAGCCTGTGTTTAACCCCATCAATGAATACACATTCGTGGTTGAACGTATATTATATTCTAATACATATCACATAGCTTTTATACAATAAATGTATGCCATATTTACTTCCTACTATAAATAATTACAATCATATGTGCGTAATATTAAACGCTAAGTTTGTTATCTTGACCCACTAGTTACAAAATTGCTGCGCTGTGCCTTTGACATGCGATATAATACACAATAATTGTTATTAATTATTAAAACCTGCAACGTCTGTTTTGAAATATAAGGAACTGGCACTTGTTGCGTGTGTCGTTTACATTTTAGTTGTTATCGCGACACAGAAACTGGACCTATATCTTATCTTGGGCAACTTATACAGTTTTTTTGTAGGCTAATTGCGTGCACTTTTGTATTTACTTTATTTAACTATATTCCCTAAATTCATGTTCAAAAATAGTTTGAACACTTATACTAAAATGTAAAAGGGGATGTTTATTCAAAATTGCAAAATCTGGAAGTCAAGGAAATCACACAAGCAAAGAAGATCTGATTCTTTGATTTACATAAAGATGTAACATTTTTGTCAAATTCACAGTTGTGATAATTATTTAAGTTATTTATTATTTATTAAGTTATTTGTAAATCCAATAGATTTTTGGATTAACGAAGTAGAAAAAAGATAATATTGTTGACTTGACCATATAGAAATATTTTCTTCGTCAGCCAATATTTAAGCTAATTCAGAGCAGTCAACGTTGGACAAATTCAGAATGCCAAATTTTAACAAAATATTACTATTATTTTTACCTTTTTTGTATAGGTATATAAATAATATGGACACGGCAGGTTTTAAGCTTCATATGGTTCCTGTTCCTTTAAAGATTACTGTACTGGTTTGTTTACATCTTCACAGTGTCCAGATTTTCATGAAGTTTCTCCTTTTGCTTCGTTCTCAATCTTCTTCATTTATAATCGCAAATACCTCGCAATTGCTTTTTAGTTTATTTGCATTCGATAATCTACCGGCGCAGTCGTTTCTTAATATAAGAAATGTAGCCCAAGAAGGAGGTCGTTGTCTTCATTCTTGAATTGACATGGAAAATGCTGTAAGGTGTTTTCAATCTTTACAGAAAAGGTAGAATCTAATATATTCTTCTTTTTGCCTTTGCAGCTGTTATTGGAAATATGTTTTGTTCCTCAATCGTCGATTTTTATATAGAAGTTTGTTCGATTGTCTTTTTGTATGTTATGGAAAGAGTAGTTATTGGCAGCTTACGATTTTTACTCAGTTTAGTGTTTTAAAGTGTCTAGAAGGCAAGAACAATTCTGTGATGGAGTGACAGTTAGAACCCCATTTAGCAGGTTAATACGAATTGAAGGCTCTGGAGGATACGTGTCTTCCAAGAGGCTTTTTAGGCGTCTGTTGCATGACTCTCCGAAAATGAGTACAAAAAGTTTAATTTGGTATAAAACAGGCCATGGTTGAACCGCAAACCGCCCCGTCACTGCACGCTTAATTTCTGGAAACGCTGCTTTCTCTTTAGGTAATTACTTTTTAGCTGGATTATCTAACTGATCGAAAAACTCGCATATCCCGATATATCCCAGAAAGCGATGAATTCGAGGAAATGCGGAATTATAGCATGATGCCTTTCCCTCGAGCATAAAAATTGCAGTATACCGCTAGCCGCAGCTTCGGTGTGAAGTGATTGGTTTCGCGGATTTGCTGGCTCGGTTTTGTTTTAAAATCCAATTTTAAAAGCCTTAAATCGTAACGGTCCCGTAACGACTTTATTGTGCGCGAGCTGTACTGCTATTTTGCGAACAAAGTGCATTACTGTAAAATCCCCCAAAAAAAGAACTCATTTCGTGGTAGATTTACGCTTGGCCCGCACAATGCCAGCCCCGGCCCTCCGCCCCTGCCCGATAAAAATAAATAGACAATAAATACTAATAATGCGATTAAGCCGACGATATTTAATTTGAGGTACATTTTTTTGTGTTTTACAGCGTTTTAATGTACTTTAGAGGCCGAGACGCAATAAAAGTCCTCTCCCCCCAAACATTCTTCCTTAGATTCTAACAGCGGTAGGAAAGCCATTAAATATTTTATGGCTTTTATATCTGTGTTTGGCTTCAAATATACGTTTTACACGCGTGTTAAACAGTTTAAAAGATTCACCATTACCAAACACTTTTCGACCGTTAAGCAGGAACGGACTCTGGGAAGGAATTCGAGGTTTGTTTGGGGCAAATGGCAAATGCCACGGCTTTTTACTAAATTTCCCTTGAAAAGGGACGATTTTCACGAAAAGCAAGCACGAGGCAAAGCTGAAATATCGCTGGCGCTTTAGAAAGCTACAACGAACAAATAAGGAAATTAATTTTGCTCCAAGCAGCAATTAGTATGCAAACAAAAAGATTTAGTTGTAATGGCTGTGTTTTTACACAAAAGCACTGCGGGAGTTTGAGAATTTCACAATCAATTCGGCAAATATTGTGGTCCGGCCGAAAATTTATGGCTGCCTTGACAAGGTCAATAACCCAAACCTGTTTATTAATTTTATTTCTAGAATCGCTAAAACATCTCATAGAACACGGCAATTCTTTATCCATAAATCAATCACTAGGACCCGAAGGTGTCGTGTTTCGGTGTGAAATTGCTATTTGCTTAAAAATGAGACACGCTGCATTAGATAATGGACCTTATTTTGGACCCGCCGTTTCCGCTTCCCCGTGGACCAATTCCCCACGAAATTTGGCAGTTGGGAAATTTATTTAGACATTTGACCAATTTACTAGCAGGAATTTTCACATCACATAGCACAGCTATGCATGTAATATTTTTAGCATTAAATTAAACACTCAAATTTATTACTCAAACTGTACATACATATGATATTTACTTAACCTCACATTTTTATACTGTTTTCTTGAGTAACTAACTACAAAATTCTACTATTGTTACATTTGGAGACATTAATATCCCTATCATTGTTACGGTACTAACTGTTGCAGGTAGTTTATTTCTTGTCCAGAAGCATTGCTGCAATTTAATCTGCATGTTCCGCAGGTTAACGTTAGAAATAATTACTTATTGCTGCAGAGTTACCATAGAACAATATACGGAGCGGATAATCCATTAAATAGAATATCGAAATCTGTTAATAACAACTTCGCCAGTTTAGAATTAATTGATACTTCTTTAACAGCATTTATTAGTAATGTAAGAAAGCAACTGGGCATGTAATTGGATTATTGTTCGAGTTCTTTGTCTTTGCAAGTAATTAACGGCTTGCTCTTTTTGTAAATGGCATAATAGTATATTAATGGATTATCGCTGCTGCTGCTTTTTGAGAAATGCGAGACAAAAAGCTCCGCAATTTTCGACTAACAGTAAATATAATGGAATATCGTTAAAAACGCAAGAGATAGGATTAGTGCATGCATGTATGTAGATATTCCACATATTACAAAAACAATATTTACAGAAATTACTGTGACTCAATATAAATAAGATTTGGCATAAGCAAGGACTGAATATTTATAGCACAGTTTTAGAGGATTATGCTAATAGTAGAAATGTTAGAAATTATTGCGTACACTTTTCGCAGACAAAAATATTTGTATATGCTCTATAAAGTTTGATAAAAAAAACTCTAGTGCGGGAGAGGCTATGAAATAAAATTGTTTAACAGTTTAAAACAGTTTAAAAAGATACAACACATCTGAAATGCACTATTTTACAATAGGTGAAGGTACAGTAATAAGATTCAACATACATTTTTCTGATTGGGAGTCTCTACAGACTAAATTATGTTTGAACTTGTGAAACAATGCTAACATTCCATAAGATAACTTTTGGTCTATTCACACTTTTGTTTTTTTCCGAAAACTTCCCCGATTATGAACCTTAACATTAGTTAGATTGCACTAAATCTGATATAATTTCGACATGCGGTTCAATCTTCAATTTTTTTATTATATCTGTTTTGATCATGTCTTCCATGATACGACATTGAATCTCGACATTTTTATTTTGTTTCGACAGAAATTCTTTGTGATTATGAACCTTAAGGTTAGCTTGATAGCAATGGAACTGTTATAAAGTGGACAGAATTCAAGCTCCATTGTCTCTCTCTCTCTTGTTTTGATCATCTCATTTATAAGCCTATATTGAATCTGCCTCCTCACACTTTTATTTTGTTTTGACATAAATTCCCACTGATTATGAGCCTTCACGTTAGCTTGACACCAATAAATATGTTTTAAACTAAGATATACAGTGCAACCTGCGCAGTTTTTCCATATCTGCTTTGATTAGGTATTTCTAAAGGTAGCAACGAATCTTCACACTTTTCCTTCTTTCGACAAAAATTCTCCCTGATTATCAGCCTTGCGGCTAGCTTTATAGCAATAAAATTGTTACACAATGGAGAATAATTCAAACTGCACTGTACCTGTTTTGATCATGTCTTTTCTAAGACCATATTCAATTTTTTCACACTTTATTTTGTTTTTACAGAATTTTCTTCTAATTATGAGTCTTGACATTAATTTTGTACCAAAAAATTTGTTATAAACTAGGACACACAATGCTATCTACACGGGATTCCCATATCTGCTTGGATCCGGCCTTCCAGAAGACAACGCTGAAGCTTCACACTTTTATTTTGTTTCGACAAAAACTCTCGCTGATTATGAGCTTTATTAAGGTTTGCTTGATAGCAACAAAATTATTGTACAGTGTTGCACAATGCAACATCCATTGTTTCTGCCACTATACCCGTGTTGATCATGTCATTTATAAGACGATGTTAAATATTCTCACACTTTTATGTTGTTTCTACAGATATCCCCTCTAATTGTGAACCTTTACGTTAGTTTGATACCAATAAACTTGGTATAAACTAAGACAAACAATACAATATGCAGTTTTCCCATATCTGTTTTGATCGGTCTTTCAGAAAACAACACTGAATCTTCACACTTTTTATTTAGTTGCGCCAGCTCTTCTTTCTAGTTATGAACCTTACGGTTACCTTGATAGCAAAAAAAAATTGTATAAAGTAAGACACAATTTAACTTCCATTGTTTCTCCCGTTATATTTCTTTTAATTATGACTTTTATAAGACGATATTGAATCTTCTCACACTTTTATTTTGTTTTCATGGAAATCCTCTCTGACTGAGTCTGAATGTTACATTAATACCAATAAATCTGTTATTAATCAGAAAACACAATTCAATCACAATGGTTTCTTGTATTGTATTTGTTTTGATCTTGTTTTTCATAGGGCTACATTGCATCTTGACACTTTTATTTTGTTTTATTGAAAATCCTCTGATTATGAGCGTTAATATTAGCTTAAAAGCAATAACTCTGTTATAAACTCGAAAATACAATTCCACCTCAATGGTTTCTGACATATTTGTTTTGATCTTGTCTTTCATAAGACTACGTTGAATCTTTGCAATTTTACGTTGTTTTTATAGAAATCCTCGCTCGTTGTGAGCGTCCATATCAGCGTGACACCAATAAATCTGTTATAAACTAAAAACACAATTCAACCTCAATAGTTTCTGGTATTATATCTGTTTTGATTAGGTATGTTGTTCATAAAACTACATTGAATCTTTACATTTTTACGTTGTTTTTATACAAATCCTCTGTCGTTATGAGCATCAATATTAGCATGACACAAATAAATCTGTTATAAACTACAAAACACAATTCAACCCCAATGGTTGCTGACATATTTCTTTTGATCTTGTCCTTCATAAGACTACACTAAATCTTTACACTTTTAATTTGTTTTTATAGAAATCCTCTCTCATTATGACACTTATATATTGTTTCTAGAGAAATCACATCTCTTTATTAGCCTTATCGTCAACATTATACAAATAAATTGGTTATAAATGAGAACACATAAATCCATCTCCATGGTGTTTCCCATTATATTTGTTTTTAGTCATGTCTATTCTAAGACCAGATTGAATCTTCTCACACCGTTATTTCATTCCTGCAGGAATCCTGTCTGATTATGGGCTTTAATTTTAGCAATATATTCATCCTCCATAACTTTACCCTATATTTGTTTTAATGTGGTTCATAAGACTACATTGTATCTTCTCACAACTTTAGTTTCTTTTCAGAGAAATCTATTTTTGATTATGAGCCATAACTTTATTGTGATCAACATTGAATTTTTACACTTTTATTTTGTCTTTACGGAAAGGCTCTTTCATTACGAGCTTTATTTCACTTATGGACTAGGACATAATAATTCAACCTCTTTCTCGCATTATAGCTATTTTGATCATGTCTTTCCTACGACGACATTGCATCTTTTCACACTTTTATTTTGTTTTGACAGAAATTCTGGTTGTGAGACACTTTACGTTAGTTTGACAGTAACACAATTCAATGGTTTCTAAAATTACGTCATTGTATCAGTCTAAATTCTGTTAGGTGATGAAGTTTTGCCTAAGAGCTGCAGAAAAGTTATGTTAGTATTTAGGGATAATGCCAGTGATAAAGAACTCCCAAGTTGAATAGATAGGTTTCATAACTAGCAGAGTTTGCAAGTTAGTGGCGTAGTGAGCATAAAACGAAATGCAATCTGCTCCTTAAAACATAAGTACAATTGAACACATTGTATGTGCATATAGGCATGTACAAGTGTTATGAATTAAGTGCCAGTGGTGCTATTCCATTCTTGTTTTATTATACCGACAGTCAACTATTTATTTGGAATGTTATATCGCCGAGTTTAATGGTTAACTGTACAGCTCCGCCTGCAAAAATAAATCTTTTTTAATAACTTATTCCTGATCCAAAGCTCAAAGCACGCGGATTTGTACCATAATTCGGATACACGGGATTTGAAGTTTTATGAAAGAGATTACAAGATTTTATATCGGTTTATGTAAGATTTGCTTTGGCACCATTAAGCATCTGGGAGGAGCTGGCCAAACGTACATCTAACAAAAGCTCTAAAATAAGCAGTAAATGCCTACAGGAACATACAGCCTTAAATCCTCGAAATTTATAGAAAGCATAAAACCTTTATGACAAAGAATGAGATTTTTATCATGTTCTGGTTTAGCAGCTGTCTATTAGCGAGTAAGTGGGCTTTTCCTGGAAAAGTTTTGGCTAGCGCCTTGCTTGGGCACTGCAAATGGCATAAACACCATAAAAAGTTTTCGGCGTGTGGTCTGCGATGTCAAAGTGTCGTTCATGAACGTTTTCCTCTAATTAGCGCTAATTGTTCGGTGTTTTCCTTCGCAGCCGATAGGACGCTCACGTGAGAGCGCTGCTATCGTCCAATTATTTTTTGCGAAATTTTAACAATTCCCGACATGCAATCGTGCCATAATTTAGCCAAGTGAAGGTGAATAAACGTTAAGAGGTCATCCAGTGATTCACAGCGCGAAATGGTTTTAACTCAATGGAACAATTTATGTAAAAAGGCCCGAAATAGAGACATTAAAAGGTTAAACGACGCCTAAAAATGGCTTCCGTGGAGAATTTCGCGCAATAAAATTTCTAATTTATGGGATTTTGGAAGGCGACTGATTGTCCGCCTATAAAAATTGGTTCTAATCAATCCCCGGACTCTTAGCGTAATTTTATTTTATCAACAGATGATAAAAACGAGTTTTAATATTGGAATTCTTGCATATATGCATACATTATTTCCGGGCGCTTTCCTCCAATCGGTTTTGTCACCTTCCAGCGCGCGCGGTTCCTAGTAGGGATTGTAAATACGCGCCTGTCCAAATTAATATTACCATTTATCACCGGCTGTACAGCTATGCGAGTGTCATCGCCGGACATTGTGGGAGATGTTAACAGACTTACGTAACTGCACGAAACCCATTTGGGCCGATAAAAACTCCGCCGATAAACCAGATCCGAGTGAGCCTTCGTGGCATAATTTAAGGTTGTTTATTGCAGTTTCTGCCACGTACTATTAAGGTGGTGGTGTAATATATATCATAAATAGTCGCGGGTTTTTTCTCAATTAAAATGTAAATACGGCCACCATTTTGTTCCGCCCTTTTGGGGTCCGCCTTCCGCGCTTCATGCTACAGTAAACATTCATTAATATTTTAGGAACGCAAATGAATGCCTTCCTAGACGGCCTGGAACTTCACGCAACAATGGCCCGTCTGTGCGTGGGAGTGTGAAAAAAGGCTCGTTAGAGCCGCCGTGGCCAAATTGGGGAACACCCTATAGATAACAGGCGCAATTGCCTGTATTTTAAACTTTTTATGAGTTCAAAATTTAAAAGTGGAGATATATAGCGGAAAGATTCCAATTTTTCAAAACTCCTAACAATTGTTTAAAACTAAAGGCAATTAATGTATAGATCTGTACATAAATAAGAACTCCAATAAGCCTACCGTAACCTTACCTAGTTGCAATTGTAGATATTGGCATTAGTGCCAAATAATCTCTTGCCATTTTTGATAAGGAATGTCCATATCTTCATCAGCTCCTCCATCTCATCTAAACCCATTTTCCTCTTCGTTGATTTCTTGGAATTTTTGAGCTTGGCTGTGTATATATATGAATACCATAGGAAATTTGAATACTTTTGATATCAAGACAAGAAATTAATTAGCAAGAATCTGTCTAGACAAGAGCAAACTTAGAATCATGTCTTTTATAAGGGCATTGAATCTTCTCACACTTTCATTTTGTTTCGACGTGAATCCTTCCTGATTATGAGCCTCAACGTTAGCTGTAGACCAAAAAATGTGTTATTGCACATCCAGGGCCATGGTGTCTCCCATTACATTTGTTTTTGATCATGAATCGTCTCACACTTTTATTTTGTCTCTATAAAAATCATTTCTGATAATGAGGCGTTGGTCAGCGTCATACAAATAAATTTGTTATAAACTAGGACCCACATTTCACCTCCATGACCGTAGGGTCTCCCATTATGTTTGTTTTTGAACATAACTTTCATAAGACTATAATGAATCTTCTCACACTCTTATTTTGTTTCTACGATATTGAATCGTCTCACACTTTTATTTTGTTTCTACAGGAATCCTTCCTGATTATGAGCCTTAACGTTAGTTAGCTTACTACCACCAAATTTGGTACTCTACCTGCATGACCGTGGTGCCTCTCATTACATTTGTTTTTAGACATATGTTGCATAAGATGACATTGAATCGTCTCACACTTTTATTTAGTTTCGATAGAAATCCTCCCTGATTGTGAGCCTTGACGCCAGCTTCATATCAATAAATAAGTTACAAACTATGACACACAATTCTACCTTTATGACCATGGGGCTCCCATTATATTTGTTTGTGATCATAACTGTCATAAGACGATAATGAATTTTCTCACACTTTTATTTTGTTTCTACAGGAATCCTTCCTGATTATGAGCCTTAACGTTAGATTACAACCAAGAAATCTGGTATTCTACCTGCATGACCGTGGTGTCTCCCATTACATTTGTTTTTAGTCATATGTTGCATAAGATGACATTGAATCGTTTCACACTTTTATTTCGTTTCGATAGAAATCCTCCCTGACTGTGAGCCTTGACGCCAGCTTTATACAAATAAATGTTACGAACTAGGACACACAATTCTACCTTCATGACCACGGGGTCTCCTATTATATTTGTTTTTGATCATAACCTTCATAAGACGACATTGAATCTACTCACACTTTTATTTTGTTTCTACAGGAATCCTTGCTGATTATGAGCCTTAACGTTAGCTTTCTACCAATAAATCTGGTATTCTACCTGCATAACCATGGTGTATCTTATTACATTGGTTTTTGGTCATGTGTTGCATAAGATGACATTGAATCGTCTCACACTTTTATTTCGTTTCGATAGAAATCCCTCTTATTATGAGCATTGACGTCAGCTTCATACCAATAAATATGTTACAAACTAGGACACACAATTCTACCCTCATGACCATGGGGTCTCCCATTATATTTGTTTTTGATCATAACTTTCCTAAGACCACATTGAATCTTCTCACACTTTTATGTTGTTTTTTCATTAATCTTTCCTGATTATGAGCCTTAACGTTAGCTCTCTACCAATAAATATGTTATTCTACCTGCATCACTATGGTGTCTCCAATTATATTTGTGTTTGGTCATGCGTTGCATAAGATGACATTGAATCGTCTCACACTTTTATTTTGTTTTGATAGAAATCCTCCCTGATTATGAGCCTTGACGTCAGCTTCATACCAATAAATATGTTATAAGCTAGGACACACAATTCTACCTCCATGACCCTATGGTCTCCCATTACATTTGGTTTTGATCGTAACTTTCATAAGATGACGTGATGACATAAGATGATTTTCTCACACTTTTATTTTGTTTCTATAGAAATCTTCTCTAGTTATGAGGCTTAACATTAGCGTGATACCAATAAATCGATTTTAAACTTAATAAAACAAAATTCCACCTCTTTGGTGGCTCCCATTATATTTGTTTTTGACAATATATTTCATGAAACGACATTGAATCGTCCCACATTTTTTTATTTCTACAGAAATCCTCCCTGATTATGAGCACTTATATAGTGCCTCTCAGTATATTTGTTTTAGATCCCGTTTATTTTATTTCTACAGAAATCCTTTCCGATTATAAGCCATAAAGTCAGCTTCTTAGCAATGAATATGTTACAAACTCGTACACATACTTCTATCTCCATGGAGCCTTCTATTATATTTGTTTCTTATCATGTTAAGTATCATGTATCAATATAAGGTGACATTAAATTTTCTGACACTTTTACTTTGCTTCTACAGAAATCCTCCCTGATTATCAGCCTTAACGTTAACTTGATACCAATAAATAAGTTATAAACTAGGATTCACCCTTCACGATGTCTCCGATTAAGGCTGTTTTGACCGTTTTTTGCATAAGATCACATTGAATCCTCTCACACTTTTATTTTGTTTCTACAAATATGTTTTCTGATCATGAGCATTAACACTACCTTGATACCAATAAATACAGTAGGATTTGCTGCGAGTAGTACATAATAAGTGTTTGACTACAACATAGTTTTGTATACGTTTAAGGTGCATTTTATTAGGGTTTGTCAAAAGGGCCACGAAGGCAAAAGCCGGCCCTGAAGACGGGCGCCCGGTTTCAAGCCGCGATCTGGCGTCGCACAGTCGTCTTTAATTGTGTGATTCGTTATGACACAATCAATTTCACACTTATTAACTTTTAATTTGTAATTGTTTCTTTACGACCTTTAACTCTTCATTAATTTCCATGTAGGCTAGCAAGCCATGAAGCGGCCTGCCAGCGATTCCGCCGCAATTTCATTCTGTTTGCGCTTTCAGGGAAGCCACACATGCGCTCAAATTAACGCGCAGTAAAAGCAAACACATATAAAACTGGATACTGTTTTAACACACCACTTTCGAATTTTATTTGGAGATCCTAAAACGGCCGCCGTTTTATTTGATCAGCGCTGGCGTGTGATGTTTGGACAGTCTACCGGTATTTTACGATATAACGAAATAAATAAATAGGAAATTTCGGCGTGGCTGCAGGTCATAAAATAAAGGCTCCGGTCGAATGGGAAAACTATCACGACCGGATCGCGTTTTCTCCTACTCCGTACTTGGCGTTATCTGTATGTTGATACAAATGTACATTAACTGTGCAGAACATGTCGATATCTTAATAAATGCCCGGTATGAAATGTCCGGTGCAAGTAGTGCTACTCGTCTAATCGAGCGTTGAAGTCTTCAGGGATCGGTGGCTTTTCTTCAATTTAAATGACTGTACAACATTTTAAACAGTCATCTCAAGCCGCCAAAACTAAAACTGTGAATAAAAGTTGGCCATTATTGTCTGCAGATAAAAAGCTCGCACAGAAAAAAGTAGAACACAAGTAAAAATTAATCAAAAGTGACTCTGCACAAACTCTATACATATCTTTGCCATAATCAATTAAATAATAAATTACATTAGCGCAGAGGATACGGTTGATAATTATTTCGGGGAGATATTTGGTAATTATATTTTTTGTTTTTAATTAAATTAGTGATGCACTTGAAACCGATCTCGCGACTGCCAACCACGCTTAGGATTTTCCAAAATGACCAACTCCGAACAAGTGTCCACTAATTACGTGACTCACGAATCTAGTGGCACCTACAGGAGTTGCACAAACTCCAGAATAGGAATTTAATGCATCTGGCAGCTATCTGCAGCGGCCTGCAATGTATCGCTTCGGAGCTGTTGAAACGAGCAACACTTAATTTTAATTTAAGTCATTAATCCGTGTACTCAACGAATATGGAAATCTAGGCCGCGGTTGGCTTAGACAATAATGGCACTGCAGGTTTGGTAACACTAAGTCAAGATTCACATCCTCTGATAAGGCGAATAACTTTCACGTGAAGGCATATCGAGCCTTTGGATTAGAAACTCACTTTTTATGACAGGGTTGGTTATTGGGTTTTCGTAGTCGATGTTCCCGCATCATAATTTATTGTTCGGATTGTGAGCTGTTGAAAGTGTCTGAAATGTGAGGAAATGAGGTTCTTCGTTTCTAGTATGGTACTAATTAAGTTTTTCTTGTGTATTATCTTATCTCTCTATTATTTAAGAAGTGCATTCCTTTTCCCTGTCGTTTCTTAGATCAGTCCAGTTTTACAGTTGGCAGTTTTACAGATAGATCTTAGTAAAAAACAATAGCTATTACTGACTCAAGAATATTACATACGTGGACTGTTCAGTAGTATATTTGAGCTTGTTTGAAGATTTTGCATTGGTACCAAAGAGATGGTTTTTAAATATACAGTTTGATCTCTTTCCATCTCCTTGGCAAAGGCTGTTGTTATAAATTGTCACATTTTATTTCTCGTTTTGCTTGCCTTAAAGCCAGATGAAAAAATACAGGTGATAGTACACCTTCTGGTTGCATTTGTGGGTTGGTGTAGAATTAGTTCAGAACATCGTCTGCAAATTTATATGAACAGTTTAGGTCTGCGTCTGTGGTCTGTATGCATCATCATGTTATGCCATTAAGGACTATTCCGTCATCAGGTGAATTCGTATGTTCATCTTTTCCTGGATTTACTAACATTTCGTCTTGTCACAAGTTTGTACTTATACTTATATAGTGTATACTGGATTGGGGATAAAAATGCTGAGATGGTTCATGGGTGTCATCAAATTAGATAGGAAAAGGAATGACGATAGAGGGAACAAAATGAATATTGCCGACATTAAACTGAAGGCGACGAGGATGTAGACTGAGATAGTGAGGATATCTGCAGAGGAGAGATGGTAACCACATCGCAAGAAAGGCCATGGCAATTGAGGTACCTAGCGGGCTGAGAAGAGGATGACCGAAAGTACGTAAATATTGCGACTATTGATAACAAGAAACGAGTGAAATTAATTTGACGCACTCTGACTTATGGGAACACAGTTACGATGATGATGATGATGATGCCGGAGTTGGGGATGATATTTAAATATATGTTAATTTATTCTATGAGGTTTCTGATATGGATGTCAAAGATGATTAATCGTTGACCCTTCGCAATATTTGAGAGCAACCCTTCGTTGCTATTGTAGCTCCAACTTCTTGATTATGAATGCAGCTTTCATCCGAAAAGACAATATTTTGGAGGTACTCTATTCTTTTTGCACGTTCTCCTCCATTAAAAGTTTTCTGTTGTTTTGCGTTTTCTTCCATCCAAAGCCATTTTTTTTAAACAATTCTATTCAATGGAGACACTGGACCATGCCAACCTGGATATGTTAATATTTTGCGTAAAGCCTTAATAGTGACACGGCGTTCTTCTGTTTTATGAAAATTGTAGATTATTTGCCGAATACCATAATTCTCATAATCTTCCAAATCTGTTACAGGATGTTTCCTTGGACGTTCTTTTCACTCTACCATTATTTTCTTCCGATGATGCACTGGCATCTTTTATAATCCTTTCTACTGTTCTGTCGGATTTTTTCATTGCTTCAGAAGTTTTTTCTTCAATACTCTTGAGAATTGCTCCTTTTTCCTGCTTGGATAAAAAGTACTGAAACCATTGTACACTACTTCACGCATTTGAGAATTCCAAACTTTTACGGAGAACTAAAATGTTTTGCAAGGGCCAAAGGTATTTAAAGCGCTTGTTTGTACTAGTCTTGACGACATCTTAATTTCTCTCATTGTACTTGATACTTTCTAGTAAGTATCTAATTATAAAGCCTTGAAAGTTAAATATTCAACAACTTAAGATAAATGTCAGTGAGTAATTTTATTTGAAAATACTAAACATCAAAACATATGTATAAATTAAATATTGAAACACTTACGGATTCGTGTCTACCCGCTGTCGATCGGCATGCGCCGGCCGCTCGCTTTCCCTCGTGGACCCAGTTGTACTTATTCGATATTCCAGATTGGAGATATCTTGAGGATGTTACATAGAGTTCTTCAATTAGTTCAGTTGCAACAATTTCTGTCTGCTGTTCTTCAATTACGAGTGTTTGTTTGCTATAGATAGCGTGTCAGCGCCCAATTTTTTTCTATCATGTTGATTATCGATATTGCGGATATTTCCTTCTTCTAGTTGTTCTTTTTCTGTTTGTGCCTCAATGTTTTCTATAATACAGTAATAAAACTCCATAAATATAGTACGTTCTCTTTCTTTTATATAAATTTCCATCATTTACCTTTACAATAACACAACTACACTGACTATTATGTGGCAAAGACCTAAAGGACGATACAGTATTTTTTAGACCATAGCCGAGAACTGCGTCATGTACGAATCAGAAATGTGAAAAATAAATAAGCGGTGGAAGCATAAAATAGCCCCAATGAAGATGAGCTACTGGAAAATAATGCTGTAGCGTGTAGACTAACATCATTAGACCTACTACGTAAGAAAGGAATTACAAAACAAATCAACATCTAGTAGAACAAATAGGATAGAAACAAACGCTGTGGTATGGTTGTACGATCAGAATGGAACAACAAAGAAGGTATAGCGATGGACACTACCTACCCAGAGAAAACGACGGGGAATAACTAAAACGAGATGAAAAGAGGAAACAGAAATGACAAATGCGAACACGTGAGATAGAAGATATAACACACAAGAAGAAAGGACAATATGGCGTTTGGATTGTGAGAAACGGTCAAGAGAGCTAGAAGACACTTGTATATATCTTCCTGTTTAAAAATCTTGTGATTTTAACTATTTGCGTTTCTTGCTTGGTAATTACGATAGTTCTTTGCAATTTCCTTTTTGACATAAATTCTCCAATTTCGGTTTGTAATGCTTCTTTTCTTATATGGTTGGATCATTCTGTTGCCCCTTTAAATATCTCATCAGATCACTCTTTCATTTTGTTCACAGGAATTATTCTGTCCAAACGTCATTGTACTTTTGCATCTTCATTACTGTTCCTGAAAGTTTTCTTGTAATTAAAACTACGGATACTTAATTTAACTGTTTCTCAGATGTAATAAGTGCTGCTGGAGGTTAAACGATTTGTAGTAGTGTTTCAACAAGCTCAAAATGTGATGTTTCTTGTCTGGGTTTTGGAGACAAAAATATCCTGTCTTGCCAAATGCTTGCTAATCAATTTCTTGTCATGTTGTCAAGATTATTGAAACTTCTTGATCTTGATGCGCACTGCACACTCCGCAGCGGAGCTCGAAATCTCCAAGAAATCAAGGAAAAGAGAGAAAGGAATCTTCGATGAGATTCCAAGTTAAGTTCCCACCCACACCTGACGTAGATTAAATATTGAGTCATGGAAAACGCCAATGACTCTATTTGTAGTCCCAGAGATGATGAAGATACTGACATTTTTATAAAAATGGCAGAAGATGATTTGGCACCAATGGCAACGTCTGCAACTGCCGAACTCTTGTCTTGTCTTGATCTATTGACAATACAATGAATTTTTCTTGATATCAACAGGAACTCTTGATCTGGTGAAACAGTAATCTGTAGTAAATTCATATTTTTTTTATTCTCCTTTAAAGAAGCATAATATTTGTACTTTAATAGATCTTTAATTATTCAAGCTTCAAAGCAAGCCGGCCAGGTGTTTGATTGCAAGTAGAATTATTAGAATGGCCCTCGTATTCGCACGCCATTTAAGATACCGAAGGCAATAAAAGTAGCGGCAGTAAATATGCAGACGGAAACGAGTCAATTTGCATTATCTCTAAATCCGCCCTTGAACACTTACATAGCAATCATTATGCAAAAAGCCTAGCGCAATTACGGGGCATTTCTAGGATTGTTCGAGTTTTATTCGACACTTGTATTGACATAATCGCGGCCGCTAATTGCTACAATGATCGCGTTGTAGGAAATTACGTTCGCCATTAATTTCTGCGATATGACGTTTTTTCCGGGCGCATTTTTGCAGATTGCGAATGCACGCTGCTATTACACGTGCTTTAATTGTATATATTATTTCTATAAATGGCTCATCTTTTATTAACTCCTGATTGCGCTGACCTGAGAGTTAATAACGCGGATTCCTTTTTTTGTGCGATATCTAATCTCGGGTAGGCGATCGCGTGTTTTCCGATGCGATTTATTAAAACAATTAATTTCCGTTGGTCCGAGCCCATTAGAAAGTCTGTGTCCTGCTACCACTATTTCCATTAATATGCTCTTTGCTGTCCACTGCTGCTAACGCGCCGACATAAATAATGCACAAAAATTTATCTCAAATGATATCGATTATGCGTTAATAATATATTAAGGAGTCGCTGTAAATTAAAAATAATTAAACAGTGTGTTGCTGCATTTGGCATTCCATATATCATCCACCTATAATATCCATACACTCGCAAGTTAAGCGTATAATTTATGACGTTTTTATTGTCTTATTTTGAG
The DNA here is from genome assembly GCA_940337035.1 of Agriotes lineatus. NCBI lineage: Eukaryota > Metazoa > Arthropoda > Insecta > Coleoptera > Elateridae > Agriotes > Agriotes lineatus. Next base: position 58,525,103 of record OW679197.1, on the reverse strand, counting down.
GGCTTTCAGTCCTAAAGAGAAGCGGATAATCGCTTCTGTCAAAGCAGGCAATTACCGAAACCCGGAAAGCTTAAGCCTTTTTGCTGCGATTTGAATCCTCTTCTCGCCATCATCCTAGTTTTAGTTTCGTACTCAAACACAAACAGATTGTAGATTATAATTAGCACGGTTGTCATAAGACACTGACAAGTAAATTGTAACCGTGTCGTTCAACTCCGCTTATTTTTTTTGTCAAAATTGCTCGCATGCGTGCGAAAAGGTGATATCTGCTATTGATATTGTTTTCTATAAATAAACGTGAATTATGGAACTCGGCATTTCAATAGCTTTCTTTGAGAATAACAGGATGTATGGCAGAGCGAAGAGCGGCCATGCACAATAGCCGCTTTCAGAGACGAGAACCGCACTTGCAGAAAAATTAAATCCCCGTAAAATTCGCCCAGGCAGATGCTCGATTTGGGCCTAATTTGGGTTGGAACAAAAATCTTTTGTGCCTTTTGCATTTTATGCAACTGCCGGTTTCTGGATATCTGAAATCTAGCTTGGATTTGCTTCGAAGTACTAATGGACCACAAAACGAAATTGTAAAATCGCAGTTCACCCTCGGAGCGTTAACCTTGCGCTAACGTATAATTTTCGTTACGTAAGCAAGCAATTTATAAGGCTAAACGTTGAACGAGTTTTGGAAGAATCAGATATTATTAGAGATCTAGCAGAGGCGCGCTCAGGCATGATTAAATGTGTTTTCCTTTGGCAGTTTTAAAATAGCAAAGCAGAGGAACTAGCATTAATATTAAATTTAAGAAAAACTAGGATTTATAACAAATGTGTCTAGAAAAACCATAGAAAAATGTTTAGTTGTTCGACTACTTCATATTATCGGGTGATAACTAAAATGATACGTCTACTTTAAACTTTGTTTAAGGAACTATGACGTCTTGTCCTATACAAATTAGTTACTTCCTGTTACTGTTACCATTCAAAGTCGTGTTTGAGTTTGGTATTAAAATATGTAAAATTGTTTTTGATCAAAAATGTAATTAAAGAATCCTTCACTAAAATTCTCAATTCAATATCTTTTATCACGTACACATATGCGGCAATGGATGTATCTTAACGTCACATCCTATGTCACAAATAGCCTTAGTACACGCAAGCGTGTACAAAGAATGTTCTTGGAATATTTTTAAAAGGTCCAAGCTAGTTAGAACTAATTCAAATCTGCATAAATAAAAAGAACTAATAGTCAAATATTTTGACGAGTCTTTCATGTTATTTATTCCCACATCAATTTCTGCTTCTAAGACCTCACCTCATTTGCATAAAGCGTGAAGAATTTGTGTATTAGTAGAATTCTGTAGGGACGATTCTATACTGAGATATTTATAGGGTCCATGAAGGTTAGAAATAGTTGACATAATATGTTGAAGACCCTTTGATTTTATTTATTCCCATATTCCCCACATCAATTTCTGCTCCAATAACCTCCCCTGGTTTGCATTAGCTTGAAGGATGTATGTAATAGAAGAATCCTGTAGGGATGATTTTATACTAGGATATTTATGAGGTCTATGATGTTTAGCAATAGTTTTTATATGTTGACAACTCTTGCACCTTTCTTATGACACATTCCTCACATCTATTCCAACTTCAAAAACCTCATCTGGGCTACACGAAGGGCGAAGGGTTTATGTAATCGAAGAATCTTTTAGGAATGATTCCATAGTGGGATCTTAGTAGGGTCCATGATGATTAGAAATAGTTCATATATATTGACGACGCTTTCACCCTTTTTATTTCCATATTCCCCATATCTATTTCCGCTCCTAGCCCTTCATCTGAATTACATGAGGCGTGAAGAATCTATGTAATAGAAGAATTCTGTAGGGATGATTTTATACTAGAATATTTATCGAATCCATGATCATTATAATTAATTTATATATATATTAACGACGCCTTCATCCAATTTATTCCCACATTCCCAACATTAATTCCTGCTTCCAAATCCTAACCTACTTTGAATGAGGCCTGAAGGATTTATATAGTGGAAAAATCGTGCAGGAGTAATTTATGGGTTCATGATGGTTATAAATACTTCACCTATGTTGACAACGCTTTAATCTTATTTATTCCCACATTCCCCTCATCCATTCCTGCTTTTAAAACGTCCTGGTTTGCATTAAGCCTGAAGGATTTATGTAGCGGAAGAATTCTGTCGGGATGATTTCATATTGGGATATTTATAGGGTCTTATGATTGTTAGGTTATATATGTTGACGACGTTTTAATTTATTTTATTCCCATATTCCCCACAACCATTTCTGCTGTTTAACAACATCTGGTTTGCATGAAGCCTGAAGGATTTATGCAATAGACAAAAATTTTGTAGGAATGATTCCATATTGGCACATTTGTCGAACCCATGATGGTTATAAGTAGTGCCGATGACGCTTGCAGCTGTTTTTATTCCCATATTCCCCACAGCCATGTCTGCTTCTAAAACTTGATGTGCTTTACATGATGCCTGAAGGATTTATGTAGTGGAAGAATCCTGTAGGAGTGATTCCATACTGGAATATTTATGGGCTCCGTGCTGGTTAGAAATAGTTCACATATGTTGACAAAACTTTTATCTTTTTTATTTCCCACATTCCCTATATCCATTTCTGTTAAACTATCTGGTTTGCATAAGACCTGAAAGATTTATGAAATATGGTTAGAAATAGTGCATAAATGCCGACGACGCTTGCAACTGTTTTATTCCCATATTCCCCTCATCCATTTCTACTCCTACAACCTTACTTAGTATGCATAAGACGTGAAAGATTTATGTAATAGAACAATCTTGTAGAGATGATTCCGTATTGGGATAATTATAGGGTTCATGATAATTAGAAAAAGTTCACACAAGTTGACGGGGCGTCCATACCTTTTATTCCCAAGGGAATGGGGAATCCATTTCTGCTCCTAAAACCTCCTAGTTTGTATGAGACCTGACGGATTTATGTAGTGGAAAAATCCTGCAGGAATGATTTCATACCGGGTCTATGATGGTTAGAAATAGTCCATATATGTTGACGATGGCTTTATATTTTTTATTTGCATATTCTCCACATCAATGTCTGCTTCTAATCTTTCTGGTTTGCATGAAGTCTGAAGCATTTATGTAGTGGAAGAATCCTGTGGAGTTGATTCCATAGTGGGATATTTATGGGGTGCATGATGGTTACAAATAGTTTACGTATATTAACGACACTTTCATCTTTTTTATTTTCATATTTGCCACATCCATTTCTGCTCCTAAAACTGAATTTGTGTTGCATGCGGCTTGAAGGATTTATGCAGTGGAAGAATTTTGCATGAATAATTTCATACTGGGATATTTAAGTGGCCCATGATTGTTAAAAACAGTTCATGTATGTCGACGACGCTTTCATCTGTTTTAGTTCCATATTTTCCACATCTATTTCTGTTCCTAAAACTCCCTGGTTTGCATGAAACCTCAAGGATGTATGTAGTAAAAGAATCTTGTAGGGATGATTCCATACTGGGATGATGGTTATAAATAGTTCATATATATCTACGACACTTTCATCTGTTTTATTCCTATATTGCCCACATCCATTTCTGCTCATAAAGCTCCATCTACTTTGCATGAGGCCTGAAGGATTTATGCAATAGGAAAATCCTGTAGGGATGATTTCATACTCAAAGCAAATGCTTTAGACTTGCAAGCATTTTCATGAGGGTACCAACATGATCTGAACTGAACATGTTCGAATGTTTCTAAACGTGCTGACTTGCATTTAGTATAATGCTCATAAATAATACATCTGGAAAACATAGTGTTACAGTAGCTTAGTTTCTATTTTGCTTTATATCAATGAGGGGTTGACTTCAGTGTTTTTATGTATTGATCTTGTTCAATCGAATTGAGCTTGGGATATTTATGGGGTCCATGATAGAATTACTTCATCTGTTCTTATTCCACACATTAACGTCTGCTCTTAAAAAGTGCCTAAGGATATGCCAACCGGACGATGGGTATCAATGGTACCCGCGTGAGTCATGTGGGGGTCGTGGAACAACACATGGCCATGTCGCACACCCGCGGTAGAGCCGTTGCGATAATCCCCGTTCGGAATGCAGTTGCCAGAAAGCAATAAGTCAAGCGAATTAAAAAGCTTCGAGATACGCAAATTACAAACAAGCATCGGTGATTCCTGCGAGGCGACATGATTCATTGTCTTCTGATGGGTTGCGTCACATAACGAAGTAATTAAAATAGTTCCCGAGCGACGCGTTTCGAGGTCAAGGCAGTCCGTTTGCGCGAGCGAGAGAGAGGGTGCAGGATGGGAATCAGCAAAAAGCGAGATGCGCGGAAAAAGCTGCCGATGGGTGCATCCAGGAATCCGCTTTGGCCGACTTCTCGGGGTAGGCGTCGTGGCGGAATTTCGAAGCCCAAGTTTGGCCACGTCTCGTGCAGCAACGCTAGGACAAGGTGGCATCGCCTGCGTGATTAATTATAATGCCCGAAAAAATTAATTAACTTTTCCTGGCTCAATCGAACCGAGCGTGCTGTAAGTATGTAGATTATTAGCAAAGTAAGGAGTTCGCTGTTGTACTGAAAACATGCCTCACTTTAGTTCCCGTTTTGCTTGCTGTCTCTAGCATTGGTTCACTATTGGTCTGTATTTTTTGTTTTTTTTTATTTGTAATTGCAAGGAGAACAACGTGTTGAACGAAGTAATTTCGAAAAAAATTTTGAAAGGAAAAATCACATAAAAGATGAAGACGTTGTTAACGTGACACCACAGTAACTGCAAGGCAAAATACAGTTCTGGAGCTAAAACGAGGAAATATAAGTGAATCAGGCATTAGTTATTTGTATCTATCGAAATTTTAGGGTGCTTTGGAACCTTCAAAAGTTCTAAAGAACTGAGAATATGCAGCGCTACTATCAGCCCTTAGGAAGCATGAGATGATAGGGGGAAGGGCATGTTATCATTACAGTACTTCAGTACTGATGGACATTTCTGAAAAAAAAACAGAAGTGTTCAAAAGCAGACGAAGGTGTAAAGTGAGATGGTACATTCAGAAAGCTGAGTAAACACAGCTAAACCATTGCAATATCCGAATCTGCCTTTACTGGGGGCAAGAAAAGTATTATTAAGAAACATTGGAGGCTACATGAAGATAAATCCTTCATATTGCAAGTAATAACTGAGACATTTAATTGTTTCTTACGGCTACATATTCGCCTGCCGGTTGTAGGACACGTTTATCACGGTGAGTTTTAACATGCAGTCATTTCCGTCTTTTGCCGGCGCTCGAGCTTCATTTAGAGCAGTTGTGGACGAACGGGGCCTTTACGTAGGACATTGCATTGAACTGACCTTTGTGGTGACGTAATATAGGTGTTTTCGGCTGTGATTGGGCTAGTACGTGCTGTATTCAGTTGCAATATATACTGCAATTTAATTTAATCATAGTGCGATCAATATATCTACATCTGGAACATAGTTCAGCTAGATATAATATTATAGATACAAATTTTGTGTTTGCTTAAAATTTTGGCTTTACCGGTTTAGTTGCATAAATCCAGGCTTAACCTTTCAATTATAATCGTTTAATGAACTTTTTTAATTATTTAATAAGTTAGTTGCCAAACGTGACTCCTGTGACAGCAAGTTATTTTATATCGTTTTGAAGGTAGCTTATGTTTTATTTAAATTGAGTCGCTGATTGGCTAATGTGATTTTTACACTCGTACCCAAACAGTTTTGAACTTAATCATTTTATTAAGCTAAGTGGCACTCGACACATTCTCCCGAGTTATTCGGTGGTATGTTTATTTTTCAGCTTAGTCAAAAGCCTCGTAACAACCTCTACGTAAGAGTCGCATACGAAAAACATGAGAAGTGTGATGTTCCCCAAGGAAGGTGCAAGGCCATTACTATTGCACTAGTAGAAATCTCATAATTAGCAAAAGAAGCTGTTGTATTTGAAAACAACAATTACTCATAAATGTGATTACTACATCCTCAGTGATAGCAAAGCCTAAGAAGTATTTAGCAGCAATAATTCATTTGCAATTTGTCTTGTATACTGGCTGTTTCTTGTCGTTCTTCTATAATTGAGTGTTGTTCATTCAGGTACAGACTGCTGAGTGCTAATATTTCCATAACCACAGGAAGATTTGTCAACTAATTTAAAAAACTGTTCACATGCGTTTGTGTCCGACGATCAAAACACCGCTCAAGCTGCTCCATGCATTCATTATTCGTATATTAGAGGCGGAAACTCCACTGTCACAACGTATCCCAATCATTTGCTTATATTACCGTAGGCACAATGCCTTCTCCATTAAAAATATGAATAATTTATAATAGTTCATACCCATACCTCTCATTTCTCAGCTATAGCAAACGATAAATTATTAGTCTTTTGCGTTTTCCCCGTTCTGGCAGTGCACATACTGCGACTTGTGGGCGGAATAGACGATGACATCTACGCCACACTCCATTCATCTTCATACTGCGACCAAGTTTGCTTTCCCAGCAATGAATTAGGTCTTTTGCGTGAAATTACACGCGTTTATAAACCGCTTTGTTGCGGCAACCCGCGGGAAGGACGGAGCTTTTTGTTATTTCCATAATTATTGGCATTTAGCTAGTTCCCATCTTAGTCCATCCGAATTTTCTTTGTTCGCTATAGGGTTTGACGGATTCTCTGAGCTAGTTTCCATCGGTGAACGAACCTTCTTGAAACAATCCCCTCGTAACTTAGCAAAGGTGATAACAATTTTCTAGCTTCCAAGCGGAGAAAGAGCAATCTGCTGCGATATTATTGTGCTGCTAGCATAATAAATCAACTTCTCCTCTCCTAAGCGCATAAATATGTATCACTTTGCAACAAATTATCCGATAATGACTTGCAAACGAACGGAAGTGTTTATTGTTTGCTTTGCAACCTTTCTGGAATTTTGTTGGCGTTGTTACGAAGAACGTTGGTCCTGCCATTTAGGTTGTCGATGCAGGTGATGGGTTAATGGCTGATAATGTATGTATCAGATAAAGCGGGGAGATTAGGATAACTTACGGGCGCTTGGGGTTGAATAATGTATTTAAATGGGGCGCATCCAGCAATTTCAGGTGTGAATTATCTCTGAAGCCTTCACAAGTTTTCCTGGTACCAAAGCAATAAATTCAGCGTGTTATTATGGAAGCTTTGTCTTATGGGGACACGTGCTTGTTAATACCGAAGTTTTTTTCCTTTTATGATAAAATTACCTATTTTGCGATTAGCTTCATCTTCAACAAGTCTAGAGCTTGAACTGAACTGAAAGAACAGTTCTTGCGCGTATAATTAGCAGCGACGATTCCTGTTGGAAATGTGTTATCGACAGTTGGAGCAATAAAACGCAGATGAATCGGGCGGTTAATTATGGCAATCTAATTGGTAATTTTTAAATATAATAAGGAAAGGCACATCCTGATCGTATGTAAACTTGGCTCCAATATGATAGGTGCAGTCGAGCAGGTGGACCAGGAACGCCCCTCTCCTAATTACAAGATCACGTTTCTATCATTCCAGTTTTATTGTCCATTCCTGCAGCTAACGTGCCTTTAATTCCACATGGCTGAGTTATGTCCCGGGCATAAAACCGTGTAATTAAAGCGTACAAATAGATTGCTTTTTATTATCGATACACGCCATTATGTTTTTTGCCGACTTTAGCAAGTTCATAAACCATTGTTTATAAAAATGGGGACTCCATTCCTCGCTAATTATAGAACCCTAATGTTTCCCGCAAAAAAACTAATCAAAATTGATGGGGAAGATCGACTCCTGGGCCTCAATTTGCATTGCAAATATTTCAATAGGTGACGTAAACGAAGTTCTTATAGCAATTAAACCGCCCAGTTTAGTTTTCAAAAATGTGAAATTGTTCAGTAAAGGCAGTCGTTACCACCTGTGGTCAAAAAACTGCACGAGTGCGCTTCCTGCAAGACTGATGTGGTTTGAACAAAGACAACAAATTATTTGAATAACTGTATTTAATTACAAGTACTTAAGTCAAAGAAATGTTAAATGATTGTGATAGAGCTGGTTGACACGCTATAAAACGCAATAATAAATCTCTTACTGTTGTTTTCATTTTTAAGAGCAATCAAGCTTGATGTTAATATTGGAATAACTGGAATACCGTAAGCCATCACTCTATCGCTGTTACTTTCTCAGTGGACTGAAGCACTCGCAGTTATGGCAGGAACTTCTTGTGCGTTAAAGTGAATTACCAGCGCATTTTTTTGATTGCATTTGCTATTTCCGTACCCGTAACCAACAATATCATGGAAACACACACAGGACGCACTTAATTGAATGAGTAACACGAAGAGCAATTTCATTGAGTCATCTTCTTTTTTCCTATCACATAACTGGGGATTAAAAGAAATGGTGCTTCTGGTTTGTAAAGATATCGTTGCAAAAAGTGACTAACGGTAGAGTTAATTCAAGAAATAGGGAATGGAAATTCAAAAAAGTTCACAATTAAAAATATAATTCTCAGTTCAGCCTACAATAGATACTACAATGATATTCTACAACATTTGATGATTCCTCAGCTTATTTTTTTTCCAAATTAAAAGATAACATTAGATTGAAGCTTCTCAATGCCGCTGTAATTTATTTTATATTTCACTGAAAAGTCACACTTAAGTGAATTTTATTCCCAAAGCAACACGACATCACACGAAAACAGTTGTCACGATATGAAATTCTAACAAAAATAGTAAGGTTAGGTCAAAATGATTAGATATACGTATCGGGGCCTCGATGCTTGCAGTCGAGATTACGGTAGAAACAGGAAACGCTCGTGCCGCAGCGGGCGAGAGTTCGACTCCCGGCACGGGCGGTCTGTATATTCACTTAGTTATGGTTTAGGTTTGTAACGCTCGAACCCCCTGAAGTAATGCGTAAGCGGTTCCAGGGGGCAACGGTAATCGTTAGGGTTGAAAGAAAACAAGGTTAGGTATACGTGTAGATTATATTATATTATTTTTTCATTAAAACCAATGTACAATATGTTCCACTTGCATAAACTTACTGTAAGATTCCATAACAGATTGCTTATCATATATACTGATGAATATTATATACCGAATGGTATTAATTATAGATCAAGAAACCCATTTCAGTGTCCAAGGCTAATTTGTTATAGAAATATCTGAAAAATATTCTAGAATATGCATTTATGTACACTTCTTCTTTGGGTTATCAGTTCTATAGATTCGTTGATCATTCGATAATGTTTTTTCAGTTCTTCGTGTCTTTTTATATATTCTATTAAGGTGTCTCTTCTTCATAATAGTTTTTCATAATCCTCTCTTTACTTGAATTATCGTATTTCCAATACTTCCTTTGGTAACTCTATTTACCCAACTTTTATACACATACAACTGTCAGCAAATAGTTCATATACTAAAAATTGTTCATACAGTGATTAACGTATACATTTTTGTAGGATTTGAACTTATAACTCATGTTTTCTAAAACTCTTGAAGAAGGTTGAGAACGAAACCAAGTGTAAATGTATACATAAGGGTTTAAACTGGAAACGAGTTTTTTATTATCATAACAAAACAGCTTTTAGTGCGCCTTACATCCTCTAACACATTTTTCATTCGGTTCCATTCAGAACGCTTCTAATATCTTCTAATTTCCATATCATCTACAAACCTTCTTCTAATGGACACTTTCATACTGTTATTGAGGCGTTGTACGTAACCTATCTACATTAGTCGATTGATCGTTATATATTTGATCACACTAGGGTAGTTGTATAGCCAGTTGAGCTCAATATTATAGCGCTTCCGCCATAATTCCTTTCTCGTTGACCGTTCCGTTTTCAAAGCATGACAGCCACTATTGGTCATTATGATCTTAAAAGAGTCTTGTAAAGCTTGCACTTCAAATCCATGATACTTATTCTAGAGCCAAGTTGAAGACTAGGCATGATAAAGCGTATATTTGCCTTAAGCCTCTCTTAGCGAATAACTCCTTGTGTACTCTGACCTTAAACGTAACAGAGCTCATTGTCAGCCTATTGAGCTTGATAAGTTTTGATGAAACTTCGAATTCTCTCATATTTGTTCTATCGACAAACAATAAGTTCATTTTAAGTCGACAAAGATGCAGTGAGTGTCGACATTATATGTCCAAATATTGTCTTGTTGCAACGATTAGGTCGGTTGTGGATTTACCAATCTAAAAACCTATTTCATATAATCTTCGACGATTCGTTCAGCGTGGGGCAAGAACCTAGCATACACGTTTTACATGATACTGTCATAAGCCCATTTGATGTCGATAAAGATGTAGTGAGTGTTGACATTATACTTCCCGATATTGTCTCATTGCAAAGATAAGATCGGTTACCAATTTACCAAACCCAGAGCCTCTTTGATATTTTTAGATGATTCGCTTAGCTTACGATGACGACATAGCTGCAAGTTTTGCTCTGTCGATGCTGTCATTAGCACATTTAAAGTTAGGAATGGTGCAGTAAGTGTCGAAATTATTCTTCCTCCTCCAAGCAACGTTCAATGTCCGATTTATCAGTCCAAAAACCTTCTTGGTAATCTTTGACGATTTATTTAGCGTAGAGTAACAACCTAATATACACAAAGTTTTGCTCTACCGATACTGTCGATACAGTTTAAGTCGACAAGGATGCAGTGAGTGTCGACATTATATGTCCAAATATTGTCTTCTTGCAACGATTAGGTCGGTTGTCGATTTACTAATCCAAAAACCTATTTCGTATAATCTTCGACGATTCGTTCAGCGTGGGCTATCAACCTAGCATGCACGTTTTACTCGATACGGTCATAAGCTCATTTTATGTCGACAAAGATACAGTGAGTGTCGACATTATGTTTCCCGGTATTGTTTCATTGCAAATATCAGATCTGTTACCAATTTACCAAACCGAGAACGTCCTTGATAATTTTAGATGATTCGCTTAGCGTACGGTGACGACCTATCTGCAAGTTTTGCTCTAGCGATACTGCCATTGGCACATTTAAAGTTAGGAAAGGTGCAGTAAGTGTCGACATAATTCTTCCTCTTCCAGTTCTATTGCAAAGATCTGGTCTGTTGTCGATTTACTAATTCGAAAATCTCCTTGTAATCTTTGCCGATTCGTTCAGCGTGGGGTAACCTAGCATTTAGGTTCTGCTTTACCGATACTGTTAGGAGCACATTTGTCGACATTATATTTCCCAATATTGCCTCATTGCAAAGATCAGGTGTGTTTTGGATTTACCAATCTGAAAACCTCTTTGGTAATCTTCGACGATCCCTTTAGTGTGGTGCAACAACGTAGTGTAGAAGATTTGCTCTGTCGATACTGTCACAAGCACATTTGAAGGCGACAAAGATGCAGTGAGTGTCGACATTATACTTCCAGATGTTGTCTCATGGTAAAGATAAGATCCTTGTCGATTTAAAAATCCGAAAACTTTCTTGGTAATCTTCGACGACTCGTTCAGCGTGGCGTAACAATTTAGTATACAAGTTTTGCTCTGTTGGTACTATCATAAGCACACTTGATGTGACCAAAGCTGCATGAATGTCGATATTCTAGTTGCAGATATTATTGTCTCATTGCAAAGCTCATGTCGGTTGTCGATTTACCAATTCGAAAACCTCTTTGGTAATCTTCGACGATTCGTTCAGCGTGGGGTAACAACCGAAAACCTCTTTGGTAATCTTCGACGATTCGTTCAGCGTGGGGTAACAACACAACCATAGAAATTTTGCTTTATTGATACTGTCATACCCGTAAGCACATATGAAGTCGACCAAGCTGCAATGAGTGTCTGAATTATATTTACAGACATTGTCTCATTGCATAGATCAGCTATGTTATTAGTTTACCAATTCTAAATCTCCCTTGCTAATCTTGGGACGATTCGTTCAGCGTGGTGTAACAACCTAGCATCCATCTATTGACAAAAGCGCAATGAGTGTCGACGTTATACTTCCAAATAGTGTCTCATTGCAAAGACCAGATCGGTTGTCGATTTACCAATCTGAAAACATCGTTGATAATCTTCGGCGATTGATTTAGCGTGGGGTAGCAACTCAGCATACCATTTTTGTTCCATCGATACTGCCTGTTCGCCTTTATGATTCTTTCTTATTGCCATATACTTTGTCTTGGTTACATTTATTTTCATTTTCTCATACTCTGAAGGGGTTTTCTAAATCTAGCGCTTTGGAAGAGCTATATTGAGATTGTTGAAAGACTACGTAGCGTATTCAAAATATATCTTGTTGTAGAATTGGCACTCGTGCTTCATACTTTTCGAAAGAAAGACGAGCACAAAACTAAGTTTAAAGTTATGCATATAACATGTTGAACTGGCAGCGACTTTAATTACTTTTTCAATTCTATTCGTACAGGTTGCAAGATCTGTTTTATTGGTATAATGGTAGCAGATACTGTTTGATAACGCTTCGGCTGCGTGCAGCTTTTAAAAATCAGTGCTTTTAGAGGTAGATTTCGCATTTGCTAGCACCTAAAGCGACATCTGTAACCATTAGAAACGGATAGGCGAAAAATGTTCGACTGATAAGGAAATGTAAAACAAATGGGCCATAAGCGAGGTGTCGCACCACCTAATCGTCTTCTTCAGCTTTCAACATGCGGATATGCGAAGTCGCTCATCCGCCAGCGAGCACTTAACCTAACAATTATTAACACTAAATCACCGGACTGTCATTTTTGTTTAATTAACAGCGCGGATGCGTATCAGATGCAGACAGCCCCCCAAAGGGGAGCAGCTCACGTACGGCAATAATGGGCGTCCCAGCTCCAGCAATTTGCAATGCGGCCGCTGGGAGGAGCCGCTTTGACAAACATCCTCGCTCATCAGCCAAAGATTGGATATTGCATATACTGTTATTATCGGTTACTTTCATACCCGGTTAATAACCCAGCTCCTAGTGTCTCTAATCGCAGGCCTGCGCCCCCATTGGACGCCGTCCCCGCCGTGCCAATATCGCGATGCGAAGTAATTACTGCGTTTAAGAGTTATGGTGCAGACGGCCGCTTTGCGGCTTTCCGCTGGGAACTTAAATATTTTCATAAAATGTTGCTTAACGGCCCCTTTACGGCCTGCTTAGCTAGAAATGTATCTAGTCGCATTGTTCGCGCGCTCCGTGCCGACGCACGAATCACCCTCAGTAAAATTTTGTTGCTGTGCATTACGAGTAATTCTAGCTTTTAGGGCGGTGGAATTGCTTGTAATTGTTTATTGCAGTCGCGAAGCGTTTCAGCCGCTAAATGAGGGCCGTAAAGGCTTAGGCGAGGCAACACTTGTTTTTTTTTCGAAGTTATTCCAGGAAAATCATGTGTTCCAACTAATAGTGGCTACAGTGGACGTAATATATTGTAACAGAGTGAAAAATAGTGGATTTTATTATAAGGATCCTTAAAATAATTTAAAAAGTTCAACTTAATATACAGAAACAAAACCACGCCACTGGTAGTCGACCAGGCGACGATACTGTTGTGAAGAGATGCGTTATCAAGGATCTCAGGTCGGTTGAAAAATGAGCACCGATTTTTTAGGTATAGATAAGGGTGTGCTTAGCCCATTTAACAGTTTTCACATGGTTGGAATAACACCCGTTAAACAACAGCCCCAAGCAACAATATTGCAATAGCAGTATCTTCAAAAATGGAGCTGAGCAACATGAATATCATCGTCACCAAAATGTCGTTATCAGAATTACTGGCTTCACAAGTGCTGATGGCAGTCCTGCACGGATAATAGTTATTATCCTTAGTGTTACATAGTAGAAACTGGAAAAACGTGTGTGGAGAGAAAAATATCGCAAAGCAAATATTTAGAGGCAAAAATGTCGCTTAAAAAAGTCGTTTATCTGTCAGCTATTTGATTTAAAGAGACGTTAATCGATAGTGTCGTTTGATATCTCAAAAGTGTGTTGAAATGCTCAAAATATTTTGTAATTCTGTAGTGCTATTTATTGTGAAACGACTTCAATACGCTAAACCAACGAGAGCATTTCAAATGACCACATTTGTAGCAGCCATTAAGCAAAAATGGCGCTATTTGCAGTGCAAGCTAATGGTAAAAGGCTATTACAGTTTTTTCTCGACTGTAATTATACTTTGATTGACATGAAAACATAAATATTCAATGAAAACGTGCGCGCATAAAAAGCAAATTAAATATATTAGTGTATCTATCGTAAATGAATAATATCATCCATTCTACTATAACTTGCCCTAATGAGCCTAACTAATCGGAATGTTATCCCTAGATGCACGTTGTGGAGGTAATTCGATCCCAACTATTAAATAACATAACAATAAAGCGCTTGGCTACGTAATGTATAACAATTGAAGTAAAGAGGGCGTTCGATCGTAAAGTGGTCTATCAAAACTTTAATTAGAATAATTATGTCCATCAAGCTCCGCGGAACAACCATGCCCTTCGCATCGACACGATGGCTGCGAGCTGCCGACCAGAAGGAATATTTTCCTCATTTTTTGCCTTCCGTGTCGACGTACCGTGACAGGTTCTTAATTAACTCATAGTGTAACAAACGTAATTTTGACAATGAATTTGATGTGATTATTTTTGTAAAAATCCCCGGATATCATCGACATTGCAAAATTATCTAGTTATGGGTTAAGGCAACGTGCGTGTTTGGGTATGATTAGAAAAAATGGAAAATTTAGTGCATTTTGTTTCTTATTGTGTAGAAAATTTTAAATTAATTTTGTAAGCACAAAAACTGTTTTAGATTAGTTCAAAAATTGTAAATACGTTCAGTATTTCAGATTCAAAAAGCCATAATCTAAAAAGAAAATTAAAATCGTAGCCTTTGTTGAAAATAACATACTGTCTTACTAGCTAGCCTGCGGTCACAAGTTCAAATCTCGGTCTTGGTATGTTTTTTTTTAATTTTGGAAAGATGTGGGTGCAAATTTTTATCCCTTGTCACCTTCAGATCGCAGATACCACATTATCGGGGTTTTCCACTAACGATATTGTTCAATTTCCGACTCAATTTTAAACCAATTTCCTCCATCTAAGCTTCGCAATGATTAGTTTCAATTGTCAAATATTTTTCTTCATATCTTTCCAACTGTCTGAGGGAAGCCCTTCAGCCGCTCTTTTGTCCAAGCTTCGCTCGTGTGTGAGCTTTCATTTAGTTAGATCCAAATTGCATCTCTCGGATACCACTTTTCCAAAAGCCTTAAAAACCAAAAAAGCAATTCCAATGAATTTAAAGCAGTTTTTTGCAGCCTTCCGCGGTCGCCCAGCGCACTTTAATGTAATGAGGTTATAAAAGTATATGGGTATCTCGCGCATTTATCGCGGCCTGCTTAATAATATTAATTGCGAGTATATCGCATTGGCCTGTGTGTATAATAATGTAATACGTGACGATATCGCCTATAAGGAACGATCGCAGGGGCGGGTGCATCTGTCATTTTTGTTACACATTCTGTAATTGCTGTGTAGTTAGCTAACAGTTCCGCGAATTGCTGTTGCTTGAACGGTATGCAGTGGCGCTTTTCATGCAAAGACAGGGGAAAATTAAGAGATATAGGGAATTCGTGCAAAAATCCGCTGCGGTTGCCGCACTTAATGGCTCGAGCGCATTTTAGGAATATGGCTCGTAATAGTGTTTAAAATATAGGGCCAGCATGTTATTATCGTGCAATTTCCTCTGACCCTATACGTGATATCATGAAAACATTCTGCAGATTGCCATCTTCAAGCGCTGTGTATTATATTTTTAATTTTGTAATAAAATAACGGCGCTCTTGCATGCAATTAATTTTAAAAGGTTTGCGCGATATAATAAAAGATAAGTGGACGACTGCAGTCGGTTCAGTAGTTTATTGGTAACGCATTTTATGCTGCACTTTTATAAAATCTTAACCTCTGCAGGTAATAAACTTTCTTTTTTGCGTTTTGCTGCGCTGCCGTCAACTCCTTTATGCTCGGGTAGGCTGCTCATTAATACGTCAGAAATTTGGAAATTATAGCTTTGTGCTTTCTCGAGCTTTGAGTCCTTTATCTTACGAGGAAGCAATCGCGTAATGAATCTTCATTTTTGGCGAGCACCAACCGCGCACTTCCATTTTGCTTTCTCGTTAAAACAAAGATTACACAATTGCTGCTTTTAAGGCACATACATTATTTTAAAGCATTTCTACTTCAGCTCTGAAATTACTAGTGCCAAACTGGACAGGTTGCTACGTTGCTATAAGATGTAACACATTGCTGATGTATAAGAAACTACCAAAAGGATCTATCGTTTATGAGCTGTACGCGCCGAGTATATGAAAGTCCAGAATACTCTGCACATGTTTGAAACTGGTCACTTCAGAATGCAGTGATATGTAGGTTTTCTTCTTCTTCTTTCTTCTTCTATTATAGGCACATACCTGTTCTATTTTCGGTTTGTCTCTTATACATGTAGTTTGACCCTCCATCGTTCTGTGTCGTCTCGAATTTCTTCTTCTTATTTGAAATTTGTTTCATTATTCTCTCTTCCATAGTCTATTGATATGTTTATTCAATTCGTGTTTTCCCTTATTCACCTATGGGTTAATGTTTTTCACATGGTACGGTGGTTTCATATTCTTACTATTTCCCCTGTTTATGAGAGTGTCCCAGAAATTCTACCAAGTATCTGTAACACTTATGTCTCAAGTAGTTGTTTGGTTTGGGATGTATTGATATGGGGTCTTCTTCTCCCTTCTTGTAGTTTAGGCACATGCTTGTTCCTTTTTCGGCTTGCTTCTTATGTATTTTGGTTGTCACACCATGGTTGTCTAGCTTCTCCAGTGCTTCTTCCTTATATTGGTGATTTGTCTCTCCACTTTCTGTTTCTCTGTTTATCCCAGTTCTGTTCTTTGTTGTTCACATTTTCGTTGACGTTTTCCATCTGGCACCGTTTTCTCATATTTCCATCTATTATTTAAGAATGTAACCAGAAATTCTAGTTCCTTGGATTTGGATATATTGGTACGGAAGTCTTCGTCGTCTTCTTCCTTCTTCCATTATAAGCACATACCTGTTCTTTCTTTAGTTTGCCTCTTATACATATAGGTTGTCACTTTATTGTTTTCTGAGTCGTATCGTGCGTCTTCATCAAATTGGTGATTTGTTTCTTGCGATTTTCACTGTCCTTTCTTCAATAATTCTGTTGATATGTTCATTCCATTGATGTTGTTGTTGACCCATTCCTTAAAATTTGTACCTGGCATTGTCTCATATGCTCACTTCTTTCTATATGTCTCAGAGTGTTTTTAGAAATTCTACTATGTATCTTCTACACTTATGTATCAAGTAGTTGTTTGGTTTTGGATGTATTAAATGAAGATATTCTCCTTCGTCGTTGTTCTATTATAGGCACAAGCTTGTTCCTTTTTCGGTTTGCTTTTTATACATGTATCGTTTTCGGGCTCGTCCAGTGATCCTTGTCCCGATTGGTGGCTTTTTTCTTGCAATTTTTGCTATCCTTTCTTCTATCGTGATGTTGATATGTTAATTCCATTCATGGTTTCTATTATTTACTCATTTGTTAATGTTCTTTATCTAACACTATCGTCTCATATTCTCACCTCTTTCTCTGTCCCAGAATGTTGCCCAGAAATCTTTTAGATTTATGTCTCAAGTAGTTGCTTGGTTTTAGATGTGGTAATGTGGAGGTCTTCGTCTTCTTCCTTCTTCTAGTATACGCGCATGCCATAGTTTACGTCTGCTACATGTAGGTTATCACTCCATCGTTTTTAGGGTCTCCTGAGCTTCTGGCGATTAGTAATTTATCTCTTGGGATATTCATTATCTTTTCCACCATTTTATTCTTTTCATTCGTGTTTTAGGTTGTTCACAAATTAACGTTTCCTAATTCTACGGAGTCTCTTCATTGCTGATGCTTCAAATAGTTGTTTGGTTTGGAATATATTGGTTTTTATTCCAATACCTGATTTGTACGTTTCTGTTTTCACTATCCTTCCATCACTCTGTTAATATCTGCATTCCATTAATATTTTTTGTGCATCATTAGTTATTGTTTTCCACCTGGCACTGTTGTCCCATATTCTCATTCCTTTCTCTACCTAGGTTTTAAAAGTATTGATGGGGCATTCTTCTTTCTTGTATTATAGACGAATGCCTGTTACTTGAGATGTGTTTCTTATGTAGGTTGTCACTCTGTCTTTTTCTGGATCGTCTTGTATCTCTTTTTCTGATTGGTAACTATCCTTTCTTTCTAATTCTATTAATGTGTTCATTTCGTTTATGTTTCCTCCAGTTCACAATTAGTAAATGATCTCCACGTGGCGCTCCTTCCTCTGTCTAGGATGATTTCCCAGAGTGTCTTTAACACTTGTATCACAAGCAGTTCTTTACTTTTGGATGTATTTATATTGAGGTCTTCCTCTTCTTTCTTCTTCTATTGTAGGCACATACCTGTTACCTTTTCAGTTTGCTTCTTAGATATGTAGGTTGTCACTCCATCGTTCTGGGTCATTTCATGTTCCTTCTTCCGATTGGTGATTTGTCTCTTGCTATTTTCACCTATCCTGTCTTCCACTATTATGTTCATATGTTATTCCATTCATGTTTTCTGTTGTTCCCCCAATAGCTAAACGTTTTTCACCTGTCACTGTCACCTCACATCCTCACGCCTTTCTTTATCCAGGAGGGTTTCTCGAAATTCTTCAGAGTATCTTTGGTTTTGGGCGTATTGATATGGAGGTCTTCTTCCTCCTTTATTATAGGTGCATGATTGTTCTTTTCTCAGTTTGCCTCTTATACATATAGGTTGTTACTCCATAGTTTTCTGGGTCTTCCTGTGCTTTTTCCTCCGATTGGTGATTTGCCTTTGGAATATTCACTACCATCTTGTTAATATGTTCACTATATTCATGCGTCCTATTGTTTGCCCAATATTTTTCTCCTATCTCTGCCTAGGAATGTTTTCCAAAAAATCTACAGAGTACCTTCAATACTAAGATCTCAAGTAGTTGCTTGGTTTTTGATATTTCTGCTTTGGTTGTGACTGTATATTTCATGATTGGTCTAACCGTTGGTATCATTTAAACATCTTGCCATGTTGTTGTTTTACTTCTGTTTCAACGTTGCCAAAGTGTATGCCTTATTTTCCTAACCTGCTGAATTATTTTCAATCTCAATATTGTACCTAAAGGGTTCTATCGATGTTGTCAGACATTTGTTAGGTATTGGATTGTGGATTTTATATTTTTTTATTAGTTTTGGTAATTACTCTACCTATGTTTGTTCCCCAATTTCTTCTTCTGCATTGGCATAATCTATTGTTAGGCCATGGTCTCTGGCGATATCTGGTTGATTTCTATTGTTTGCTGTTGTCTTCTAAGTATTTCGTGCCAACGTTTTTCTTTTCTACTTTGTATTTGCGAATATACCTCAGTAATGTTTTTCAATACACCTAACCATTGACTTTGTTTCGTTCCTTCTCTTGCTACATTCTAGCTAGCGACTCTAATGTTCTGGGGGCCGGGGGGGGGGGGGTCTATATGAGGTTTAATTTTGTAATTATCCATTTTTTACCGTAACAATCATAAGGGTTTGGGTATAGTCTACTATGTGATTTATGGTACTCTACATTCTCTTTCCTTATTTTCGAAAGCTTCTGCGTGGCTAAGTTGAAATGTCGAGCTTTGGCACCCATAGGGTTTGAATACCTAAGCTTCTTTTAAGAGGAGTCAATAAAATGCCATGTATAGCTTCAGATTTAAGTGGTAAAACCTGTGGTGCTCGTATGTTCCACCAAGTGCTGCATTAAAGGCATAACCATCGTAGAATTAGGTAAACTTGTCTAGCAGCACATGCTTCAGCCCTAGATGGACAGCTCCGAGTCGAGTTTCCGAAGTTTTAGCTTAGAAGTAATAACGTCCAAGCAGACAGCTGGCAAAATGATCGCGCCCATTTAGCTCATTGATCAGGCACCGTAGCAATCTGACGTTAATATCGTCATAGAGAAATGCCAGCGCTGTTAATTGCGATGCAGAAGTATCTGCGCGAGGTCGCTCAGGGCTCCCATAATTAAATATGCGATAGGTAATAATAGTGCCGGGGTTAATTATTTGTATTAAAATGTAAATCTGCTCGCCGCTTTTTCTCGTATCTTGGAACCAACAATCCGTGCGGCCGCCTCAATTAACGAGGAGTACGTGAGAAATGGATGTCCAGGGAGCTTTGCGAAATCGCTGTGACATTTCGAATCGGGGCTTTTGCGAAAACCAATCGCTGGATCGCTTATTAAGCGGTGCAGAGAGGTTGCGGGGAATAACAGTGATCGAGTGATCTACGTCTTGTAACATAGTTATTATCACCTATGGGCACATATTAATCTGTCATTATTGTCGTTTTATGTAAAACTATAGATATGGTAAATTGCCGACTATAATTTGTATTTTATCTTATAGTTGCTATAAAAATGCAGATAAGTGAACTGCATTTCCTTTTACTTACAATGCAACCTTCATTCCCACCTGCATTAAGACATCATTGTGGATGTCAGTTGCTGATAAATCAAAATAAGAAATTTCTTAACAATTTCCGATCATAGCGACAAATAAACTAATC
Source organism: Agriotes lineatus (assembly GCA_940337035.1). Classification (NCBI taxonomy): domain Eukaryota; kingdom Metazoa; phylum Arthropoda; class Insecta; order Coleoptera; family Elateridae; genus Agriotes; species Agriotes lineatus. Next base: position 58,504,407 of record OW679197.1, on the reverse strand, counting down.
CGTAAATGACGTTGAATTTTATTGTGAACAGTGTTCAATTATTGGAACACCGTCTATATTTTTGTTACATATATAGATATTTCTCTTCCATTTGTGTGATGACGAATCTATTAGTTTACATTATGGAGAGGATAACATATTTGTTTTTGGCCAACCTGTCTTAGTAGCTGTGGAAGTTGAAAAGTCTATTACTTTGGTCATTTAGATTTGCATCGTGTTCGAATACCATAGACGTACTCCCAGCAGAAACATCTTGTTTAGTTTTGGTGTATGTCTGAAGTCTTACAATATTGCACTTCAGGAACTAATGTAGAGAACGTAGTTTGTTGATTGAGAGGACCGGGCCAATATGTTTAGTAGAAACTGAAGGGTGGAATCTTGTTGTTGTGAAGAAGAATAAAAACTAAAATGTTAAAAGAAAAAGATTAGCACACTAGATGAATGAAAATTAGAATGTGGTGAGAAAACCAATCTAATACATTGTGACCTACAAAGGCAAATAAAAGTAAGAGAATGTGAATTTAGTTTATTGTGGAATTACTTTGCATCGACTGAATTGGATAAAAAAGAATGGTTTACAAAGGAAGTAGATTAGATCGACATCATTAGCAGAGTGAGCATATTTGTGGGGCTCGTCAAGTGAGATCTTGTGGCTTGCATCTGGTAAAGGTTCGTGGTGCTGGGTTGTAGCAGGCTTAATACGTGTGATTTGGTTGAGCATTAGAGTAAACACATCTACAGCTGAGATCGATTTGGATGCATACCGTGGTGGAGGTGTAGATGCTGATTTAAAAAGGCGAGCTGTTTTTCATGTGTTTCTGTGGCGAAATGGGCGCCTGTGTTGATTTGGATCCGAATTCTGGACAACTTGACAGTTGGTTGTCAGTTGAGGGCTTCGCTGTGGCTTTGAGTGGAGCAGTTTAGTAGCGTGGTGAGTTGCAGAGCTGGATGTATTGGGTTTGGTAGAGGAGAGGGTTAAGTCCAATAAAAGGTAACAGAATACAGGTATTTAAAATAAGAACTGAAAGAAAATAAAAAGTGAAGTGAGTATATTTTAATTAAGGAAGTACTTACCATTTGAGATTATCGAATAACAAATGTAACGATGAAGTATTTGTAATTGATTTTTCAAAACTAGTTTGGGGTGTCAGTTGACAGATGTATTGAGTTGTCATATAAAACTATATTTATAATTACAATATTACAAGATATTGCAGTAGGTCGCCACAAATTCTAAACTAAGTGTTAGATATTTACCCAAAGAATTAACCCAAGTTACGTATGGTTAAACGTAATTTAAACATTTTAAATCCCTGGTGAATATCAAAAAATGTAAACTTATCTCGTTGTTTATCCAACAACTTTGATTAATAATGATGTATTTGCAAGGAGTATCACCTAGATCTAAAGCTTAACCTGGTCCTTTGTCTCCATCTGCTTGATAATAGATGCGAAAGGATGACAAAAGCATTTCCGTCTTTGCAAAAGCTTTCACACTGTAGGTTGCATCTCATATCCCTTTACTTTTAGGATACTCTTTTCTGTACAGATTTTCTCAACGCAATTTTCACGTGCACACATGTACAAAAACCGCACTTACGAAATAATTTCCGGCATAAGAAGCGCAAGGAATGTTAACTGCGCACCTTCCAGAATTATTAATTGTTCGAGTTCGCATAGCTGAGCTGACGGCCAATCAATGCTACTCTAATAAGGTTTTTCGACGTACTATTACGCAACTTAAGCAAATTCATCCGGGTTATCTGGCGCATCTAAAGCGATCACTGAAAGCCTTAAAACACTCATTGGGCACATTCTGAGAGTAAATTAACTGCGCGTCCATGCAGTAGGTTGACAGTGATACATAGTGTTTGGAGGTCGAAGGTCGCACCACGACCATGCGTTACCCACATGCTAGAGCAAGCTCCATAAACTGGATCTGTGTTTTTGCTTTGATTATTTACTTATTATTGATGCTGCGTGCAGGCGATCGAAGACCCGGCGAATAAATCCTGCGCTGGGCGTGAAAGAGCAAACACCTCCGCTCCGTTCCATGTTTTTCTAATGGAAAAGTGTTGTGCAGTGCAGAACACCGCGGCTAAATATTGTGAATTAATAGACACAGCCACTAAAACCTTATACATAATAAATTCGGTAAATTAAACAGGTATTTCGACAACCAATTTGTAATGTTGGGTAAGACCATGAGGCTGAGTATCTCCGAACAGACTCATGGCTGATCTAGTGGCCGACCGCAGAATGGTACATGAAAAAACTTTAAAAACTTTGGCACTAATATTTTCATACAAGGAGAAAAATATATCCATTTCCACTTCAACAGTCGCTAACTACCCTTTGATGATTGAAGGGGTCTCCAGTGTTTTATTTTACTGAGTATAAAGGAGGGCCTTCAATAAAACAGCTGGATTAACCTCAACTCGAATGGCGCAGGATCGTAATAAATGGAAGACAATAGTGACGCTAGTTCTCAAAAAGAGCAATAATAGTTTTTAAATTCTATAATCTTATTCCGTTATCACTCACGGAAGATCCCCTTTGATGCCTTAATATTGATCAGCTATATTTTCCCATAATTCTAAATAGTTATTGGGTTTTATACTCTGTAAAGAATATTGTGATTTCCCCATTTGCAAAGACGACGCGGTCTAAGCCGAAGTGAAATCTTATCTTTATGCCCTTTTCCATAGTGTAGTGTTAAACCGTTCTTCCAATTAGTTTGTTTTAAGACTGCATCCTCATCTATACATTTTAAGCAGGATTATTCTGCCATAACTTAAACAAAGCCGTTATTGTGCAAGCGGCAAGCCTTAAATTAAGCTACATTTTATGCAAAAGTATAAAAATTCCCTCATTAAAAAGCCTCGAAGCGGCGGCCACGATGAGGTTGCTGTTTTAAGTACTGACATATCAACCTTTAAATCGTAGCATCAGAGCCAGAAAATTTATGTAAAACTCTCTCCAGCGATGATATCTAAGAGAACCACCAGGTTGGTATTGAGAAGTCCATACTTTGTGCAGCAACTTTATGACTGGTGTTCTTAAATGCAGAAATGTGAACATCTGTCCATATTTGAATAAGAACCAAAAGCACTTTGGCAGAGGAATTCTCCAAAACGTCGAGTGTTCGTTGGCTCGCGAACTCAGCAGCAAGTTAGAGCAATATCACTTGCACTAAACCAGCTTAGGGTTGTGGGCTTGTTTTGCATACTTGCATATTTAATGACTGAAGCTTGTTGCGCATGTTGTTGTCAGAGCACAAGCTGCAGACTTGAGCACAACTTAGACACGTGTCCGGATTCGTAGTTAAACGCGTAAGTTAGTGGCCTCCTAACGAATAAATTGTTATGTTCATTATGGTCGTCGTGTCTTACTAGCTCGAATGTTATGCCAAAAGGACTTATTGGTGTCTCTGGATGCATGTGTACTCCGCTGATGGGAACGGATTTGTTTGCTTATCGGCCTCCCTCGATCTCAGGAACGCACCTGCACTGCTCTAACTACATGCCCCTAGAAATCTAATACGTTTTGTTCATCGCCATGCACCATGACTTGCTGAGTCCACCACAACCCCACATTTCAGACGTGAAGTATGGATCTGTTTAAGCTAATGAAGTGCAACTACGGCGATGGAAGCTAAAACTTTCCTAGCCTGATAAGGAAGAAGATAGCCTCGACAGCCCATAACTCTATTAGCTGCCGAAACCTATCATCAAATCCCAGACGCACTTTCTTCTCAGCTATTCAGATGCCCAAATTGGTCGGCGAATATTTCGCGAGTATCTGATGGCACTTCAGTTTCCTCGGAAATTAACAAATGCTCGTTTTGCTATCGCATGTTCGCTTAGCAGCAATTATTTATCGAGATTTGACACACGGATGCCTTCCTGCTATAACAATGTGTTTTACATGACAGGCGCTTTCACTCGCTAAAGAGTATCGCTCGATGCAGGCAGAGATAACGCTGCACTAGAATATCGCTATGCATCTTATTATAAAATTAAAGAACGCCGCACACGCTCATTCTCATTTTTTCGGATTCAGGGTCTGCATAAATTACGCAAACATACAATAACAGAAGCTGTTAAGCTGGCTAGTTTATTGTTGAAGTTATGAGAACGGTCCGACGTTTCTAATAGCATGAGTTGTTACTGTTAACAACATTAAAGCCTAATTAGAAAATCCTGCAGGCTGGGGAGATGATATCGATTGAGATTACAAAATTGTCCGTGATACCACTAACTATACGGGGCTTGACGAAAGTTTCGTCAGAAAAATACCCAAAAAGGCAATAATTTCAGCTGAGATGTTTTGTGTACTAGAAAATATTTTTAAATAAGTATGTTGTAGTTGCCTCCAAAGTTTGAAAATTTTCAAAAACATGGAGTTTGCTATGAATGTAAATACTCACGCATTTATTATCTGAAATTTTTTGAAGATTTCTATAACTAGCATAAGCAAGAAGTGAAACGAGGTTTCCAGCATTCCTCAAGAAGGTATTCATTGTGCTCAAACTGTTGCTTTGCTAAAGAAGTATAAAAACAGTTAGTTATAGTTGTTTCAAATGTGTAGTGATTAACAATAACAGCAAGTTTGCTATGAATCTAGATATTTCTTCAACGTTTCTTTAACTAGTATCATTAAGATGTAAAATCAGGCTTCAGTTATCCTCAAGAAAACATTAAGTTTGCACATACTTTTGCCGTGTTTAAAAATATAGAAACATTGTGTTTTACTTATTCAAATGTGTAGTGATTTGCAATAACAACAAGTTTACTATGAATTCATACACTTCTTAAAGGTTTTTGTAATCTGCATGATTAAGAAGTTAAGCGACCTTCAGATTTTCTCAAGAAAACATTCACTTCGCTCATATTTTTGCTATGCCGAAAAATAATGTGTTATAGTTTTTTCAGATGTGTAGTGATTTACAATAGCAAGTTTGCTATAAATCGAGATACTTATTGGAGGTTTTTCTAACTTTTAACATCATTCAGAAATGAAGCGAGGTTTCACGTTTCCCCAAGAAAACAATCACTTTGCTCAGACTTTTACTAAGAGATATGAAAACAGCGTGTTATAGTTGTTTCAAATGTGTAGTGATTCGCAATAACAGCAAATTTGCTATGAATCCAGATACTTCTTGAAGGTTTTTTAGCTTGCTTCAATAAGAAGTGAAGCGAAGATTCAGGTTTCCTCAAGAAAGCAATCACTTCGCACATAGTTTTGCTTTGTTTCAAAACAGGAAACAGTGCGTTGTAGTTGCTTTAACTGTGTAGTGATTCACAATAACAACAAATTTGTTATGAATTCAGATACTTCTTGAAGGTTTTTATAGCTTGCATTATTAAAAAATGAAGCGAGGTTTCAGGTTTCTTCAAGAAAGCAATCACTTCGCACAGAGTTTTGCTTTGTTTAAAAACAGGGATTGTAATTGCTTCAAATATGTGGTGATTCACAATAACAAGTTTGCTATGAATTCATACACTCCTTAAGGTTTTTGTAATCTGCATCATTAAGAAGTGAAGGAGCGCTTTAGATTTTCTCAAGAAAACAATGTGTTCTAGTTATTTCAAATGTGTAGTGATTCACAATAACAACAAATTTGCTATGAATTCAGATACTCTTGAAGGTTTTTCTAGCTTGCCTCATTAAGCAGTGAAGTGAAGCTTCAGGTTTCTTCGGGAAAGCATCCACTTTGCTCAAATGCTCTTGTTATGCTTCAAAATGCGAAAACCGTGTTATAGTTGTTTGAAATCTGTAGTGATTCAGAATAAAAAGTTTTCCATAAATCCAGCTACTTCTTGAAGGTTTTTTTTAACTTGCATTATTAAGAAATGAACGTAGGTTTCAGGTTTCCTCAAGAAATCATTTACTTTGCTCAAATTTTTGCTTAAAAATATAAAAACAGTGGATTATACTTGCTTCAAATGTGTAGTGCTTTACAATAACAACAGGTTTGCTATGAATCCAGATACTTCTCGAAGATTTTTGTAATCTGCATTATTAAAAAGTTAAGCGATGTTTCAGCCTTCCTCCACAAAGCATTCACTTTGCTTAGAGTTTTGCTTAAAAATATGAAAACAGTCCGTTATAGTTCTTTCAAATGTCTAGTGATTCAGGATAACCGAGTTTGCTACGAATCTAGATACTTCTTAAAGGAATTTGCAATTTGGATTATTAAAAAGTGAATCCGGGCTTCAGGTTTCCTCAAAGGGGCATTCACTTCGCTCAGATTTTGGCTTACAAATATAAAAACAATGTGTATAGTTGTTTCAAATGTGTAGTAATTTACACTAACAAGATTGGTGTCTAGATACTTCTTGAAAGTTTTTATAAATTACATCATTAATATATGAAGCGAGGCTTTGGTTTTCCAAGGAAAGCATTCAAGTTGCTCAAATTTTTGCAATAGGATATTATAGTTGTTTGATATGTGTACTGATTCACAATAACAAGTTTCCAATGGATTTAGATACTTCTTAAAAGTTTTTGTAGCTTACATCATTAAGATGTGAAGCTAGTCTTCAGGTTTCCTCAAAAAAGCATTCGCATTGCTAAGATTTCCGTTTAAAAATGTGAAACCAGTGTTGTAGTTGTTTCAAATATGTAATGATTCACAATAATAACCAGCTTTTCTGTGAATCTAGACACCTTCTAAAGGTTTCTCTAATCTGCGTCAGTATAAAGTAGAGCCAAACTTCAGGTTTCCTCAAGAAGGCATGCAGTTCGCTCAGATTTTTGCGTTGCTTAAAAATATAAAATGTGTTATAATTGTTTCAAGCATGTAGTGATTTACAATACAACAATTTGGCTATGGCTCCAGATACTTCTTGAAGGTTTTTGTAACCTTCATCAATAAGAAGTGATCGGGGCTTCTGGTTTCTTCAAGAAGGTAGTCACCTCGCTCAGACTAGCTATTCTTACAAATATGAAAACAGTGTGTTATAGCAGTTTCATAACTGCAGTGACTCACAAAACTAAAAGATTTGGTATGGATATAGGCACACCTCTACTTTTTTCTTAGAATTTTATGTTTCTCAAACTTAAATCATTGGGTGGATTTGGGATTATATGTGGCGGGTGAGTTACCACAAACGCGCTTAGGTTGTATTAAGTGGGTCATTGTGCTACCACCCAGCAGCTCTCCAAGTTGGATATCGCGCAAGCCATCCAATGCTTTAAATGTATTTAAGGACGCCCGCAACTAAAGTGCTGCTGATGCTAACCATACCGGTCCCCCAACATGGCTTCTCTGACTCTTCCAAGAGCTGTGCAGTGACACAGAACGTGTTCTGCTGTCTCGTCATTATTGTTGCATTCGCGACAGTTTGGGATGCCCACCAGTCCCATCCTGTGCATATGTTGGTTTCGAGTGGAGTGTCCAGGATAGGATCATACGGCTGGTCGAACGTTCCTTCGAGACAGTTGCATGGAATATTTGGCTGTCTTTGGTGAGGGCTCTGTAATAGCAGCCCTTGCTTGACGACAGCTTTGCATATTAATCCATCTTCGTGTGAATATGTTTAAAGTTTTTTGATATAGCATAAAGCTTATAGCTTAATGTTGTCAGGGATATAGGGATTGCGGGTTCTGGCTCCCGGAAAATTTGTTCGGAAGCCAGTCTCGCAGTCTCATCGGCCTCGCCATTGCTATAGTTGCCATTATGTCCTTTCATCCATACAATGGAAACAATATTATATTTTGAGCTATCCTCAAGAGCTTCACGGCACTGCAGTACCACACCTGAGGTAATTTTGCAACTACCCAGGGATAGTAAAACAACTCTATTGCCAATCAAGATACCAATACATTGATTCTCTATTCTTCTTTCAAGAATTGTTGCTTTTGCACTATGCATTATTCCAATTGCCTCTCCTTGGAAGACATGCCATAGTAGTATGCTTTGGCGGAGGTTCAGATCGTCAGGGAAAACTTCGGAATTCGTTTCATGCTGTTTTTTAGATCTGTCACTAAAGATGAATATATCCATAAGCTGGAAAAACCTAGCATTTTCCTAGACATTAATTTGTCTATTGAATGCATATTATACAGAGAGATAGTCTACCATAATGTCCACAAGAGGGAGCTTGTCGACGGCCTCATTCAGAATGCGGATATGCCTCAGACGGCTCTTATGGTTACTTCCTCCACAAAAAGATCAAGTGGTGGAATACATAAGGTCACCTCTAAGGTGGCGGTAGGTGTTGAGCGTATAGCACCTGTAGAACTAAGACAGACAAGACCAAGTACCATTTCTGTCTTTGAAGGGTATAGGGTATAGAATCTAGCATCAATGAGTGTGCCTAAAAGGCTGTCCACCACTGTATCCTATAGTAGTGAAGATAGAACTCTCCTTTGTGGACAGCCCTTCGTCACAACCCCTCCAATGAAGCTGTCTTCTATATTAAATTGTAATGCTTTCAAAGGAAGCCTTGTCGAAGACTCCTTCAATATCAATGAAAACTCCCAGAGTGGACATTTTATTGTCTAGCGATCTCTCAATCCGGTTCACTACAGCATCTAGCGCTGATTCAGTAGCTTTCCCTGAGATATAAGCGTGCTGATTCAGGTGCAATGAAGCAAAATGAAGTGAAACGTGGGTATATGTATTCCCCTAAGAAGGCAATGAATTCACTTCAGGTTTTTATTTTGCTTAAAGAAATTTAAAAGGTGCGGTCAGATTTTTGCTTTGTTAATAGTAATTTAAGATGCAAGTAACGTTATCAAGCTTTTTACATTACGAGAGAATAGATTGAATGAAAGAGCGACGTTGGGAGCGAGTTCTTTGAAATTCTCGAGTAATATAGGAAGCAGATAACGTTACGTAGATCGTAACACGGTTTATTTCATTCTAAAATACTAATCTTTAAAAAAGATTGGAAAAATTGTTATTAATGACACTTACAACAGCGGGACATATATGTGCTATGGCTGTGGTGGTATCACTAGTAAGATAAAAACCATAAGTCACTCAATACTGTATGGTTGGTAGCACTGTCAGATTATGTCAATTTCGAGATTAACAGGTTATAAGTTTGGCAATACTCTGTGTCAAATAACAAACAAAAGCTAACCTACTAACATCGAATTTGACATAGACTGACAGTGTCACCAATCATACACGTCAGTACTGCCAACATGTGATTAAATGCTGACAAGGTATCGGTATGTTATTTTTCTTGGGTCCCGGGTGTTGTAGCTTGAACAAGCGTCCACGTTCGATCAGTAGAGATAAGCAACGCTCTTTCTGGTCAGAACTTGGATGGGAGTTCCACGGCTGCTTCCCACGGCGCCTCGTGGTACGGCTGCCACGGAAATAGTTGGTCCCTGATGTGATAATAACATCATGACAGTCGTTAGTGGGATTGGAAGTCCCCATAAAATGTACAGCGACGCCTATAATGGGCCTAACGGTTGTTGGCTGAGTATCAAAATAAATAAATAAATAAACACTAGTGCTGTTAAATGCATCTTAACGCAACTCGTTGCTAAGGAGTTATTATCATAGTAACATAACAGGATAAAATAAAAATATTAAAGACAGTGTGTGTTAGATTTGTTTAAAAAGTTTGAGGAAACCACAACGTCTATAAATACAGAAACCTCTCTACTCATTCGGAGAATCTGAAAGCCTTCCGAGACTTGAATCATAAAGTGAAACGTGGGCCGATGAATCTTCGAAAAGTCAATCACTTTACTTCAGATTTTTGTTTTGCTTAAAATATTTTAAAAAATTTGCTATTTCGTGGTTTACTATAACAAAAAGTGTGCTACGTGTATACAGATATTCTTTAAATATTTCTTTAAATTGCATCCTCAAGAAGAAGTGGCAGGTTTCTCCAAGAACGTACTCAGATCGGTCAAATGTTGGCTATGCTTAAAAATGTGAAATAGTGCCTTATGAATATTCTAGAAGTGTAGTGATTCACGTCCATTTTTTCTGAGAATGTTAAAATCTTCTGAAACTAGAGTCTGCTATTTTCATGATGCATATATCGAGAAAGTCGGCTATGGTTATAGATGCTTGTTGAAGATTTTTGTAACTTACATCACAAAGAAGTGATACGGGGCTTCAGGTTTCTCCAAACAGGCGTTCACCTCACTCAGATTTTTTACTTTGCTTAAAAATACGAAAACAGTTTGTTCTAGTGATTTAAGAAGTATATTGATTCACGAAACCATAACGTTATGCTATGAATGCAGACATTTACGTATTCGAAGAATTTTAAAGGATTCTGAAACTTGGATAGTGAAGGAAACGTAAGCTCCAAAAATCAACCATTTCACTGCAGATTAATATTTTGCTCAAAGATATTTTATAAAGTGTGCTGTTTCATGATTCACGAAAACAAAAACTGTGCCGGGAATACAAATACTTCTCAGAGGTTTCTGTAACTTGTATAATGAAGAAGTGAAATAGGTCTTCAGGTTTCTTCAAGAAGGTATTCACTTCGCTTTTTTTCAGAAAATTTTGGAAAATTGTTGTAGGTACCTTCATATAATATATTTTACTTGCTTCGATGAGGTTTATTTGCCACATTACCAATATTTAGTATCATATAAGTAATTTGGATATGCATTCAGAGATGGGCTGCGGAATAGGTATATACAATATGCATTAACAGTATCAAATCGAATGTGAAGCAAATTTTTCGACATTTTATTTATTATTGAAAACTATGCATACAAAAGCAAATTATGTTATCTTAAGTGTGTCTGCTATAGTAACTGTTGAGCTGACAAACGTTTCTTAGCCATTATTATTATCATTAGCCGTAAGAGGTGATAACATGCGCTAATTTACACCTCCATTACTTAATACAGAGCTCTAAACATGCATGCAGCAGGAATTCGCCGTGATTCGTACATTAAAGAGCAATGTTCAACCACGGCGGGTAATTTCAACGCCCATGCGAAAACTGGGCTCTTATCTGATTGCACTAACACCTTTCCATATCTAATTTTTAAAAACGCTGTGTTCAAACTGCCAAGTTGAAATGAAGATGTGGAATAAATATGCAACTTCACGACTGCTGCCGCGCTTATGGAGATGCACCATTCCTGAGAACACGCTGAAATTAAACGGCGATATAATATCATATTTCATGGTAACTGAATTAAAGCTCAAATATTTCTTAATAATAATTTAAGTAATTGGTTCGGTTTTTTTGTAGATTTGCTATTAAGCTAGCACTGGCATTGCTGTGCAATTTAATACATAAATTTAAATACTTCGCGTTTAATTAAGCTCAAGAAAAATTGTTAATGTGCATCCACAGAATAAATATCGGTGGCAATAATTGCACCCAGATCGTAATCACGGCAGTACCGCTCTTTGTTTCGATATTTTAAAGTCACGCGAGAACAAAAGTCGGTGCACAAAGCCGCATTAAAGGAATTTGAAATAATTTGTTAATACGCAGCCGGTAATTATAAAGCAAGGCGTATACATATTATGGCGCAAATAATTTATAAGGCCTGCTTGTTCACCGTGCGTTATGCGCGCCCCCTATGATGCACATTCTCGAAGCTGCGGACGCGCCCCGCGCCCCGCATAAAATAATACCAAGAGTCGATATTATTTATTGTATCATGTTAACGTCCATGCCTATATGAAAAACACTAATTCTTTGCTTTCAGAGATGAAATTTACATTTCTCATTTTAAATAGCCGCGCGTGATTAACAAGCGGCTCAATTTGCCCTCTTCGGGGAATGCTCTCGCTTAATTCCCATGCTAATTAGTCGCGAAACAAAAAACGTGGTATTGCTTTTGATGCCAGTAACCGGTGTCTTATAAAATTCGATTTGTTCTCTGTAAAAAATATAGTTTTTACTTGAGATTGGTAGATAATCTTTGAATTGACAATTTGCACAATCTTCATAACGAAGTATTCTGGTGTGCCACAGGTAAGAGTGGTAGGTCCTCGCTTTTTTATAATTTATATCTTAAAGATGACAGTTGTTTGAAGACAGTGATTGGAAGGCATATTCTTGCAAAATAATGACACCCGAATTCGTGTCTTGGGTCTTCAATGGTCGCGTGTTTATTTTGGAGTCAGGGCCGTAACTAGGTATAGGCTGAGTAGGTCCCTGCCTACAGGCGCAACCGCCAAGGAGCGGCAAAATGGCACTGAAAAAAATAATTCCTTCGTACTAATAAAAAAAAATAAACAAGTCGACAATTTTATAAACAAATTAATTTATAATTAATTTTAGCGTAAATAATCCTAATTATAATAATGTGAATTGCATCCAATCTGTTCGATACATTTCCTTGTGAAATTTCCAAAGGCAATGTTAGATTTCTACCACTTTGTAACTGCGTTTGTTTTATAACTCTCACCTGTATCAATCAAAAGTACTAGCTATTAGTCCGCCGCATAGATGGCCTTATTCTAATTATTACATTTTTCTCATTTTTAAAACTGAATATAATACACCAGTGACGAGAACTTAAATTTTTAAAAACTGTTAGAGTGGGTCCACTGTTTGCACATATGACACATACATTTACTGCTTTAGGCTCATTGCTGGTACAGTGACCCATTGCAACAATCAGCAGAACACCACAGACCGATTTCGAGAGCTTACTTGTTCCACTACTATAACACTTTTCGCTACAATCACTTGACCGCTAGAATTTGTCCAATTTAAGACACTTCTGCGACTCTACACGGCGGCAGATTGTTATTAAAAAAATTATTATAGAAATCGGCTTGATGCAAGGCTTATACTAGATGCTCGTTTTAAATATATTGATTATTACAAGACGGGGTGACAGTGTGGCTGCGAGTATAGAACCTTATTCTATGTTCAAATGTTACTACGCATAATGCAATTATTTGTTCATATTATTTTTTTTACATATTGACATGTTTTTACTAGCGTTTGAGCGTAAGTGGTCTTATTTTAAATAAAATATTTTTTTGCATTTTTAAAATTGAATTGGACATAAAAGAATTACAACAGAAAATTTTTCAACTTTTGCTAGATCGAATTATGGTTAAGTCTTCAAAATTATCTACAAAATAGGTAAAAAAGACCTTAATGCTGCTAATAATACTGAAACAATTAGTATTAATGCGAATTGCGTCAATTTGAAAATTTTAAAAACCATTGCAGCCAGTGGGATTCGAACTCGCGTTCACTGATAAATGCGTATGCTTATCGTTGCGTTATAAATGACGAAGAGGCTTTCCGATTGTGGGCGAAATGCGCCCGATCGGTGCCGATGAAAAGATGACGTAGAAACGTAGGTACACCACACGTTCATATATAGGGATTTACAAAAAGTTCTACTGACTACATAATAATATGTATATATTTATTAAAACTGTTTTATAATTTTCTGTTCTTATTTTGTTTGCGTTTTATTTTGTTATTTTGTTGTTTTAACATTTAGTTGTTTATTTTTAAAACTTTTGAATTAAAAATGTTGAATTTATTTTTGAATACCTACACCTGTCTGTTTTGAATATATTACATCATATATCCGTAGGTAATAAATGTAGAAAGCATAGAGTATTTTTGCTACATATGTCATTAGTGTACTAGAGGGCGCAAAAATTTTGGTTTGCCTACAATAAAAGTTTGTCTAGTTACGGATCTGTTTGGAGTATTTCCAGTTTTGCTTCAAAATACAGTCCTACTGGCTACATCTACATCTGGAGCTCTGCAGCACCTTTATAAGACATCAAATACCACATCGACATATAATATTTCTCAAATACTTGAAAACTTTAACGACTGGTCCCAGAATAATTGCAACATTTTTTAATCGAAATATCTATTCTAAGCAGATTCACAACATCTGTTGCTCTCTGCATCCTCACATTCACTTTTTATTTTTTCCATGTTTGCCTCGTCGCTTTCTGCATTCTTCAATCGTCTCTTCTGCTAGTTCTAAACAATGCGCACTGTTTTTACTTCCTTTGTCTAAAAAGCCTAGGAAGTATTGTACGCGAAAAAATCACCTTCCTAGATTTCTTTAAATCTTCACGTTTCAGGGTGCCTACATGACTAAAAACACGTTTTCTCAATTCCGTCCGTCCGTCTGTCTGTCTGTTGGCGGTATAACTCAAAAACGATTTGTTGGAGGAAGATAATATTTTGCATACACATTATATATATATATATATGTACCTGACATGAAACCGTGAAAATGTCAGACAAATATATACAGGCTGAGCATCTTAAAAAAGTTAAATTTTTATTTGTTTTTGCTTTAACTGAGAAATACATAGAAATAATAATTTGTATATAACGCAGGATTTATCCTTGATAAAAATGGGGTCTAACAAATACAGGATAAATGGTGTACGATACAAAAAACAGCCACCAATAAATGCGTTACGTTAAATATAGCTGCAATGCAGGAATTCGAACGTTTCGAACAAAAATCGAATGGGCAGGCGCTGAAGTTCGAATTCTATCACCGGTAATATATTTTTATTTGAAAATTGAAGTGTTTCCTTCTATTGTTTCGGTATTATTAGAAACTTGAAGATATTTTTACTCCCAGTTTCCTTAGATCTTTAAAATTATTTAATGTTACAACGTCCACTAACGAGGGAAGTTCTGAGCCCAGACTTTTAGCATTTGAAGTAGTTTTTAGGCCCGAAAGCAGAAGTAACCTTTTACCATAAAATACACAGTTTGCAATTAAAGGCTTATTATGGATGTTTGACCATCCATTTTTCATGAGCGTGACTATTTTCCTTCTAAGTATGTTTTCGTATCTTCAATACAGTCCTCATACACCTTGTTCAGAAATACAACTGCAATTTTACGATTTGCTGCACTTTAGCTTGGTCTTAATGCCTCAATCATAGTCTTGAAGTAAGGCTTATATAAAAAAGAACACTTTACAAGAATTTAGCTATAGCCGTTGCACACTGAGTATTCTGCTCTTTAGTTGTTTTTATAGCCACACTTTCAATTTGGGTAAATGTCAATGTTGAATTTTGATAAGGGACTTTGACTATGATCCATTGCCAGCTTAAGAACAAAGCCTCCAGCGTGACGTTAGCACAGGTAGGTTGAATTGCCCAATGACTGAATTTATCTCGAGGCTCGAGGCGGAGTAAATTCAATCATTTGCAATTCAACCTAACTGTGGTGACGTCAGGCCGTAGCATTCAGGCCTTGTTCTTCAGCTACGACTTGTTTTCACACTTTTGCGAAATAATTGTGAACTTTACTGCTACATATTTGTTGTTAGTATTTTTATTAGTTATCCCGATCTCACCAACATTTCAAATGTTCCAGAATCGGAATGTGCCGCATTTGAGTTGGCGTCTCAGGTACACTTTCAAATGCATTTGTTTTTGTGGCTTTTCATCCGTAGTAGTTACACACTAACTGGTTTTTTGCACGCTCGCTATATATTTTTTTTATTATTTTCACTGCATTCAATGAAGAACATCTAAATCGGATCCTTGTATCGCCTCCCATTTCTTTTGTTTTTCTGAGTTCAGAGTGTTCGGAATTGTGTAAAAAATAGTTAAAAATATTCCGTAATAGTAAAACAGTAAATAATTCGAACTACATTAAATTGCTAAAAAACAGCAGACTGAGATTAGAGTCTGTGCTTTCAGGTGGACGTGTACCTATCGTGCTTGCTTATCGCTGAGTTATAAAGAACGCGGTGACACGATGGCCGATCGCGAACGAACTGCACTCGATCGGTGCCGATGGAACAGAGATGCAGGCAGAACACACATGTATATATATAGGGATGTTAGTTTTGTAAAATTGGTAGCACTCGTCAAGGAGGTGTGTAGTAGGGTACGGATATTACGTATGCAGAGATGCACACTATTTGCACAGGTAATACATACATAATATAAAAAATCAGGAAATTGATATCATCCAGTGGTGTGTGCCGTTATAGACGGTTTATTTCGGTTTCGTCCACTGTCCCGGTATCAACATTTAAAAAATGGCTTTTCACCAACCCTGTTAGTCGGGCATTTTGGAGACTACTTTTTGTATTCATTCGTAAAATAGAATTTTAAAATATAGGGGGAGGCAGTTTTTATTTGCGCAAATAAATTTGTCTTACAATAATTTCCATAACAAACTATTTTGGCGTGTCACAGGAAAGTCGGGTAGGTCCTCGGTTTTTCAAATTTACATCTAAACAAATAAAAGATGCCTATTTAGAATAATATTTAAAAAAATCTAAACTTTACTATCGATAGTTTTGATTATTGTTCTTTTGTAACTTGCCTTATTCTCGAAAAATTTCCTTTCCTCTGCCTTTGTCTGTTGTTAAAGTAACAAAGCAGGTAGTTTATTCCCATTCCCATTGCCCTTATTATTACCATCAGACAATACCATAGTCGATATTATTTATTATGTCATGTTAACGTCGGTGCCTGTATGAAAAACGCTAATTCTTTGCTTTCAGAGCTGAAATTTACATTTCTCATTTTAAATAGCCGCGCGTGATTTACAAGCGGCTCAATTTGCCCTCTTCGGGGAATGCCCGCTCGCGCTTAATTCCCATGCTAATTAATCGTAAAACAAAGGGCGCCGTATTTTTACTGGCTCGTTAATGGTCATTAGGTGTCCAATTTCGCCACAAAGCGGAAAACTGCAGGATGCATGCGCTCGTTACGGCGCGTTCGCACCCCGGCGCTGAAAAACAAGTGCGGGCAACACTCGCAGCCTACTCGACCACACAAGGCCGCTAATTGTGCTTTATGACATCGCGTTAAACACAGCCTGCTCAATTAACAAATTTGCTGCGCAAATGATATGAGTTACACGGGAGTTTATGATTGTTCGCCGAGTTACTTGCGCGTAACGCCGCTGCCCGAGTTTTTGCCGCGAAAGTCTTCAGTAAGTATAAACATTACCTTCCCGAATAGTATATATAATTGAGCAAGTACTGCATACGGTGAAGAGTTTAAGTATAAAATATTATGTCTAATTACCGAGCAAACGCATACGCCACACTGCTTGTCAAAACAATACTGGGCCATGTGCATTACTTGGGCAACCCCTTGTCGAAAAATGCACCGTACCAACACCATTGGCTTGGGAAACCCATACAGTGTGCTCAGTTGCAAGCTCATATGACCAAAGTGGATTCTTTTTTCTTCATCGTTAATCTGTACTCTCTGTACTAATAGTTCTATCTTGTGATTTATGACAAATTTTAGATATTCAAAATTTATCACTTTCATGTGCAAACCTGAGCTCCATTGTGAATCAGTGAATCATCCTCTATTGGTTTCTCTCAACGCCTAGTGCAATAAACACATTTATAATATGTCTTAAAACAACGTAAAACATTAGCACCGAATTGGAGAGTAATGGCCTATGTGTTTACTTGTGACACTCCCTTGCCAAAATACATGCACCGCCCACTTCAAGCCTTGCTATTGCCACAATCACTTGTATTTGAGACGAAAATCATTTGTCTACCCGAGCCTGTAAGCTTTTGGAAGTGAACGATCATGTCGAGTCGTATCAAGCCAGCGAGCGACAGCATATTTTCCTATCATTGTCGTTCGCTGACATACTTGGAAGTATAATAGGAAGTACGGCCGTGTAATCGTAATACACCGCATTTCATTCAAAAATAGACATATAAATCAGCCGCTCTCGAGCTACCTACTTTGTGGAATAATGAGATATAGGAATTCTCGATGAAGAAATATACATCCGCTGGCGAACGGTAAAGTATGGAATATCGATTAAATTGACACTCTGCAGGGCGGCCCGCTTTAATTGGCGTCATTACGGCGTAACGTCTTTCTTTGAATCGTTAAAAGTCCGGCCTGTGCCCTATCCTAGCTGCGCGTTACATCTTAGACCGCCCCCGCACTCATGAATAGTAAGCGAGCTCATTAGTGAGGCAGGTACAGTAATGACCGACTCGGTGACAGTCGCACGGCCCCCCTCGCGCCCTCGACTAACCTCCCCATGTCCAACTAGCACACAATAAAATAGGGACTGGAGTACTGCACGACAGAGCTAATGCCGCGGTGCTGGTCGTCTAGGAATGGGAATAAACTACCTGCTTTCTTACTTTAACTACAGAAAATGGTTAGGAAAAGGGATTTCTCTCTTTAATAAAACAAAACAACTTCATGTAGGAGAACGAGCAACCAAGAAAACAGTAGATAATCGAAACAATAGATTTTCAAACTTTGATTGTAAATATGCGCCTTTAATTCCTTCAGATATAAATTTAAAAACCGAGGACCTACCATGCTTTCCTGTGGGACACCAAAATAGCTAGTTTCTTATGGAAATTATTGCAACTGTCATTAAAATGCAATTTGTGTAAATAAAATAATACAAAAAACTATTTTTTCCCCATTTAGATCTCACGAATTAATACAAAAAGTAGTATCCAAGATACATTACTAAGCTACCAGATACTTGATTTATTACGTGTAGTTTTTTTTTGTAAAAGTTAAGAGATTACTTCCATGTGACAAACGTAGATTATATGTACAGAAGGGGCACGTAGTAAATGTAACAGCTTTTTTTTATTACTGTAAATAGGTTGGTTTAAATTGGTTAAGAAGTTTTAGTTCCATACCAGAATTTGTTAGTCATCGCGACAGATTACAGTATACATTGTTAAACGCCACTATAGTGCATCCGAAAAAATATTTAAAAACAAGAACCTATCATCTCTTCCTGTGGCTCGCCAAAACAGTTCGTTATTATATACACGGTGGTTTAAAGTTAGTGTCCTAAACTGTTATTAAAATGGCGTACATTTTAGCTTCCGATTTAACATTTCTAAGAAACCACTTGAAAATTACCTTGAATAAATATTTAAAAAGTGCAGACGTTACCCAACGCATACTACTATTCCAGTCAATTGTGTTTCATAATTAGTTTTTATACGTGTAACTTGCCTTTTCTAAATAAACAGGGCTCTTGACGCAAGCTATGTGTATAAAATAAAACAAGTAGCTCTTAAAATAATATTAGAATAGACAGTTGATCGTGAAACATGGATTTTTGAAACCAATGAAACTGTTTCATCCATACGCTTTGATGCTTCTATTTTTACTATCGGCGCCATTATATTACCGCAAACATATGTCTCCAATTTATTGTGATTCACAACTGTAATGTACTCTTACAGATGTTAATTAAAAAAGTGAGGACCTACCACACTTTCCTGTGGCATATCCGGATACTTCGCTGTGGAAATTGTTTAAATTATCATTAACTTAGTTTATTTAGAAAGTCCGGCAGTTCACACAAAAAGCTAGAACCTACCGTGTCTCCCTGTGGCACACCAAAACGGTTCGTTATATAGATATACACTTCCACTACTTCCTATTTAAATTTGTCAAGAAACTATTTCTTCTCGCACTTGAAAATTATCTTGAATGAAAATACAAAACGTTACAGAAGACGTATTACTATTCCACCAGCGACAACTAGGCTAGATTAGTAATTTTTATACGTGTAACTTACCTTTACTCAACTCATTGGGGCGTTTAACGCAAGCTATATGTATAAAATACTTAAAATAATCTTCGAATAGACAGTTGGTTAATTTGAGATGATTTCGAAAGCAAACCTCGAAAAACCGATCCTCCCGCAGGAATGGGTAATCAAACCGCCGAGCAAAATATTACAGGTTCTTCCTTCACCTAAAGATAAATTAAACACTGTGTCATCTAAATATGCTTATAGAGTCTCTTGCTCTTGTAATACTGTATACATTGGTAAAACAGGACATTCAGTAAAAACTCGTATCTCTGAACACCAGCGCTGTCTCAAGTCGCGTCTCATTTCATCATCAGCCATCGCCGAACACCAACGCGATTCCTGCCATAAGATCCTTTTTGATGAAACTTCTATTATCTGCAAATCCTCATTCTTTAATTTAATTTAAAACACCTAATAATTTCAATCGGAACAAAGGCTTTTCCCTTCCTTCTATGTGAAAAGTGGTTATTTCTACGCTCCGCCCATCGTCACTCAACCGCGATGGCATTTGCCTATAAATTCTCGCCTTTCTGCTTCCCATCGTTAGAAGAGTTTCGCCTCTGGCGTGGTTTACAAATTGAGTTACCGTACTCTGTTATCCCTTTCATTGCAAAAGAGTTTCGCATCTGGCGTGGTATACACGTTGAGTTACCCTGCTCTTTTGCTTTTCCTCCCTTACGAAAGTGAGCGATACGTTGAGTTCTTCGACCTTAGTAATGACACGGTCCAATCCCGAAAGTCGTAAAGACAGTTGGTTCTCAAATATGAATGTTTGGAAATAGTGCGTTTGTCATTATTTTCATGCAAAAATAAGTCTCCAATTCGTTGTAATTCACAAGTGTAATGTCTTTTTACAGTTTTTAATTATAAAAAAGCGAGGACCTACCACGCTTTCCTGTGGCACACCAGAATACTTCGTTATGAAGATTGTCTAAATTATCCTCACGTCAGGTTATTTGGAGATCGCGACAGTTTACATTCTATATTGCTAAATGACATTTCAGTCGACCTGAAAAAGTATAAAAAACCTACTATATCTTCCTGTGGCACACCAAAACAGTTTGTCACAGATATACACAGTTAGTTTTCTAAACAATTATTAAAATGTGTACATTTTAGCTTGCGATTTAAATTTTCTAAGAAACTACTTCCTTTAGCACTTAAACATTATCTTGAATTAATATAAAATAGTACAGAAGCCTCCAAACCATAATACTTATCCAGTAGGGTCAACCAGGTTTAATTATTACTTTTTACACGTGTAACTTACTTTTTCTACAGCTCAATGGAACCCTTATGTGTATAAAATAGATCGTGCAACCCTTAAAATTATATTTGAATAGCTAGCTAGTTATAATTGTTTTAATTTATACCGTTTCCTCCAAACGCTTTGATGGTTTTATTTTGACTGCGAGTGGCATTATTTGATTGCAAAAATATGTGTCCAATTTATTGTCTACTTACGTATTTAAATTATAAAAAATCTGGTGTGATACACTCACACAACTTCCTTTTACAGTGATCTTATAATTAGTCAAAAATTTCATTTTTAATTTTTAACCATTTGTTAAAAATTTCCAAAAATTACAAATTCTACAAAAAACGGTACAAAATCGAGTGTTAGTTGAAGAGACAAATTTTCTCTAGAATTTTAAGGTGAATTCAAAAATGTAATAATATACCGGGTGTTTTATTTAAAATAGAAGTTAATAAAAAAATAGAAAAAAAAACAAAAGAAACCCACTTTAGAAGTATTCAACTGGAAAATCACCTATCTCACATCAATACACATTTAAAATGTAAGAAAAATGTAAAGTTTAAAAAAAATCGTTTGAGCCGTTTTTGAAAAAATCGAAAAAAACTGAAAAATCACAAGAGTAAACACCTACTTCCGGTTATGCGATTTTCTTCAAAAGCTTGCTGTCTCATCTACATAGTACACAAAACTTATATATGAAGTTTTAATGCCATACCTCTTTTCCTTTTTGAGATATTCTGTTCACAGACAGACACACAGACAGACAGACTCACAGACACACACACAGACAGACAGACCAATGAAAAAAAATATGTTTTTTGGGATCAGGGGACTCTAAAACGTGAAGATCCGTTGAAAACTCAATTTCGAATTTTTGGGGTGAATCCAATACTTCCTTTATAGTAAAAGGAAGTAAAAATGAGGACCTATCACTCTTTCTTGTGGCACACCAAAATACTTCGTTATGGAAATTATCTAAATTGTCATTACATTTCTTTATTTAAAGATTGCGGCCGTTCATACTATATTTTTAAATGACATCTCAGTCCGCCTGAAAAAGTAGTAGGTATTAGATAAGAAGCCTCCCTGTGGCACACCAAAAGGGGTCCGTTATATTTGGATATACACAGTAATTTAAATTTAGTGTTATAAACTCCTATTAAAATGGCATACATTGTAGCTTCCAATTTTATAGAAAATACCTATCCTCATATTTGAAAATAATGGACTGAATATTATATAAAAGTATACAGAATCCTCAAATGCACCCTGCTAATCCGCCAGGCTCAAAGAGGTTTGATTATTAGTTCTCGTGGGTGGGTGGGCCGATACGAATTATTTAAAAAATGAGGATCTACCATGTTTCCCTGTGGCACACCAACAAGGTTCGCTTTGAAAAATACTTATCGAACTGTCGTAATTATTCTTTTAACTGAGATATAATTAATATTTTAACTGTAATCCGATTGTATCACACAACTGGCAACATATAATTAAGATTAATATTGCAACAGACGTTAGATATCTAGTTATAAAACTAAAATAAAAAGGCAGCATCATTCAAAATCTCTTATGCAATGCAGCAATTTTACTTTTTGGGCTTATTGTTTCGTTGCTAATTGCTTTCCTGAGCAACGAGCCCTGTCAATTTAACTTTTCCGGTGGCAGCGCTTGACAAGGCAGAATTAGGGCTTCCTAGCATTGCCAAATTTATGGGGGTCGCGGCGACTCGGCGGCTGCTTTCACAAAAATAGAAAACGAAGAGTTCTCATTGTTTTAATATCGGCCTAAATGAAATTCAGACGGAGATTGCATCGGCGCGGTCGTGGGACTGAAAATAAAAAGGCTACAAATTAACAAGCTCTTTGTGCAAACTTCATTCGATTATCGTCGTTTTAATTCGCCGATCGCTGTCCTCGGCAGCTCCTGCAATAGATTAGATACCGAAAAAAGGAAATTTGTATTTCGTGATCCTGCCTAACGAATTCTTTGTCTTCTGGATGCAATCCCACACATTGCGCCCGTCTTTGAGCTTAATTCTTCGGTAATTAACGCTCGTGCTCGATCGGTGCCGATTGGAAGCTCCCGATTTGCCAGATAATTAAAAAGGAAAGTTTTCTTGTTTTGCAAAAAGCGCGGGTAAAAGGTAAATTTGTCGCAGAGACCGCTTTGTTTCACACACGGCCGGCGATTAGTTAACGTTTATTTCCATGCGATAATTAATAGTTCTGCAAACAGCAAAAAATTCCATTACTTGCCCGTACACCTGTTTAAATTAATACACGGCACTTGAATAAAAAAGCAATTAATAAGTAACATTGTTCTTTTCTATCGCTGTTGACGCCTACCCGGCTCTCTATAGACAGCGAATAATTCGGACGACTCCGTCTTGATTAACTGTAATAATAAAATGGCTGGAAATGACTTTTGGCTGTGCTTTATGAAGCTGTAGCCCGATTGATCATGCTGCCCACTCGCCCGCGATAATTAATAGCAATAAAAAAGCTCGTCAGATTTGAATGACCTTTAATTAAGAACAGCAGTACTCGGGCTTGCATTCAAAAACTGACTGTGCAGAGTCTGAACAACGATATCTATTAATTTAATGCTTAGAATTTCCATTGCGATTTTTCTTTTATTCAAATTCCTAGCATTTTTCCACAGCAGGTGCTTTAGACGAAGGTTTAGGGTGGCCATGCCAATTGACTGCGGATATTCAGCGAATTTCGGCATTTCCGGCGATTATAAGTCGACAGCCAAGCCCATTTGCTCATCACTCGTTCAAATTAGAACTTCATAATTATTAGTGGTGGTTTAGCCGATATCCATCCAGTGCAGCAGCTTGGGAATTGATTAGCCTTAGCAGGTGCATTTTATAATTGCACAAGTTCGCCGTTTATGAGATTTTTATGACAGTTAGGAGATGCAATCAAACTCCATTATTAGCTGAAAAGCTAACCACACGATGAAGCAGAATTAGTATAATAATTGTTACTTCACTTTTGTAATTCTTAAATTATATCACCCAACCGATGCAAAGTATAAAAAACGAGAACCTCCCACGGATCCCTGGGGTACACCAAAACAGTTTTATCTGAAGCCTTGAAATAATTGCAGTCTGTAGGAAACCAAATTTGACAGCCTGTAAACGAGAGGGAAAAAATATTGGTAGTTTTAATATTAAATAATATATAAATAACAGAATACAGATGAAAAAAGCTGAAAACAAGAATAGGCAGCTTCGCTGTGCACCAACCGGAACGCTTTGTCCATGACTCTCTTGGCATCTTCTTATTAGCACTTAAAGGCCAACGAGGGGTTGCATTTTTCTCGCGAAGGGCATAAGTTAGGCTTAGGCCAGAATTAATGCAAGGCATTTATTAGAAGGCGTCTGACCCTAACCTAGAAGACTGCTACCGTTGCGAACTAAGCGCAATAATGACATGCATGCATATAAAGCTAACTCTTTATCGTAGTCTGGTATCGGATAGGCGTGCCACAGACTCATTGTCACTGGGCATTCCTGAATAATACGACAGTATCTCTGCTGCGCTAAAAATCCTAACCTGTAGCTGGTATCCGAACCTAATATCTGAGCGCGCTCGGTTAATTTACCACGGCGCCCGTCCTCTTTGTACAATTCCAATCACGTTAGGGCTCTGCTTGAATTGCGCTTGTAATTGCGCTTTTTCTGCTGTCACACTACGGCAAGCCTAAAATGGTTTTTGGACCTGGCCCTCATGCGAACCGCTCGCAGGATTTGCATTCCACAGTTTCCTCCGGCAGGAGTTCTGCTTCGCAGAACGCTTTTTCCTACCAGCATTCTGGAAAATTACTCTTGGGTGACTGTCACTGTAGAAAATAACAAGCTCTTTGATTACTTTTAGATTCGGAAACAACAGAACGTGAAGAAGTTAAAGCGAATTCTGCCAGTAATAAATTATGCAAAGAGCAGTGCAGTTTCAGCAATTACACAAATTCAAAGTAAATCACAACATATCTTTCCCTCATTGCTCTTATTATATGCCAGTGATCTGTTATAACCACATAGTGGTTCTATGAGTCCTTTTTGCCCTTAGGCTGAGTAGATGGCTAGCTTTGCTCGTCGAAATTGAGAAAGAGTTCCCTTGTTAAGGGTTAACGACTACCACAGGTGTTAGCGTGGTAGCCGGGGAGCGTACGATTTTAAAAATCGCCTGAGAG
>OW679197.1:58215087-58479350 GCA_940337035.1 Agriotes lineatus | reverse complement strand
TACGAAACAAAAATAGGCAATTAAATAGCCATAAAATTTTGTCGTAATGGTGTTTCATTTCGCGCGAGCCAGTGCGAAGGCTCAAAACGACCGAAACGTCGCCGAAGCTGCTACGTCTGCAATCAAGCAGGCATCCAATTAATTAATTAGGTATATAGCCCGAAATTAAACAAATCTAATATAATATTTATGCAAATTCGCTTCCCATTACATAATGGCTTAATTAATCGCTAATGGGAGATCGGTAATTGATCTAAAAGTATCTTAATTGCGAGATCCCAACAAAACTCGGTAATTTCGAACGTCCATGCGATCGGCCACGAGGAGGAAGTCGACGAGCTAATTTCCCCGTTAATTAAATAAAAGCTCTAATGGAGGCAAAGTGTAACTCTGCCCAGAAAAAGTGCAAAGATTATAGTCCGCTGTCAGTGCTAAACATTATTTATTTATGGGCTCGACTGCCAAAAGCCCACCCAAAGAAATAACGAGTGTTAGAAACGGAATAATGACGGCGTACACGATGGCCGACGTCGAGATAGGGATTCGCGTTTGATTTATAATTTGAGGAGTTTAATTACCATAAAATTACGATATATCCTGAGGAGGCAGCTTGCAGTTCATTGTGGCATATTAGGGATTGTCACATCTATAGGCCGGCTTTTCCTAACGGGGAAGCGCATTAAGTGCCGTTAATTTATTTTCGTTTAATTGTATTTATATTCCCATCGATTGTGCACTTCGGCCGAAAGGGCCATAAATTATTCATAGCGCGCTCTTCAGGGTGTTTTTCTAACTTTGCTGCTATGGGGAAAATAGGTTCCCAGTTTCATTGCAAGAACTGTTTCTTAATTGCGTTTCTGCTAAGCATAGTTCTTGGACGTAGCTTTTTCAAATGAGCATACAAATTGCAAAGCTTAACATTTCAGAGGACATCCAGTAATCAAGATAAGTTTCTTTAAGTCAAGGCACGTTCACTATCTACAAATTGCAGAGAACAAGGAAAAATTCCAATAGACTTCTACCACCAACTTCTATACATTTTATTGAGTAGTTTTTGTGGAATTTCTAGTTTGTTCTGAGGATTTTCGTAAAATCAATACAAATCAATTTTATATGAATGTCCAGGTAAGGAAGAAATTTGATTGAGAAAAAACAGATAGAATTTGTTCTAATGTAGGTAAGTAAGATTGAAATTACACCCAAAAGTTTATAGATGTAGCAAAGTTTAAATTAGGTTAGAATATTTTGTTCAGTTGACTAAGATTCCAATCTGCTACGCTATTAATGGTTTATGCATAAACACCTGTTCCTGCTTCTTACTATTTTTCCATGACATTCGTTGGTCTATTTTGCGTCATGATTTATACTCTATAAATATCCGTGATGTTCTACTGTTGTCCATTCGTTTAGGTTTAGGTGTATGTACAACTTATAATTATCCTAGAAGAGATAGGTATAATTCTCCAAGTAGAGAGTTACCTCGTCTCCTGTATCCATAATTACATATGTACTGAGAGTATAGTTTGTGAAGCACTTATATGAGGTGTTTAGGATATTTTCTGTTATTTGTTATATCCCACAGCTTGTTGCAATTACTATTATCAAATACTTTTTGGATATCTGTGAAGGCTAGGTGTGGTTCTGTCTTATTTTTTCAATGATGTGTATCATTACTAGACTCCATCAAATGCCATTTTGCCATGTTTTTTACTGTAGGCCCCTTTAGGGCCAGATTTCGTATTTAGTCGTTTCACGTAGTAAGGGGTGGAATGAACCACATTTGTTGGTGCCATAAATGCTATAAAATGCCTCTTTTCGTGATAAATGCTATATTTTGAATAAATGCTATATTTTAATGTTATATTTCAATCAAAATCAATATTATGTGGCTAATTCACAACAAAAGGGCTTACAAATTTCAAAATAAACATGCAAAAGTTTTGGTGAGTGCCAGGTACTAAGGTCGATGACCCGGGGCGGGGGTAACCACTCGTCGCGCACCTCAACGCTCAGGTAAGTATCCCGTTACTTCCACTCTTCAACAACAACCCCGCGCTCTCCCCCTTCCCTTCAATGCACCTCGGATACCTACGTTCCACTCATTTGCCTTGTGTCCGTCGTTATTATCAGATCACTTTGTCTTTTATATTTGTGTTGCGGGGTTTTTAATATTACTGGTTCAAAAATTTCAACTTTTTGAAATAAATACTTACAATTTTTATGCTTTATTTTCAAATAAATGCCATTTTATATGCCATATTTTGAAAAAACAAATGCCATTTTGCTATGCTATATTTTGAAAAAATACGGAAATATTTTAACGGACTCTAATCATTACAAACTCACTCCAGCGTTTTCCGTTCTGGAAGCCAACCTGGTTGTCTAATAATAATATATCAGACTCAACGTTAAGCAATCTTCTTTTTTAAGTATCGAAATTAACACTGAAGGTGTTGATTGAGAAGATGAAGTCTCCAGTAGTTAAGAAACCCACAAAGTGCAAGTTGGGCATGAATATTAAGTATCTCCGTTATGCAACCTGGAGGAATCTGAACAACGAAGTTAAGACCAGTATTTGCATACGGGGAGGAAATACGATCCCACACCAGTAGATCAAAACAATTACTTCGCACAGCAAAGACGAATACACTAAGGATAATGACAGAACAAAAAACAAGAAGAGACAGATTTCGAAACCAGGAAATAGAAATAGAGTGTGAAGTAAAGAAGAAAAAATGGATTGAAAAAACAGGATATTATATATGTAACTACTTTAGCAGTATTCCATTCGTCTAGAATCTTTGTTATTTTCTAGTATGTCTAGAAAATTTACAGCTACGACGAACTAAGCATTGAGTGAAGCAATGGTCAAGCACCCGCATCGTTTGCATGCTATCCTTGCTTACCAAGTTTGTTTAACGAAAACTGCATATCGACCGATTGTCATCCATTGCATAGAAATTTAAAGAACTATGGGTGTGTAATTGTGTATACTACGTTAGACGGACTTTCGATAGCTTAGTTTTGGTAAAAGTCCTCAATATTTAATTAGTTCAGTACTGACACCATCTGCGCTCGTTGCTTTTCTGTTTAGCTCTTCAATTATGATAGAATCCATACCATTTGTTGTGGGTAAATTTTGTTTCTCTGTTTCTTAGTTTGAACCATACCACAGCTCTATGTAGTGTGTTATCCAAATTTTTTTAAACTTTATTAATCCATCCTGGTGAAGAATTGCTTGTATCTGCACAGTGGTTAAATAAAAACTGTTTATTAGTGACGTAGCTAAACAAATGATTAATAAATATGTTCAGGAGCGAGTTATGGAAAGAGTAAGTTTGGTTATTTCTCTGCAAGACAGAAAAGAAAACCAATGGATGCGTAGAAGAACGAAAATGACAGATATAGCCAAAAGAATAGCAGAATACAAATGGAACTGGGCAGGGCACGTGGTGAAAATGGAAAGAGGCAGGTGGGCAAAACGAACTCCAGAATAGAGGCCATGGACGTGAAAAAGATCAATTAACCGCGCACATAATAATGGAAAAACAATATCGTTGTTCAGTAGTGTTTGCCCGTGAGATACAACAATTAAGTGATATTATGCGGACACAAAATTAGAATATAAAAACTAGTTCACAACATGTGCCAGTTAAACTGTTTGTACACAGAATCATGTTTGGTGTCTGCTTACTGGGTCACGTTGTAATACTATAAGGAATCGTTTTGCAGACAGCAAAATACTACCATTAGGTCAGATTTCACACACATTATCTACCGGCAAGGTATTTTAGGTAAAGGTCGTGTTTTGTGCCTATACCAATAATAGGTTATTCGTTTAAAACAGCAAACACGACACACATTCAATTATATATAAGGAATTGTAATTATTTAATATTTCAATATACTTTTAAACTCTGAAGTGTATTCATTTGTGACCAGACACAGTCTACAATTGTCTTAAGGGGCAGTTAGGCCTGGCTACTCCAGTCATATCTTATCGCAAAATCTTTCATCCCCTTTCATCAAGCGAAACCCCTTCAGTAAACAACCTGCTTCTATAATTATACAATTTGTGTTCCGGAGTGCGTCCTGAAGGAGTTCAAGAAATAATCCACGGAACTACACAAATCAAAAGCTTCCATAAATTCTAGGAGCATCGCGGACCATCGTAAAGACAATAGGATCAAGATGGATGGATATAGCAAAGAATAGACACGAATGGAAGGCTGCAAAAGAAGAAAAAGTGAGGTAGTGCATTCAAAGCCATCGATTGTCTATCCTAAGCTGTGATACTTTCTTTACAACGTTGACATAAATCAATACAGTCTTGAATTGGAGTAAATCACTAGCCGATTTATTATTAACACAAAGAGTAATGATTTCATTTCGCTGTGTTCTACATTATAAAATTTAATATTTTCCTGAAATTTTAGAATATTATAATGGTCGAAATGTTTAGGTCTACAATCCGATTCGGCCATCAGGTTGTTCACCATTCCAGGATTGTTAAATGTGTTAGATGTGTGTAGCATATTGTATTGTGCGTGACCAGCTCACTGTTTTCTATAGGTCAGTTTTCCGGAAAGGGTGCCTTTAGTTATATCCAAATGGCTTGGTGCTGATCCAATGGACTGCAAACACAAAACTCCATCTGCCCATGGATTCTAACCGTTTTTTGCAACCCTGGCGCTCTAACCCACTGCGCCACCCGGCTAGCCCTTTTCTAATTGCCACTATTAATTCTATTAGTTCGTTATCATTACTAATTTTTATAATTTTAGACATAAACCCGTATGAATCAATTCATTTTCAATTTTTTTATAGTAATGCTTTGCCACAAACCGAACTTCAGTCCAAAATATTTATAAATTCACTGCTAGTTGGTGCAAAACAAAAGATCATGCAGCAAACATATTGCCAATTTTCACACTGTTTTCTTAACAAATTTCACTGAAGGATTCACTTCCGTGACGATTTGTCATCTAACATTTTTTTGTATGAATGTGGTCATGAAGAGGTTTGAGGATAACTGAAGAGGGGTCGTCAGATTGTGTACGGTGTCAGTTTACCTCATAGCCTGAAAACGGAATTGGATACAGGTCCACGAGGCAACATTACTTAAAGAAATTAATAATAGTTTGGAAAGCTGGGCAGTCTACATCAGGGATTAGCAATCTTTTTTTACAACGGGCCAGCTACAAATTTAAAAATGTACAAACACCGAATGTTGAACTTAAATTGTCTCTTTATTAATAAAATAAACCTAGTATAAAAAATTGCAGAAATGAAACACTCCTTAACAGAAATAATATTAATAAAACTGCGAATATGTGAAAAAGATTATTTAATGAGAAATTTGACATTGCTTCTTTGCCATCAATTGGTCTATATTTGCAGATATACACGACACAGCAACTCGCACGCAGCTTTCTAACCATACATCATTTAATATCGATCGGTGATCGTTTTTAATTGATTTCATTGCGGAAACTAATTGCTCGCAAACGGAGGTGCTTCCAAAAGGTGTTATTATTTGCTTTGCATGTAATTTTGATAGACATTATGTATGTCAACATTTTGAAATTTATTTAATAAATCCGTGTCGTTTTGTAAATCTATTAATTCCATTTGTAACTCATCTGGAACTGTTCCCACTTCTATATTAAATGGTGACGAAAAAATGTTAAAACTAAGAACGGCTTCTTCTGAACTAAATATTTTAAATGTTAAAATGTAAATTCTTTGAAGGGCCGCACGAGAAAGTGTGGCGGGCCGCGGGTTGCTCATCCCTGGTCTACATTAAATGAAAAAAATGGAGAAATGGGACAATTTTTTAAGGAAATGGCCATTAAACATATGTGAAAAACCACTACGAATCGATCCTATGAAATTGTACCTTTAAATGAATATAGACGATAATTTAACACTATAATGAAGGAACCAATAAAAATTGTTCAATTTGTCAGAAACGGCCAATCAAAATTGACTGTCATTGAAAACACCTAATGTCGCAGTGTTTTCACGCGAGCCCGATCGGTTTCAATGATTTCAATTTAGTGAGTAGCCTTATACCTTATATGCCCCTCTCTGTTCAATAATCTCAGATATTTTTTTTAATATTACCTTAAATATTAATGTCGAGAGGGAGTCACCTTTCCTAAGTCCTGTTTTGATTACAAGGTCTTCTTATGATGCTCCTTGAACACTTACATTGCCTCGTTTGCTTTAGCACAATGTTCATTAATCTCATTAACTTCGCAGGTTTTCCCAATTCCTCCATTATTTCAATCAATCTGATCATTTTTACCGAATCATATGCCTTTTTAAAATTCATAAACAATACCACTGCACTCCACGCAGGCTGACACATAGGGTAACCACATCTCAGGGTTTCACCCGGAGCCTCAGGATTTCAACACCAAATCTCCGGACTCCGGGTTTTGTTATAATTTCTCCGGGTCTAACATTAACATCAATGTAAGTCGGTTATATGTATTAATAAAAATAAAATCGCCACAAAAAATCTCGCACGGGGCCCGAGCGTATAATCTTTGATTTTATTGTAATCAAAGGTA
The DNA here is from genome assembly GCA_940337035.1 of Agriotes lineatus. Classification (NCBI taxonomy): domain Eukaryota; kingdom Metazoa; phylum Arthropoda; class Insecta; order Coleoptera; family Elateridae; genus Agriotes; species Agriotes lineatus. The sequence goes on along the minus strand of OW679197.1, from coordinate 58,472,772 downwards.
TAATATTGTAATGCTTTACTACTGCCTATATTAACTCTATACATAAATATTATTTGTAATACCATAAATAAATAAAATTGATCCACTACATTAAAAATATTATTTAATTATACTTCACTGTAATAAAGGTATGTTGCTCTTTCTATATTCTATTAATTTGCAACTTAGTAAAGATTTTGCGTCGGCTAGTAATTTGGAACTCCTATCTGCAGGGTTGGATTCTTACACTGTTGATGAATTTAACTATTGTATGGCAAATGCTCGATTTTGACGAATGACAGATAACCATACAATATTTAACCTCAAACAAAGCTGTTTAAAACACAGAAAATTCAGCCTATGTTGACAACAAATTAACCATCAATCAATCACTTCAGCTCAGGTAAACTACAACAATGCTTTTATAATAATCAAATAGTTTGGCTAACCTAGAATTGGTTTTCAAGTGCAAAAGGACGTCAGCTTGCATTTGTTTTTCTTCAAAGGACGCCGATCTCGTTTCCGGTTTCCGCAAAGGACGAACAGCTTGTATTTGCTTCCTGGAAAGCTCTCTGCTACTGCTACCTGCTTATAGACCACAAATAAGGCCTCCTCTGGGTGCTGCCCCTTGCTGTCTGCTTCCCGCAGCTCCAAAACGTGTACAATCTCAGCTCCGAAAACGATATCGCACAAGCTATGCTCCAGGTCCAATTTATTCTGGAACTACACTCCGGAACACTGCCAATTTAACCACAGCTGGCCTCCGCACACAGGCAAATAAATAATATGCACAATTGGGCGTAAAATATTTACTCTTATCAACAATATTTATCAAAATCGGAAAGCGAAACAATACACAAGCTTTCGGTTTGGCTTCCCCAACATACAAAAATACAAGCGACTCCCTAGATTACCATAGCAACATGATTTACAATTGCTTATCTGTAAGTGTACATTCTCTGATATTAATTTTTAATTGTTTTTGTAAATGTCATTCAGGAAACTATAACCTTACAATTGGTCGTACTTTTTACTTTTAGTTAATAAACACTGATTATCACGCCACCAGCAACTTTTTGTAATCGTCAATAATTCTCAGGTTGCTTCTTATATGCTCTTTGCCGAATCTGCGCCTTCTTGCACTGTTTTATAATCCCTTTACCTGCGTCATCAATTGTTGGCACTTCAATATGAATGCAAACCGTCTGTGTTGATGTTTTGTTTTGAATACATAGTAGAAACAATGCGTGTTTAGTACGACGTACAATATGGACAAGTATTTCAGTTACACCTTGCATTATATTTGCTAACCATTAGTAGAAATGAATAAAAACATGGTTTTTATTAGCTTGCCTTTGGTTTTCTATAAATATTCTGCATTTCTCATTGCAGAAAACCCTTTTTTGTTACTTACGAAGGATCTCAGGGTTTGTATAAATTGAAAAGTGGTCACCCTACTGACACAGTTCGAAATATTGCTGAATCTTCAAACATACAATGCATTGCGTTTCATGAACAGAAACAAAAATGGTCTACCATTATCATCAAGGCAACAACGTTTTCTTGTTGCAAAACAAAACTAATTAAGGGGTTGTTTATTTAACAAACTAATTAAGTTTCACATTTGTTTAATAACCATAGTTCAGTTTTCGATAGTTTTCCTGGAAGCACCCGATCCTCGTTAATTCAGTCGCTCTCGTAGGGGCATCTGTAACATTATTCTGCACCGCATATAGGCAATATTGCATGCTCATGAGCAATATTTTAATAAGAAATTCATGAATGAACAAACAGTAATTGATCCTGGCATGCAAATTTGAGCCTTGTTTGCCAACAGGTATAAATAAAGCGCGACGACTCGATTCTTTTTGCAGGGGATCGCGATTTGAGACAGCCCGCGATAATTAAAACGATTAACCAGGGACGGCCTTGGTCTGCTGCGGGCCACACGTGGGCATCGATAAATTCGCCCAGGATGGGCATTTTTGTTCGGCGATCGGGCCACGACGCGTTTCAATAACTGCTTTATCAGTTGCAGAAATGCAGCGTAATGTTGCAATTAAGTCGTAAACTCAATTAACGCCGGCATTGTAGAGGTTTTTTCGTTCGTCCACCAACAAAAATCGCGCCAGCATACGGCGAAATAATGAATCCGCCGAGTGAAATGTTATTTTTAAGAATAGGAAATTGCTTTTGTAATTAGCATAATTGCCTGCAACTTTATAAACCTACATAGTTGGCGCGGAGCGTCGTTAGTTCAAACAGTTACTCAGCACACATGGAACTATCGGTAAAACAAATTGTACGACCATAAGTATACGTTGTTCTTAAATTACAAAACCTGTTACATCGTTAAAAGCTAACTAAAAACACTATCATTTTTACCCTAACACTTCAAATCAGTGTCAAGCTTTTATCAAACGTATTAAATGAGTAACCCTAAAGTTCTTCTGTTGTTAATGAAATATACTAAACCGAATTTGAATACCTTTTTGGCAAAATCACTTGTAGATTCATCTGATCAATATAAAATTTGTCAAGCAAATAAGTAACTTCTACTTTTAAGAGGCACCATTTAAAAGCAATGCGGGTTGCTGCATATCCAGCAATTAATCAACTTTACAACGATATTTCATTTAATTTCCCTTGCTGATGTTAAATCTGTGAGTACAACTGTGAACATTACTAACTTACCGCCAAGTTAAAAAATGAAAGATACAGTATGGTTCGTTCATTATGCCATGCTTGATTGCAGAAACCATGTTCAAACATAGCACCATACATAATATATCGACAGTAGTTTGCGTTTTTAACAACTCTGTATGCATTCTAATAAGTGATAGAAATTTTAACCTGCTTCTAAAGAAACATTTTCCAAATCTTCGAGTTCACAATAATTCATAATTAAATAACCATTAGATCTCGTACACGCAAACGATCAAAGCTGTGGGATAAGTCTGGACAGGCGTTGAGTCACAGGTAGCTTTGAGCCTTTTTTGAAAGATAAGCACATAAATCAGTAGTGCGCAATTTGTACATATAACGACATTTTTATTGTGCGTGGGCCCATTATACTATTGACAGTTATTATTGGAACGAGTTTGTCAAGAGTCAGGTCTTTGTTACGAGCGAGCATGTCGCAGGTTGCTTTGAAGGCTCGCATTGCAGAATAAAGAGCGAAACCTATTAATTATGTGCGCGTATGCAGCGTGCAGGAGTAAACTGCAACCAAGCATTCACTGCAACAGAACCGTGGAAATGAATTCTGCATATGATCAATACCGTCCTGCTTGCCGCAGCGCGTTCCGTTTTGTTGTACCTGAAAAATCCACGCAGCACTCGTTTCAGGCCTTCCTGAATTATTCCGTGCCACCTCGGACGGCCGGCTATAAAATCGCGACATAACTGTTAATGCCTTTGAATATCATGCAAAGCGTAGCGCAACCGCGTCTTTCTCCTGAAGCTTCCTGGCTCCAAAGCTGAAAGACTCAACAGCTTCAGATTTTGGTACAGCTGTCGTATGTGCTCGATCTGAATTCATGTACACTGAAAAATTCTCCCGATTCTGACCTAATATATACCTTCAACAAGTATATAAAATATATACAAAAGGGTAAACAGGAGCACACAGCCAAATACATATCTGCAAATTGACTTTAGAGAGGGAAGAATTCTGAAGGACTACATTTTGGCCAATCCCAATCGGAAATAAAGGTGTTCCCTTAAGAGCGTATGCAGATGCTTCTATTATTTTGTAGAATGCAATTTGAATCATGATATATTCGTGGTTGAGCTGGACTTAGAGGTATGCATAACCAAGACCAAGATGAGGCTTACCTAAGTCTTGGTAGTAACTTTGGAGATAATAGTGCAAAGCAAAGAATTCTAGTCTTGGTCTTACCAAGAAAATCGAGTTTATGAAACACCTGTGCAGTCAATAATTTCCTGGCCTATTATTTTTGTATATAATAATAATAATAATAATAATAATAATAATATTCTCTTTATTTTTAAAGTTGGCGAAGTTCGGCTAAGGCCGTTCTTCCACTTAACCAACTAATAATATAATGATATTACACAAAATAATTTTAACATGTATCGCACAAGGATATAAACATATAAACTAAAATTCAAAATTAGAGTGCTTCTAACGTTTTGGAAGTTATAACCAGAAAAAGGGTTGTTACATGAAAGAATCAGAAACGCAGCCATTAGTATTTTTCTAGCTGCACTAGCTACACAGTTAAATAGCAAAACAGCTAAAGGGATTAGTAGTACAATTAGATATTTTGGTAGTGACCTCTTGCCACGCTCGACTTGGAAATTACAGACTCCATTACAAAATTATAACGTCACTAACACCCAGCTTCCCTTCTTGAACCTCCGATATCGTCTTGGTGTTGTGAATACCGAATCAAACAAGGCTCTTAGACAAGATGGAGATTAGTCTTGGGGTTCTCGACAACAAGGCGATTATTCTATTATTTCAAATTTGCGTCTTCGTGTTTCAACGTGTAAATCCTAACGAGGGCCAAGAATCGTGATATAGTCTTGGTGATGTCGGCAGCGGTCTTAGTTTTACCCTAGTCTAGGATCTTATCACGAAAATCAAGACAGGGCAGCGACAACAACAAGACCAGTCGCAAATAAAGAATATTTCTACGATTTTTATTTTGAAATGTGTGTTCTTCTTGAGCCTTTAAATCATAACGAAGGCCCAGACTCGTAGTATCGTCTTAGTCTTGTCGGTAGAAATTCTTGCCTTGTCTTGGTCTCAAAGATTCAATGTTGGTCGTAGATTTTATCGAAAAAAGATCGAGATTAGTTTTGGGGTTCTCGAAAACAAGGAGGTTTTTTTATTATTTTAAATTTGCTTCTTCGATTTTTAACGTGTAGATTCTACCGAGGGCCAAGAATCGTGATATAGTCTTGGTGATGTCGGCAGCGATCTTAGTTTTGCCTTAGTCTAGGATCTTATCACGAAAATCAAGACAGAGCAGCTACAACAACAAGACCAGTCGCAAATAAAGAATATTTCTACGATTTTTATTTTGAAATTTGTGTTCTTCTTGAGCCTTTAAATCATAACGAAGGCCCAGACTCGTAGTATCGTCTTAGTCTTGTCTGTAGCAATTCTTGCCTTGTCTTGGTCTCAAAGATTCAATGTTGGTCGTAGATTTTATCGAAAAAAGATCGAGATTAGTTTTGGGGTTCTCGAAAATAAGGAGGTTTTTTTATTATTTTAAATTTGCTTTTTCGATTTTTAACGTGTAGATTCTACCGAGGACCAAGAATCGTGATATAGTCTTGGTGATGTCGGCAGCGATCTTAGTCTTGCCTTAGTCTAGGATCTTATCACGAAAATCAAGACAGGGCAGCGACAACAGCAAGACTAGTCGCAAATACAGAATATTCGTACTATCATCTTAGTCTTGTGAGTAGCAAGTTAGCCTTGTCTTGGGCCCAACATTTCAATGTTGGTCTTAGATTTTATTGCAAAAATCAAGACAGGCCTTAGATAAGAACAAGATTAGTCTTGAAATGTCGCAAACAAAAATATTTTTCTATTATTACAAATTTGTGTTTTAGTTCTTCAACGTTTAAATTCTAACCAAGACCAAGACTCGTGATTATTTTGGTGTTGTTGGTAGCGACCATAGTCTTCTCCTGGTCTCAAAGTTTCAGCCTTGGTCTCGAGGTTATCTCGAAAATCAAGACAGGGCTAAGACAAGAAAAACTAGTTTGAGGTCTCTCAAACAAAGAGATTTTTCTGTAATTTCTAGTTTTTAATTGTGTGTTCTTTTTCTTTAAACTTTAAATCCTAACGAAGGTCAAGCCTCATGGCATCATCTGTATCAACTTTAGTCTTGTGTCGGTCTCCAAAATTGATTCTTGGTCTTGGGCTTAGTATCAAAATTAACAACCATAGAAGATAAAGACTAGTCTGGGGGTCTCACATACTACTAACTGGATTAAAGGAGAGAATTTCGTATGTTTTAATTCTTAACGAAAACCAAGACTGGTGGTATCGTCTTGATGTAGTATGCAGCGACGCTAGTCTTGTTCTAATCTTAAAAGTTTCAGCCTTGGGCTTGGATTTTATCTCAAAATCCAATCAAAGCATCGACAAGATCAAGACTAGTCTTGACTTATATAAAAGAAGAGAGATTGTCTACAATTCTTGTTTTCTTTAATTCAAATTCTTCTTCTTGTGACCATTAAATTGACGAAGGCCAAGAGCCGCCATGGTGCTGTCGGTAGCGCTTTTAGTCTCGCCCTGGTCTCAAAGTTTCAGTCTTGGTCTACGATTTCCTTCGAAAATCAACACGGCCCAGACAAGATCAAGACTAGTCTTGAGGTTGCGGAAACAGAGATTCTTCTAGAATTTATTTTGTCATAATTTGTGTATTTATTCTTAAACTTTTAACTCTTAACAAAGACCAAGACTGTTGAGTTCGCCTTGGTGTTGTCAGTAGCGACTTTAGTCTTGCTTTGGTCTCAAGGTTTCAATCTTGGTCTTGGATCTTATTCAAAAATCAAGACATGGGTTTAACAAGATCAAGACTAGCTTTCAGGTCTCAAAAACAGAGGGTATTACTATAATTTATGTTGTCAGAATATGTGTTTTTATTCTTAAACTTTTAACTCTTAACGAAGACCAAGACTTATAAGTTTGACTTGGTGTTTTCGGTAGCGACCGTATTGTCTTAGTCTCAAGGTTGCAGTTTTGGTCTTGGATCTTATTAAAAAATCCAGATATGGATTGGACAAGATCAAGACTAGCTCTAGGGTCTCGCAAACCAATATTTTTGGTATAATTGTTGTTATAATTTGTATTTTTCTTTTTGAACTCTTAACTAGCGAAAACCAAGACACATGATTTCGTCTTGGTGTTGTCAGTAGCGACCTTAGTCTTGTCTTGGTGTCAAGGTTTCAGTTTTGGCCTTTGATCTCATTTTTGTAATATGTATTTTTCTTTTTAAACCTTCAAATTCTAATGAATACCAAGATTCCTGTTATCGTCTTGGTATTGTCAGTAGCGACCTTAGTCTTCTCTTGGCATTAAGGTATTGTTCTTCGAATTTATTCGAAGATCAAATCATAGTTTGGCCATGATCAGGACTAGCTTTAAGGTCTCCAAAATAAAGAGGTGTGTTGTATAATTTAAGTTTTTTTTAGTTTATGCTTTTCTTCTCGAACCTTTCAATTTTAAGAAAGACCAAGACTCGTGGCGTCGTCTTGTTCTTGCCGGTAGCTATCTTAGCGTTGTCTTAAGACTTTCGTAGACCATATCAAGAGTAGCCTTAAGACCTCGCAAGAAAAAGCATTTTCTATTATTTCTGTTTTTAACTTTACGTTTTTGTTTTTGAAACTTTACATCCTGACGAAGACAAGATTAGTGGTATCGTCTTGGTTTTGTCAGTACCAACCTTAGTCTTGTCTTGGTCTCAAAGTTTCAGTTCTGGCCTTGGGCTCTCAAATTGACACCTATAAAAAATCAAGACTGGTCTTGAGATCTAACACACTGCGAATTGAATTAAAAGAGATAATTTAGTATTTTAGTATTTTTGTACAATCATATTGGTAAAAATAGCACCACCAACCTTATCACACGAATGCTGACCTGCAGGCAGGACGCCTCCGACGAGAACAAATAGGGCAAGGTTCCCACCGAGATCTCCGTATTTGCTCAGCCCGCTTGTTGGTTTTAAATGGCTAGGCAATGCTAACGTTCTATTTACATGCATGATGAAACGGTAATTTTTCTCCGTGACGGCCCTTGATATATGTGAGCGTTAATATTATGTATTACCGCTAATTTAAATGGATAAACTATGCTCCGACTCGCTGCCAAATTACTTACTTCCTCCCAAATTAATGCGCGAGGCAGGACTTCGCTCCTTGTCAATCGTGGGACTCAAATTGATTTCGGTCGCAAGACGGGCTTCGGAAGGGGATCATTAGCATCCTGATTGTGCCCAATGGCGAATAACACAAATGCGTTTCAAGACTAAGCTGGAATCGCATTGAAAGTCTATATGAAACTAAAGTATTCTACGTTGCTTCCTGTTTTCATTATAAGCCTAGGCAACCATATACTGTTCCTGGAAAAAAATCTAGTTCTCACTTGTAGGGTTCATTTCAATATTAATAAATATCGAAACTGATAATGTTTGCACCTCAATTTTAGAGATTTGGCAATTAAAAAAAACATCAAACATAATTTACGAAGCTGAAATACAATACAGTAACATTTATAATAAAAATCTTCCATAAGCGATATGGTTAAAAGCTTAATTAATCAAAGTCGTTCATCGTTCGTCATAATTATCTAGAAGTATGTAACTGTGGAAAGATTAATCGCATGAAAGAAAGTTCTATGTCTAAATCTTCTCTGTATATCTTTATCGCTAGGAATAATTGCTGTAATAACAGCCAGAAGTAAAACTGCTCTAGTGCCCAATTACTAATCAATTTTAAGAGCTGCCCCAGATTTTGTATTCCGATCTCTGCAATTAACATTCCTTTCTGGTGTTACATTATTACACTGCTTAACGACATTTTCACTCTGCCTTATCTACAGAACTACTTTGTTTTTTTTAATTGTATAATGAGGACTTGTTGGATCTTTTGCTAAATTAGACATATTGAAACGTCACTTGACCTGGCCCGGGAACATTTCAGGCATTAGACAGGAGACATCTAGCTGTTATTACTTTAAACTATTTGAAAAATTAATATTTGCAATTTCTGTAAAAACCACAAAACATTTATTGTTAAATTGCATTTGCCAATTATGGCCTTTAGTACTAATAATCATTATTGGCTTCAGTTTTAGCCATAACAGGTTTTCTCTTTAAAGCATTAAGCTCATATAAAAAATATTAGAAACGAGATTTATTGCAGTCCCTTAGCTATAAGACCGATCTTTTAATTGCAAATTTCAGTAGTCGCATTTGCAAGTCTGGTTTCCTCCTTCGAATTCGGAAGTTTTTATGCCCGGCCTGGAAACAGCTGCGAACTTTAACCATTAATCTTTGGGCTCATTGTGCGCCGCATTCAGTCGTGCAGATTGCGATTATTAGCGAAATTCCGTTATAAATAATAATTTTGATTGCAACCCGGTATTTGAAAGCGCAGAATAACCGCTTTAAATTATACGAGCTCAAAGCTGCCCGCAGCTGAAAACCTCGTTATTGTGAATAGGATTCTGCATCGCTGAATCCTTAATATTCGCACTTTTAATAGCAAACCACACGGCGGGCAGGACGATAATTCGTACAATATAACAATACGAACGTTTCAGCGTTGCTGGGGCCGCGAGAAAAACTAATGTTTATTTCGAATGTGGGTGGCATACAGCGCTGTCGTATAATGGGACTATTTTCCTGGTGTAATAAATTACGAGCTCCGCCGCATTTCTCGCTGACAACGCGTCCTTAGCGGTTTCGTCGGGTCGTCTTCGAAGGCTCTCTGCTCCCATTGAAGGTGGGAAGGATTTTAGTTCTGCATTTACGTTTTAATTGCCTTCAAACGATTAAATTACTATCGCTCTGCGACTAATCCTTATCGGCTGCGATTCAAATTTAGCACCCTTTAGACAACCAAGCAATTAGTTCAAGTCGCCGACTTAATTGGTTGAACTACCACAGCTGAGCAAAGAAAATTATGAAATGGAAAACTGGAAAGAAGACTTCGGGACGATAATGTTGCATGGCAGAAACCAAGAGAAATCGTTCAGTTTTTGGGGTTAAGCTTGCTTGAATTCTGGAATCCAAGATTACCAGATAAAATATCAAGCTTTGTTTTTGAAAAATATTGCCAAGGAAGCTGTAGCCGTAGGACAATAGATACATACAAAGACACTACAGGAAGAAGGGTTGGATTTCATCAGTCCAGACAACAACTGAATATTTGAATTTAAGTTAAGTCAGCTTACAAAGAAAATCTTACTGGAACTGCATCGTCACTGCATGAAAGTAAATACAGAATAGCCGCTTTCATATAATTCGCTGAAATATGTCTACAAACAACGGCTCCACCTCTTTTTAAAGTAGGGTGATTTTTAATACTACCAAAAAATCACCTCGGCCGTTTTACACCTATTGGTATCAAAATAAAGGTTTTATATAAAATTTGGTAGTTTTTAATGAAGGCTGTTTAGAACTGTGTCATGTATAGTCGAGCGATTGAATAATACATTATTCTCTAACAAATTAGTCAGATTAAATTCAATTTTCAGATAGAAAGCTGTTTGGAAGTCTTTCATGTAGACCCAATCGGCTGAACAAGAATATCATGCACTATTTTAAACCAAAGAGAACAGATTAAAATAAGTTTCCAATTCTTTAAAAAATAGAGAGGCTGTTTGGAAGTTTCTCATGTACCAACAATCGATTGAGCATTAAACAGTAATATACTATTTTATAGTAAATATGAGAAATAAAATGAACTTGAAACTTCTACATGTAAAAACTGTTTAAAGTGTCCCACAGAGATTATGTTTTCGTCTAGATATTTAAAAAACATTCTTTTATGCTGCAATCGACTAAATAATTGATTTTGAACTTTAAACTAGAAAAAATGGAAGTGTCTCATATATCACCAAACGGTTGAACAGCAATATATGATTTTGAAAATGGCAGATAAAAAAAATTTTAAACTTCTGAATGCCAAAACTGTTTTATGGTGTCTCATATAGCATACATAGGGCGGATTAGGCAGATAAAATTAATTTTGAACTTCTGGAAGTTCTTCTTGTATCAGCTAGCAGCAACATTTGAACTGTTTGGTATCAAAACTGTTTTATAGTGTCTCAACATAGGTTGAACTAGGCAGATCATATCAATTTTGAAATTCTAAATTGAAAGTGTCTCATATCAGCTAGCGTTTGCCCAGTAATATATCAAGTTGTAACTGATCGGTGAAATAAAATAAACTTTAAACGTTTGGACGTCAAAACTGTTTGATAATGCCTCATGTTGCATACATAAATTCAATTAGACAGATAGAATCAGTTTTCAACTTTTAAACTGGAAGTGTCTCTTGTAGCAGCTAGCGGCTAGCCAGTAATACTTCCAATTTGTAACCGTTGAGTGAAATAAAGCAAGATTTGAACTTTTGAGTGTCAAAACTGTTTAGTGTCTCATGTAGCATACATAGGTGGAATTGGGCATATAAAATCAATTTTGAACTTATAAAGTGAAATTGTCGTTTGTATCAGCTAGCGACTGACCAGTAATACGTCAATTTCTAACCGACGAGTAAAATAAAACAAACTTTGTGTGTATATATTACAACCATTTTATACTGTCTCATGTAGCATACGGCTGAATTAGGCAGATAAAATCAATTTTGAACTTCTAAATTGGAAGTGTCTCTTGTATCAGCTAGTGGATAACCAGTGATGCATCAATGTGTAAAAGATGTAAGAAATAAAATAAACTTAAAGCTCTTGGATGTTAAAACCGTTTTATAGTGTCTCTTGTAGCATATATAGGTTAAATTAGACAAATAAAATTTATTTTGAAGGTTTAAACTGGAAATGTTTCTTGTATTAACTAGCGGCTGAACTGTAATAGATCAGTTTGTAGCCTATGAGTAATAAAATAAGCTTTGACGTTTTGGCTGCTAAAATTGATTTAAGGGTCCCACGTAGCATACATAGGTTGAATTAGGTCGATTAAATCAATTTTGAACTTTTAAATTGGAAGTGTCTATTGTATCAGCTAGCGACTGACCAGTAATACATCAATTTCTACTAGATGGGTAAAATAAAATAAACTTCGAAGTTTTTGGATATCAAATCTGTTCTTTAGTGTCTAGTGTAGCATATAAAGGTATATTTAGGCAGATGAAATCAATTTTGAACTTCGAAATTGGAAGTGTCTATTGTATCAGCTAGCGACTGACCAGTAATACATCAATTTGTACTAGATGGGTAAAATAAAATAAACTTTGAAGTTTTTAGATATCAAATCTTTTCTTTAGTGTCTAATGTAGCATATAAAGGTATATTTAGACAGATGAAATCAATTTTGAACTTTTAAATTGGAAGTGTCTATTGTATCAGCTAGCGACTGACCATTGATACATCAATTTGTACTAGATGGGTAAAATAAAATAAACTTTGAAGTTTTTGGATATCAAATCTGTTCTTTAGTGTCTAATGTAGCATATAAAGGTATATTTAGGCAGATGAAATCAATTTTGAACTCCGAAATTGGAAGTGTCTCTTGTATCTAGAATTTATAATTAGTAATACTAAAACAGTCAATTAGCCGTAAAGCTAAATGCATTTTCAAGCAAAAAGACTAATCCTGTCTGCAGTAATTTCAATTAAAGTTTAATAATTGTTAAAATTTCAAGCACGAATAAATACACTAATTCTAATTTGTTATCCCACACTGCACTGTGGTTTGAAAAATTCGAAACGTATAACGTACACTTCTGTAAACGCCCAATTTATAAGCTAATGAGGCACTACCTGCAGCAATCATTGCCAGCAAATCTGTCACCGCCAAATCCGAAGCCTCTGCGACGAGGCAATTCTGCAGGTCCGAAATCGGTGGGCGCTTTCCCACCGTCCCACCGCCGGCAAGCCCGGTGTCTAATGAAGTTTACGGCGACCCAGGCGAACAATCGCATTATTAATAACCCATTTGTTGGATCAGCGTGCAATAACTGATCGAGTATAAAACCATTATCATGAACAATGCGCGTTCTGATTATTTATGATGCGATTTTTATGAATGGCGAAAATCTGACACGAAGGATGACAGAGCAAGTGCTCCTCCCACGGCTCGACCTAACAGTACTGGCTTTGTTTTCGCTGGTACGACACTGCATAGATACCTATCTATTAAATATCTGCTATATGTTTCCTGTACACGGAGCTGCGGCCCCGCTGCTTGCATAATAAACGGTTTGATCAGTTTGCACAATATGCTCCGGACGCAACTATTTCAAGCAAACGTGCTTTACGAGGTTCCTGTGGAAATTGGAAAAACTGAGTGAGCCCTTGCTAAGACTGCCTTTATTCTTTGATATTCTTGGCATTGCAATTCCATAGTTGTACAATCTAGCAGAGAGGGAACGAAATAATACAGATCAATAATTAATAGAAACTGCAATTGGAAAAAATTAGTATAATCCAAAAATTCAATTAATCTGTAAGATTCTTAAGCAAACGGTGCTTAATCAATTATTAAATATTATTTAAAGCCTACCCAATAAAAGCTTGATCAATAATTATGCAAATTACGTTTAATTAAATTAAACGAAGTCTAAATTAATTGGTAATGGTTCATTTTGGTATATACTTTGTTTAAATAACCATACTAAATATTATAATCATTTATAATCATTAAAATCACGGCCAACTCAGAACTACCTGCAGCAATCTGTACAATTTCACTAAATAGGAAATTATGTTAAAGTTTTTCCTTTAATGGCTTTAGAATTCATTATGTTTATGTATAAATAGGAAGTAAGGTTAGACACCTGTGTCACTTGACAAATTGATTACAACAATTTTCAACTAAATGGCGTTTAATTAATTTTGGAATATTAGCTTAGAAGCCATGGACTATAAAACCTTGAAGCCTAAACTTACATTAATTAGCAATTATGTAAATAATATTTGGGAAATTATATCAGGTCTATAGTAGCTCTAAATTGCTTTGTTGCATTTTGTGATTACTACTTTAGAACAATAAAGATTGACAAAAACGCTGTTTGGCAGTTTAGAAAAAAATTAGCAGATATTTAAAATTGCATGGAAAATGTCGCCGTAACGGTTATCTGACATTAACTTTTACTTAAAGAATTATTCAATAGGACAAGAACGTCCCAATACAGTTATACTTGTTGCAGACAGGAAACTTTCTAACATTCTTCGGGGAGTGTTGAAAGTCGCAGCATTTTGAATCTGCTTGAGATTCGTACTAGAAAAACACTTAAATTTTACAAATTATAAAATTACATACTATAATTTGCTGGGTTAAGGACGCGGCCCCGCGATTTGCATAGTTTGTGGGCCGTCCTCAAGAGCGACATTAAATATGTATCTCTTAACAGCGTTTCTGAAAGCCCATTGAATTTTGCTACCACACAACTAATTTGCTCGAAATATCAGCCGCGTAATCCCATTTAAACCAGCGCAACTTGTCGCCAATCCGCGAAGCCTTTGTCCGTTAGAACTCAAAAATTTGAATATGGGTAGCTCCAGTACGCAGAACTCCTACTTTTCGGCCCGTTTGATACGATCTGGAATTATTTTAACAAACGCGGAAGCACTTGCTTCTGTTTATAATATAAAGTTAATTTATTGCTACGACAGCCTTGCTATGATTGACAAGCAGCGTTAATCTGCGGTTTCGGTGTGTTATTAGCCCACTAACAAGCCCTGCTCTACTTTTGCAGTTTTAGAACTAAAAAATAACCATTTCCAACGACGTTTCAATTTTAGTACCACTTTTAGGAAAATTATCACCCTTTCAACATTTATAATAACTATAAGCATTGGGGATTGACTAATTATTTCAGTTATTTTTTTTACAAAGGCCACTAAAATGCGGATATACTTCTCCTAAAATAAATCGTTTTTTACAGAATTCATAATTACATTCCGATAGCAATCTGTAATACATAACTTGAATAATGACAGATATGAAAGTACGTTTAAACGTAAAATCCTTTCGAATTAATGGAATTTGTTATTGCTCCAAGGATTTGTGCCGTTTATCCCAGTTGCGCTGCTATCTCAGTACCATCGTTGACATCTCTTTGATTCAATAAAAAACAACCAAGCTTGTTTAATGAAGAAAAACCAAGAAAATAAATTAGCTTTTTTCATTTTTTCATGATTGAACCATGAGTCCACTAGTGTCGAATTTGGAAAAACCTGCGGCTGTTGCCCTTCAAGGAACACTCAAGCCGGCACGTTGCGTATAAATTAAATAAAGTTGGAGCATTTACAGCGGCACTAAATCAAAGCCGCGGCAAAGAATCGTCCTATTACTCGTTGCGAGCCTATCGCTATCATAAACAAATAGATTGTTTCTATGTAAGCACTGACAGTTGCAGGAACCTGGCAAGCGATAAAACCAAGCCGTACGATGCTGGAAATTGATTTTGCTCGCCTGGACGAAGGCACAATGCCAACATAAATTACTGCAATCGCGTCTTAAGTTCCTGAAAATTGCATAAACCCCGCCATTGTCTGCGAATCGCCGATTTCACGCTGCAGGCGCTGTTTCCGCGGCGCTAATAGAAACGTAACCGCGAAAACGTCCCAGTGGGCATCTGGGGTGCTTTCCGACTCCGCAGAAGCCAGGAATGCGTTCTTGGTAGCTCATTGATAGCCTGCGCGAAAGTAATTTGATTGAAACTTATTCTCGGAAATGTTATCAAACGGCACAGCTGACAATCCTTAGATTTATTGCAATTTTATTGTTGCTGAATCTATGAGAACTGGAAGCTACCATGAGTCGCTTTCCTCAGCATCCCACTGGCAAAGATTGCGAAGTTAAGGGATATCAATCAGTAATGAGCTATTGAAATGTGTAGAGTAGAAATGGATTGTTTCATAGAATTACTGATTACACGAACAACAAAGCTTGAAGAACCTATTCCCGACTTCATGAAAGCTATGATTAATCAAACGTCTTAGAAGATAAACAGAAAGAGGAAAAATTCAGTCATGCATACTGGCAAGTTTTATGTGAATTTCAAGACTAGCCAAGAGTTGGACATTTTAGCGAAGGGCCCTAAGGAGATTAGTGATGACATTGTAAACATAAAGAATGAAAAACAAAATATATAAAACATACCTAACATCAAAAGAAGAAACG
This sequence comes from Agriotes lineatus, assembly GCA_940337035.1. NCBI lineage: Eukaryota > Metazoa > Arthropoda > Insecta > Coleoptera > Elateridae > Agriotes > Agriotes lineatus. The sequence goes on along the minus strand of OW679197.1, from coordinate 58,456,939 downwards.
ATAAAAGACGAATAGAAACCAAGCAACTGATACCATATATGGACATGTTAGAAATATGGCGCCTGATAGAATACCTACTATATATAATTATGCAAAAGTAGATGCAAAAAGGAAAACGAAAGACAGGCCTCAGATGAACTGAAAATACGAGAAATAATACAAAGAAAACTAATACCAGAAAAGGCTTCGCTTATCAAGAAGAATGGTAAATATTTTCAAGAAATTTCACATTTTAGTGTTTGTAGCTACGCGATTAAAGTTTGCTTATTTATTTATTTTTGTACTCAGCCAACAGCCGTTAGGCCAATTATAGGCGTCGCTATACATTTTATGGGGACTTCCAACCCCACTAACGACTGTCATGATGTTATTATGACATCCGGGACCAACTATTTTTGTGGCAGCCGTACCATGAGGCGCCTAGAGAAGCAGCATATCCAAGTTCTTACCAGAAAGAACGTTGCTTAACTCTACTGATCTTACGTGGACGCTTGTTCAAGCTATACCACCCGGGACCCACCAGTTGCATCTTTATGAAGACACATAGAAACTAAATTCGTTGTTAAAGCTCTGAAGTTAGTTAACTATGTAGTATATCGGGTGTCTCAAAGTGTGACATACTAAAATAACAGTTTGATTTTCAAAGATATCGAAACACATTAAATACAAAAAGCTGTAGTTGACGAATTAATCTGTAATTAAATCCCTATGATAATTTTCAATAACAAGTCGCTTGAATCATGTGAGTTTATGACTTGAAACGCCACTATTGCTTCTAAATTCTGTTTCCGTGAAGAAAGAAACACCACCTACCCGAAATGACTCAGTAAAATTATCAATCATGAAGAGTTAAGTGTCAACATTAGGCAAAGTAGAAGCATAAGAGCTGAGTATCAACATCAGGTAAAATAGGAGCATACGAGATGAGTATCACGATCAAGTAAAATAAAAGGATCAAAATTAAGTATCAACATCAGGTAAAGTATTAAGTAATGTACAAGTTTGTAGCGTTTTAGGTTTCTTCAACTCCAAACCACTAGATTTCTTCAAGCACGTAATCGAGAAACTGCCAGAACGTTGCGCGTCAATCCTAAACAATGCATTAGATGATACTATTGATTAGTTTATATACTTTGTATACTTAAAAATATTTTAAATTTAATGAAAGCGCTAAAAATGTATGCATCAACAGCTGTGTATCAATACCAGGGATAGTAAAAAAAAGAATTGAGTATCAATATCAGAAAAAGTGGAAGTAAAAAAACTGAGTATCAACATTATCTAAACTATTAGGTTAATAAATGAGTTGGTTTCTTTAACTCCACGCCACCGGATTTCTTCAGGTGTGAAATAAATAACTACAGGAATATTACGGGCCAATCGCAAAAAATACAGGAGAATAAATTATTGATCAGTTTATGTATGTTGATTATTTAAAAAAAAATTAAAGCTGATAAAACTCTTACGAGTTTATTTATCAACTCGAAATGAGCATAAGAGCGGACTATCAACATCTATTAGGCATAGTACGAACATAGAGCTGAGTATCAAGATTAGGTAAAGTAGAGGCATAGAGTAGCTACATCTATCAGGCAGAAAGGAGGATAAGACGTGAGTATCAACAATGGGAAAAGTAGGGCCTTAATATCTGAGTATCAAAACTAGGCACAAACACACAGCTCAAAGCTGAGTATCAAAATATCAGGTAAAGTAGAAGCTTAAGAGTTGTGTAGCAACATCAAGCACTGAGTATCAACATTAGGCAACGTAGAAGCTCAAGATCCACATCAGACACAGAGCTAAGTATCAAAATATATCAGGTAAAGTAGGAGCCTATAAGAGTTGTGTAGCAACATCAAACCATGTAGAAGCCTACGAACTAAGTATCAACATTAGGCACAATAAGAGCTTAAGATCTAAGCATCAAGATTAGGCAAAAAGGATAATAACATATATCAGGTAAAGTAGAAGATTAAAAAATGCTCAGCAAAATCAGTTAAAGTAGGAGCTTAGATCTGAATATCAACATCAGGTACCCTCAGGTGAAAGTCGGAGCATAAAAACTGAGTATCAACATCTAAAGTATTATGTTGATGCATAAGTTCGTAGTGTTTTTGGCTTGTTCAACTCCAAACCACCGGATTTCTTTAGGTGTGGAATTAAAAACTGCCAGAACGTTACGGGTCAATTGCACATACAGCAGAATAGATTGTTGGTCAGTTTATGAATTTTGATTATTTTAAAACATATTTTTTAATTTTAATATAACTCCTACGAGTTTGTTCATCAACTCTAGATGAGCATAAGAGTTGAGTATCAACATCAATTAGGAAAAGTAGAAGCATAGAATCTGAGTACCAACATCAGGCAAAGTAGGAGCATAAGAGCTGAGTAGCTAAATCTATCAAACAACTTAGAACGATAAGAGGTGAGTATCAACATTAGGCAAAGTAGGACCTTAAGATCTGAGTATCAACAGCAGGCGCACACACACACAGATCAAATGTAAGTATCAACATATCAGGTAAAGTAGGAGCTTAAGAGTTATGCAGCAACATCGAGCAAAGTAGGAGCGTAAGCACTGAGTATCAACATTAGGCAACGTAGGAGCTTAAGATCTGAGTGTGAACATCAGGCATAGAGCGAAGAGCTAAGTATCAAAATATATCAGGTAAAGTAGGAACGTAAGAGTTGTGTTGCAACATCAAGCAATGTAGGAGCATACGAACTATCAAGATTAGGCATAATAAAAGCTTAAGATCTGAGTATCAACACCAGTCAAAAAGCATAATAACTAAGTATCAAAAGATATCATGTGAAGTAGAAGATAAAGAGTTGCATTGCCAAATCAGTCAAAGTATCAACATCAGGTAAAATCCGAGCATAAACACTGACTATCAACATCTAAAGTATTAGGTTGATGCATAAGTTCACAGCATTTTTAGCTTCGTCAACACCAAACTAACGGATTTCTTCAGAAGTGGAGTCAAAAAACTGCCAGAAGATTGCGGCTTAACCGTAAACAATGCAGAAGTATATATTATCGATTGGTTTATGTGTGTTAGTTACTTTTTTTTAAATTTAAATTTCGTAAGTACTAGAAATGTACGCATCAACCCAACAGGAGCACGGCAGTTGTGTACTAATATCAGGTAAAATATGTACATAAGGGCTGAGAATCAATATCAAGCAAAGTAAAAGGCTTAAATAATTCAGTATCATTATCAGACAAAATAAAACCGCAAGAGTTGAGAATTAACACCAGGTAAAGTAGGAGCACAGAGTAGCTACATTTATCAGGCTGACTAGGAGGATAAGAGATGAATATCAACATTAGGCAGTGTAGGAGCTTAAGATGTGAGTATCAACATCAGGCACAGAGCTAAGAACTAAGTTAATTTAATTTTTAATTTAATGTAATAAAAGTGCTAAAAATTCACGCATCAACCCAACAGGAGCATGACAGCTGTGTACTAACATCAGGTAAAATATGAACATAAGAACTGAGTATCTATATCAGGCAAAGTAAGAGCCCAAGAGCTGAGATGCAACATCAGGCAAAGTAGGACCATATGAGCTGAGTATCAACATCTAATGTATTTAGCATGCGCTTGTAATGTTTTTGGCTTCTTCACCTCCACACCACCCGAACTTTTTAGATGCGGAAAACTGCCAAACCTTTGTTCATTTAAATAACAAAATTTAAATTTAATAAAAACGCTATGAGTTTATACATCGACCCAAAAGGAGCATAAGAGTTGAATAGCAACATCAGGCAAAGTAAGAGCTGAGTATCAACATCTATTAAACAAAGCAAGAGCTTCAGAGTTAAGTAGCAACTTCCTTCAAAGTGGAAGCATAAGAGCTGATTATCAACTTCTATCAAGTAAAGTAGTGGCTTTAAGAGTTGAGTATTTACATCGGGCAAAGTAGGTGCATAAGAGCTGAGTATCAAGATCTATCAGGCAAAGTAGGAGCATAAGAAAACGCAGGTTCAATTGCACGATATCCTACGTTAGAAAAAAGAGACGATGTTCAGAGGTTATTTACAACAATTCCATATACTTTAGATCTCTTTCTTATATATTGGAATTTCAGATTTATTTCCTGTGTCCCTACATTCAGCTTCTTCAAACACTTCCCTGTTCGCTTCTACATTTTTTGTGCAATTGCTACCTGTGACAGCATTGCCTATTAGAAATTTTAGTCCCCTGTGACGATACATTTACAGAATGGCAGACAAAATCCGTCAAATCATTGTTTCAAGCATGGCTACGAACATCTAACAGTTCGGCGAAGCCTAAGAACAGTTCCTCTAATCAGCTCCACATAGTGTAGGCCCAGGCAGCATGATTTGTGCCCAAGTCGAATTCTAATTTTATACCACATAACTTACGTGAAATTCGAGTTCTATTTTAGACGTTGGCCTATTCGGAAACTATAAACGCAACATTAAAGCCGCTCCCGCTGTTTTATAGACAACCGCATCCCGCACAGCATTCATTGGAACATTTTTTCGTAACTGTTATAACGACAGGTTTATAAACAAAATTAGTTTATTGTTGCCTGTGCCGCCGTTCGCGCGTCTCCAAACTGGCGTTTAGGGCTGCTGGATATCGCAACCGACGTTGCACAAGCTGAGACCACTAATTTCTACTGTTTGATAGACTTGTGGAATAAGTGAGGTTATAGCATCGACAAAGTGTGAAGTGATAGTAGTAAATGCAGTAATGTAATATGAATTTGAAGTTTGATGAATGTAAGTAGGTAGAGGTTTTGGATAAATGCTACATGTTCAATGTAATACCAACAACGGTTTAATTATTTGAATCAACTGTCACTTTGACATTTCACTGGTTGCGCCTGCGCATTGACTGGAGTCTAGGCACTTATCGCCACCTATACAATGTAGGACTAGGGCATAGTAACCTTAGCTAAAATCACTGTTGAAACCGAATATGCAATGTGAAACGACTCCTGGATTTTTGCAAATAAACGAAACGTGGGACACGCAATTTATTTCGGCTCCATTATAGCCGGGGTGTCCTGCTTGGCACCTCGATAAGTAACTGTAGCAAGGATTCCTGGGCTATCTCGCCGCAGATAAGTTTTTATTATTGGACAAGTTTTGGAAATTAACGCCTGGCATCTGTTATTAAAGACGGGCATGGGACATTTAAATTCAATATTATACACAGGTGTGAGGGAACTTGTTCCGATGCGATTAAAACGGAAAATTGCCGCTATTTTTCTATGGCATAATTAATTCATTTGAATATAAAAGCATTTATCGGGACATGGCGGGTCGGGCCTGGCGTTTGATTCGTGCTTTTGTTAATTGAGTTGTTTTATGTAAATGGCGAATCGATCGGCGTCGCGTCCCGCGGTTATTGATCGATATAATTTCGAGAAATCCGAAAAGCGATAACGCGGCCGCATTGTGGGCCCGGGAGGAGAGCTTTTTAAATATATTAATTTAACATGCCATAAACGTCACTCATCAGTATTAAATATGCTATAAAATGATATAAATGTATCTATACCTCCGTCAATGCTCGGCCTCCTGCAACGTTTTGTCATAGATTCGCTTTAAGAAGCATTTAAATAATTTCTGGCGGCATAAATGTTTGGCCTCAGCGATTTGTTTCAAACGTATTTATCCGCGATTTGGCTTCGTTTTGAGATTAATAAAATATTTTGGATTCCTGTTTTCGTAGCCGTTATTGATCATTAACATGCTAATTTATTTGTCAACTTAATTATAGAATTTGCTGGTTATTTTTCAATTTACTGTAGAATTGCGAAAAGCACGCAAGGTCAATAGCAGTATCCCAAGCAGCTCTCAAGGTTAAGTGGCGTTTTATGGCCCTGTTTTATGCACTTATTAGTATTCTACCGGGAGATTAATTTTAATTTAAGAGATTGCTGTAATTTCTCTAATATTCACCTTGCTACAATTACTTTAAGCGACTGGCAAGCTAAGGAAATTATTTATTTACAGCAAACACCATCGTTATGTCTGCTATCATATCACACCTTCCCATGGTAGTAATTTAAACTTGTAAAGTATAAAGCCCTAAATTGTATTGCAAAATTTAAACATTTCTTTACATAAGCACCCCATCGGATAGTGACATCTTAAGTAAGCAGATAATATAAATATCCTGTTATTTGGGCAAGTTATCCAGCCTAGACGCAGAAGCTCGGAAGCCGTCTTCATTTCGGAATGCAGATCGGGGCAATGCGCTTATGCAAATACACCGCCGAGGCCGTAAAATTAGCAGATTAACATTAAAGAACAAAAATTATTAAAAATTAAAACAAAATAATTGTGAACCTACGATAAGTAGCTGCATTTCAGGTTTAATTCCGAGTGTTCCAAGTAATTTAAATTTTCCAGCGACATCAGTGTAATCCTAAGATTAACGGCTAAATAACAAAGTGACCTGAGGGGGCTTAAAACTTCTAAGTGCCTCGCTGTCACCATATATTGTTATTTGTACGTGCCACAGAAGTATAAATAAACGTTGGATACCGCGAGAAATTTAAAAATCCCAGTTCAGTAAATAAGATGCGTTAATAATAATAATTGTCACGCCCATAATGCCTACCAGCCGGGAGCATCTGGCCGTAATACGCAGTTGCAATTAGCCGTTGCATTATTTTCCAGTGTGTCCTGTTCGTCTACAAATAGTGCATCGCCGGGTTTGGCCGAAGTCACTAAAACTTCCAAATAAAACAACCAGCAAATTACCAAAAGTAAAAGCTTGTTTTAGTTGACACATTAATCTTACCCGCAATAATTTACGGAAATGTCAAATAAAACACTTTAATACCAAGGCTTAATTAATTTAAATAACAGAACAGGTACACATTTTCGAAAAAAAGCTTTACAAACCCACTGACTGTTGTAATTTTTTTCCAATAATTATTTCTAAAAATAAAACTTGGGTATGCAATGCAAATCACACGTTATTAGTGAATTCCAATTCCCAAAGCTCTGCTGAAATTCGAGACTGCAGCGCAAGGGCAAGAACAAAGCAATTAGTCAAACAGCTAATACATTCACCGGGATTATCTCATTTGCAATTACTGTAGCTGCTATTGGTAGTGCACACACAGTATAACTAATAACAAAGCCATAAACTAACTATCATAGTGGCAATGGTTAGCCATAAAGTTTTTAAATTACTCAGGCTTGCTTACACAAATCAGAATGACCGCTGCCTGCATAAAATTGGCGAATAGCAAAAAGCACTAGTTATTATGCGAAAGGTTAATAAAAGGAACATAAATCTTAGTTCTTTCAAAATAGGAATTTTCGTCGGGGTTTTATTTATGTTTTCCTTGATTTTTAAATAAATCGAGGCTGAATTTCAATTAGAAATTTGAATTACCTATTTAAATTTATTAGTTGTGTATTCCTATTGTTTCCTTTAACTGGCAATGACGACGATTACATTTTCAGCTAATTGTCTAGATAGTTCTATAATATTCTATAATATGGAGCTTGAATGCAGCAACTCAATCTTTTATGCAGAGAATCGTAATGAACGATTTTGTCACAAAATACTTTATTTGCTATATTTTTGAAATGCAACTTCTATGCTTGCTTACATGACAGCAAACTCCGAATTTATAGGCTTGGATTAGACATTGTTCTTTTTAAGAAATCCTAAATGTTGATTTTCGTGATTTTAGAGCTATTTCACGCAATTTCCACAATTTTAATTATAATTCAGGTTTAAAGCTCTGAGCCTTTGATTGGACAGTCATTTGTTTATCGGATAAGACATGCAAATTTTCAACTTCTTCAACTGGAATATCCCCATTTATATAATTTAAAAACATATCCAAAATATTAGTCGAATTATACCTCGAAATTAACACGTTAATGCAACAAGTTTGGTAGCCTAAGGCTTTTATAACTGATTTTCTATGTAAAAAGTGTAAAAACGAATTTGGTCGTCAAGGCTTTTTATGGCATTTCGAGCTAAAGTCACAACCCCTACATAATTGGAAATAAAAACTAAACTATTGTAGACATGTCTACAATATCAGTCGAACTATACGCCGAGATTGATACATTAACTTGTCAATGTTGATAGACTAAGGTCACGTTGACTGATTTCTAATGTAAAAATCTGGTGTGATACACGCACACAACTTCCTTTTACAGTGATCTTATAATTAGCCAAAAATTTGATTTTAAATTTTTAAGCATTTGTCAAAAATTTTCAAAAATTAAAAATTTTACGAAAACGGTACAAAATAGAGTGTTAGTTCAAGAGACAAACTTTCTCTAGAATTTTAAGCTGAATTAAAAAATGTAATAATACACCGGGTGTTCTATTTAAAATAGGAGTTAATAAAAAAAATGGAAAAAAAAACAAAAGAAACCCATTTTAGAAATATTCAACTAAAAAATTACCTATCTCACATCAATACACATTAAACATGTAATCAAAATGTAAAGTTTAAAGAAAATCGTTAGAGCCGTTTTTGAAAAAATCGTAAAAAACTGAAAAATCACAAGAGTAAACACCTACTTCCGGTTATGCGATTTTATTCAAAAGCTTGCTGTCGCATCTACATAGTACACAAAACTTATATATGAAGTTTCAACGCCATACCTCTTTCCGTTTTTGAGATATTCTGTTCACAGACAGACACACAGACAGACAGACAGACAGATCAATGAAAAAAATATGTTTTTTGGAATCGGGGGACTCTAAAACGTGAAGATCTGTTGAAAACTCAATTTCGAATTTTTGGGGTGAATCAAATACTTCCTTTATTGTAAAAGGAAGTAAAAATTGTAAAGACGAACTCGGTCGTCAATCGCATTTCAAGGTAAAATCACAACCCTTACATAATTGGGAATAAAATCCGAACTATTGTGGACATCTCTGCAATATCAGTGGAATTATTTGTCGGGAGAATTTTAGTAGCCTAATGTTTCTATTGCTGATTTTCTACGTAAAATGTGTAAACTCGAATTTGGTTCCTAAGGTTTTGTATCGTATTGCAGGCTAAAATCGCCACTATTACATAATTGGGAATAAAAATTAAATTATTGCCGATATCACTAAAATATCAGTCAAATTGGGCGTTAAGATCTTTAATCGTATTTCACTTTAAAATCAGCACTCTTACATAATTGGGAATAAAAATCTAACATCTCTACAATATTAATCGAATCATACGTCGATATCAACACGCTAATGAATATATTTTGTTAGTCTAATGTTTCTATTACCAATTTTCTACGTAAAACTGTAAGGACGAATGTAGTTATTGCAGACATCTCTAAAATATTAGTCGAATTATACGTCCAGATTAACTTGTCAATGAATCAATTTTGGAGTGTAAAGTTTTTAATACTAATTTTTATATAAAAAGTATAAAGACGAATTTGGTGGTCGGGGTTTTTAATTCTGTCACGCTAAAATCTCCACCCTTGATTGGAAATTAAATTTTAATTACTGCATACATCTCGACAATATCAGTCCAGTTATACTTCGTGATTAACACGTTAACGAACAAATTTTGGTAGCTTAGGGTGATATGTATATCTAATTTTATAGTAAAAAGTGTAAAGATACATTTTTTTGTCAAGCTTTTTAATTGTACAATCACTACAATAGCCACCCTTACATAATTGGGAATCATTGTCGAACTATTACAGACATCTCTAACCGAACTATAGTTTGAGATCAACACGTTAAATAACTAATTTTGGTTCGCCTACAGTTTCTATTACTTATTTCTGATATAAAAGGTTTAAAAATGAATTTTGTTGTTAACGATTTTAATCGTATGTGACGCTAAAATCTGCACAGTTACAAAATTGGGAAACACAACTTTATTATTGCACATGGAGATTAACATGTTAACGAATCAATTTTGGTAGTTTAAGGTTTCCATTACTGATTTTCTATGTAAAAGATGTAAAGACGAATTTCATTGCCAAAGTTTTTAACCTTATCTCACACTAAAATTATAACCCCCATAATTAAGAATAAACATTTAGTTATTGCAGACATCTCTAAAATATCAGGCGAATTATACGTCCAAATTAACACGTTAATGAATCAATTTTGATAGCTTAAGGTTTTTATTACTGATTTTTGTGTAAAAAGTGTAAAGACGAATTTGGTGGATGAGGTTTTTAATTCGATATCACACTAAAATCTCCACTCTTACATGATTGGAAATAATATTAATAATTGCAGACATCTCGACAATATCAGTCTAATTATACGTCAAGAATAACACGTTCAAAATTTATTTTGGTAGCCTAAGGTTTCATTGCCTATTTTTTATGAAAAAACTATAAAGACGAATTTGATCGTCAAGGTTGTTAATCTTATATGATTTTAAAATACCATCTCTATACAATTGGATATGAACATCTAATTCTTGCAAACATCACTTCAACATTAATCCACTTATACGAGTAAATTAACATTTTAATATATAAATTTTAGTACTCTAACCTACTCAATAAGCAGTTTTATGTAAAAAACTAAAGATGTACTTCGTTGTTAAAGTGACGCTAAATTCTCCACCCCTACGCAACTGGGAAATTTAATTATGGTAGCTTAAGTCTCCACCAGTACATGATCGAAAATGAAATTTTGATTATTACAGATGTCTCTACAATACCAGGCATACGTCGACATTAACACGTTAAAGAATGAATTTAAGTATTCTAAGGTTTCTAGTATTTATTTACGATGTCGAAAGTGTAAATACGAATGTGTAAGTAAGTTTTTAATGTAAAGCTAAACTCTCTACACTTACACAATTGAGAACGAATAAATATTGGTAGCCTAAGATTTATTTACGATGAGAAAAGTCTAAAGACAAATTTGGTCGTAAAGGTTTTTAATCATACCTCTCACTAAAATCAGCACCTTTACGTAGTTAGCAGTAATAATTTAATTACTACAGACATCTCTAAAATATCTAAGGAATTGTAAGTCGAGATTAATATGTTATAATACCAATTTGGGTAGTTTCAGGTTATTTTTTATTTTTTACGCAAAAATCCTAAATATGAATTTCGTTGTCACAGTTTTAAATTATATGTGACACTAAAATCTCCACTCTTAGATAATTGTTAGACATATCTACAACATGAGTCGAATTATATGTCGAGATTAGCAAGTTATAATCTTAATTTTGGTACTCTAAGGTTTCTAATAATCACTTTTATGTTAAAAATCTGCAGATGAAAGTCGTGTAGTGACGCTAAAATGTACACACACAATAATTGGGAATAAAAATGTACTTTTTGTGTAAATCTCTACAATCTCAGTTCAATTATACATCTAGACTAACACGTAACCAAATCAATTTTGGTACCCTAAGTTTCTATTACTTATTAAGTGTTTAGCAATTTGGCTGTCAAATTTTAATTATTACAGCCACGTCTATAGTATCAAACCTGCTATACTTTGAAATTAACACGTTAAAATATCAATTATGGTACTGTAAAGTGTTTATTGTATGAAGTTTAATTTAAAACATTTTGTTGACTAAGCTTGTTGCAGGCGTTTCTACATATTTTGAATTATGTATCAAGCATTGCACTATAAAATATTGGTTGCTATCATTTGCATTTACTCAATCTAATAGTGTTTAAGTATGATATAGTTACAGTTTGACTAATAAGGCACAGCAACCCAGAGTGCGTGCAATTTTTACTATTGGGTGCAATACAAACAGAAAATATCTGGGATCGGCCTTGAACTTGCCCACTAATTTACATTTGAAAAGATATTTAAGAATGAGCATTTGCCATGCCGCCGACGGTGCATTACAAAACAGCTTAAGCCCGTTGAGGTTGTTAGGTTATTTGCAGTCGTTGTTATTGTTGTAATGCTATATAGGGACAGTAGATTAACACAAAATTTGCGATGACGTCAAATCAATAACGATCATGATTTGAGGTATACCCAGTACTAAAAATGGCATGCACTCTGGGGCGCACCTAGAGACAACGCATAAGATGCAAGTAACAGTACTGCTATGTATAAAGTTGTATTATTTGTTATATTTATTTAAAGCTGTTTTCATTGAATTCTCATTAGGTCAGACGCCAAAAAACCGATTCAATATTAATAAGTGTGGATGTATTAATCCCTAAAGCTACTGTAATTATAGAAGAAACATCATAAGATAGAATAAACGTGAAATTACGTAAAAACCTAACTTGTGTACTATAAATAATACAGTCGTACAACTTTAACTGGCAATTCTACTGCTAGTAATTGGTGGTAAACGCTCTTTATAGGCGAGGAAAACGATTGCCTCCAAAAAATTGCAGGGTATCAAGAGATCTTTATAAAGACTTCGAATAATGTTGCAGCTCAAGGCTTCTATTCCCTAATTTTTGCACACGAAGATTTTAGCTGAGGAATCCTAAATATTGAATTAGATATCAAGGTCTTGGTGCTCTGCTTATACAACCGAATAAAAAATTAATCATTACCGAGCCCGGAATGGCAAAAAGGCTGAAGCACCGGCAGAGGCGAGGTACAATCGGCCGACATTAAACCGCACCTTTCCCGTGTAAAAACAACAGACACCACGCTGGATTTCTGAACCTTCAAGCAGGTTACAGGCATTACTTTGCAAGTCACGGCACCTAGTATTTTTACAAACTTAATTATAACAGTCATTAATCGAATATGAGAGAGTCCCACAGACAGTAATTACGACCCAAACAACTACTGCTTTAATTGCTAAGTGCGACCTGACGAGTACCACAGCGGCTGATTGTGAGCGTACCAGTATGTAGAACCTAAATGCATTTCCAATTCAATTCCAGTTTTACTCGCAATGCGATTGTTGGCGATGTTTTATGCCTGTAATATCAATTTATGTTGCACCTTGTTAAGTGCTGTGCGGAATATGTGACAACGGTGGCGCGATGCTTGCTAACGACACTCGGTACTTATTAATAACTTTCTAACCCGCGCTTCTCCACAACCTCAGTTGGAATTACTTACCAGCAGGAGCTATGGACGGATAGAATTGCATATAATTACCTGCAATAAAAAAAGACTAGTTAAGGCTTATATAATACCAGCATTGGGAAAGCTGGCTAATCCAGCCAAAATTAACGCTAAGGCGAATTCCATATGTAATGGGAACGATGCAGGTTTAAGACTAGATGAGCCCATAAAACTAAAGACATCAGTAATGAGAATCGACGCGAACCGGAAATTAATTGCATCTGAATTGAATTACATTAATAAGTAAAGATATTAGAAAAGGACGAGCAGTAAGAAGCCAACTGGACATTTTTCTATTTTTAATGGGAAGGTTCCACAAAAGCGCCCTGCTTCAGACATTACCATTTTGTGCCCAGGATATCTCGCGGTTACTAGAATATCTAATTGATCAGGAGGAATTTAAATTAGAAGTTCTCGGAACTGCTGACAACACAACCTTCGGTTTCCTGGAACCACGCATTTCCACGTTGTGCATAAAAATTAAGTTCTTGTTAATTTAGGAAGCGCATTCCAGAGGCTTTGCTACTTTCCAGGAATTGGTTTATGGTTGCGCACGAAGTGGCCTATTTCCAATTTTTCTGTTTAAACGCTTCTACATGGATTTAAATTCCATTAAAACAAATTTAACGTTTATTATTACAAAACCTTAAACTGAAATGGCACAGTTTCATTAACTATTCAAATACGGCAGCCATTTTAAAACCCAGCGTCGCTGATCAAATTAGCATAGTTCTGATTAAGTCATTTGATATCATTGTTACATCTAATGGGGCCGAAATTAAGCGCGAATAAATTCTGTGCTCTCATTAGCAATTCCACCATGATGTTTCGACAGTCGAGTGCTCTTTACAATTTCAAGAATTTTCAGGCTGTTAATTTAATCTCTCCAGATGAGGATTCTGAGATCTTCATTCTTTTGTATTATAAACCTGACTTTCGTTGGTGCTTTTTAATATCAAATAAATGTTTAGGTATTTAAATAGCAAAGTTTAACAGAATCACTTTATAAGAGCCATTTTCTCATCTTCTCCACGACATGCACGTGCACAAGTTCAACAAGCGTCTATTTCACTTTTGTAAATTATTACCGCGCGGATAAACAACTGCCAGCAATATTTCAGCACAATCGCGAGCTTTATCAAAAAGAACGCTCATTACAAGTTCATCCTCACCTGCTTATTCGCCAGCTCCCTGTAGGTAATGTAAACGCGCTTCCCCGATAATCCTAATAAGCTTTAATTTTATTTCATGCCCAATGAACAAGGGCGCTAATTATTTCTAGGCGAGCACTCGTCCTCTTCCAGAAAGCTCCGTTTTCTACGCCTACTGTGCGATTTAATGACGTGCTGCCATTTGAAAACGGGGCTGCTGCAGCACTATTTCAATTACGCCATTGAATGCAGCTATCGCGGACTGCTAAACCGGCAGCAGATTGCATCGAAAAGGCAGTACTAAACGATAATTACTTAGATCATGTACAATACCGGGGAGTTTTTCAGGCCAGGCAACTTCCACTTATTAATTGAATGTTTAATGTAAGATTCCTGTCACGATCGCGCGGACTGGAAACCATCGTTAAGGCAGCGAGTTTTCCTGAAAATGCGGATTGCTGCCTGATGTTCGGCGGCTTCCTCAACTTCGAGGTTTTAAAACCACCAGACTTGGTGTATTACTACACTAACTATATGACTATATTTAATCACGTTGAATACCTTTGGGCGTTGACTTAATAGAGTATATCGTATTGGAGATTGTGGAACGAACGAATTCCGGGATTAGACCGGGTCATTGTTGACATTTTGTTCACTTTCATAAGATAAGCACGTAAAAAGCACTAATTTCTAAATCTGGACACCACCCTCTTCATTCAACCGCGACGACACTTGCCTATATATTTTTACCTCTGGCGTGGTTTACACTTTGAGTTACCGTACTCTTATGTTTCTTTCCTTGCAATAGGATTTCGCCGTATTTGTTTACCGTGCTTTTTTGCTTACCTCCTGATGAAGCCCCTTATGAAAGCTGGCCAAACGTTAATATCTACAGTAACAGATTATTTATTTTATATACACCAGCAAATCACGATGTTAATGCTATAGAAACGAGTGATGTAGGTATCAGTTAGTATAGTTTTGGAATCTGTAGCAAGAAGTGACCCCATAACAACAGAAATTGGCGAAAAAGTTCATATTAATCCATATTTCTAAGCTCTAAATTTATACATTCCAAAGACACACAGATGTCCTTTAGAAATTAAAATACTTCCAACTCCCAGTAGAATTTTATAATAAGACTACATACTTATAACACAACTCAACATAGCATAAGATAACCTAACCTAATATAAATTTACTTTACTTTTCTTTACTTTGCCTTACTTTAACTAACTTAATCTAACCTAATCAACCTACTATAATAAAATCGCGCATAACACATTCGCTCAGAAACAATAATAATTAATTAACAGTAAGATTATACGCTTGCGTTGGCGCGTTTTTGCCCTGTGCACTTTTGTCCTGCGCGCTTGTGTTTTGGGGCAAACGAACGCGTGCAATAAAACAATGACACCTTTTTGTTAGCAATTGCAAGCGGCGGGAGCGCTCGCCAGTTGAAGCCCCTAACATAACCTAACCTAACATAATTTTATTTTGCTTTACCTTATGTTACCTAACCTCACATTATATACCTACCATAACAAAAATTCGCATATCAAATATAAATTAACTAACACTACAATTATGGGCTTTCTTCTGCAAGTTTTGCCCTGCGCGTTTTTTTTCTGCCCGCTTGTGTTCTGGCGCAAACGAATGTGCGCAATAAAACAACTACACCTTTTTGTTATAGTAAGCTTTTGTTGACGAATTTTTGTTGTGCGCATGTTTGTTATAATACCAACCTAACACAACATACATACCATAGCATAACATAACCTAACCTAACATAACTACTCTACATTACCTTACTTTATATAACCTAACATTATCTAGATACCATAACAAAAATTCGCATAACAAATCCATGCACAAACAATATAAATTAACTAACACTAAAACTATGCGCTTTCGTCTGCGTGTTTTTACTCTGCGTGCTTGCGTTCTGGCGCAAGCGAACGAGTGCAATAAAACAACTACACCTTTTTGTACGCTTTTGTTGGAGAATTTTTGTTAGGTTATGTATGTTGTGTTATGTTGGAATCATAAACAATCGTACATGTTTATAATTCCAACATAACACAACATACATTACCTAACCTACCCGAATATATCTTTACTTTACCTTACTTTAGCTAACCTAACATTATCTACCTACCACAACACAAATTTGCATAATAAATCAGCGCACAAACAATATAAATTAACTGACACTAAATTAAGCGCTTTCGTCTGTGCATTTTTGTCCTGTGCGCTTATGTTGCTGGACGCTTTTTTCGGAGCGTTATTATCCTACGCGCTTGTGTTCTGGCTTAAACGAACACGTGCAATTAAAACAACTACACCTTTTTGTTGGCGAATTTTTGTTGTTCAAGCGTTTGTTATGATACCAACCTAACTCAACATAACATAACATAATTTAACCTTTGCCTTACCTAATCTAATCGACTTACTATAACAAAAACGCGATTAACAAATTTGCACAGAAACAAAATTTATGTGTTTTCGTTGTGCAAGATTTTCTTATGATACCAACGTAATATAACTTAAACTCACAAATATTCTAATAAAATAAATGTATTAAAAATAACAACTAAGGGGTTTTGGCGTGCGCGCTTATGTTGGTTGACGCTTTTGTCGGCGTCTTTTTGTTATGCGCACTTTTCTTACGACACTAACCTTGCTTAAACTAACATAAGCTAACTCCACGTAACATAACCTAATCTTATAAGCATAACCTTCTATAACAAAAGCGCACATAACGATCCTAGCAAGAAACAAAATAAATTGGTTAACAATAATAGATAACAATTACGCGCTCTTATCAGCGCTTTCTGTGTCGTGTGCGTTTGTGCTGTTGCGCACTTTTGTGGGTGCGTTTTTATCAACAAGGTTGTGTTATGCGCGCTTATGTTGTTGCACAAACGAATGCACACAATAAAAACACCTACAGCTCATGTTGTCGTAACTTTTGTTGGCGCATTTTTTGAGTGTTGATACCAACCTTAACTTAAAATAACGTAACGTAACGTAGTTTAACCTAACCTTAAGAGCATAACCCACCATAACAAAAGCGCATAGAACAAATGCGCGCAGAAAGAAATTAAATTGATTAATAATAGATAACAATTATGCGCTCTTTTCAGCGCTTTCTGTGTCCTGTGCGTTTGTGCTGTTGCGCGCTCTTGTCGGTGCATTTTTATCAACGCGGTTTTGTCGTGCGCGCTCATGTTATTGCACAGATGAACGCGCACAATAAAAACACCTACACTTTGTTGTCGTGCGCTCTTTAATTGTCGACGCTTTTGTTATGATGTTAAACTAACTTAACATGATATAACCTACGATGATCTATCTAAAAATGCGTTAACAATTATGAAATAACAATTAAGAGATATTGTGACGCTTTTTTGTTTTGTGCGCTGATGTTGTTGCGATACGTATTTGTTCTGCGCGCTTGCGTTATGGCTTTCGTCTGAAAGCGCACTATAAAAACACCTCATGTTATGGTGCGCTTTTCTTGGGGCGTTTTTGTTGTGGGCTCTATTGTTATGCTGCTAACCTAACTTACTATAACGTAACCTACCATAAGTTAATCTAATCTAACCTACTATAATAACGATGTGTATAAGAGATACGCCCAGAAACAAAATACAGCGATTAGCAGTGACAAATACAAATTACGAGCTTCTGTTCTTTTTTTTGTCCTGTGCATTTATGCATTTGTTGGCGCATTTTTATTAACGCGTTTTTGTATTGTGCGCTTCTGTTGTTGTGTGTTTTACCGTTTCCCAAGAACTTATGAGATTTACAACTGAAGAAACTGTCATTTCGGCAATTTAGTCTATTATTCAAACCAATTACTTGAAATTCTTCATCTACGTTAAATTAATAGAAATTTAAAACGCCTTCTTCACAGGATTTATGAATATTTATTAATATATGTGTCATTATATGCACAGTATGTAGAAGAAAGTAAGTAATTATACTTAACGAGTAAGATAGGTAAGGTTAGGTTATGTTAGGAAAGGATAGGGTAAGGTAGGGCAATGCACAAAAGCAGGAAAATATGCGAACTATAAATAATTTAATTCAGTTCCATTTTGCGAGATACGCACCTATTTTTACAATATGAATTTTCCAAAAAAATACATGTGTAAACACATATTTACCTTTACCCTAGTTACATGTGCCTGCTATAACAATATCAAAGTAGATAAGATTAAATACATTTCTAATCTAATACAATCAACAGTTCTTAACACTATTAAGAAGATATCTTGTGGATATACAAATATTTTGTATACAGTATCTGTATAGCAAGATATTTTCAGAAATTGCTGTTGAGATGTCTTTTGTATTGCTACAAAGTAATGTGGTTTTTACACGTTGTGCTAGCAATTTTAACAATTAAAGGTGGTGTTAAAAATTTATCGTTGATGGAAAAACAGTCCAGCTTGCCTGCATCCCCTCAACAGAATCAAAAGCTCGAGAGCGGCAGTGATTAGCGCAATCGTAAGCCTCGGAGCAGATGCTCGAGTCGTCGAGGTTCATAATTGAGCAGGAATTTTCGAGTGCGTAATGAAATGCAAAGATAGCTAATTTGTATAACACCGGCTACCGAGATCCTTAAAATTATTCGCTCAAGAGCGCAGGTTTATGATAGTGGCCGCTGTCATCCCACAGTCGCACAAAGCCTCCAGGTGATTAATTGCCGCAGGAATCGTTATTTTGGAAACGAGGAATGCGCGATACGCTCGTTCGTTTTAACACTTGGCTTAATTGTTTTTATGCGCTATTTTTACGCTCCTTGATCGCTTAATTGTGAGAATGCCTGCATAATGCATATTCGCGCGGATAACCGCTCATGAAAATGCTAAGCCATAATGGTCGCATTTGTCTGTTTTAGCATTGTAACACAGATGTGATACTTGTGGGAAGAGCTCAGAGTAGGAAAATCGCATGCTTTACACCATTACAACAACCTGGCTTGTTTAATGACATTTTTTCTAATTACTGTAGTAGAATATTTAGTAATTATAGTCATGGAAAATGCATTTTCGTGTCCAACTACAAAATCTTGCCTAGATGGCAACACAAATACGTCCTTCCTCGTCTTCCAAAGTTGTTATGGCAGCCCGGAGGCAGAAACACCTAAAATCATACACCGCCGAAAAAAGCGAGGAATCTGGAAGCGTTAATTAGCTGCAACTTCTCTATTCATCAACACGGCGATAACCAATCAAAAAGCTGCACAGAAGCAATCCGTCCGACCAGGAATGCGCTACTTTAATCACTGCCGATGCTGGCCGGATTAAAACGTATCTTCAATGAAAATCGGGTGAAGCTTTTCTCCGGCCGGACTGTTCGCCACGGGCGCCCGCTCCATTAAACCCATGGATCCAATAGTAACCTAAAAGCCGTAATTATCCAAATTCTACGTGCGTCGTTAGAGAGGAATGCTCTGGCCTAGGCGGCCTTGGATTACCGTGGATTTTACTCAATTCGACGTTCGCCAGCACCGAAAGACAGGACGAATAGCGTACACACCTATAATTTGCATTGCTCGATGCTTGCTCGATCCATAACGAGCCCTCGGAATTGGCTTTATATCATTCTATCAGCTTGAGTCATTGCTCTATTATGAAAGTAATTTGATGTGGCATTGTTTTGTTATGTTATAAGAATACCAAAGGGTAGAGTTTGCGCCACTTCACTTTAAACCAATTTGAAAGCTTGTGCTATGTGCTTCTAATAGAGTTAAGTAATTATCTTCTTTATCATGGACAATAATTCAAATTGATTGATCGCATAAATAATCAACTATTCAACTAAAACTCGACTTATCAGTTGAATCGAAATTTGTATTGTTTAAGTCTGGAATGTCATCAACAGAGTTCTACTTAATCATAAACTTCCTGGATTTTTTCAACAATCTTCAACATGTTATCAATAACAGATAATGTTAAAGAAACAATAATAACAGTAACATGTAATGGCAAACAGGAGAATGGATCAGAAGGTCTACTCAGGTCGTTATTGGGAAAAGAGAGCAGTGTCCAAGATCAGTCGCACGGTGGCTACTATAGTGATATATTTTCGATAGTGCGTTCTAATAGGGTAAGGTAATTACATTGAGAAAATGAATGTGAAAAAATCTCAGAGGTCTTCATCAAGTTTTTTAATTAAGATTTCTACTAGAAGTTCGAAGTTCGTGAGGATGATTTTGGAAAACCAAATGTCTTAAGAACTGAAGGGCATAATCTAAACCAGAAGGTACTTTTTAGATTTCAAAACAGGGATTTACAGAGCTGTGAGTAAATTTCACATTATTTAATAAAAGCGACAGTTCCTGTGGATTAGTTTCTACATAACAAGAGGTTAATTATTGTTAAAGTTCGACGTATGGACGCATCAGTGGAACATCCATAAGGCCAGGAACTTTTGCAGTAGTTTCAGCAGAGAGATGCAGCGATAGTATATTAAATATTGACATTTCTTCGTAGACGTTTGTTAGCACGTCGGGGTGACCAAAATGACATATAAATTAATTTCAATTAATTTCATACCAACTATTCAACTAAAACTCGACTGATCAGTTGAATCTACATTTTTATTGTGTAAGTCTGGAATGTCACCAACAAAGTTGTAATTAGGTATAAAACTGCCTAGATCTTTTCAACATAATATCAATAAAATGTAGGTACCGTAAAAGGAAGAATAATAACAACAACATATAACGCAAAACTGAAAAATGGATCAAAATGTCTACTCGGGCAATAGTGGGAAAAGAGAGCGGTTGCCAATGAGGCAAGGCAATTAAACTGAGAAAGGAAACGTGAAAAATGTCACGTTATTCTTCATCAAGTCTTTTAATCAAGATTTCTGGTAGAAATTCGAAGTTCATAAAGATGAATTTGGAAAAACAAATGTATTAAGAACTAAAGGGCATAATCTAAATCAAAAGGTACTTTTTATATTTAAAAACCGAGATCTACAGAACTGTGAGTAAATTTAATAAATGCGAGAGTTCCTGTGGATTAGTTTCAACAAAACAAGAGATTAATCATTGTTTAAATTCGACACATGGACGCATCAGTGGAACATCTATAAGGCCACGAACTCTTGCAGTAGTTTCAGCAGGGAGTTGCAGCGATAGTATATTAAATATTGACATTTGTTCCTAGACGTTTGTTTGCACGTCGGGGTCACCAAAATGTCATAGAAATTAATTTCAGTTGATTCATCGTACAAATAATCAACTATTCAACTAAAACTCAACTGATCAGTTGAATCTCAATTTTTATTGTGTAAGTCTGGAATGTCATCAACAAAGTTGTAATTAGGTATAAAACCGCCTAGATCTTTTCAACAATTTTTCAACATAATATCAATAAAATGTAGGTACCGTAAAAGGAAGAATAATAACAATAACATATAACACAAAACTGAAAAATGGATCAAAATGTCTACTCGGGCCATAGTGGGAAAAGAGAGCGGTTGCCAATGGGGCAAGGCAATTAAACTGAGAAAGGGAACGTGAAAAATCTCAGAGGTAGTTGAAAACTGGAAGCAATTGCACGCTATTCTTCATCAAGTTTTTTAATCAAGATTTCTGATAGAAATTCGAAGTTCGTAAAGATGAATTTGGAAAAACAAATGTCTTAAGAACAAAAGGGCACAATCTAAATCAAAAGGTACTTTTTACATTTAAAAACAGGGATCTACAGAATTGTGAGTAAATTTCACATTATTTAATAAATGCAACAGTTTCTGTGGATTAGTTTCAACAAAACAAGAGATTAATCATTGTTTAAATTCGACACATCGACGCATCAGTGGAATAGCCATAAGGCCACAAACTTTTGCAGTAGTTTCAGCAGGGAGTTGCAGCGATAGTATATTAAATATTGACATTTCTTCCTAGACGTTTGTTTGCACGTCGGGGTCACCAAAATGTCATAGAAATTAATTACAGTTGATTCATCATACTAATAATCAACTATTCAACTAAAACTCAACTGATCAGTTGAATCTAAATTTTAATTGTGTAAGTCTGGAATGTCATCAACAAAGTTGTAATTAGGTATAAAACTTTCTGGATCTTTTCAATAATCTTCAACATAATATCAACATGTATCGTAAAAGGAACAATAATAACAACAACATGTAACGAAAAACTGAAAAATGGATCAGAAGGTCTACTCGCGTCATAGTGGGAAAAGAGAGCGGTTGGAAGCTCAGCTGCATGTTGGTTACTATTGATACTTAAAAGTTTGATAGTGCGTTCTAATGAGGCAAGGCAATTACACTGTGAAAGGGAACGTGACAAAGTCTCAGAGGTAGTTTCAAGCTGGAAGCAAGATGCAATTGCACGTTATTCTTCATTAATATTTTAAAGAAGATTTTGCAAAAACAAATGCTTTAAGAACTGAGTTTTTGACATTTCTTCGTGGATGTTTGTTTGCCCATCGAGGTCTTCAATTGATTCATTATATAAATAATCAACTATTCAAGAGCAACGACAACTTGACTAATCAGTTGCATCTAAATTTTTATTGTGTTATTTTGAAGTGTATGTTGTTTTCATGGAGTTTTAGTGTATGCCAACTCTATGAAAAGATGACAATACCATTGGTACAGGAAAAAGTGTGTAAAAGGCACAGATACGTTAGTGGAAGGTTACAATTTTTGGTTGACTATAAAGAAAGGTACACTCAATAACAGTAGAAAAGAACAACTTATATACACTAAAATTCTATAGATATAACTGTAGACTCTAGAATCTATATAAACATTATCTAAGATGCAGTTATTTGAGAACTCATACATAACAGACGTTTTGGGGAATGGAAAGTAAAGCGACCACTGCTCAGAAAACTTACACTAAAACATGGATATATTAGAAGACTTCTATTAGTTTTTAGTAAATGAAAAGCAAGGAGAGTACTGCCAAAAAAATATACACGTCTGAAGATTCCCATTAGATGGGGTCCCTCCCACCACAGCGAATAAATCCTGGTTGCAAAGAAAGGCCATAAAAGCAAATTGCATTACTAGACAGCGACTAAATTGGATTAAGGCCGTTTAGCACGTAACGAAAAATCCCATTTAACCAATACTCCTTAGTATCTTGAAGATGGTTATCTGGTAGTCCAATTAAATTCCTCTCCGAACGCAATCCTCATCCTCAATAAATTTCGGTACATTATTATTAGCGAAATTCTCATTAATCAAGAAAACCGAAGGAATGCTCGGTCTAGTTAAAGAGACGTCGCCCACCGTGATTTATGCGCGCGGATTAAATGGATTTTATTGGCCAAATTGGGTTAGTTGCAATCGCTTGGGCACGAAGCATCATAGGCTCAATTACGAGGAGACCACGCTGGTTCGGAACTGGGGCGTCGTAAACAACAGCTGTAGAAAATTCACAATGAGAAGTGGTTTCCAGCGCCCACTTAGATACGAAACAATTTAAATTTTTTCTCCGGAGCGAAGCTACGGTGTGTTATTACAGACTGCGGTTAGCTTTTTACCTGATTTCGCCGCGCTCCTAACACTTCTTAGAAGCGATATCGCAAGTCGGAGAGCTACATAATCCATCGCTTTTGGTGCATTCATGCGAAACGCAGCATCGGGCATAATTTCTTCAGAGGGTGCTTGTGGTCAGACCTTATTTAGGTACTTCCCCGAATGAGGGGCAAAAAATTTACCGAAACAAAGCCATAATGAGAAGCCATCAGCATTTCTCAATTTTTAACCACTTCCTTCTAAGCTGTGTTCAGGGATTAATAGAACCGACCAATATTTCTCAAAGTTTTTTACCATTTCTTCTGAGATGTGGAAGAAGGTGAGTTCACTAAGCCACCCAAAGAACCATACGACCAAAGGACCAAGTTCTCAAACCTTTGCAACGTGCATTGTATGGTTAAGTACTATTCGATAGCCCTTTGTAGATTTTCCCTGTCTCCTTAGGGGATGCGTTTAGAAGATGGTAATGACCCGACTTGGCACGTGACTATTGCGCAACACCGTTAAATTTGCTCCGGTCTGCAACCAAGTCGACGGGTTGCAAAGTAGCTATTTGATGGGCGATATGGCGCCTTATTTTACCGCCAGGGGCGCGAGCGCAGCTACCGTACCACTTCATATTACCAATTAACGACATAATCTTGATCGTAAGCGCTGAAATCGCAGTTCCCTGCAGATTTTGATTAAATTTCCTTGCGCTTAGCCGCGACCTATGGGAAATCGTAATCGCGCCCAGCTGCTGGGTGCCCAGTTGCCATCTGGAATTCAAAGCCATAAACGCGCACTGGAAAAATCGTTCCAGAATTTAAATTCTGGGCTCTTGCTGCAACAAAATGTTTTCTTATATTTGCAAGCCACTGCAATTAAAGTATTGCTTGACCTGAACCTTGCTTCTGAAATAGTAAAAAGCATGTAGCGAATAAATTTATTTTCTATTATTTCTACGCACTTACAGTCTCCGTCAAAAGTTTTCACCTGCTACTATTTGCGCCTTACGCATAGGCAACCTTGTATTTGAACTAGTGAGTAGCTAATTTTATAGCCAATACAAAATGCAATCTGCTGAAGTAACTAAATCCAATATCGCTTTAATCTACAGCCGAGTAACTAATAGTTATGTGACGAAGAAAACTGATAAAAACTCGACCACGCTGCTTTTCAGTCGCACAATTTATGATAGCCGAGCTCTTTCTAAACCTACGAACCTTGTCGCGCTAATAGCCAACCAGATCACTAAATCAGATTTATTGCGTCGTCTAAATTAATTTTTCCCGGCTGGAGTAATAATCGTGCATTTTGCAGTTTAAATTAATTTTGAGGCTATTCACTAGCGTGGAGTATTTGGCTTTAGATTAGACCAAGTCCTATATCTATACGCTGATATGACTGCTCACTAATTGCTGTGTCACTATAAAACCTTTGTAAACATAATTGTTGCTTCAATAATTAACTGGCGGCCCACAGCAGCAAATTCCAAAACAAAAATTTATAGAAATACAGCAGCACCTTGATAATTCCCACATTATCGTCGCCATATCGCGGAATACCAAGGCGCACTTCGATTAACAACCGAGCCCGGGACCAGCAAACGCTAAATTTAGCACACGGTTGTGATAAAGAAATTTATATTAATCAAGCGCCAATTATGGCAGCAGCAAAGTGTGTTGTTTATCGACGAAATTTTAATTCAATATTTTTTGCCCACGTACAAATATTTATAATCATCGAAGGGGAGTTGATTAATCCCTATAATTTTTCCATTAATCACTTAATTTAATAAGTCTCTGACTAAATGCAAATGAGCCCGTGATTAGGGACTTAGAGAGCCAGTATTTATATTCAGCCTGGGTGTTTACAAGTGAAATATCTCCCGAGCGCATAAAACAGTGCGTGGTATATGCTAAGTATACAATATGTAGAATATCTAGGAAGATATCGTGATTTATAGGCCGTAAATGCGTGCTTCTCAGGGGACGTTGTTTATGCGCTTGTACCGTTTTCCGCCAAACGCGCTGTGTATTTAGGCACCTTCGAAGCACTGCCAATATGTTGACAGGTCGAAAGGATCAAGGAGAAACTAAAAAAATAAACAAGGATTCCTGTTCGTCTAACAACTGAAATGATTATTATCTAGGCCAGTAGCACTTTGATAGCCAAAGTTAACACTTTCAAACGGTGATACATCATAGAGATTGTATGTAATATTCCACAAGAAAGAACAAGGATTTATATTGTTTTTAAAAGATCAGTTATGAAAAGAAAACAACAGGAAATGAAGATAATGGAAAATTCAATTTTGATAAATCACAACCTGTAAATCTACCTTAAAATATACAAAAGTAATTTCTAAAGTTACTATCTGTTTTTCAAATATAGTTACATTTTTGTGAGATTTAATAACATTATTCTAAATATGTCGCATAATATAGTTATTTTTATAATAGGTAGAAGAGAACAAAATATAGAATACTCATTTTAAGGACATCCATATCTCAAACACAGATTTTTTTATACAAATGACTTTCCTATTTTCTCTCAGAAATGTTGATAAAAGAGAGCACAATACAGAATACTCATTTTAAGGAGTTCCCTATCTATAATATAGAATTTTTCTATAGAAATAATTTTCTTATTGGTCTAAATATGTTCAAAGAGATTCTTTTATAAAATTAACGTTGAAAATTCTTTTAAGAAATATTCATAGAGGAGAGCTCAATATAGAATATTCATTTTAAGGGCTTCCTTATCTCTAATGTAGATTTTTTCTTATACAAGTAACTCTGCTAATTTCTCTAAGAAGTGTTCCTAGAAAAGAATATAATATAGAATATGCATTTTAAGGACATCCCTATCTTTAATGTAGAAAAATTCCTATACAAGTAACGTTCCTATTTTCTCTAAGAAATGTTGATAAAAGAGAACACAATACAGAGTGCTCACTTTAAGGACTTCTCTATGTATAATATCAATTTTTTTCTATATAAATAATTTTCTTATTTGCCTAAAAGTGTGCACAGAGGAGAACAGAATAAAGAATATTCATTACACGGGCTTTCTTGTCTCGAATGTAGATTTTCTTATACAATTAACTTTGCTATTCCTTTTAAGAAATATTCATAGAGAAGAACTCAATATATTCATTTTAAGGGTTTCCTATCTCTAATGTAGAATTTTTCTCATACAAGTAACTTTGCTACTTTCTCTATGAAATATTCCCAGAAAAGAATATAATATAGGATATGTATTTTAAGGGCATCCCTATCTTTTATGTAGAACATTTCTTATATTAACTTTCCTATTTTCTCTAAGAAATGTTGATAAAAGAGAACACAATACCGAATACTCATTTTAAGGACTTCTGTATGTATAATATCGATTTTTTCTATAGAAATAATTTTCTTATTTGCTTAAAAATGTATATAGAGGAGAACGGAATAAAAAATATTCATTACAAGGGCTTCCTTATCTCTAATATAGATTTTTTATTAAATTAACTTTGCTATTTCTCTTAAGAAATATTCATAGAAGAGAACTCAATATAGAATATTTATTTTAAGGGCTTCCCTATCTCTAATGTAGAATTTTTCTTATACAAGTAACTCTGCTATTTTTTCTAACAAATGTACCTAGAAAAGAACTTGATATAGACTATGTATTTTACGGAGATACTTATCTTTAATGTAGAATATTTCTTATACAAGTAACTTTACTGTTTTCTCTACGAAATGTTCATAAAAGGAAACACAATATAGAATACTTACTTTAAGGCTTCTCTATTTCTAATATAGAATTTTCCTTATACAGGCAACTATGCTATTTTCTCTAAGAACTGTTCATTCAATCGAATACAATACAGAATATTCAGTTTAAAGACTTTCTTATCTACAATATAGAATTTTTTCCTTGGAAGTAATTTTGCTATTGTTCTAAAAAATTCATAGAAAAAATACTATAAAGAATATACATTACAACGACTTCCTTATCTTTAATATCGGTTGTTTTGCATAATTAAGTTTACTTTTTTATTCTAAGAAATATTCATAGAGGAGAATTCTATACATATCTTTAAAGTAGAATTTTTCAAATAAAAGTAACTTTGCTATTTTCGCAAAGAAATGCTCATAGAAGAGAACACAATATAGAAAGGACTTCGCTATCTTTAATGTAGAATTTTTTTTATAGAAGTAACTTGGCCATTTTAGCTAAGAAGGTTCACAGAAGAGCGCACAATACATATTATTCATTTTAACTTTTTATACAAGTTACTTTGCTATATTTCCTAATAAATGTTCACAGAAAAACAACATAATACAAAATACTCATTTTTAGGAGTTTCCTGTTTCTAATGTAGACCTTTTCTTTTTCAAGTAACTTTGCTAGTTTCTCTAAGAAATGTTCATAGAAGAAAACACAATATAAAATACTAATTTTAAGGACTTCGCTATCTCCAATGTGTAATTTTTCTTATATAATAACTTTTACCTACATTCTCTAAGAAATATTCATATCGGTTTAACGATACCAAGTTTAAAAAATCGCATCCTCCTCATGCAGTTTAAGGTACAGTAGGCTGTTCACCATAATTAAGCCACAAGTCACTCGCCGTTCCTGATTAATTCCCAAGTGGATGCTAATACTTCTTATTATTAGGTGCGTCTTTTTCTAATTACACGACTGCTGCTAATCTCGGGGAACACGGCTCAAAAATCCACTTTATGCCGCCATATACAAAGTCCGAGGCTAATTTCAAGAAAATGTCGTGTATTTATAACAGATCGCCTCGTAAAACGGCTAATTTATACCCGATTCCTCCAACGTAGGTCGGCTCGAGATTGCAGACCATTCTAAATAACGTACTACTCTAGAAAATTAGAACTCGGAAAACAGTTATGAGCAGAATACCTGATATTTAAAACATGCACGCGGTTACGTAACGAAGGCGATTTGCATAAGCTTCGCCACAGAGCTTTCGGAGCTTATGGTTTCGCCCAGACGAAAACAACGTTGGCAGCCCGTCATTATCGGACGGTTTCACCTTGGACCGAAATTCCCAAAACTACCTGCAAAACACGCGCAGAGACACTAATTTTTATCCAATCTAAAGCCGTATAATTGTACTGTTTTCGAATTCTGTTATTATGGCTGCAACGATTTCCAAATCGCTGTCTAGGTATTTCCACCGCGGGCGAAGGTCGAAATTGATTTGACTGTATCACGCATGTTTTATTGCCAGTACCCGCATTTTTGGGCTTCTTTGTTGGGCTAGATGGTGTTTTCTGTAATTGAAGTTTCAACAGGCTTGTAAATGCTTAAGCTTTAACTTTAGTTGGTTCTTACCATGCAAAAATACTTCAAGAGAATTCTGGGGCTTTCAAGCATTAAGCTTATACTACTATGAAGTAGAAAAAGAAGCAAACGAAGGAAAATGATCAGCGCGTCATCAGTTCGTGATTGTTATTAAGATTGCCCATCAATAAAACTTAAAGAATTAGTGTCCTTCCTAAGAAGGTTCCTAAAGAATAAGTAAAGAAAACAAATTCAGATACCATAACCTAAACCTAGTCATGACTCACAATTTAATCTATGCTGATGACATGCTAATTATGGCGGAAAATATTAGAAGACTCCAATATAAACATATGGAAAAAGAAGTTCGAGGAAAGGTGGACGACAATAAATAACGAAAAAGCAATAACTGGACCCATCACTAAAGACAAAACACAACTAGAATGAGTAGAAAAATAAGAATTCCTGGGCACCATAATAAACAAAGACGAGGAAATAGAAGATTGGAATGAACACACCAAAACCGTAATGGAACAGAATCTCGGGCTATAACAGACAAACCGATAAACAATTACGGCATGGGGGAAATCTAGACGTTTTAGAATTAGAAATAAGAGTGCAACAGAAGAACTAGAGCAACAGCATTCTGTGGAAAAAATTAATTAATTTCAAGGATATGAACACCATAAATTTCAAAGAAGTTCATGAAATGAGAGCGGAAGAAGGAAGATGAAGATTCAAGTGGGAAGATAACAGCAACGAAAGCAGCAAAAAGAGAAGATCGATGGTAGAAATTGAAGACAACAGAGCGGAAGGAAAAAGAGGAAGAGTCAAGTAGAAGGACAACAACAAGGACGAGAAGATTGAGAGTAACAACTGCAGAAGATGGTTAGCAGGCGCGACACTTTCAGAAGCCAATATCGACAGATACCTCTTAAAAATCCACGAATTAAGAGCGGGTGGAAGAAGAGGAAGAGTCAGGTAGAAAGATAACACAAATGAATGGCACAAAAATGAAGAAATATCGTCGACGAGCTTAAGATATTGATAAAACAAAGAGACAACTGTGGATGATAATTATCAAGCCCCTTCAAGCTATGACAGACAAACCAATATCGACATCTCTTAAAAATCCACAAATTGAGATCAGAAGGAAGAAGAGAAGTCAAGTGGGAAGACAGGAAAACAACATCCACGGATATGACAAAAACCGGGAGGAAAGTCGTCGAAGAGGTTAGAATATTGAAAAAACATAGAAACAACTGTAGACGATGGTTAAAAGACTCAACACCTTCAGACGAATCAATATCGACAGATACCTCTTAAATTCCACGAAATATGAGTGGAAGGAAGATGAGGAAAGGCAAAGTGGGAAAACAACATCAACGAATGGGACAAAAAAGGAGAAAGATACTCGAAGAGGTTAGTATGTTCGTAAGACAGACAATTGTAGAAGATAGTTAGCAGGCTCAACACCTTCAGGCCATAACAGGCACACCATAATCGACAAACACCTCTGCGAAATGATAGCTGAAGGAAGAAGAGAAAACGTTAAGTGGGAACATATGGAAAGAAGAGAAGAAGAACCATCGAAGAGGTTGGGGTACTAGCAAAACAGATAGACAACTACAGAAGATAGCTAGAGGCCCAAATGCTTTAGGGCATAAACGAAGAAAAGGAAAGAGGAAAAACGAACCGTTGATATTCCCAATTTGTAAGCTTGTTTCAACCCATCATCAAGCAAAACAAGAAGTTGAAACAAAGTTGGAACGGACCGCCTGCCGTATTGATCTTGGTGCTATAGTTTGGCAGATTTTGACTCACATAATTGGGACGTAAGTTGATCAAGGGTCGTTTCTTTATCCCTAGCGATTCCCATGTAATCCCTATGCAACAGCAAGGCAAAAGGATAAAAAAAAATAAAAAAACTGTACTTTCATTCTTCAGACAAGCGAGCTACTAGTGGCATTTTCTAACTTAAATCTCCCTGTATCTCATGGTTTTGGCAGTAAAAACATGTATTCCAGGGAAAATATATACTAAAAATCCAAGGAGAATACTCAAAAAACAAATATGAGCCTAGAATAGTAGTAGAGCATTCAGATTATGCACCGTCAACACCACAATAATTGTTACCAAATAGATTACCTTATCAAGCTTTGAATTAAATAATTGTATCTGTATAATTTATGAAATTCGTAGACAATCAATCAATGATGAAAGCCCTTAAGCTAAACTCTCCGGTTCATATCCCAAAGTTTTGTCTCGTTTTTGTTGGGTATTTTTTATTCAGAAATTTAAAGTAATTCCATAAGATATAGCGTCGCTTTCACAATATCAATTGTCTAAATTCCTGTTTCAAGGTTGGGATAACCAAGACGAGATGGCCCCTGCGTTGCACTCGAGAACTTTCCGAGGTATCAGAGAGTAATTGGTCGCAAACACACGCGATGCCGGGCAGGGGCCCTAAGTGCAATTTAAACCTCATCTCGTTTTCCGGTGGGAGCAGGCGGCGGTTGAGGCCCGAATAGGCGAAGGGCAGACGCTAATTGCCCTTGAAGGCTCCCGGCATCAGCCTTGGCCAGAATGACACAGCCTACTCTGTCATTACCGTACTACAGCCATCTGAAATTATACCCCGCCGCATTTTTGTCATAATTATTATTTGGATTGTAGTCTAGAATAAAGAATCGAGATAAAAAATAACAAGGTGTCGTTAAATCCGATTCGCTCGCCGGCTCTACATTCCTCCCTGCACTATAATAACGTTTTATCGCCGATCTGCAGCACGATGATGGCTGCAGTAGTTCGCTTTTTATGGCTCGTTTCGCAACTGCCTAGTTTGGATAATCAGCATTCGGGAAACTAACGAGAAGTGGAATTGGATCAAGGGACCGTCACGCATGAGCTTCTTTTCTAGCTTATTAATTCGACCAAATCGATGGATATCAATTTCAACGCATATATTTTGAACAGCCTAGATTTATTGTATTTTGAACTAAATATTTACGAATATACGCAGCTTTAATGTATGACCATATATGTATAATCTTCTATATTTGTTAATTTGACCAAGTCGATGGATTTTCAAGCGCACAATACAGTTTCGACAATTAGAGCAACGCCTTGATTCTCGGTTTAAACTGGAGAATTTTCTGGAAATCTACGTTAATCAACAGTCTTACTATGCAATACCATATGTGCTTTTGGGAAATCAATCTAACTTTAAATAGAAAAATCTGCGGAATTCGCGACATTTGGTGGAGGCGCCCCTTTTTAAAATGTTAAAAAATCAGTAAATAGATAAATAAATTTTTTTAAATAAAAAGAGAATATCTGGATTACAAGTATTAAGTGGAAATACAATGTATGGGATGAAAGAAGCTACTCTCCCCAATTTGTGTTTTAGTGAACAAGTTTAGAATTGATCAGCATCAGTCACACCGAAAACCAATCTGAACTTTTAATAGATTATCGTAAATGATGTTTTGGATTTGCTTGCGACTTGCACAATTTCCTGGTAGAAATGTTTAGAATATAAGTGGCTTGTTTTATTAAATCGTTCGTATATAATTAAACTTTATCAATAAACGAGGCCACTTCTAACGGCTTTCCGAGCACTGACAATTATAGAAATAACCATAAAGGCATTGTTTGTTATTATCTTAATTACAAAAAGCTTTATCGCAGTCCTTTAAGCAAGCATAGTTAATTAATTTTCTAATTAATATTGAATAATATTATTCAAAACGAACACTTCTCGCGCGCGGACAAGTCGGAACTGCACAAACGCACATTAAATGTGATACATAAATTCAAATAACTCATGCGGAGATTAGATTTCATTATCGATTTTCTTTTATAGTCGACTACTTATAATACTGTTGACGTATTTGTTAAACGATCTATTGTATGTTCGCATCTTGCCTTGACCAATTGCTTATAGTGCGGCCAGAGCCACAAACAACCTATTTTGTTAATAAATATAAGCATAGGAGTACTTTATAGCCAAACGACAATGCAATCAACATATCAATAAGAGATTGCATTATTCTATTTCCGTAATTTGGAATTAA
Source organism: Agriotes lineatus (assembly GCA_940337035.1). Classification (NCBI taxonomy): domain Eukaryota; kingdom Metazoa; phylum Arthropoda; class Insecta; order Coleoptera; family Elateridae; genus Agriotes; species Agriotes lineatus. Next base: position 58,423,870 of record OW679197.1, on the reverse strand, counting down.
TGTGCTATAATTGTTTCAGTGTATTCAATAAATGCAACCAGTAGTTCCTCTTTGCTATTCCAGAGAAAACTGTGATAAACCACGTCTGCGCTACACGACGTGCAATTTAACCGATTAATTTACTAATTACTCGTGGGAGAAGCTACGTGGAAACCGCTTCGGTGACGCTTTTACATCTGCTTTTGATGAGGACATTTACAAATCTAATTCTGCCACAAATTATCCGAAATAGAATATTTCGAGCATTAGATTTTATTAACTGCTATATAATCTCCCGCCTGGCCTTTTTTAACGACCAGAGATATTTATTAATATTTTTCTGCAAGCGCAGCCACCAACTCTACCGCATAAATAAATTGAGGTTTAGGCGAAAATTGGAGATCGTGGACGGTTCGACAACAAAACAAAATGCCACAAGAAGCAAAATACCAGGCTGCTTAATAGTCAACAGGCAGATAAAGTGTCGCGATATATCAACATCATATTAATTAACCACGATCAGGGAGATAATTTCGCGAATTTATTCATACAAATAAAATAATAAGGTTCGGGATAGGAATTCGTAGCGCGCGCAGGCGCAGTGTCGAGCCGCAGCCGCTGGAATGAGTTAAAATGTTAATAACGAAGCATAAAAAATAAAATTAGAAAGGGATAGGCTTCGATCTGTTCATTAGTTTTTGTGCGGCGTCCTCGTCGCGCGCTCTCTCGCTCCCGCGCCGATTCCAGCCTCTGAGAAACCAATCAGGCCGATCAGCAATTTTCTAGCTTACTTGTGGGATAATCAAAACAAAGGCACCCATTAATTACAAAGCTGGGCTCGCATACGCGCTGCAGCTAAATGACCTTACCAAGCAATTAAGCAACTCATTAACAATACTACAATCGAGTATCCAGCCTGACGTCACATCCGAACTATTTATGAAGAGCCACATCACGGATTCTTGGCTGCGTGTAATTTTGACTTCTACATAAATTAACGCGAGAAATCAGATCGACCGATGCAAGCGAAGCCATTAGTTTCAAAAATTCAAATTGCCAACTGTAATTTAAAAGCCCCTAACTTCTTGGGATCTTTCAGTTTTGTTTTCAACTTTTCTCTAGTCTTTACTAAGGTTAAATGGCTTACTTGGTATACCGGTGTAGCGGTTTAGCACAAATATGAAAATTAAATCTCAAACTCCAGACGTCTGACTTACAATACTCCATTGCCATAAAGCATACTGGAATGGAAACAGGGCAACACTCACGCGAACAGTTCGGCCATTGCATTAGACGGATATGAGCGCTAGCTTTATTTTTATCAATTGATCCATGTAGATAAGAGATTTTAATTATAGCTAGCAGCATAAATGAATATTCGTGGGTTTACAGGCGTCTAATTTACAACGATCCATTGTAAAAATGGAATGGGAACAGGGCAGAATTCTTGCGAACAGTTCAAACACTGGGATTGGTATGAGCTCTAGGTTTGTTTTTATCAATTGATTCATGCAGCACAGGGTGTCATCCGCTGAAAATTCTAAGATGTAATGCGAGTTTAACAGCAAGCAATGAATTCCCCATAAATATATCGCAATAATTAACGTTTAGCGGAGCCCGCTAACTTAGCTCCAAAGGAGGGAGTGGTTTCTCGAAAATCTATAAAATGCTAATATCAGGTGCCACCAACTTTAACATATATTCAATTACTTGGACATCTAAAGCTGAAAAGTACTAGATATTACGGTATCTAATACCTATATTGAAAGGCTGATTTCAAATTATCTTCACTAGACGCTGTCTCATTGATAAGCAAATTTATCTGTTGGTTTAATTATTCAAGAATGTATTAAGATCAATTTTGTTAATTTATACCGGTACCTAAAATTGTACGTAATATGCCGTCAGAGTAATCGCAATATAAAATGCAATAATTACTTTGGTAGCTAGGTAACAAGTAGCTATTGTACCTATTTTCTATTTTGGTTACTCTTATGGAAAACAGTATTCGAACCTTTTCCAACTCGTGGAACGGAACATGGCAACACGTTCCCTACAAATTTAAGCAACATGTATACACCTGTATGCAACATTCTTCTATCACTACATAATAAGATTGTTGGAACGATTATATATATACTATACTTATAGACCAAGCAATAATATAACCGTTATGTGATTACACTACGTTTACAACAAGAGTACATCGGTATTTCGTCGACCAATACATGTGATATAAGAGTTATGTTGTAAAAAACTCTGCTTAGCAGTTTGACATATGACATCCCGGTTACAATAAATTCAGTAATTTTACTTATGTAAGCTCGGGCGAACGTCCGCGACTCCCAGTCGCATCAAAACTATATGACTGTTTTAGAACTGTCCTGGAAAACTCTACTTGGAATGATTCACTATTCAAATTTTAAGGCATTCAAATAAAAGGTGCTTATTTAACAAGGTCTCAATTAACAGCCCCAAATTAATAGCTACAAATGAACAGCCATAAAATAACGTAGTTATTTTTTCTCTCATTTTGAAGACTTACTTTGGTTAGATAAGAGCTGCTATTTCTGCGCCCCGCGATGGTTCTGATTTACCTAGTTCGACTATAAAGAAATTCGAATATGTAAGTTCCACATACCATGACTGTATAAGATGTGTAACTCATCCAACATCTCTTCAGTTCTTCTTCAGTTAGCCTCTCTCCATCGATTCGATGTAGGCCTCCTTCATGTCTTTCCAGTTTTTCCTGTTCTTGGATCTTTGGTAGCAGTTCAGCTTTGCGTATCTTTTCAGGTCGTCGTACCAACGTTGCGGTGGTCTTCCCACGCTTCTTCTCTCACCCCAGGATCGCCATCTTGTTATTTTGCAGCTCTACTTATCGCTATGTTGAGCAACATGTCCGACCCACTGCCACTTAAGGGAACATATTCTCTGGGTTATATCGCTAACTTTAGTGTGCTGTCTTATCCATTGGTTAGTTTTACGGTCTCTAAGTGATATTTCTAATATTTTTCTCTCAATTGCTCTCTGATGTACTTGCATTGTGTTTAGTGTCATTTTATTTAATACCCAGGTCTCACATCCGTAAGTGTTGAGGATGCACTCATTATAGATTTTTGTTTTTAGTCTTGTTGGTAATTTCATTTTCATCATATAATTTAGTTTTCCGTAGGTTGCCCGGTTTAGTTTTATTCGTCTTTTTATTTCTGTATCTTGACTATCCTTCTTGAGCGTTATTGCTTGTCCTAAGTATACGTACAATTAATGTATTTGAATTTGTCAGTTGGTTTGTCATAATTTTGGTTTTGTTTGTATTCATTTCAATGCTGATTTTCTTTGCTTCCAAGTTCAGTTCTTCTAACATTTCTTTTAGTTCATCTTTATCTTTCGCAAATACGATAACATCATCAGCAAATCTCAAGTTGTTTAGTTTTTCCTCTTGTATCGTGACTCCTCCTTGTTCCCAGTGGAGATTTTTGAAAACATCCTCCAATACCAGCGTGAATAATTTTGGCGAGATGATGTCGCCTTGTCTGACTCAGATACAGATACAGATAAAATTAAAATACAACGAGGAGTCAGACAAGGCGACATACAGATAAAATTAAAATACAACGAGGAGTCATCCAACATACAAAGTAGTAAATTCCCATTTTTGTCCACCAAACCAGCGCATCTCGATTAATATAGATACCCCAATATTATTGAGATAATTGGGAAGAGGTAGTATCTTACATCTTCATAGTCCCTTTCGGGTTGAATCCGCAAATCGATTTTGATTTGATGTAAAATTGTTTGCTTACGATTAATTCTCGTTTCCCTTCCCAACGAAAACAATAAAATTGAGCGGTCTGGTGAATGTTTCTTATGTACCATTAAACATGTATCGGAAGAACGTAATATTAAAAAAAGACGTGAATAATGTCACCCACTAACTAAAAGATAGCGACTCGATAGGTCCCCTTTAAATTTACGATTGTTCAACCCTACGATGCTGGTCAGTTCTAATACGTCTCTGTTAGACTTACTGCTTTGTTGTTGGTACCACAGACAGCGTCAATTATCGATGGCTCATCTCTAAACCAGATATGTCAAAAGTGAAACATCGCCTAACCTAAGTGCAAGCTAACATTTACTTCGACACGAAGTGTACAAAGTATTGAAATTCCCTCATATCGAAAACCACTCTGAGTCAAATATCTCTAAAATTCGTGTCAACAGACTAATGAACCCGCTATACCAAATCCCCGTCTCGACTGTGCGGATCTTTTGGTGAAGACCCCAGCCCACTAGATCCCTCCCTCATATTGGGGGGTGCCTAAACGTGCTGTGCGGTGTACGTATGTTAGTATGTGTACACGATTCCTGTCGCCAGGAACCTTCCTGAAGTCTTGGATCGTTTTCATACGATAGGTCCTCCGAAAATGAAGGCAACATCAACTTTTGAGATATGGTCAAAGGCAAAAGGAAATTTTGTTTTGGTTTTTTTTTTAATAAATAACTGGTTCATAACATTTCATTGTACTAGCAAAACGGAGTGATGCTGAGTGTCGAAGGATTCTTGGAAGGCACCGAAGGGCGCTTTTCTTGGCTGGGGGTACTGTATATTTAAGCTTCTTATACTACTAGATTAATAGCACCAGACGACTACCTATCTCGTAAGAGGAAAATGTCAACAAAAGTGATGTACAATCAGCGAAAGATATCAATACGTCAACAAGATGATTGTTATCAGAATAAATGAATATTCTTATGTTTGCAGGCGTCTAATTTGTAACGATCCATTGCCAAGATAAAGTACTGTGGAATGGGAACAGGGCAGGACTAACGCGAACAGTTCCCGCATTGGAATCGATGTGAGCACTAGCTCTATGTTTTAACAATTGATTCATGCAGCAAAGTCATTTTAATGATTGCTAACGCCATAAAGGAATTGGTTTTGATAAACAATAACTACATGTAAAATAACGCTAGTTTTGGGAACGTTAGTACTTAAACGAGATAAAGTACAGTGGAAGGAAAACAGAATTGGCATGAACACTAAGACGAACCAAAAAATGAAGTTAAAAGTGTGTTTTCTTTGATTTTTAGATGTCATAAATCTGAACTTCAAGGCATATTCTTATCGTTCTTTTGCTGATGCACTAGAATTTGAAATTTTACACAATGAACCCGTATAAAATTCACGAAAGCACTCTCTCATTTATCCAGCGAAATAGCGCATCATTACCCCCTCAATTTGAGAATTTTTCGGGCTCCTGAGAAAACCTCCACTGCAGGTAGGTACCTACTTAGCAATCAGTCCGATCAGCAATAAGAGACCAAAAGCGGCAACTTTTTGCAAATACCTGCCATCGCATCGGCATTAATCACTTAATAACACGCCGGATTTTTAAACTGCGCGTATCGGCGCATTTTTCCGAGTCCCGGTCTATAAGGAATACAAACGCACAAATAGTGGAGGCGAAAAGCGCTAGTCATAGTGCATAATTGGGAGTCGCAAATCCGCAGATGTAGCCTCCAAGGAAAAAAGCGCTGTTACAACCCTACTGCCAATCATGGACGCCTTCGGACGCTTCAAAAGCAGATATCATAACGCATCGCCTGAAAAGTCCTGTTGCCGCTCGCTCATTGTTGCCAGCGTTTACATGCAGTTGCAGCTTTATTCAGGGCATGTAGAACAGCGCCGAACAACGCCTTTGTTTTTGCTGCGCTCGCAGGAAACCGTTAAAAAGTTTTGTTAATGCGCGCAGGAACATCAAATACTGTTAGTTGCTTGTTAGAAACGTCTTTGTATAACAATCGCTTACTAGGCTCTTACAAGATGAACTCTGAATGAAAATCGGCGACGAGAACTTCGCAATCTTATAGTTGGAAATAAAACTTGCGTTAGTTATTTCATATCGAATAGACTGCATTTATCTGTGTAATGATTTATATTTGAGCTTTTTTAATAATTAGCACCACACGATTGCCAAACTTCTTTTATAATGACGAATGTTTTTTTGTGCCCGTAAATTATTTATGTTCAATTATATTACCGTTTATAACTAGGTCAGCTTATCTTATTTTATATACACTTGGATAGTATATCAGATAGAGCCATACAAAAATTATAATTACTTAAGGAATTTTCTTAATCTGCCTTCATCGAAAACACTTGACTGTATTTAAGCAACAATTCACAGGTAAATTATAGATTTACTTAGCTGCCTATGGATACTAACTTTTATTGCCTTCTCAACAAGATATCCCACTTTTCTGTAGGTTCCCTTTTCATTCACATGGGTCCCCAGAAGTGATCTGCTAGTGACCCTTGGAGATGCCTGCACAGCTGGCATGGGGTTCGATATTGGTCTCGCTAAAATAGCACTTCCTTCAGGCTCAACACAGCTCGATAACCTCGTAGTCTAAGGATCTCCTCCACGTCGGCAACCTCGCAGCTCCATGCGTAGATTGAAGATGCCTCGTAGCTGCGCCCGTGCTTTTTCAACTTTTATTTAGTTGCGACACTTCTACCACGCATATATTCGCACTATAAAACGAGAAATCAATACTTTTACTGCCAAAATTATATTTATTTTGCCCCAATTTGGAAATTAGAAGCGTGTTTTCCTTTTTTTCTTTTATATAGCTCTGTATAGCTTGTATAGTTCTTATACCTATTTCGCACATTTTCCCGCTACAATTAAATACAATATTTCGAACAATTGTAACAATACTAATTTACCACAAGTCGTAACAACGAAACAGCTTTGCAAATTTACTCTATTTTGCTTAAAATATGTAAAACTGTAACGTGTTGAGTGTCAGAGATGTTTTGAAGTTAATCATTTTCTAAATTTGAGAAGTGTCTCAATATTTTACTGGTAAATGCAAATAGTAAATATTTCCATTCTAATCGCCCCAGCTAGTAGGTTCACATTGTTGTTACAATGTAATTTAATCACAATTTAGAAGTAATTCGATTTCCTTTCTCTGTTCCCACGGAAAGTAAAATTATTTAATTGTAATAAATATTTGTATAAAGCTACATATTTATGCAACTACAATGGAATTGCATTTATACGGAAGTTTACGTAAACCTAAGAAAAAACACTTTTAATAAATCTGACATTAGTGTTACCTTAAAATATGTCTGAGATACAACAGTTAAAAAAATCATATCTTTTAAGCACAAAATAGCAAACTCGTACATCAATTCAACGCAAATATAGCCCGGCAGAATTACATTTTTTGTTAAATATTTCAGTCAGTACCGAAACTGCAATTTTGTACAGTGTTTTTAAACGTAACAATAAATAGCACCAAACTAAATCAATCACTATTATAACATTCTTCACAGCAAGCCAGATAGAAAAATCGGTTCAACGCGACTCACTAACTAAACTCTGGCAGAATGGAGTAGGTCAACACTAAACTAAATGTAACTAAATGCAAACGGCACCAATTTAAATAACCCACAATTCCCAAAATTTAAATTAAAAAATCCTCCCATATTATTAAGTTGCAAGGAAGATTAAATTTCAAAGGTGAGTTCTCAAAATTTTACCTTTATTACACTCAGAATCCGTGATAAGCTAGAATCTATCACAGCAATAGTAAGACGTCAATTCGATGCAATTACAGTGACGTTTATTTTATTATGTATATGCAGGTAAATAAAACATTTATATAAATATAGTTCCTCGTACCGAAGTAATAGGTATCTGTGCACTTTTACGATATTTACATGAAAATAATATTAAATACGCTACGTAATCATATGGCGTCAACAAATCTAAGTTTAACGTTCTATTAATTAAATTGGAAAGCACGCACACATAAAGGACTACTGCTTTGATACATGAAGAACAAAACCGACATAAGCAGAAAAATTTCAAGAACGTACATTATCAAATTAGTTCACGTCACTATATTTTTCAGTTGCAAAATGTTTATTTGAATTTAAATAAGTGTATTATCTTTGAATTCAAGCGTTCTGTGATAAGGAAGTCGAAGAGGCCCAAAGTCGTAAGTGGAAACTTCTATCTGGCAACCAGATCCAAATCTAGTAGGACGAGTCCACAACTAAACACTAAAATTAGACAACCACAATGCCAAGATACAAGAAAAAGTCAAAGAAACCAAATACCATAAGTAGAAAAACCATAAAAAATCATCAATAAAAAGCCACAATCGAGATGAAAAATAATCCATAGGTGTTGAATCAGTAAATACCAAACGTCCCGGAACTCATTTAACTCCACCGTATAAGTGCTATCCCGAAACTATCCACAAAAAAGAATTGAGAACAATACATTAATGGATACTAAGCTTTTTTACTCAACCTGTTTTTTTTCTATTTCTAAGCGACGGAATTAAAATGGGCTAATACCACCACAATGTGACGCAATGGCACTAGAACTCCTGATCGCGGCTGGATGTTACGACGAATCCGCGTTAAATCGTAAGGCAGCTAAACGCCTAGCGAAGCATGTAAACAGAGAACGTTGGATAAGACAACTTCAAAATATTACGAACAAACTGACATGTATAACCTTAATTAAATCTTAACGAGCATCAGTTGTCAGTTAGGGTCACTTTTATCAGACGAGATGCACAGCCAAGTCTTTACACGGCAAATACGTAACCTTGAAACGTCAAACATCGACAGATAATAATTATCTTAACTGAACTTGTTAATCGGCATATTCTTTTTACAATACCAAGGTACAGCACGCACAACTCGATAAGTAGACGCAGTTAGTAGTTCCGACCATAAGAAACTGCAATTCTACGATAACCGTGGGGGAAATGATGATTCATATCCTTTTTATTTTCGTATAGTAATTAAATGCGTTGAAGGCAACTCAGCTGAGGCACAGCTTTAGCAATATGCCCCAATTATAGGCTGACGTCAAAATATGCTCACCAAACTTCCAAATAGCCCTAACGCATCCCTTAGCAAAATCTACCACATTTCAAAACAAATGGACCCCATATAAAGAGTTATAAGTTTCTAACCGAGCGATATCTTCGCATATTTAATGAAATGTGCAAATAAGCAACAAAACTGGGGTAATCTATAACGATAACATTTTAATGGTAAAATAAAAACCACACATTGAACTTTTGAGAATATGTTTTCGCATACGAACAGGGGGAAAGTGTAAACCTAGTACCAAAGTTCCAATGATTTAAATTGTGCTTCAAGAATAAAGATCGTCTGAAATTATTAACAAAAAATATGTTGTGTTGAAGTTAATTTATAAAAATCAGTTGGTGACGACTGAATTTTTTAAATATATATTGTACAATGACGGTTCTGCTGATAAACATTTTCTGATGTAGTGTGTTTTTTGAAACTGAGTTAGATTAAATAAATCCTTAAATTCTCCAAAACGAATTTAACTTAAAAGAATATTTGGATAAATACTTTTTGCAAAAAAATTTAGACAGACATTCCTCATATTTGTTCCATTTCAGCGGAACTCGTTTCGAACACCAAACGGCTATTTTCGCAGTCCAGAACATGTGTACGCTGAAAAATACCCGAGACGGAGAGGAGTTAGCTGTATATGGATTGACATGGATATCGCTAATGGCATGCGTTGAGCTTAGTATCCTTTGCTCTTCTCAGCAACGGAATGCCACACAGAACACACTCGGCTCGCATGTTCGGTGCAAGAATTCAGCACAGAACCGTTCTCGGAATGATCACTATTGTCTTCTATTTGCATACTAATTGCCATTTTTTCCGCAGGCCCATAAAGAAGCTGCGACTCTTTGTCTCGAATTTTACCTGCTAATTAATTTCCACAAGCGACGATGACAAATTCTACCGTGGAACATGCAGGAACCCCTTAAAAAAAAAGCTTTCTTCTTTGCATAACGCATCCATTAAAAGATTTGAAGAAAAATTTGGAAATTTGTATGTTAATTAAAGTTAAGACCCAAATTGAGGACCAACCCCCATTAAAACGAGGCGCTGATTATAAGTTTTTGGGTTGCCATAGTTACGCCTGTTATTAGTGAAGCCTTTTTAGTTGCCATGGCTACGCCTACGGCCGGCTTATTACCGCGCGACGACGCCACGTCCTCGTAAAAACGTTCCCGAGAAACAACCGAAAGCGCTTTTATTTTTTTCAGGGCACGAATTTATGTTGTGACTGGGCAGCACTTAATAAATCTATCAGGCAGCAGTAAGGCACAACAAGAAGGCGAAAAAGTGTTAGAAGTCGTGCTGCAAGGAGCTAAAACAAGCAATAATGCCATGGAACCGTAGCAGCAGTAATATGGTTCATAGTTCGTGACTTCTAACATACGGCCAGGTTCGTTACCTTCGCCAGGTCATTTAAACAGGTTCCCGTAATTGACATATCAATGGTGTGAGAGTAACACTAAATGGTTTGGATCTTGCTATAAACTCCTTAACATTTTCGTTCGCTCACATAATAGGCCAGATAGCGCGCATTGAGACGTGCCCCGCGAGGCCTAAAAACGGGACGCGTCCACACGAGCGCGGAGTCGACGTCACGACGCGCGTAATGCGTCGCTAATTAGCACCGGCTGTGGCGAATCTGGTTTATTCGTTTCCATTTTAGACGGCCCATATGCCGATAGGCTGCGCAAAAACTGTTTAATCGTTTTGTTATCTAAATGCAAATGAATCGGCGCAGCGGCAAGAATTCGCTACTGTGTTGGGCGCATGGTTAATTACTGTCATATCTGCGGAATAAGTGAAAGCTATTACATGGGCTCTACGGCACCTTACATAGCCCCCATTCGTATAACTCGCGCAGATTGCATTTCTTAGCAGAGTGAAACCGATATGAAGTATGTAGGAAAAAATGCAATGCAGGAAATTGCATTAATAATGAGAATTTGCATAGCCACATAGTTAGTTCTACAAATATACCAAACAGCCGTGTTAATATTGCGTATTTAGATTCATCTACAATGAGCTATTGTTATTGCATCCATTCAAGCTTGGCCCGATTTTGTAGGTCTCTTGTGACCAACTGACGAGGAGTTATAAACTCAGTGGTATCACCTATTAACTGTAATTTGTTCCTAACTGCAGTTTTGGTCTTTAAAAATAAACACAAATGTAACTTTTGCTGCGGTTTTATACAAATTATGGACACGTTGGGCTAGTGATTTCAACGCTCCGTTATATAGCAAACCCGCAAAAGATAAGCACGCGTTAGTAATTTTTACATAATTATTGTTCGTACTCAAATTTGTTATTTTGTTAATGTTTAGTTATGTTGTTTATGTTTATAAGTGTATATAGATGTAGTTTGAATAAAAGGAGCAACAAACTACAGGGGCTGCTCAGGGTATTGAAATAGCTAACTCAGCAGCGGTACATGGAAACTTTGATACGCTCATGATCCAGCACACCATAAAGCATGTGAAATGTTTAAAATTCAAATGAAAAACTATTTAACAAATTGTTGTTACACATAGCAGCTTTAGTTATCTGAGATCAAAATAAGCACACTTACAACTCTGAAACGTTGCTGATGAGGCTAACACGATATTATATAGATATATCGCTATTAATAGTATGATTGAACAATTAAAAAAATAAATTTATTTTACAACATAAATATAATTGGGTAAAATTTACTAATGCAGTGAAAAGTTTGCTGGCTTGCGCAACATTGAAGTCACCAGCCCAATATTTATTTAAGTTGATCAGAAACATTGAAAAAGCTGTGTTTCTGCAGTTACGGGCGAATTAAAGTTTACATTCTATTGCCAACTCAATCAAATTAAATAAACTGAGTTGGAATAACTATTTATCACTTTCTTTTTCGAATCCCAACTATACCTACAGTATGCCCACGGATTGAGTTATAAAGATGAAAAAAAATAGATTTTTCAGAAATTCTCAAAAACTTGTGTAGGAAAATGTTATCTTCAAATTCAAATTACCATAGATACGTACCTACTACAAATGTGCTTAAGCAATTTATAAAACGTCAGACTACACATAAAAGGGGTGTAATTATCGATAATCCTATAATGTCAACGCTACAAGAGAGAAGGTACTTAATTCAATGTTATGGTACTGGCGATCTTTGCAATCGCGAGGTGATAAACAAATTTAGCTAAAAATATCCAGAAACAAGAATTTCCCATATGGCCGTCCGAAAATTAGTGAAGAAACTTTTTGAAAGTGGTTCCGTTCTAAATGTTACAAAACAAGAAAAAACATCCGTTTTACTTCTGCATTCAGTAGAAAAAAATCTTCGTATCTGGTTTTAAAATAGAGCGAGAGAGAGAAATATTAAAAGAAATCAAAACTAAACAGTTAGACCCCATCTTTGACAAACTTTTAAAGAATGTGATGAGGCAAAACGTTTGGATTTTTGTTTATAAATGGGAGCGGATGGACCAGCGAGTAAATTCTCGCGACTCTAGAGTTTAAAAATTGTATGCTCCCTAGCTACGACACTAACAGCTGTGATAGTCGTTTACTCCTAACAAGGGAACTCTTCCCCACTTTCGAAGGACAAGGGTAGCCACCTACCCGACCTAAGGGCAAAGAGGGTTCATAGAACCACTTTGTGGTTAAAACAGGCCACTGGCCTATAATAAGAGGAAAGAAAGAGAAATGGAGGATAAAACTTTAGCAGAATCAGATTTTTAAAAGAGAATTGTATTTTCGGATGAATCGACATTTTCTACAAATGGAGCAGTTATATCTCAACATTGCCGATATTGGGCTGAAATAATTCTTTATTTTACTATTTTCAAAAGAAGACATTAGTTTATACCTAAAAGTTATTGCGTGGTGCGCTATCACGTACCATGGGATTATTGGATCGTGTATTTTTATAGAAATTTCAATCAAATTTATTTAGAAATGCTACAAATTTTTTTAAGGAAGAGATTGATAATTCGCCTTTAAATTATTATAATTCAATGTATTTTCAATAAGATGGATGCTCGCTCACTATCCTCGAATCTTTCGCGAAAAATGGATTGGAATAAACGGGCCCCCTTAAGTTCCAATTTAATTCTCATGAACTTTTGCTTGTGAGGTCGGTTAAATCAATTAGTCTACTCTGTTGAAATAGAGAATTATTCATGTAGTCCGATCCATATGCCTAGAAGAAATTAGGAAAATATGTGTTTTTCATTAGCATTGTAAAGCTATATTTTACTTATGAAAATCTCCAAGGTAAAGTAACATTTTAATGATAACGGTGGATAAAATGCTACACTATTCACTAGTAAAAAACCAAGTAATATATTTATTTAAAATTATTTATTTAACTTTAAAAAATATATGTATAAATAAATGTAGATGTCTGAAAATTGTTTATGTGCCACACGTGAATAAAGAGATTTTAGCCATTCGGAGAAATTATTATAAGTTTTCCCCTTATGGATAAGATGCTTCTTTATTCACTTGTACCTACCATACATAACTATTAAATATAACGTTTTGTACGTAGTTAGTACATACAGCAAAGCTACTTTACCTGAATAAAAAACACCACTAGGACATCCTTGATTTGAAAAAAGTAAAAAATTTACTTAAAATTAGTTTCAAGCCAAGCAGTGTTAAATCCCCATATGAAATTCAAATTATTTATTTTTTGCCAGTCATACTCATGTGTAACTAAATCCCCATAACTTGTATTTGTGCTTGTATTTATTTATGCTACGGATCCCTAGTCATGGCTGAATTAAAGTTTCTATATATTACTGGTAAATTTAATGTAATGAAATATTCCCAGTAACAGCAACTCTGTCACTTTCTTTTATGAGGCTAACAACTATATAGGCGTATACTCAAAACTACTATTAACAATATGACTGAACATTGTGTTATAACATAAATATTACTACGTAACATGATTGTACTTCTCCGGTGCGTATTCGGGTTTATTTTCTTATGGAGCATTGAAATCATCAGGACAATATTACACTAATTTAATTTAAAATAACTAAAAATTGCATTTCTTCTTAAAACCACGGTTATTGGCGAATACAAGTTTCTGTGTTGGGTTAATCAAATTAAATATCCGGACTTATGACATAAAAATATGGTTGAACATTTACAAAATAAGAAATTTGTGTTGTAACAAAACTACAATTATGTAAAAGTTAGATACTAAAGCGTGTTGTTCGTTGCGGGTTTGTTTTAAGATACCTGCGCAACATTTTTGGCATGATCATAAACTTTCCAGATGTTACCTATATTTGTGCTTTTTGTCATCGACACAACTTCAGTTATTGGTAAATTAAAGTTTACATGTGTTCTTATTAAGTTAAACTTCTTAAATATCCTAATTAGTAACACAAGATGTACGTATCCGTTGCGAGTTTGCTTACTTACGCAGCACTGGAGTCACCTGCACAACATTTTTGGCTTGATAAAAAACTTTCCAGTTGTTATATTTGTACTCATTTTCATCGCATACAACTTCATGTATGGAGGAATTAAAGTTTACTTGCGTTACTACCGAGTTAATCCAATTAAATAATTGTGCTGAATAGTAACGCAAGGCTACTTCTCTGCGGGTTTCTTTACTTATGCAGCATTAAAGTCACTTGCGCAATAGTTTCGTAGCTTAATCAAACATTTCTAGAAGTTGTATATGTGCATATATGCAGTGTTACATGTGTTACTAGTAAGTTAATGCAATTGAATATACCTGCACAAACTATTTTGCTTTATAAAAAACCTTCCACTTGTTATATTTGTGCTTATTTTCATGGCACACAATTTCAGGTATAGAGGAATTAAAATTTACTAGTGTTACTACTGTGTTAATCCAATTAAATAATTGTCCTGAAAAGTAAAATAAGATACATTTCTCCTCTGGGGGTTTGTTTACTTACGCAGCATTAAAGTCACCTGTACAATATTTTCGTAGCTTAATCAAACATTTCTAAAAGTTGTATATATGGTTATATGCAATATTACATGTGTTACCACTAAGTTAATGCAATTGAATATCCTACCTGTAACAGAAAATGTACTTATCCATTGTGGGTTTGCTTGCTTACACAGCATTGAAGTCACCTGCACAATATCTTTGTAGCTTATTCTAAAATGTTTTAGAACTTGCAAATGTACTTATCTTCATTGCATCCAATTTCAGTTGTGGGTAAATTAAAGTTTGTTCGTGTTACTACTGAGTTAGTACAATTAAACATTTTAAGCAGTAACAGAGTGTGCACTTGTCCATTGCGGGTTTGCTTACTTACGGAGCATTGAAGTCACCTGCACAATATCTTTGTAGCTTATTGGATAACGTTCTAGAAGTTCTATTATGTTCATCTTCTTGGCACTCAATTTCAGTCATGGGTGAATTTATTATAGTTTACAGGTAATACAAAATATCGGGCTGGTGACTTCAATGCTGCGTAAGCAAGCAAACCCGCAATGGATAAGTAAATCTTAGTAATTAACTTATTTGTACGGTTGATAATCACTATTGATATATATTGTTCAGTTATTACCATACGGCTTTGAATTATGCAATTTTAAAGATCGATTTGGCCTATAGTACTCTTTATGATCAATTAAAAAACTGATTAAGCTCCAAAGATTATAATTAATCGTAGAATGCAAATCTTCGTTCGTGCATTAAGCCTCTCGCGCTATTCAGAAATGATTTGGCCACTTCCGAACGCAAGCCACCTGATGGTACAGTAGTGGCCGAGCACAGTTGCCCGCAAATTACAAATTGCAGCGGCGGGTCTCCCACCGCCCTGCAAATTACTAAATTTGCATGCGAAGACCGATCAAATCGAGCAATAGGAGAGCGGGCGGCGGCATTTGGCAGATCGGCGACGATCCATATTAGGGAGCAGCTTACCAAAGTGCACCGAATGCCCGAAAAATGCGCCCCGAGAAAAAGAATAACCGCAGTGATTCATGGCTGTGACATGGACTGGCAAAGCCAAAAAGGAGCGAACAAAACGAATCCAGCTTTCAGCAGTACATTGGCCATCCAACAAGTGAAGTGCCCCCTCCGCTACTACATTTACTTGTCTCCGAGCTCGATTTACTGCGGCCGATAGAAATCTGCGGTCCCGCAAAGACACGGATGAAGCGTGGAACCCCAAACTGGACGGGCCACTCCCGACGCCAACACCTGATGACACTCGCGATGCCAGACCGAGCCCGATCTCATCGCGAGCTTCCCAGAACTTCCGACGACAATTTGGCCGAAACGGTAAAAAAAGGACACGAGATGGGCGTACCTTCATTTTCGTTTAATGCGGCTGCTCGGGGTTCCATTAACCGCAAGTACCTATAATATTACCAGGGCCATACGATTTCGCAGGTGAAACAGGCGCCCTTTATTAGTACTACATCCAAAACTTGACTGAAAGAACGACATTATTAAACGCGATAGATAATACGAAATGACTTGTTACTCGTACCTACTATCCACATTCGTATGACTGCCTAAAAAAGCAAAGCCCGTAAGGAATATCGCCATATGAACTATACCATAAATAAAAGCTCTCCTCCACTTTAGTGAGTGAATCAAAGATAATGATAGACAGGTCGCGTTGGCTCTAAGGAACGAATTAGTAAGTTTGATAGGTAATGAAGGATTGGAAATCTGGTAATTAAGACAATTGTAGCTACGTTAACTCACAACAAATGAACACAGCTGTATTGATTTATTAAGAAACAAATGTATACACTAAGTAACAAACAACTGGGATTGGACCGTGTCATGATTGAGATCGAAGAACTTAACGTTTCGCCCACTTTCGTAAGGGGCTTCATCAGGAGGAAAAAGCAAAAGAGCACGGTAAGTCAACGTGTTAACCACGCCAGAGGCGAAACTCTTTGCAAGGAACGGGATAGACGAGCACTTTAACGGTATTATAAGGTTCTATGTCACAATTCTTTCACTGTTTGCGTTACTCAAGTTACAAGGTTGTATGTTACACGTAGAAGCTTTTAGTGTGCTAGTATTTCTAAATAAGGTCAAAACAATGCAAAGTTTCAAGTTCCCCAATTTTAATTGAGCACTGTAGTTAATTAGGTTGACAAAACTAGCTGCAAAGCAACCTAGTGCTTTGCTTATCCATGTTGCGCTCGTGGTATGGTTGTCTATTGATGTGATAATTGCAATTATTAGCAACAAAAATGATTGACAGTGATTTAGATGGATGTATATAGGGAACATGGCTATAATTCAGACAAATATAATGAATATAGCACAGAGCAAAGTGAAACCGGGTAATATATAAAATTATTTCAAGTTATATTATAATTTTATTTCAATTTTTGCAGTTCCAACAGTATTCAGGATCACGATAAAAATCCCACCCATCATATTATTGATGTATGAATTCTTTCCGTGGAAACAGGTGGTTATTTTACCGATGATGTTTTAGTAGTTCATCACTTTTATAGTTTTTTTAGAAGACAATAAAAATTTTGCGTTGGAAAACATAAAAAGTACAGAAAGGTGTAGCCGGATACAAAAAGATGTTTTCAGAAATGGGAGTGGAATATAAGAAAAACGAAGAAAAAAAAGAGAAGAATTATACTTCTTCAAGAAATAGAGAACCTTTATCAAAAATTAAAAACTTTAGAGATGGTATCCGAAAAAGAAAGAAAGAAGACTTTTAAAGATCACTACAACTAAATCTATAACAATTGGATGTTGCCGATTTGTCGTCGTCGAGTCGCCATAAGTACAATTCCACGTTGAAAAATCGGCCATCGGCGGATCAAGTTTTAAATGCAAACATTTTTCTTACAATAAGTTCCAGAAATTCTTTGAACAACAATTGCATGATTTGTCAATGATTAGAAAAAGTGTTAAAATGATAACATCTTAATACAGATATAAACTGTAATCATTGATCCGCATCAGAGATAAAATTATTGATTATTTCATCATTATTTAAGCATTTCAAAAGTACAGCTGCTCGCCACGGTGAATCGGGCCGATACGCGACGGCGGATCGGGTATATGGCGAATTTGACTTACGGCGAATCGGCGTTGGCCAATCAATGACGTCGAATCGGCGATGATGAATTGTCTCATCTTTTTACTGGCGAAGAATGATTATAGTGGCAAATTGTGAGCTATAGAAACCAACACGAAAAAAAAATAACAGCAACGAAAATTCGAAAAAACAGAAGACGCATCAGTATTTTCCTAAGATTAAAGAACGAAAAGTGTAAGTGTACAAATTTTTCCTTGACACATTGGCTATTGGTTAAAACATGATGTAATGAACCAAAGAATAAACATTCTAACACCAATAATACACCTACAAAAATCAGATATGGATGTCAGAAAATACAATATATCAACGAAAGTAGAAGGTATTTTACTTAAGTTCAATATTACTCATTTTAGTATTTCAATAAATGCTAGATAAAACAAAGGCTATGTTATTCTTTTTAAACCCCTTGTATATTACATACTTTTTGTAAACCTTCTTTCAATGTCTACTGACCACCAAACACACACTAGAATAGTTCAAAAGTATATACAATTCATTGCCACAACCTGAAACTTCAAATAGGTTTTTCTAAAATATGAGTTTGTGTAACATTGAAGTCTCTTAGGTTTAGTAGTTTACTGAAGGGTTTGTATAGTATGATCAAAAATTAATTTCATCTAGTATGGCTACAGAATAGTTCCTAATTTATGAATGTAACTACAAGTCACTTAAAAATCAAATGTCCAATTTGACATTTAAATGTAAACGTAGTTACATTTATAAATTAGAAACTATTCCATAGCCATACTAGATGAAATTATTTTTTTAATCATACTTTACTTGTTAAAAGGATGAAAAGGTGGAGGTGTATTTGCGAGCATGGATGCCAGGCCAAACTTTCCTCTTAAAACAGATATCGCCTACGTCCACTCACAGTAAGAAACACAGCTCGAGTTTTAAACTGTATTAAAATTCAAATAAGATACTCCAAATATATACAGGGTGTTTGTAGATCGCTAGACAGCTCGTAACTTCGTTAATAATGGAGATATTGAAAAGAACTATATAAGAAGTATATAACCTAAAAATTGACGTAAACCAATTTAAGCCATGGCCTCCAATTTTTACGTAGTAATACACAACTTTGGTTTTTTTAATGGAACACCCTGTATATTTTTAGACATTTGAAATCAGCACTAAAGGTGCTTTATGACAGCATTCTTAAATTTAAATTTTGGAACATATTATTTTTAAAAATTAAAATTAAAAGTAGGGCATGAATCACGCAAAATCACTAACAATCGAACAAGAAATGCAAAACAAACTCCACTTGGCTCTAAAAATTTCTCATGACTGAGTTATAGCACCAAACGTACTAAAACAATTGAAAACTGTTTTTTTAAATGGAACAATATGAATTTCATTAAACAGTTGAAAACTACAATAAAAGGGCTTTCCAACGATGTACCATATTAGCCAGTTCGTTTAGAAGTAGCTTTTAAAAATCAAGAATACGTAAAACAATTTAAAAATGAATGTTATTGTTAATTAAACTCATATTATTCCATTTAAAAAACATAGTTTTTAATTGTTTTAGTACGTTTGGTGCTACATGCAATGTCAGGTTTATGCTTGTATTCTAGCTACCTCACCGACCTAATGGGTGGCAATATCACAATTGCATATTACATACGTAGTGTCTATTATTTCCTGAAAGTAAACAAATTAATTATGGTAAAACATACTTTGAACAAACATAGAACCTTATAATACCATCATGGAAAAATGATGCATCTAAGCGTGAAGAGGTAAGACGTTTACTATTTTCTTTTTTAATAAATCTAAGACTGCGATGAAACGCTTGATACGGCCCTGATGGGGAAAATACCAAAGAAGCGGCCAAAATTTCGCTACTTTGCATAGCTTAATAGAGCGCAGCCTGCGCAATCAGCGCGAATAAATTGGGCTTAATTGCGCATAATGGCGGTGACGACGCGCTGGCATCCGCGTCTGCGGAAAAGCGTCGATTTCCGCCCCAGCTGCTCCGGTAATCTGGGGACCCCGCCGCCGTGGCCGAATTTGATTTACGGCGGTTTTCAATCGCGGCAATATAACGAGCCGGCCTAACGCGCGATATTCGGTTATTAATTCGGCGGCCGAAATTATTTATGCGGATCCTCAAAGCGCGGTGAAGTTATGAGCATATTTCGGCAAACACGCGGTGAAAATGCGGCGCATCCGATCAGTCTGCAAATCCGAGGCAGCGGTATTTTAACTAAGTATATCGTTAACTTACGGCATTGTTTAAGGAGTCAGGCGCATTGACGCTGACACCGCCATATTTTTCTCGCGCGATCAGATAAAGCGCAACCCTTAAATTCGCGAGTCGATGACCCGCGTCCTCGCAGGATAATAAGATTGCATTTGCGCATGCAAATACGGGGTAATAAAAGCAGGAATGCCGTGTGTGCCTTAGTTTACTGTCTGGATCGCTTACAGCAATGCATGCTCGCATGCAGATCTCCGCCGAGTGTCATTTATCGTCGGTTGACGGCGGCGCAGAATTTCCGTATTTAGTGAATCGTGTAAACCAGGCGGTGCGACAAGGAAACCGCATGCGGGAACCATTTTAATATTTCAGCCGCGACGAGGATGGACGCTTATTTAGAACGTACAATTGGCGAGGATGTATATCGGAAACAATATTTAATTAATTTGAACGCTATCTGCGCTGAAATCCAAACAAATTAAATGCGTGTCTTGTAAACGTACACCCATATTTAGTTTATATGCATATATGCTAAATGAGTCGGACATTCGTATTTATTGTCTCGCTCTTGCGCAACTCCTCTAATGGAGCTTTCTTTCATAATTATTTAAAATGCGCATGTCAAATGCGACTGCTGCAGACAAATTACTTTTCAAACTGGACGTAATTGGAGGCAACTGCTATTGTAGCATTATTCATAGAAACCATGGGAAACTGCACCGACATCGACAACTAGTTTCACTTCAATATCACGATGAAATCGATTCTACCCAATTAGTCATCATTTACAGTACATGACAATTTTACCAACCACAATTGGCACACAGCCTTTAGAAAATCTCTATATCATCAAAACAAAGAAATACCACTATAATCTGGAGTTACAGTGTCCGTTACAAATTTGGACACATCATAATATGGCAAAATGTTTATTATTTATTTATTCGAAAATTTTATTCCTCATAACAAAAATTTAACATTCTCAAACACAAAATGCACTTCCAAAACTTAAATATCTCGTTTCTAATACGAGGGAAGTTCAAGAATTTGTAAATAGCCCAATAATAAATGACCTTATTTTTTAAAATTCACAAAAACTATATTTGAAAAAGTTAAATACGAATTTACAGTCACCTACTCCGGTAAAATCTACACTGATTTTACTATTTTTTCTTACCACCCTGTGTATTATGGAAAATAATATACTTCAAAATTAACTTATTATCAGATACGATAAGGATATACTGTCGAACTTGAGTTTCGCTCACTTAGCAACCAGAGTATTACGTTAACCAAAGTTAGTTCTAAAAAATATTTTAATGTTGGCAAGTGCATTCTTAGTTTGAAAAGATTCGAGCATTTTTATCAAGAATAGAATTTTAAGAATAATTTGATATTTTTTTCAATAAGTGTTCAAATTTATGACGGACGCTGTATATATTTAGAAAATACAGGAAAGACGAATAATACCTCTACTGACTTACACGAAATCGAATTCCAAAGAAAATAGTAATTTGTTTCATTAGTACAAAAATCTGGTGTGATACACTCACACAACTTCCTTTTACAGTGATCTTATAATTAGTTAAATATTTAATTTTTAATTTTTAAGCATTTGTCAAAAATTTTCAAAAATTACGAATTCTACAAAAACGGTACAAAATAGAGCGTTAGTTGAACAGACAAATTTTCTCTAAAATCTTAAGCAGAATTCAAAAATGTAATAATATACCGGGTGTTCTATTTAAAATAGGAGTTAATAAAAAAAATAGAAAAAAAAACAAAAGAAACCCACTTTAGAAGTATTCAACTGGAAAATCACCTATCTCACGTTAATGCACATTAAAAATGTAATAAAAATGTTAAGTCTGAAAAAAATCGTTAGAGCCGTTTTTGAAAAAATCGAAAAAAACTAAAAAATCACAAGAGTAAACACCTACTTCCGGTTATGCGATTTTTTTAAAAAGCTTGCTGTCTCATCTACATAGTACACAAAACTTATATATGAAGTTTCAACGCCATACCTCTTTTCGTTTTTGAGATATTCTGTTCACAGACACACAGACAGACAGACACACAGACAGACAGACAGACAGACAGACAGACAGACACACAGACCAATGAAAAAAAATATGTTTTTTGGGATCAGGGGACTCTAAAACGTGAAGATCTGTTGAAAACTCAATTTCGAATTTTTGGGGTGAATCCAATACTTCCTTTACGGTAAAAGGAAGTAAAAAATTCATGATTTCGGGACAAGTAAGACAGATGCGCGTCGTCCGGCGAGTCTTACGCGTCCCGAAAACGCATTTTTTGCACGAATGAAACATACTATTTTTTCTCCAACTACTCATAAATTCGGTAATATGACTTACTATTTAGAATCAAACATTGTAGGTTATATTGTAGAATTGTCATGGCCCAAATAAACACTCACTGTACGGGAAAAATAAACAACAACGACGGCGACTGCCGAATATTGACGAAGCGTTTGCTTTTTATTTAAAATTTACCATGTAAAACCCTTCCATTTTTGTACTAGTTCAAATATGAATCGAAAAGTGTACAGTTGCCAAGGTAATTTGTGAACATCCTTAATGACTTACTTTTTATACAAAATTATTCGACAATATGGCGTCTTATTCGTGTGGTTGGAGAAAAACACACTATTTTAAGCAATAGGATGTTTGCTTTGAGCCAATACAGCTATTTATACAGTGTGGAAATAAAGTAGCGGATAAATCCATTAACTTTGTTAATATTAGTTTTTATGAAAAAATCTTGAGGGATATAGCGACTTTAATTATAGGACAAACACTACCAGCACCTTTATGTTGCTTCGCCATTTGTTTGAAAAGTTATGACGTCATCGACTTTATTTAAATGACGACCTGTATTTTTATTATTGATTTTGGTAGTACTTTCTATGTTGTTTTCAATGATATACAATTTTCAATATGAAATGAGCAAAATAAATCTAGTTACCTACGTTTGACTGAAAATCATTGACGGCGCATTCGTTTTCATTGAAATTTAAAAAACAATTGAAAAATACAACTAGAAATTTATTATCAACTCCATTCAAAGTTAATAATGACGATGACTGTCTCGCTCAATTGTGCCATTTTTATTAATAAAATAGTTTGCTGAAGGTAAATTCTAATTTAGAAAAAGTAAAGGAAGCTTATTTTGCTATGACAGTTAGAAATTGTTTAATTCTGACATATAACTCATCTTTTGTTATTGATTCTTGATCAACTTATTTTTTTTTTCAAATTCCCGAACGTTTTCGGCTTATGCCATCTTCAGGGGACGTTAATTAACAAACAAACAAAATCACAAACAAACAGCACACACTGGCTACAATTGCCACGGTGGGTGGTCTAGAACTTCTTTTTTTGTTTTATCCACCGGTAACTGGATTTATTTTGATCATTTCATTGGTTTTTAATATTTAAAGCTTAAGATAATTTTTCTCGATTTCTCTCAAATGGAACATATAGAAAATTTTATACGGTTGGAAACGGAATAAAAAGTACTACCGAAATCAATAATAAAAAATATAGGTTGTTATTTAAAAAGAAGTCGATGACGTCATATCATGAAAAACAAATTACATAAGAAACTAAAAATCAACTGAAAATATTCCCTGTGGTCAAAATCGCTACACCCCTTCGCGATTTTTTCATAAAATGAATATCAACGAAGTTAATGAAGTTACTTTATTTCCACACTGTATACCAAAGGAATTAAACAGATGGTTGTGCCCGAAAGTCAGAAACATCAAGTAATTTCCATGATGCAGCTAACGTTTTACACACGTAAATAAATTTAATAGCTTGAAAATCAGTTAATAACGCTCTAGGACGTAAACAGCGGGCGTTATAATTACGGCTGCTCATTATAAGAACGCTCTTGGGCGTTATGGGCTGCTTTATACGCGTCCGATCACAAATACAAACAACAAATATTATCCATCCATCCATCCATGATCTATTGTCTCTTTTACCTTATAAATGGAAAATAAATATATTAATTTATTATAAAGAAAAATTACCACGAGCCCCATATGAAAATAAATGATAATAATTATCCATACGCGAGGCTATCCTTCTAAGATTAAGTGTGACAAGTATCAAACTGAGGTACACTTGCGCGCAACAAAACTTAGTGAAATCACAAAATGTATCAGAATGTTTGCTGCTGCTAACCCAATTTTTAGCTGTAGGTACATAATGAAATTTGAGATCTAATCAATCTGCTTACAAATGACTTTCTTCTGCTGCAAATGTGCACTGAGTAGTATAATAGTACTGGTTGTATTGAACTGTATGAAATCAGACATTAAAGTGCTGCTACAGTAAGGCAAAATTAGTGTTCGCCAGCTGTCATTATTTAATGTACGTAAAACACAAATAGGTGATAGTTAAAATAAAGATATGCGAACGCGTTTGCCATTGATGTTGAAGATGCCATTTCGCTGCAAACAATTTTTCAATTAGAACTTCATTTTGAAGCTAAAATAGCCGTTGCAAATCGTGGTTTCTTTCAAACTTGAAATGATTTTTTTATATCGTAAGTCAAAAACGTTAATGTCTATATTTTTTTAGTGTTTTTAATTCTGTATATAAAACTGCACAAAAATTTCAGTTAAACCTACTCTTATGTTAAAACATTAATTAAACTTCGTTATTCAAACGTTTGGTTAAAACTGGTGCCAGACTTCAGATTCAATTCATGGTATTATTAGCAAGAATGTGCTTCAATCGCAACTTAGCACCCTAGTCGGTACGCTCTAGGCCACCTTTCACAACACCTTCGCAGAATTTATTTACAGAACGAATGAACTAATTGCAACGATCTTTGCAAAATATTTATTTATGTATTTTGAACTATTAATTATCATATATTACTAGATTATCAGGTGCATTGTGCATTTGTTTGAGCTATGTAAAAATGTTTTATATCGTGTGTTCCAAAAAAAAAACAACTCATTTGGGGTAGGCCTTGGAAAGAAAGATAGAAAATCTAGTCATGTCTTAACCTAAGTCTGTAGGTAAATGTCAGATTGCATTTTGTTTATTAAAATATCTGTCACTGCGTCAGGCAGAAGTTTACACTGCATTAAGTTTACTTGTATCAGGCGAAAAGGGAAATAAGATGGCATTTGCACAACAACAACGAGTGTATTAATCATGGCAGTCAATAAAAATTGTTTTTATTTAGTGTTTTTTATATCTTTAAGAATTAGTTCAAGATCAATATGTAATTTAGTTCTCTCTGACTTATGTTAGTTCATTTGCTTTAGTGGGTATATATGAAGTTATGGAAAACTTCAATTTGGTGATGGCATGTTGCGAATGAGTTTTTTTTAAACACACGATATAAGGAAAAACAATAGATTTTAAGTAATACACCAATATTAATCTTGAAGATGTTACTCACTTAACACCAAAAGGTATGTCTTCCAAGCCATAAACTTGGTTTCTAAGGTTGAATACCGGTATGATCTTCAACACTTCACCAAAAGATCGCTTTCCAAGCCATAACTATATGGTGTCTGAGACTGCTGCCCGGCGATCTTCTATTATTAGTGTTTGCTACGTAACGTCATTGAAATCCAGACCAGTACACTTATAAATTATTGCAAGTAAATTTGTTATCATTTATTTCATAACGAATCTTAGTAACTAATGTGTATGCGGTAGTAAATTTGCTATTTATAGAGCACCTTCACTTAACGGGCACATTTCATACATACAATGTTTACATCGCCACAAATATTTAGATATCTCATAATAATTAACGGAAATACACATTCGAAACTGTCTATTGGAAATGTTAAATCACTCTAACTATTACATTTTGCCATAATGAGTATATAATTATAATTTTCCTTGCAGTCTATTTACATTATACATATTACATGCGCTTTAAAAATGGCACGGCAACTCTAACTATATCTACACTCATTAAAATACATATGCACCCAATATCAATTTTTTTTAGTTTACTTCACTCTTTTTTATCGCACTGAAGACCTGGGAATGTAATTTCTTCATACAGTGTGTCGCGGATTGAGTTCATATAAGGTGTAAATAATAAAAAATATTCGACTTAGAAACTGATATTCTAGCAATCGCTTCTTCTTGTTCTCAAACCAAGATTTTGGGAAAATCAATCAAATTAATTAATGTACAGGGTGTTTTCCGAATCAATTTTTGAAAAATGGCCAAGAGTAAACTACCTTTATTAGAAGAGGTAATAAAGAAAAGTATTAAGAAAACTTGTTTAGAATTAAGAATTATGGTAGACTCTCAATTTTTAGACAAATCGGCCAACTTTGATTTTTTATTTTTATTTTGTATACATACCAACATACTTTTTATCGTGGCTGTAGGAGGCACTCTAACTGGTTCATAAATTAAGATGTTAAAAAAATAATGAAATGCCTCCTACAGCTACGATAAAAGGTATGTTGGTATAAAAAATTCAAAAATTTAAAAAAAATCAAAGTAGGCCGATTTGTCTGACAATTTAGAGTCTACCATCACTCTGAATTGTAAACAACTTTTCTCAATACTTTTTTTTGCTATCTCTTCTAATAAAGGTAGTTTACTCTTGGCCATTTTCAAAAATCGATTCGGAAAATACCCTGTATATTAATTAATTTGATTGATTACTTTAAGAACAAGCAGGAGCGATTCCTAAAATATCAGCTTCTAAGTCAAATATTTTTTATTATTTACACCTTACTAAGGCACTTATCTACTGATTAATCGATATATAAATTGCAGGATATATTAGCAGGATCAGATTTGAATACTAGAACGCTTCCATTTCCTTTACACATGTTGATTAAATCTGTAAAGCTGTGTTAATGAATCGCCATCGTTGTTTCAACACAAAAAAGGTTATAATCTAAACAAGAACGTTCATTGTTAGAAAAAATTCAATTTAAAAGAATTCCTACTGCAAATTTCAAGGAATTTGATTATATAAAAGCCGTAAGAAGTATATAAGTTTTATAAAAAATGTAGTCTAAAGATTTATGAGAAGTTTGAAAATATATCAAATATTACTGCTGATTTTAACGAGATATAGCAGACAATCGCCCTAAGATACTCCGATTGTATTTGCTCAACAACAGCATCAGTTTCACTGGAAAGTGATTCAAATGCACCGGTGCAAATCCATGGTTGTGTTTCAGCGGACGCGGAATCCCAAGCTCGCTGTTAATAAGTACAAATAGGAAAATCGGAATACTTCGACGTTTCCGGAGATCGACGTTATAAATCTAGCATTTTTCGCCAGGCCAACTGCCTGCAGAGCTAAATAAACGTGTTTTCTTTACTATATAGCACCTAAGATCTTAGCAGGCAGAGTATACAATATCTTATTACAGCAGGCAGCTGTTAATTTCCACACTTCCACGATATACGAGCCGAGATGGTGCCATCAGCGCGACTTGGTATGTAACCGTGTCCCGTCCTAACTCTTGCCTTCTTTTTGCAACCCTACACTCCGCGCCCCTCGGAGGAAGCCAAGGACGTTATCGGCCTCATCTAATGAGAGAGTGTGCTGCTAATGGCAATAATCTCCCTTAGACCATTATGCAAGGCGACGAGCAGTGCTGTCAGGACTGCAGCAAAAATTGAATGGCCAGATCGAGAAAAATCAAGATTGGCCATGGAAATTGTCAAAAGCACAACGGAAAATACAACTGGGCAGTAACATCGTTTTTGAAACCCACAAGTATATGTTTTTTTCATATTTATTTTAGGTCCGTTTATGATTGCAAAAGAAGAACTTCTTTGTATAGTTGGTGTTCAATTTCTACTGCACCGGTTTTTATCATTCAAAGATTTGTTTTCGGCCCTTCTTTCTTTAATTTCATTAATTTTTACAAATTTGTAATACGTTTCGGCTCTGTAGTTGCAACTTATCGCCTTTTAACCATCTTCGATAGTCGCATTTAGAACTAATTTTAGCCAATATTGTGAAACCAAGGGACAAAAAGATTGACTCCGTCTGATAGCAGTTTACTAGATCGCGTTGTTTACAGCAGCATATTTTTAGTCATGGAAAAGTGTACGTGTACGTAATATCCTTTCAAAATATATCGTTCCGTACCCTTGAAGTAGACTAGTTGCGAAGTATTCGTAAGTAATCGTAGGGTTTTGTATATCCTGTCTTGTAATTACGTTGTTGGGCGTCAGATGGCACGGCAGAAGGAGCAACTTCGCGCAACCCCGGCCCGTGAGCCTACTCTTGGGTTGCTGAAATTACAACTTCCTCCGTTCTTGAAAATATGCACCCATAAGTAATAATTCAACATTTGTTAATAAATAATGACCGGCTCGGGGCTCTCCGTAACACGGCGAGGCTTTGGCTGAAACAAGACATAAACTAAAGTCCGCGGCTCCGAGGCAGGGATGCATCGGTTACATTCCCCCTAATTATCGCCATAAAATAGGGCTGTCGGCAACCTGTACCAACACCTTCACTTTACACCGAGTTTCAGGCACCAACCAAGTAATGCGTCGGAATGTAAGGCAAAAAGAAGAGGTTTCAGCGAAAATGTTTCGCTATTAATCCTGGCGGCCGCTCGATAAGTTAAGACTGAAGGAATGACTGCGGTTATGAACAAGCAAATTCATTTTCGAAAGATATCCGGCGAATAATTCTCGAAACGCATTAAATATTGCTATGCTCGTGTGCATACGCAGCTCGGGGAATGCCAGAATTTCAATCAAAAGCGCGGCTAACCGACAAAGGATCGGCTGCACCTGTTGTTCAAAAATCCTGCGCTTTGTGCAATCGGGCGTTTCCAAAACTCCGGTGCAATTAGTCAAAGTTTTGCAAGTATTTTCTCACGGTAAGTGAACCTACGGATATTTTTATTAGCGTGACTTTTAAGAAGCTCCGCACTTAGAGCCTGAAATACCTCCGGAACTATTGAAGGGTAACCGAAAACTGTAATAACTTCCAAGAAAACCCAATACCAATGACTCCAGATTCTGCAAAGCTCTTTTTTGGAACATTAAGTTGTCAAGTCACGACTTCTCAATAGCAGACTAAAGAGCATCACAATTCATTTTTTAGAAACTGATATAAATGACTATATTAATTTCCGTAAATATTCCAAGCACAAAGTGGCAAAGGAACTTTCTAAAGGATACATTTTTTGAGAAGAACTTCATAACATTTTTAATTTTAAATCAAAACTTGAGTGTACAGCATACCCATAAAGCAATGTGTCAATTTTGTATCCGTCATGGAGATACATGCAATAAATATAACTAAAGCTCTACCTTTTTCGTTACGCTCATATGCCATCATCGCACTCACCTGTAACAAAAAGGAAATGTGTTACTCTTTCTGATTTAATTAAGTTGTAATACAGCTAAAAAATATTGACTCTATCTTAAAATTCAGAATTAACTATTTAAATAGGTATCCTGAAATACTCAGTTTTGAATCTTCGATTTGAAATGTATATAGTAAGAAAGCTCCGATAGGAACTAGATTTACAACCTTCTGGAAAAATGGAAAAATACGGTTTCCTGGTGATGTAACGATGTTTAAGACCAGTAAAATACATAACAACTTACTCTTCTTCTTTGAATAGATTTGTTAAATACGGTTTCCTCTTAATGAAACGGAATGGAAGAATAGCAACATACATAACAACTTCTGCTCCTTCTTTTTATAAATTTGTTAAATACTGTTTCTTCTTCTTGATGAAACGGTATTGAAGAATAGTAAGACACACAGCCACTTTTTCTTTTTTATAGAGACCTAATAAATACGGTTTCCTCTTAATGAAACGGTATGGAAGACTAATAAGATACATAACGAGT
Organism: Agriotes lineatus; assembly: GCA_940337035.1. Lineage (NCBI taxonomy): Eukaryota > Metazoa > Arthropoda > Insecta > Coleoptera > Elateridae > Agriotes > Agriotes lineatus. The sequence goes on along the minus strand of OW679197.1, from coordinate 58,393,819 downwards.
TCTTCTTCTTTGTATAGATTTGTTAAATACTGTTTCCTCTTGACATGATATTGAAAAATAGTAATCTACAAAATGAGTGCTCCTTCTTCTTTGTATAGGCATATTAAATACCGTTTCCCCTTAATGACACGGTAATCAAGAATAGTAAGATACGTAACGACTTCTTCTTCTTATACTTTTTTAAATACTGTTTCCTCTTGATGTAACGGTATTGAAAAATAGTAATATACAAAAGAAGTGCTCCTTCTTCTTTATATAGGCCTATTAAGTACCGCTTCCTCCTAATCATTTGGTTTTCTAGAATAGTAGGATACATAACGGCTTTTTCTTTGTACAGTTTTGTTAAATACTGTTTCCTCTTGATGACACGATATTGAAAAATAGTAAGATACACAAAGACTGTTCCTTATTTTTTGTATAGGCATATTAAATACCGTTTCCCCTTAATGAAACGGTAATCAAGAATAGTAAGATACCTAACGACTTCTTCATATAGTTTTGTTAAATACTGTTCCCTCTTGATGTAACGGTATTGAATAACAGTAAGATACAGAACGATTTCATCTTTTTATAGAGACCTATTTAATACAGTTAATTAAATGATATAGAATTCTTTTATGTATGGTTTTGTTAAATACTGTTTCCTCTTTATGACACGATATTGAAAAGTATTACGATACACAGCGACTTTTCCTTCTTTGTACAGGCGTATAAAATACGGATTCCGCTTAATGGAATGATATTGAAGAATAGTAGGATACATAACAGCTTCTTCTTCTTTGTAGAGTTTTGTTAAATACTGTTTCCTCTTGATAAAACGGCATTGAAGAATAATAGGATACAGAATTTCTTCTTCTTTGTAGAGACATATTAAATATGGTTTACTCTTAATGAAACACTAATCAAAAACAGTAAGATACATAACGACTTCTTCTTCTTTGTAAAGATTTATTAAATACTGTTTTCTCTTGATGACACGATATTGAAAATAAAGTAAGACACACAACGACCTCTCCTTCTTATAAAATACGCGTTCCTCTCAATGGAATGATATTGAAGAATTGAAGGATACATAACAGTTTCTTCTTCTTTGTATAGTTTTGTTGTAGTACTGTTTCCTGTTGATGAAACTCTATTGAAGAATAATAGGATACAGAACAACTTCTTCTTTCTGGAGACATATTAAATATGGTTTGCTCTTAATTAAACGGTAATCAAGAATAGTAAGATACACAACTACTTCCTCGTCTCCTTCTTTGTATATATTTGTTAACCTTCTTCTTTGTACATAACGACTTCTTCTTCTTATTTGTATAGATTTATTAAATACTGTTTTCTCTTGATGACACGATATTGAAAATATAGTGAGACACACAACGACTTCTCCTTCTTCTTTGTATAAGCTTATAAAATACGTGTTCCTCTTAATGAAATGATATTGAAGAATATTAGGATACATAACGACTTCTTCTTCTTTGTATAGTTTTGTTAAACACTGTTCCCTCTTGATGAAACAGTATTGAAGAATAGTACCATACAGAACGACTTCTTCTTTTTTTTGTAGAGGCCTATTAAATACGTAACAACTTATTCGTCTTCTTGATATAGATCTGTCCGTCTGTTTTGCAACCGAAGTAATAATTAGCCAGTGAGCTTAATTGGCAGCTGCTCATCCATCTTTATGAAAGTATTCCTGGTGGGCGAATATTGGACGGCTTTCCTACCATTGCTATTCATGCTAGTTTAACTTTATGTTTACGTGGTTGCACTTTAGTTTTTCAGTGTTTTCCCCATTGCACAACGCCTCTGCATATATCTCTAACCTCCCTGCTTCTTACTCAATGCTTTGCCTGCCATCATTCTTAAGATTCTCACCTTCTCTATTATTAACATTTGCTTCGTCTTGTGCGTCTCCCATGGTGATTCTATTTTGTATGTCATTATGTGTTTTCTTATGCATGTTTTGTAGATTTCCACCTTCCTTTCTATTCTCATATATTTGTTTTTCCAAATGATGTCACGCAGACATCCTGAAGTCACCGTTACCCTGTTAATTGGCTTCTTTCTTCTTGTGCTAGTTCGTAGCAGCTCGGCATTTCTATTCGAAAATATCAAAATTTCAGGAGTTGCATGGATTTCTCTTCTATGACTAATTTGCATCTCGTTGGGTCCGTATGCATTCTAGAGATAATGTTCTTTTGACGCGATTTCCAATTTCCATTCCATTTCCTTGGATGGCACAATCTACAGTTTGCAATTCGAATGGCTTCTAGCAGGCATATAACTTGGCATTAGCTGGCTTAAATAAACACAGCAAAGGGAAAGCAAAACCTAAATTATTTGCTGAAGGCTTACTCAAATTTCAATATTGTCACGATTTTAAAGATAACTGGGATGGTAAATGTTTGAATCATGCACAATTCAATTCGGTGATATAATTACCTGGATTGTGTTCTTCTCCACTCCAGCAATTCCTTTTTAAGTTATCAAGTCAATATTTCTTCCATAATAGGCTAAGTACTAATTTTGGATCGTGGTCCTTCGAGTTCTTCCTTCCAGTGTTTTCATTACCACATTTTATTATTATTTCGCAATGATAATATTTTATAATTCAACCTTGTACAAGGTTATTCATTATTAATTACTCACTCCTTATCATCGTTATTATTGCCTATAAAAAGAAAGTTTAAATAAAAGTTGTGTGGTTATGACTATAAAAGTACAGTAGCGTGCAGATTTCAGGAGATACAAAGAACTATATATTTTGTAAGTGGGATACCCTGTATATTATACAGTTTTTGGAAGATATTTTTTCCTGATTTCAAAAATATACCATATGTTACCCTACCGTATACCCTTTTTGAGTTATTAAACATCGAATATCTTAGTTAAACTAGTTATGTACTGTAAGTATGAAAACGTTAACATTATTAAATATAACACAGATTTATTTAGGATATTTAAATATAAATAAATAATAACTCATAAAAGATATATATTATTTTACTAAATATTTACAGTAACTAGTTTAACTAAGATATTCGACGTTTTAAACTCAAAAACGGTATAGGGGTATATTTTTGAAATCAGGACAAAAAGATCATTCCAAAAATGTTATACTATACAGGGTGTCCGATTTAAAAAATATTGTTTTTTTGTATCCCCTGAAATCTGCATACTACTGTACTTTTGATAGCATTTTAACAAAATTCAGTCATAACCACACAACTTTTATTTAAAACTTTTTTTTCTATAGGCAATAATAACGATGATAAGGGGTGGATAATTTATAATGAATAACCCTGTACCTCGTACCTTACAACATCGTAAAATTTCATAAATTTAATAGTTTGATCACATGTGACTAGCTGGATTAGAACTATTGATTGTAACTATCTTCATACTCCAATGACGCGTTCTATACCAAGTTTCACAAATCCAATATAGATGCTTTGAAGAAGTGTCTCATTGATTACGCAAGATATACAGGAGGATTTATCAGCTGGCGATACTTATATGATTTTATTGCTTGGAAACCTGTTTTTTTTATAATAAAGATAACAAACATTCTTAAGACCCAAATGAGAGATTCATCGAGGTTTAGCATCAAGTATCATTGAGTGGCATAGGTTAAATATGACGAGTTAAAGGCATGTTAATCTGGCTCGATTGTATGGCAGATGGGTTTGATAACATACGCACTGAGACATTAAAAGCATGTTAAGACCCTACTGTTGCCAAAACCGAATTGGGGAATCACAGTGATAGCCGGAGTTGGAGTTATTGTAATTTAAACCCAGATTTTCTGAGCGTGAGCCACCTCAACTGCTCCATATAAGTATTGCTTACTAAATACTGAATTTGTTTGTGGTTAATAGGGAAGCGGTTTAAATGGAACAAACCTAAAAATAAACAAATACACAGCTTACCTCATGCCATTTAATTGTAGATACTAACATGGATTTTTTACTCTTAGTACCACATTTTCGAAACAATCCACGGACGCGAGAATCTTGAAATAGATGAAGGTCCATTGTCGCGGACAGCTGGTTAATCACGTTTTTGCAGCAGCTGAGAAATTCTGCTAACGTCATCTTCATAACCAGCAGAAGTAAAAAGTTCAGACTTAGAAGCTGTGGTTTGAAAACTCAGTTCTACATAAAATCATTTTGGATTGCTACAGGTTCAAAGTTATGAGAAATCTGTAGAGTTTGATAAAGTAAAGATCATGAGAAAAACATCATAGAACTAAAAAAGTTATGAGAATACTATTGAGGAGACAGCATGGCACACTCATGTTCGATGCATATATAATATATCTTTATATATCTATATTTCATTTTGTTTGTCATGCCTTTTATGTTATACATGTGCTGAAGAACTGATACCTAAGGATGCATTTAACAACTCTACATAATTGTGTCACCATTGTGCAAATCCATTCTCCCCAATCCAGTGAAACTATATGGAATCATCTGACTTAGGTATGTTACATCTTTTCACAATGTGACGTTTCAGGGTAAAGTTACAAAATATTTAAAACGTCCTTTGAGTGGAAGATCTGCAAAATGTGGCAGCAAGGAGACAACGAGGCAGCACCAAACTGCATAATCAAGTGACAAGAGAAACACGTTAGAAGGCTCATAACCCATTTACTGCCTTGCTGGGAGCGTACACGCTAAATAGAGCAACCTCGTTCTACCCATCATAAAGGTACTGGATCGTGTGCCGCACGGCGAGAAATGGCGAAAATCCGGAATTTTGATAAGCGTGCAAGGCAAGTACAGTTAGAATGCGTTTGCCATTGTGATGCTAAATGGCAGCCGATGGAAGCGAGCGTTTGAGCTGCGAACGAAGGCTAAAAGTAGCAATTGCATAACAAGGAGCCGTACTCAATGCTGCCATCCACCCACACCGCATCGCGAGCTCATTACCCGCGCAGTGCTCTCTGTGGTCGTACGTTACCCGGCCTCTCGCATAAATATTTATCCGAGCTATTTAGTGGCGCGCTAAACAAAAGACACCATTAAAAGTTCAGCCTATAAACTGTAATCAGCAGCGCGGTGAATGCGCACGGACACTTGTATTATTTTATCAGCGTAATCGAGGATTCCAGACGTGCTAAGGAGAGAAATGAGCCTACTATCGATGCTATTTTAATTACCCGTGATATCCTTGATAACCATATAATAATAATAACTATTGTCCAGAAACGCGCGGCCGCTTTGCTCGCGCGAAGCAAGTCCATTGGCGGTAATGCCGTGTCGTCCTCAGCTTTACACTCTTTCGCTAAAACCCTTCGCCGTTTCAAACAGCAATCAAGCAAAGCCATGCCATAGCTCAGAACCGCTTCATCAGTTACAATCTCTGCAGCAAATCCATTCACATGGACTAAATCATTCGAAACACAAATGGTTATTATCAATGATCCCTTACTGATTACATATCATTTTCATATGAGGACGGAAATAATTCGGAGAAGAGAAACGAACAAAACACAGTGGCCATTACTGTCTTAACATTTATTCCAGAGTGAGGAAGTAATGCGATGGCTCAGTATATTTCTAATGGAGACTCAGTAACATATAGGACATAGAACGTCCTTACTAATAATTACATGTTACATGGACCTACAACTACACCTCAGTCAGGAATAGATATTCTGTATGGTTAGGCAAGAAGGGCTTGAAAATAAGCAACATATATACGCAATAAAAATGCTCTATAAGAAGACCAACCACCCTATTTAATCGATACTAATCACCTATTATTGTACTATGATGTTCTGCTACTTGAAGCGACAGTTCTTGTTCAACCAAGGATGGAAATTCTGGACAGTTATGAGAGAAGGAGAATAGCAGAAGCTCATGATAACTCCAATAAGGTTATTAAGAAGTGTGGAACATCTGCAGAGCAACGACCATATTACGAGCAATACATTCTTGCTGATTACTTATTACTCTGCTATTTGGACTGCCAGGAATAGAAATTTTGGACAGCTATGTAAAAACGGGTCGAGCAGAAGAAACAAAGAAGATATCAATTCACTTACGATTATCTCAATTTAAGGTCATTAAAAAACCTGAAACATCTGCAAAACAACGACCATATTACATCCTTACTGATTACGTATAATTTCCCTATGACATTCTCCTGTTTGGATTAACAGTTCTTATTCAGCGAAGGACTCAAGCAGAAGAGATTGAAAAAGTAATCTGTTCATTCACGATTATTCCAATGTAATGTCACTACGAACAGTGAAACATCTGCAACATAAGGACCATATTACATCCTCACTGATTACGTATTATTTTCCTATGAGGTTCCTCTATTTGGATTAACAGTTCTTATTCAGCCAAGCATTCAAACAGCAGAGATTAAAAATGTAATCTGTCCCTTGACGATTATTTCAATGTAACACTACGAATAGTGAAACATCTGCAAAACAACAACCATATCACATCCTCATTGATTACGTATTATTTTCCTATGGGGTTCTGCTATTTGGATTAACAGTTCTTATTCAACCAATCATTCAAGCAGAAGAGATTAAAAAGGTAATCTGTTCACTCACGATTATTCCAATGTAAAGTCACTACGAACAGTGAAACATTTGCAAAACAACAACCATATAACATCCTCACTGATTACGTATTCTTTTTCTATGAGGTTCTACTATTCGGACTAACAGTTCTTATTCAGCCAAGTATTCCAGCAGAAGAGATTAAAAAGGTGATTTGTTCACTCACAATTATTCCAAGTAAGGTCACAGCGAACAGTTAAACATATGCAGAACAACGACCACACAACATCCTCACTAATTACGTATTATTTTCCTATGGGCTTCTCCTATTTAAATTAACAGCTCTTATCCAGCCAAGCATTCAATCAGAAGAGATTAAAAAGGTAATCCGTTCACTCACGATTATTCCAATGTGCTTACTGATTACGTATTATTTTCCTATGAGATTCTCCTATTTGGAATGACAGTTCTTATTGAGCCAATCATGCGACTAGAAGAGATAGAGAGGGTAGTCTGTTCACTCACGATTACCCGAACTGAACGTCTCTAAGAAACGTGAGAAAGTAGCAGGACAAGGACCATGTAACATTCGTACAGATTACTTATCAATTTAACGTCACTAAGGACCGTGAAACATCTACAAAACAACGCTCATATTACATCCTTACTAATCGTATTATTTTCGTATGAGATTCTTCTATTAGGACAAACAGTTATCATTCAATCAAGCATTCAAGCAGAAGAGACTAAAAAGGTAATCTGTTCACTCACAATTATTCGAATGTTCGGTCACTACGAACAGTGAAACATCTGCATAACAAGGACCATATTCCATTCTTAATGATTACGTATTATTTTCCTAAAAGGTTCTCCTACTTTGACTGAGTTATTATTCAGCCAAGCATTCAAGCAGAAGAAATTAAAAAGGTAAACCGTTCACTCGCGATTATTCCAATGTAAGGTCACTACCAACAGTGAACTATATTCAGAACCTCCACCATATTACATCATTACTGATTAAGTGATTACGTATTATCTTTTCTATAAGGCTATCCTATTTGGACCGTTCAGTTCTTATAGAGCCAAGCATTCGAATAGAAGAAATAGAGATGGTAGTCTGTTCATTGACGGTTACCCCAATTGAACGTCGCTAAGAATCGTGAAAGAATTGCAGGACAAGAACCGTATAACATTCCTACTGTTTACTTATTATTTTCTTATGAGGTTCTCCTACTTGAACTGACAGTTCTTATTCCACCAAGCGTTTGAGCAACGAGAGATTAAAAAGGTAGTTTATTCACTCACGATTATTCCAATGTAAGGTCACTACGAACAGTGAAATATCAGCAGAACAACCAATGTATTACATCCTCACTGATTGCGTTTTATTTTCCTATGACAGTGTGTTTCTTGAACTTGGAAAAGAATTCAGGATGGTAAGGTAAAAAGGTGGAGTAGAAGAGATAATAAGCATATCATCAGAAGAATTGGTTATGGAACTACTAGTTTAAGTTAATAACTGAAATTCAACGTGAAGACCCCAATGACCAAACAATTTAATTCATGAGAATCTTATTTACCAGTATGATGAGAAGCAGTTAAATCCAATGGGTGCACAATAAAATTCTTATAAAACGACTTCAAAAAAATGGAAAAATCTTGTTCTAGGAAATTTGTCTGAAGGGAAGGGTTTTCGCAGCTTTCACAAATGTTCAAACTTTAAGCTAATAACACTGTTAAATTCATTAAAAGTTTGTTTCAAAAGTTTCGAGTTGCAAGCTACCTTCCTGGCTTATTCGATGAAGTAGCTTATAATAAACGTAATGATGGTGGTTCTGTCTATTAAGAGCTCGAGCATATAAAAACATGGATTTATAAACAAGGAAGCGGTAATAATTATTTCAATTTAATGTATATTTAGCATTGACAATTATTGACGAAGAAAATTTACTATTTGATGATAACTATTACTACATTTATACGATAAATTCAGACTAGATTTACGACTGTTACAGTGTTGCAAATAACATATTCTCTCCGAACGAATTTAAATAGGATCCTATTGGATGCTACTAATGTATTTGGTTATTTAAGAAAACTGTTTAATCTAAAGAAGGGCCATAATTTTACACAGCCATTTGAGACGCATATTAAATTATGGTCAAGTAGTAAAAGTCAATAAAGTTATTTTCAGACCGATATGGTAAACTGCAGGAGTGTCCATTGATCTCTTCCGTGCTTCGGAAAGTCTTTACAATATCAAATTCCCTGTTAATTCCTTTTATTTTCTTTGAAAGACGAGCTGCGCATTTCTTTGTGGGTCATTTCCACGTCGAATTTACAATTGTAATTTCCATAAATGCCCATAAACGCCCGTCGTTATTTAATCTTCAATACAGCGTTTCAATTCCCATTTTGCAGCACGATAAATATTTCGATGCCGTGCCCAATGTGCAGTTTCAATAAAACATTTATGGTAGGTTAGATTTCCCTCGTACAAGCTTTTTAGTTTCACCCTGGCATTTCGGTATATGGAAATTCGAAATTACAATAACCACATAAAAATGAAATAAAACTCGACGTGTAAGAGTAAAATTATATGATTCTGGAAGTTTATCAAAATTTTACGAAAACAATCTCGGTTATATAAAGTAATTTACAAGAAATAAGTGTGACTGGTTCTATTAGTAACCTTGTGAGAGTTACTTAATATGGCACTTTCTGAATTTACATATGTACTAGGGTGGTTTTTATTTTCAAAAAAGACCAAATCCAAGAGTAATATAGATAAGAAGTTTGCATAAATTGAAATTAACATTTACGCCTTTCTAAAAAGTTCTCGATTTTTTAAGACAACACATTTTAATTAAGTGAAGTTTAATGTGTTTTACTCAACATCAAATGGAGGCCGTCGTATATGCGGGATAAAGGTTAGCATGAGCGTTATAGCAATAGTAAAAGTATGAGCAATTTGAAGTAATCTAAATCATTATCGTGTGCAAGGACTTGATCGTTTTTGTGCACATGGAGCTATATATAACAGTTACCTGTGTTGTTGGGCATTTCTTAATTGCGATGCGAATGGTTTGCTACGAACGTCATCCCTGGGAAAGTTCCAATAAGTAAATGCAACGCAAAGTTATTCATCTTTGCCACTGCAGAGTACTTAACATCCACGCTGAGCTAAACTGAGTGAAAACGTAATCGACATCGAGCTATGGGAGAGACGTCAGGCTATACTTAAACTCCAAATTCGGTATAATACGTTTCATTTTCCGCATTATACAATTTGAATTAATAAATTCTCGTGAAATAGGTACCTTGCGGTGCTCGGAATGGAACGGCGAGCGAGCAGGCCATAGATTCTGTTACTCCATCGCCCATAAAAAATCGACTTGCGTGCAGTTATTTAGATTTTCGAATCGCGTTACGCAAGGACTGTTAGCTCTTCGGCTAAGGCCAATCGGCCAGTGAAAGTATAATTGGACAATTAGAAATATAATTTATAGAAGTCGCGTTTTCAAGTGCCTCCTCCGCACCTGTCAGTGCCCTTTGCGAATGTCCACTAACAAGCTCGGCCACAAGGCTACTGGTAACGATTGCCCAAAACATGCTATTGTGGCGATGCAAGCATTTAATTGTCAGCTGGATGGGGAGAGTTCATATGCACCGACTTAAATAGGGCTGCGAGCTTAATTACCATGTGTAAATGTCGCTATTGTTGGCTTTGCTCGAGGGCGTGGCGGATAAAACATTAATTGGCTCCGTGTCAAAGGTTACCTCGTGGGATACTTGCCAGTTTGAATTATTGCCGAAGTGCGAAACTGGAATTAAAAGTCGAAATGCTTGGTCGGGGCACTCGCAGTAGCGTAACTGCAATGGTTGGTGCTTTTGCTTTACAACAGCAGCATTTTATGACCAAATGCAAAGACAGAAAATGTTATTATTTGTGCTCATCTCCATCAAATAATTAATTGGTTCATTCATCTAACCCCTATTCAACGACAGCTTCTGATGAGGCTCAAAGTGGCCTAACTGCACGGGTTGGAACTTTTGTTACAACAGAAGCGTATTATGGTACAATCACAAGACAGAAAGTGTGATTTGCGTTTGTCTTCACCGAGCAACTATCAAATATTTCATTCATGAAACCCCTAATCAAACGCAGCTTCTGATGAGATTTGCAGTGGCGTTACTACAATTTTTGGGACTTTTGTTACAACAGAAGCGTCTTGTAACAAAATGGTAAAATAGAAAATGTTGTGATGTGCTCATCTCTACCAAACAACAATTAATAGTTTCGCTCGTGGAACTTCTAATCAAAACCAGCTTCTGATAAGGCTCAAAGTAGCATAACTGCAATGGTTGGAACTTTTGGTACAACAAAAGCGTATTATGAATCTTAAGACAGAAAGTGTGATTTGCGTTTGTCTACACCGAACAACTATCAAATGTTTCATTCGCGCAACCCCTAATGAAACGCAGCTCTTGGTGAGTTTTACATTGGCGTTACTACAATTTTTGGGACTTTTGCTACAACAGAAGCGTCTTGTGACAAAATGGCAAGACAGAAAATGTTGTGGTTTGTGGCCATCTCTACCAAACAACAATCAATAGTTTCGCTCGTGGAACTCCTAATCAAAAGCAGCTTCTGATAAGGCTCAAAGTAGCATAACTGCACTGGTTGGAACTTTTGTTACAACAAAAGCGTATTGTGGTACAAACTCAAGACAGAAAGTGTTATTTACGTTTGTTTCCACCGAACAACTTTAAATTGTTTCATTCGTAAAACTTCTAATCAAACGCAGCTTTTGATGAGTTTTGCAGTCGCGTTACTACAATATTTTAGACTTTTGTTACAACAGAATCGTCTTGTGACAAAATGGCAAGATAGAAAATGTTGTGGTTTGTGGTCATCTCTACCAAAAAACAATCAATAGTTTCGCTCGTGGAATTCCTAATCAAAAGCAGCTTCTGATAAAGCTCAAAGCAGCTGCAATGGTTGGAACTTTTGGTACAACAGAAGCATATTATGGTACAATCTCAAGACAGAAAGTGTGATTTGCTTTTGTCTACACCGAACCACTATCAAATGTTTAATTCGTGAAACCTCTAATCAAACGCAGCTTTTGATAAGTTTTGCAGTAGAATTGTTACAATATTTGGCACTTTTGTTACAACAGAAGCGTTTTGTGACAAAACGATAAGGCAGAAAATGTTGTGATGTGCTCATCTCCACCATACAACTATCAATAGTTTGGCTCGTAAAACTCCTACTGAAACGCAGCTTCTGATAAGGCTTAACGTAGTATAACTGTAATGGTTGAAACTTTTCTTACAACAGAAACGTATTATGGTGCAATCTCAAGACAGGATGTGTGATTTGCGTTTGCCTTTGCCGAACAGCTACCAAATGTTTCATTCGTAAAACCCCTAATTTTGCAGCTTTTGATGGGTTTTGCAGTGGCGTTACTAGAATATTTGGCACTTTTGTTACAACAGAAGCGTCTTGTGACAAAACGATAAGGCAGAAAATGTTGTGATGTGCTCATCTCCACCATACAACTATCAATAGTTTGGCTCGTTGAACTCCTACTGAAAAGCAGCTTCTGATAAGGCTTAACGTAGTATAACTGTAATGGTTGAAACTTTTCTTACAACAGAAACGTATTATGGTGCAATCTCAAGACAGGATGTGTGATTTGCGTTTGCCTTTGCCGAACAGCTACCAAATGTTTCATTCGTAAAACCCCTAATTTTGCAGCTTTTGATGGGTTTTGCAGTGGCGTTACTAGAATATTTGGCACTTTTGTTACAACAGAAGCGTCTTGTGACAAAACGATAAGGCAGAAAATGTTGTGATGTGCTCATCTCCACCATACAACTATCAATAGTTTGGCTCGTTGAACTCCTACTGAAAAGCAGCTTCTGATAAGGCTTAACGTAGTATAACTGTAATGGTTGACACTTTTCTTACAACACAAGCGTATTATGGTACAATCTCAAGACAGAATGTGTGATTTGCGTTTGTCTACACCGAACAGCTATCAAATGTTTAATTCGTGAAACCTCTAATCAAACGCATCTTTTGATGAGCTTTGCAGTGGCGTTACTACAATATTTGGGACTTTTGTTACAACAGAAGCGTCTTGTGACAAAATAATAAGGCAGAAAATGTTGTGATGTCCTCATCTCCACCAAACAACAATCAATAGTTTCGCTCGTTGAACTTTTACTGAAAAGCGCTTCTGATAAGGCTTAAAGTAGTATAACTGTAATGGTTGGAACTTATGTTACAATAGAAGCGTATTTTGGTACAATCTCAAGACAGAAAGTGCGATTTAGGTTTTGTCTCCACCGAACAACTATCAAATGTTTTATCCGTGAAATCCCTAATGAAACGCAGCTTCTGATGGGTCTCAAAGTGCCCTAACTGCAATAGTTGGGACTGTTATTACAATAGAAGCATCTAATTACAACATGTAAAAGGATAAAATGTTATTCTTTTCTTATTTCCACCAAACTAGACTCAACTGTTTCACTTGGGAAGCTGCTAATCAAATCCGGCTCTGATGGATCTCGTAATGGCGTAACTGCAATGGTTGGGACTTTTTTGCAATGGAAGAGTTTTATGACAAAATGTCAAGACAGAAAATGTTTTGATTTGTGCTCGTATCCACCAAACCACAATCAATAACCATATTCGAGGAAACCCTAATCAAGGGCAGCTTTTGATGAGTCTCAAAGTGGCTTAAGTGCAATGGTTGGGATTTTGTTACAACAGAAACGTCATATGATAAAATGTGAAGACAGAAAATGTTGTGATTTGTGCTCATTTCTAACCAACAACAATCAGTTGTTTCTTTCATGACAACCCTAATCAAATGCAGTTCCTGATGAGTCTCGTAGTGGCGTAAATGCAAGGATTGGGACTCTTGTAACAACAGATGTGTCATATGATAAAATGTATAGACAGAAAGTGTTGTGATTTGTGCTAATTTCTAAGCAACAACAACCCACTGTTGCTTTCATGACACTCAATCAATACAGCTTCTGATGGGTCTCGCAGTGGCGTATCTGCAATGATTAGGCCTTTTGTGGCAGCAGAAGCATTTGGCAGAATCCTACGAACGTATAACTTAAGATTTAGACCTTACGTTTCAGATATTGCTGCAGCCATGTTAAATTTGAGAGGGCTTCAAGAAGAAACTATTTTCTCAAACTTGATCAATGCATAATCGTGTTCCAACCTTCAGAGTATATTGATAGATTTCTAAGAATACTACAGCCATAACTTGAAACACACAGCCTCTGCATACCTATACTATTTAAGTACCATACAGAAGTAAGATGATTTGCTGTTTGTCAACATTACAAAAAATTCATGAAATAGACGTGGATATGGATTTAAAATGTTCACCTTACAAATACGCTTTTTTGCGTTTTTCGACAGTATGGTGGGTTTTTGAGAGTAAATCTGACTTTTAACGCTTAGCTACGAACGTACAAGTTACATAGGTGCTTTCAACCTTTACTTTTGAAACTATAGAATAATAACGATTGCTGGAACCAGCTGAACAATTTCTGAACGGCCGCCTGAATTTGGCAACGACTGGAGCCCGTCGTGACTCCCAGGGAATTTATCTCGAGTTCCTCGCTCTTTATGGAGTACGAAAATATTTCCTGGCAGCTACGCATGCAACTTTCATTGAAATGTACTGCAACGTATGCAAAACCGCGGAGCACCGGAGTAAAACACCGCACCGTGTCACCTCGGATTGCAGTACATAGTTCACGACAAACACGATATCTACTGCGCTTACATGCCGAGTAATTCATTGTTTTTATGGGTTTAATTGTACGTTAACTGTGCATCGGAAGCCATTAGACGCACTGCGGCCAACAGAAATGTTATCAAGGCGAGTCCCACTCACCAACAACTCTCTGCTTGGGAATTTTCAAGACGATGCGCTGTCGTGAAAGCACAAAAAGATCTAGCAAGCTTTTTGCTAGCACTGAGCCCGAAACAACCGCTGCAATACTTGTAATGCGATTCAAACGCTCCAATTTGCCGCCTCTAATGACGCAATTTGCCCGGCCAATCACATAACTGGCAAGATAAAATGTGGGTTTAGATAAACCAATCACCAATCGCTCTTTAGTTATAATGTCATAGCTATTTCAATTTAAGAACCCTGCGATTTTTTTTGTAATATGATACCTAATCTTTTGGCCAACGCAGAAGTTATTAAAAGAGCAAATTTGATATACTGGTTTTCAATCCACCATTATTTTAATTAGAAAATAATTTGTCTAGGACACAATTATGAAACACGTCACTGAGTCGAAAAGAAGCACATAAATTTCCTTTCATACGAACTACAAAAAAGGGCCTGGAATTAAGATTAAACGCAGCAGCCTAAGCCCCGTTTTCAGTTTCTCGCTTATCGCCCTGCTAATCAGCGATATTTCATTAATATTATCCCGCCTGATATTAAAATGCGATTAACACAGAGGATTTATAGGTTATGGAGTGAAAACATCTGATAAACCGGTCTTAAACCAGCTTAATCCGCACAGATGCAGAAATTGGAAATAGACAAATAATGTAATCGCTGAATATGAATTTGGAATTTATCCGGCTGTGGCACATTGCTGATTGAAGATCAGGTTTGAGAACTCACCTACTTTATGTAGCCGAGATGGTATTAAATAGAATTGATCCTACCGACTGCACAATTTCTATTATATCAGATATATCGAAGTCCATTCTTGGTAAGCAAATTACACTGAAAAAGATGGTTCGTTAAATCATGTGCAGGTCAATAAAGGACTAATTTTTTAGCTTGGTTAAAATCTTTTTAAGCTTTATGACTTTTCGCATGATTTCGGGTCGATATCGATTGTTATACATATACAAATGCAAATTTTAGCAGACGACTGTATTGTAGACAGTAGTCACTAACATAACGTGCATAATTTGTATTAAAATGTACTGTCTATAGCTTGATCCGTGCTAAATTATCAGAATCGCAACGCTAAATCCTTTCTTTTCCAAGCATGATTTACTTAATAATCACCCAGTGTAATGTTACGCGATTGCTTGTGTACACAGATTACTATAATCGCAGACGTAAGTTCATAACCAATTATGTAATAAGTGATTGTTATTTTACACTTCAATGGTCAATGTTAATACAAGCATTCCTGGGAGCGAGTAATAAATGGTGGCAACGCTGAGGCCATAAAAGTACTTTGTATCTTTTCAGCACGCTAATTGGCGTCTTATCAGCACGACCTTGCATATGCAAGGTGTAATTAATCGTGATTCTGAAGTCTGCGAGTATTTAATAAATATGTTACAATTAAACCTGCAAAATCATTAAATCTAGTAAATCGGAAGTGATGACTATAAAAGCAAAATTAAAATGGTATCCAGCACAGACAACTTTTGTTACATTCCGCCTCGCAATAACGCAGCGGGAGCAGTTTACTTTAACAACGTGTTAATTAAATTTCAACATTGGCCATTTTCTAAAATGTCATAATAACATGCAAGCGACTAAGTAGTACAATAAAATTCTTAAAAAATAGAAGCTGCGATCGGATAATTCTTACATAGAAATGTAGACGGTCCAGGCAGATGGCGGGATACTTCAGCACAAATCCGAAAAAGCATAAAGTTTTTATGAATAACTCTAAGAGACGTCGGGACATTCAAACATTTACATAAATGGAATACAAAACAAACATAATAAATAACAAAATAAACCGTCTTAGCCTGCGTTTTGAATAATAAAAACGGATCATAAAAAGGCTCACTTAACAAAGTTCGTGACCAGGTTTCCTTGCTCAAATCTCAAGATAAGCACGTGATTTTCCAGTTTTAGAGCCGTAATCAAACCATTACATTTGGGCGCCTCATCGACGAGCTTACGGGAATTCACTTTGACCCAGCAATTGTACGAGCTGAAGTAACACAAATACCTGCATGGCGATATCTAATCTCGCGATAATATATCTAAAGTCTAAAGTGTTTTATTTTCAGGAACGTGAATAATTTATTAGAAGCGTTGCTTTGCACAAATCACTTTCAGGCGCGGAGTGCTCTAACATGTATTACGGCTTCTTAAACTATTGCGCTGGCAAGTACAGTTACAACGGACAAAAATGCGCCTCATTCTTGAATGACGCTAAAAATAATTACAATTCCCGCTGCGAAACCACGATTTCGTACTCTTCTGAATGCTAATATCAGGTAAATATCCATTTCCGATATATTGCACCTACACGAAACTTCTAAATAAACAGAAAATCGTGACTGAATTTTGCCTTTTAAAAACAAGCACCTGGAATTTAAACCACCAGATTGATGATAACGTGTAATTTCTCATTAGTTGCAACAACTGTAAGCACAGAACATCTAGCAGGTTAATTACAAGCAAATTTTTAAGTACGTCAATGGAATGACGCATAGGTGCAGTTACAGCACAGCAACAAGTGCGAGTGTAACAAACTTACATGAGGAACATTAGTTACTTTTACGAGTTTTCTAAGAAATAATTCATATTAAGCTTAAAATAGCTAACAAGTACGTCACGAGCACAATTAAATAAAAAAAGCGAGAGGGAGTGAGAGCTGAAAACTTTTATATAGAAGTAAAACGAGACATAATTTCATATATATCCTACCTCTACAACTTAAAAGTCCTAGATTGTATCACATTGTTGTAATATATTAATTTCAAATCATATTATACAATTCAACTCAATTACTTGCATTTGAACAATATAATTAAACTATTCAGTATAGCACATCGGAGTTAATTTAAACCAGCGTTTTATCAGCAAACTTCAAAGAAAGAAATAATTGTTTATACCGAAACTGTAATTCTATTTCAAATCGATGCTTTAATACACAGTTAAAGTGAGCAAATATTGTTGTAATTCAATTCAACAAAATAGCAGGGTCGAACTACTTCCAGGTACGAAATCATTTTTCAATCGTATTACTGGTAAATGTTCGCAAATCTACCGACTTCTGTTTCTGCCATAACGAAAACGTAAAACACAAAGAACTGTAACAGAATAATTTAAGTAGTCGACACACGCCTGGATAAGTTTTCACCTAAATTTTCTAAATAGTCAAGAAATGTGAGGTCTTGTTATTGACTTATGGTTTCCAAAACTCCAATTCCAAATATGATATACCTAGTCAGTTGCAGCAGGTTTTTCAAGCCATCTAAGTTGCTATGTGCTTTGTTTAGTTTTAGTTTCTTGTTGTTGTTGCGACGAGCATTTATCAATATGGCAGAGGAAAATTCCAGACAGTTTTTGAAATGGTAAATATTATGGACACTAAATTTTCGAAATAGTAATATTCAAGTTATGGCAATATTAACTTCTTGTATGTTTATAAAACAACATTTTCTATGCGTGATTTGGAAGAATTGCAGGACAATACTGAAATAGCGCATATTATAGACAAAATAGAAAATTTTGAATAGCAGCTATATGCCTTATTACATTTGTAAATATGGCTGAAAGCCATCCGACCATCTTCAAAATAGTAATAACATTTTAGCTCTCATAAATAACTTTCATTTGTTACATTTTTTAAATATGGTAGTGAATAATCCAGTTTCCTCACAACAGCAACGAAATTCTAGCTAATATCAGCATTCTCAGATTAGCAATACAATTCCAGTTCTTAAAATTAACTGCTTTGCGTCAAAACAACATTTTCTAAATACATATGTAGGAAAGTTTCTGCAATCGCCCATAGTTTTATTAGAGCAGCAGTGAAATTCTAGGTCAGATCTACAGTTTCAGGTTAACAACGAAATTCCAGTTCTCTTAATTAACTATTGGTGGTTAAGACGAAATCTTCAAAATTTTACAGAAAAAAATTAAGGTTTCAGTGTTCGTCCATAATATCTCTTAAGTAAAAGAAATGTTTGATATACTTGATACAAAATATTCAGAATAGTAATGAAATTCTAGCTCCCATAATTAACTGTTGGTTGTTAAGACGACATTTTCTAAATATGGTAGAGAAAAAATATTTACGAAGGTTTTAGAGCTCGTCTATATTATCCATGGAGCAAAAAAAGATATTGGTCGAAATACACCTTGTGAAGTTCTAGCTCTCAGAATTAATTTATTGTTGTTTTATGTGCTAACCATGACCAAAAACAATCCAAGGAAATTTGCCCATATTGCTGATAGAACATGTCATTAGTAGCTGTACGCTTTCTGAAGTACCAACGAAAACTTCACGACTGTCAATAAACTTCTAGCTCCCATAATTAACTTTGGTTTTAAGATAGCAATTTCTAATGATTAGTAGTCGCACGCCGTGTGAAGTTCAAACCAACATTTTCAAAGTAGTAATAAAATTCTAGACCTCATGAGTAACTTTTGATTCGTAAGACTACATTTTCTAAATATAACCGAGAAAAATCTAAGAAAGTTTCTGTAATCGTCCACAGTTTTACTAGATCAGCAATGAAAATCTTGCTCCTACCAACATTTTCAAATTAGCAATGGAATTCCAGCTATCATAATTAACTTCTTTGCGTTAAGACGGCATTTTCAAAATATGGCTGATAATAATCCACGAAAGTGTCTGCAATGGTTCATAGGTTGAAATCAAATAAAGCAAAGCCTGCCTTGTCAGGGTATAACACAAATTATCAGAGTAGTAATAAAGTTCTAGCTCTTATAAGTAACTTTTGGTTCCAATTCGACATCTTCTAATATATCAGAAAACAATCCAAGAATATTTCTGCAATGGTCCATAGGTTGAAATCAGATGCAGCAAAAGTTACATTACCAACTGCCTACCTTGTGCGATTAGAACAAAAATTATCAGAGTTGTAATAAAATTCTAGCTCTTATAATAAGTAACTTTCGGTTCCTATTCAACCTCTTCTAATATGTCAAAAAACAATCCAAGAAAGTTTCTGCATTGATCCATAGGTTGAAATCAGATGGAGCAAAAGTTACATATTAGCAACTGCCTACCTTGTGAGGTTAGAACCAAAATGATCAGAATAGTAATAAAATCCTAGCTCTTATAATAAGTAACTTTTGTTTCCTATTCAACATCTCCTAATATATCAGAAAACAATCCAAGAAGTTTCTGAAATTGTCCATAGGTTGAAATCAGATGGAGCAAAAGTTACATTACCAACTGCCTACCTTGTGCGATTAGAACAAAAATTATCAGAGTTGTAATAAAATTCTAGCTCGTATAATAAGTAACTTTCGGTTCCTATTCAACCTCTTCTAATATGTCAAAAAACAATCCAAGAAAGTTTCTGCATTGATCCATAGGTTGAAATCAGATGGAGCAAAAGTTACATATTAGCAACTGCCTACCTTGTGAGGTTAGAACCAAAATGATCAGAATAGTAATAAAATCCTAGCTCTTATAATAAGTAACTTTTGTTTCCTATTCAACATCTCCTAATATATCAGAAAACAATCCAAGAAGTTTCTGAAATTGTCCATAGGTTGAAATCAGATGGAGCAAAAGTTACATTACCAACTGCCTACCTTGTGCGATTAGAACAAAAATTATCAGAGTTGTAATAAAATTCTAGCTCGTATAATAAGTAACTTTCGGTTCCTATTCAACCTCTTCTAATATGTCAAAAAACAATCCAAGAAAGTTTCTGCATTGATCCATAGGTTGAAATCAGATGGAGCAAAAGTTACATATTAGCAACTGCCTACCTTGTGAGGTTAGAACCAAAATGATCAGAATAGTAATAAAATCCTAGCTCTTATAATAAGTAACTTTTGTTTCCTATTCAACATCTCCTAATATATCAGAAAACAATCCAAGAAGTTTCTGAAATTGTCCATAGGTTGAAATCAGATGGAGCAAAAGTTACATTACCAACTGCCTACCTTGTGCGATTAGAACAAAAATTATCAGAGTTGTAATAAAATTCTAGCTCGTATAATAAGTAACTTTCGGTTCCTATTCAACCTCTTCTAATATGTCAAAAAACAATCCAAGAAAGTTTCTGCATTGATCCATAGGTTGAAATCAGATGGAGCAAAAGTTACATATTAGCAACTGTCTACCTTGTGAGGTTAGAACCAAAATGATCAGAATAGTAATAAAATTCTAGCTCTTATAATAAGTAACGTTCGTTTCCTATTCAACATCTCCTAATATATCAGAAAACAATCCAAGAAAGTTTCTGAAATGGTCCATAGGCTAAAATCAAATGGAGTATAAGTTACATTAGTAGCTGCCTGGCTTGTGACGTTATAACTTAAATTATCAGAATAGCAATAACATTCTAGCTTTTATAAGTAACTTTTGGTTCCAATTCGACCTCTTCTAAAATATCGGAAAACAATCCAAGAAAGTTTCTGCAGTTGTTCAGAGTTTTATTAAAACAACAATAAAATTCCAACTCATACCAACATTTTCAGATTAGCAAAGTTCTAGATCTCATGTGTAACTTTTAGTTTTAATTATGGCGGAGAATAACCCACAAAAGTTTATGTAATCGTCTACAGTGTCATTGGAATATCAATTAAATTCTAGCTCATATCAATATTTTCAAACTAGCAACGATTCCAGCTTTCATAAGTCACTTCTTTGCATTAAAACTACATTTTCTAGATATGGCTGAGAATAATCCAAGAAAGTTTCCACAATGATTCATAGGTTGAAATTAGATATCTTCTAATGGACATCTTCTAACATATCATGGAAGTTTCTGCGATTAATTTTATTAAAACAGCAATAAAGTTCCAGCATATACCAACATTTTCAGATTAGCAAATAAAAAACCAGCTCCGCCTTGTGAAGTTCTAAACAAAATTTTCAGAATAGTAATAAAGTTATAGCTCTCAAAGGTAACTTTTGATTGTAAAGACATTTTTGAATTGTGGCAGGGAATAATCCAACTAATTTTTTATAATCATCCACAGTGTGATTAGAACAGTAATAAAATTCTAGCTCGCATCAAAATTATCAGATTATCAATGAAATTTCAGCTCTCATAAGTAACTTCTTTGCGTTACAACTACATTTTCTAGATATGGCTGAGAATAATCCAAGAAAGTTTCTACAATGATTCATAGGTTGAAATTAGATATCTTCTAATCGACATCTTCTAATATATCAAGAAAGCTTCTGCGATTAATTTTATTGAAACAGCAATGAAGTTCCCAGCTTATACCAACATTTTCAGATTAGCAAATGAAATTCCAGCTCGCCCTTGTGAAGCTCTAACCAAAATTTTCAGAATAATAATAAGGTTATAGCTCTCAAAAGTAACTTTTGATTGTAAAGAAACTTTCGAACTATGGCAGGGAATAATCCAACTAATTTTCTATAATCGTCCACAGTGTGATTAGAGCAGTAATAAATTCTAGCTCGTATCAAAATTTGTAGATTAGCAATGAAATTTTAGCTCTCATAAGCAACTTCTTTGTGTTACAACTACATTTTCTAGATATAGCTGAGAATAATCTAAGAAAGTTTCTACAATGATTCATAGTTTGAAATTAGATAAATTCCAGCTCGGCCTTGTGAAGTTCTAGACAACATTTTCAGAATAGCAATAAAGTTCTAGCTCTCAAACGTAACTTTTGGTTGTAATGGTCTATAGTTTGGAGTTAGATGGAGAAAAAGTTTCATTAGTAGCTAACCGCCATGTGAAGTGCCAATCAAGATTTTCAGGTTAGTACTAGCTCTCATAAGTAACTTTTGCCTGTAAGTCGACATTTTATAAATATGACAGAGAGCAATCCAGTAAAGTGTCTGTAATCCCCACAGTTGTATGAAAAAAGCAACAAAATTCTAGCTCTTATCAACATTTTCAGGTTAGCAACGACATTCCAGCTCTCGTAATTAATTTTTCTTTTGTTAAACCGACATTTTCTAAATATGAATGAGAACAAACCCATTAAGTTCCTACAATCATGCAAAATATTCATCAATAGCTACCCGCTTTGTCAAGATCTAACCCAAATGTTCAGAATAGTAATAAAATTCTAGCTGATAAGTGCCTTTTGGTTGTAATTCGCCATTTTCTAAACTTGGTAGTGTACAATCCAGCAAAGTTCATATAACCGTCTACAGTTTTATTAGAACAGCAATGAAATTCTAGCTCATAACAACATTTTCACATTTGCGTTAAGATGACATTTCACGAAAATTTCAATTTCAATATATTTTAAAAATATGGCAAACTTCAAGTCAAGTTTCAAAATAGTGATATAATTTTAAATTAATAATTATTATTACTGCCGGTATTTTATAGAGAGAACCAGAACAGAAAGAACAGAAAAATTTGTTCAGTAGCCATAAGCAAAATTCCAACAATTAGTGATAAAAATTCTAACTTTTCTACGTATTCAAATGTTGTTAAGAAAGGTATTTTAGATATGATTAAGTCACAAATTATAGTTTTTATTTAGTTATAAAATTCTAGCATTTGTATTTACTTTTCTTTTGCTAAGATTATTTTTGATAGATGGAGCATAGAAAGTTAGAAGAGCGCGGTGTGAAAAATTAATTTTTTTATGAGATCAGTATTATAGATAACGGAAAAAATTGCGTGATAGTTGTAGGTAATCATTAAATTACAAGCTATATTTTCGGTATAGCGACGAAACTGTACTCTCTGTTGTCAAGCTGACATTTCTACTGTGTGGTGTAAATAATTGAATAAAGTCCCCAAAATCGTCCAAATTATGACCAGACCAAAAAAAAAACGCATCCGCCTAACAGTCGCGTCTTCCAGCCACACACAGTCCTCGCAGACTTTTCTAATTTAGTTTTCAAGCTCCCTGGCCGAAAACAAACGACATGTACTATAAATATTACCGGGCCGAAGAATGTAAATGAGTATTCAACAGTTTCGCAATAAAAACATCAAAAGAATACATTAGACCCGGGTCCCGTTAGGCGGTTGCTCGCTCCTCCTGATCAGATTAGACGAAATACCTACGTGTGATCATAAGGTGGAGTCGCTAAACACGCGAAGTAAACAAGTTGTGGCTATTATGACCGCGATGACAGCCGTGATCGAACAGCCCTATCAATTTGTGTGCAGTAAGCAACCCGGCGCCCCGCCGCGTGACATGTCCCTCGAGAAGGGGTTCGCCCCCGGGGGGCCTGCATAAACACCCCGATTGTCGCCGTTGTCCGATCGCCCATTAGGCCTCCGGTGGTAGTTTGTTCACGAATGTCCGGCCCGAATAAAATAATTTATAATTCACACGTGCCCGAGGTATTCGAAGTGTCCTGGGTTAGAGGGCATTCTTTGGTTCGCTTCGCTCACGTGGCGCCATCTTCACGTGTGTGGTGCTATCTCCACGTGTGAAGCCAATTCAGAGCTAGGGGACTCTAGAAGAAGTTCCTGAAACTACTGAGCCTTTCCTAGCCCTATCTTCTAGTAGAAAATTGCAAAGTTGATTTTTTTAAGAAAAAGAGCCAAACACTTATCAGCCCACAGATAATGTGTACCAAAAACCAATAAGTTAATTATACACGAATTTGATGCTAGAAAAAGAGTAAAAAATCTTTATGTAATAGAACGTACTGAACAAAGTAAGGATGCTGACAATTTTAAACTGCTAATTGCTATACTTGCAAGATTTCTCAAAAACATTTTAAATGTAATTTCATATCCAGAACAAATAGCAATTATAAACACTATTGTCAAACCCTCAGAACGAGGCAGAAGAATCTGATCGTCTCTCATTAAATAGAAATTAAAAGATAAATACCTTTAAAAAGTGCATACATGGGAAGAAGAAAGGAGGAATCTGACCACTACGAACGAAACATTGCAATAAAAAACTGCTTCTAAAGCCAAAAATAAAATGGAGTTGTCCAAAATCAAAGCTTTCAATAATGCGGTTCCTTTGGAAACAAAGATATCAAGACGCAAATCAATTTTCAATTTTATAGAAACAAGAGGAACGATTTTATCTTTTTGAAAACATGCTTCAACCGAAAAATACTTTTCTTAACAAATCTGGTTTGACAGTCAACCTCGAGAACCGTGTGGAGTGAAAAATAGACTAAATATGACCATAATATTTTTTATTATAACATTTCGTGCTAACTATATGAAGCTGAATTACCAGGCTTGATACCCTTTATCAATGTAATTAAAATAACAATTATGCGATGGCTTCCGATACAATATTTTAAAAACTACATACTTCGCCACCAAGTTCTATTTGACCAACAATCTCAACAACATTCTGCAGCAGAAATTAAGTGAATATCTAAAAATAAAAAAAAAATAACAGAGTGCTTCCATTGAAAGTGAAGAAGTAACATAAATAAGAAATTTTTGTCAAAATCTCGTTTCTAGGTTGAATTATTTCAAGAAAACATGCCTTTTTAAGCAACTTATATCCATACAAAATGAATGCTATATAGACCTTGCATCCCTCTTCATCCAATAACAGGAATTAACCGATGTGTGAGAAACAGGAGGGGTGCAGAATGGAAGCAAGGTAAGGAAATGTAGAGAAGTACTATCCTACTATTCATCTCAGAGATGACTGTTGACTCAAGCAGACAGTCTAAAAGTGTTGAACGACACAGATTTTACTGAACGTCCAGTTTTACCAATGTACACAGCATTCCAGAAGCAACCAACTCTGTTATCACCTTTTGATGACATGGTACTCAATTTAATCTTAGTTGATAGGAGAATCTGCGTCATCTTGGAGGTCTGAACACTGTTTTGATGTTTTGTTTCATCTGCCTGAAATAACGCTGATGTTGAAAGATACGGATTTTACTGAATATCCCGTTTCACCAATGTACACAGCACTGCAGAAGCAAACGACCCTGTACCACCTTTTGATGACATGGTGTTCAATTTATCTTTACGTGATGGGAGAATTGGTGTAAACTTGGAGGTTTGAACACTGTTTTCATGGTTTGTTTGACCTGACTTGAGTAACGTGGCTGTTTAAAGATATGGGTTTTTACTAAACCTCCTGCTTCACCAATCCACATCATTGCAGGAGAAAGGACCCTGTAAACACTTTTTGATCACATGATATTCAGTTTATCCTTGGGTGATGGGAGAATTGGTGTAATCTTGGAGGTTTGAACACTGTTTCGATGTCTTTTTTGACATGTTCTGAGATGGTGTTGAAAAATGCTTATTTTTACCGAACGTCCTGTTCTACTAATGTACACAGAATCGCACGAGCAAGAGACTCTGTAAACAGCTTCTGATAACATGATGTTCAATATATCCTTAGTTAATGGGAAAACCTGCGTCATTTTGGGGCATGAACACTGTATTGTTTTCAAAGTAACCTTCCTATGCGATCGGTGGATATAGGGAAGAGATATTATTGCTGCGAGAGAATTGGTCTCCACAGGTTTGGGTAGCTGTGCATGAAGATGGCTCTTATTTACGGCACTGACGGTACTACAGTTTTGCAACTTAACTAGAGGAGCTGGATGTAATTTAAATAAAAATTAGCATCGAAATACAGGAATAAACCAAAAAGACATTCCGCAATCGATACCTTTGCTATCTGTAGCAAATTAAAACAACTTAATAACAAAATCCCTGCAATTATTACGGTAATGAAAGCTCTGCCGTTTAGAAATTAAAAAAAACTCTCAAGCCACAGTAAGAATGGGGACAAGTATTATAATAAAATGTCAATCATTATTACTCACGGCAACTCTTATCAAAACAAAATAATTGAATCGATAGTTTAAATTATACTATTAATTTCTCAGATAAATTTGACACGGTGTTTGATTAAGTTTAAATAGCTTCGATATTCATAAGACCGTCATTTTTAAAAGCTCACTTTATTTATATTTATGGACAGTTTCAAACAGGAACTTGTTATTTATACTACACTTACTTCGATTGTGCATTTATTGTACAGTTGTTTGAATATAATAGTTATTTACTATACAAGTGGGATAACAGCATCATTAATATACGCGTGTGTAAGTTACAAACGAGTGCGTAGCACGAGTTATGTAAGCACACAAGTATATTAATGATGCATTATCACACATGTATTGTACAAAATTTTATCTACGACTGCCTAAAATTGAGAAAAGTGCATTAAGAGAAATGTCAGAGCTGTCATTTTCACAAGTATTTTAGTAGGCAAATGTCATTATGTCATTCATTTGACACTATTTCAGTTACGTAATGAAGTCATTACACAACTCAGTTGCGTAATGAAACCATTACATAACTGAGTGGTGTAATGAGCTTCATTACGTAACTGAAATAGTGTCAAATGAGTGACGTAATGAGTTACTTATCCCACTGGAGTAGATAAAAATATTTATTGCCTGATTAATTGGCAAAACTCATCACCGCCCTCTCAAAGTTTCGTTCCCATAATTTCGGCTTGTAGTGTGGCCATAAATGCAATATATGAAGCCGTCCCGTACCGACTGTTTTTATAACCAGCTGCTTATCTAAATTGGCAAAAAAAATTATCTGTCTCCGGACAAAGACAGAGATTGAAAACGGGAGATAAAAATCGCGGATTTTCGAAACAGCGTCGCTGAAGCACTTAGGACGCCGCTACATGTAACTCCTACAAAACTTAGATTAAGATGGATATTTTTATTAGGCGAATTTATCACGTGCGTGGGTAATTTTTGTGTTGGTTCTCGGTCTTCCCGTTACAGCATACTGCACATTACAGTTATATTAAAAAAAATTGGACAATCTGCTCGGCATTAAAATTAGATCTAAGGCAGCTTCCCTCTTAATTTTTCAAAAGAACTATGTAAAACATTTAATAATTACTTATTTTGCAATAATTATAACCAACAGGAAAACTGTAAGCAGTGAAAGCTACGTTTTACAGCTTCCTAGTGGTTTCCTATATAAATCAGTAAAATTTAGAAAGGTTTTATTAATTTTTAATGAACAACAATTAAACTTTAAAAACTTATTTACATATGTAAAAGTCGTAAGGCCACTTTTAAACCAGCGACTCTTAGGAATTGAAAATTAGTGTCCTCGAATTTATTAAATTTTATAAACCCACGACTGCAATGCAACTATGCTATAATTGCTATAATGTAAAATTGGAGAAATTTACATTTGAAGCTGAATAGCTAATATTCTGTAAAAATAAAAGTCAATAAATACTTTCAAAATTAACTCATATACTTTTGACTCTAATTATACAATAAAATGTTTATCATGAATACTTGAAAAGTATCGTACTTTCTTGTATATTATCATATAATTCTACAGCTGCAGAATGCCTAAAATACTTAAAAAATCCCATTAATAGGTATAAACGTCTGTTTGGTTCTACTTTTTAAAGTTATATATCGTAAACGTGCTGAAATGCCACCTGAAAGTACTTATGTCGATGAATATGCCAGTGAATAGCAATAGAAATTTATATCTAGTATTGCAATGAAAGCTTAACAAGCGCTGAACCCACCCTTGAAGGCCACATCACCTACTTACAGGAAAGTAATAGACCATTCACTGTAGGGGTTAAATCATTCACTGGAATTATTATTCACAACAGTCCGAAAAATTCACTACACAATATTGTAAATGCCTATCTACTTACGTTTACTGCCTATTTTGTATTCTATAGTACCTGACCATCTAACTATTTTAAAAATTTGTGTGACCAAACCTCTTGGCTTTACTGATGATATACATGTTTGCATAAATCAGTTACATACTGGTACATTTTACAGTAATAGTATCTGCAAAAAAATTTAAAAGTAGCAGTGATCATATAATAACTGTCAATCTAATGCGCTCAGTTGGAATAGCACTTGCTGGAATTCTTATTACTCCAGTCAAAATGAACATGGATCGTATTGGCTAGGTACCATTTAATCTCAATGTCTGTGGTTTGTCCACCATTTTAAAAACATTTTTGTGTTAGGCTCATTTTCTAACATTTTGACAAAATAAATGTTGCTACTTGAGGAGTTCGAGTCTGCCTTGATTTACAAACAAATCTAAAGCTTGATGGCTAGCCAAATCAAACTTTGGGAATAAGTGTTGTATGGCCAACCTTAATATTTTGTATCTCTCGTACTATTATTAAAAATCTTTGTTTTTACACATTTTTCATATGTATAAGCATCGATGTGAAACTAAGGCAGAAAAGCTGGTAAGGCTAATAAGTTAAAAAGAAATATAAAACACGCCAGAAAGATTATTAAACGTGAAAAGCCATTAACAAATGAATAGTTCTCTTCCAAGGCATTAGCTATGTCAAAAAGAAGAATTAATGCAGTACGCAGTTGCCATTTACTCTTAATTCACAGGTAGCATTCCATTAAAAATAATTGATTTATAGCCAATTAAATTGGCTATTAATTCAATATGCTTAAATCAATCCGGCCTAGAAATAGGTGGAAGCTGGGATCAGTCACACAATAAAATCATTAGTAGAAAACGATCCAGCGATTTCCGACTAGGCGTAAGTCGCTTTGTGCTAATAAATCGCGGCGACTCGGAATCTGAAGGCTTGCGAATCGCAATTATAACGAGATATTAAGAAATCGAGCGCAATTTCGCAACCTGCAATTTGCAGGATCCAGGAGTTTGCGCGCTTGACGTGCGTATCGCACGGCGGAGCCTCCGCCCTTCGGTAATTAAAAGTCTCGACGAAGCCCAGCAAATCTTGCTAAATGATATAATATACCTTAAGACATTAATTCTGGTCCGCGGACGCGCAGATCCCAATTCAACATGATTGATGAAAGGACTACATTATGTACACTGTCAAATACTTCTGCCATGAGATCGTGTTAGATTAAGCAAAACATATTACATTATTACATGGGACAGTGAACATAGTGCCCAAAATTAATCAACTCCGTATTCTCTCTCCACTTATCTTTCTCATTAGCCGGTCCCCGCAGGTCTGGCCCGAGGAAATTGGGTTTGAAAACCGGCTCTCTTGCATCCGAAACCAACCTGCACACAATCGTTTGCCCGTAAAACAAGAAAAACGGAACGCCGACCTACAAAATAACGCCCAAAACTGGATCCTTTCGAGGAATACCATCGCACACTCGCAGAAATTGCGATGCTGCTCCTAAATAGACTCCGTATTTGCTCTACGAAGCCAATAATCCGTGAGTAAAATAATAAGTCACACGTGGCCATTAAAAGTTTAGTTAATCAGTCTAAAGAAAAGTTCTTGGTCTTCCAATGATGCAAAGAGGATTGAACACACCTTAGAATATGCTAGAATTTGTTTCTAGAATAACAGTGATCTATGAGTTACAACAAAAGTCAGTCTTGGTCAATCTGAGTTTAGCTGGTTCTTCTAAGGAATGATCCATAATCCGACTTTGCGTCTTGAGTCAAATCTGAGTTTAGTCAGTTATCCTGAAGAAATAATTCTAATTGCACTTTGCTTCTTGTGACACAAAATGTGACTGCGCCTTTCGTATCAATTGCAATTTTGTTCTTAATTACGCCCAGAATAATGATTTCATAGATTCCAGTAATCTATGAGTTAAGTCAGAGGTTACTCTTGACGATTCCAGTTTAATGAGTCTATTTGAAGAAACATTCGTAATCGAACATCGCTTCTTGGGAGGCAAAAAACGATTGATAATTTCGTAGCAATTGCAATCTTCTTCTTGATCACTCCCAGAAATGATTTCAAGAATTCCAGTGATCTATTAGTTAAATCAAAAACTACTATTGATACTTTTAGTTTAATCAGTCTGTCTGAAGAAAAAATCCTAATCGGACTTTACTTCTTGGGACGCAAAAGGAGATTGACTATTTCGTAGCTGTTGCAATCTTGTTCTTAAATAAGCCTAAAAATGATTTTAAGGGTTCTAGTGATCTATGAGTTAAATCGAAAGTTAGTCTTGGCAATCTGAGTTTAATCAGTTCTTCTGAAGAAATATTCCTCATCGGAATTTGCTTTTTGAGATTCAGAAAGAGGTTGAGCATTTCGTAGTAATGAAAATATTGTTCTTAATTCACCTTAGAAGTTCTTTCAAGAATTCCAGTCATCTTTGAGTTAAATACAAGGTTAATCTTGCCAATTTGAGTTTAGTCAGTCCTTCTGAAGAACGGTTTCTAATCGAATTTTGCTTCTTGAACATCAAAATGAGGTTGAGCATTTCGCAGGAATTGCAATCCTGTTCTTAATTAAACCTTTAACTGGTTCCAGTGATCAATGATTTAAATGGAAAGTTAGTATTGGAAAATGTAACTTCAGTCAGTTTTTCTCGAGGAAAATTCAGAATTGCACTTTACTTCATGTGACGCAAATGAGCTTGAAAATTTCGCAACAATTGCAATTTTATTCTTAATTACGCCCAGAAATTGTTTCAAGGATTGCAATGATCTCTGAGTTAAATCAAAAGTTAGATTTGACAATCTTAGTTTAATCACTTGTCTGAAGAAAGATTCGTAATCTGACGTTGCCTGTTGAGATGCAAAATGGGATTGATCAGTTGTTCTTAATTAAGCCTAGAAATTATTTCAATTTACTCTATTGGCCAAATCAAAAACTAATCTTGACAATCTGAGTTTAATCAGTAGGTCTGAAGAAATATTTCTAATCGGAGTTTGCTTTCTAAGGCGCAAAATGAGAATGACCACGTTGTAGCAATGGATATCTTATTCTTAATTAAGCCTAAATTATTTCAAAGATTCCAGTGTTCCGAGGGTTAAATCAAAATGTAGTCTTGAACAATCGAGTTCAGTCAGCCTGTCTAAAGAAAGATTCTTAATTCAACTTTGCTTTTTGAGATGCAATAGGAGACATTCTTAAGAATTGCAATCTTATTTTTAATTAATCAAATCTAGAAAATACTCTAATAAGAATTCCAATAATGTAGCAGTTAATTCAAAAGTTAGTCTTGAGAATCGGATTTTAATCAGTGTGCCTGAAGAAATAGTTCTCGTAGAACTTTTCTTCTTAAAAAACAAAAGATAATGAGCATTCGTACCAATTACAATAAAATCTAAAAAGTATTCTAAGAATTCGTATAGTCGATGAGTTCAACTAAAAGTTAATCTTGGCAATATGAGTTTAACCAGTCTGTCTGAAGATAGATTTCCAATCGAACTTTGCTTCTTCTTAAGACGTAAATGGAGATTGAACAGTCATGGCAATTGCAATTAAGTCGAAAATTGATTTTAAGAATTCCAGTGATCTAAGACTTAAATCAAAAGCTAGTCTCCACAATCTTGGTTTAATTAGTCTGTATGAAGAAAGATTCCTAATCGCACTTTGCTTCTTGAGACGCAAACGCAGATTGAGCATTTCATATCATATGCAATCTTGTTCTTAATTAATTAAGTCTAGAAATTATTATTTCAACAATTCCAGTAATTTGTGAGTTAAATCAGAAGTTAGTCTTGACAATCTAAGTTTAATCAATCTGTCTGAAGAAAAAATCCTAAATTGCTTCTTGAGGCACAAAATGAGATTGAACATTCGTAGCAATTGCTAATTGTTCTTAATGAAATCGAATTTCAAGGATTCCAGTGATCTATGAGTTAAATTAAAATTTGACATCTGAGTTTAATAAGTCTGCCTGAAGAAATATTCGTAATCGAACTTTGCTGCTTCAGACGCAAAGAAGGTTGAGCCTTTCTTTAACAATTGCAATCTTGTTATTAGTTAAGCCCATCAGAAATGATCAAGGATACCGTTAATCAAAAGTTAGTTCCGGCATCTGCGTTTAATCAGTCTGCCTGAAAAGAGATTCGAAATTTGTGTCTTGAGAAGCAGGGCATTCATAACAACTGCAATTTTGTCCTTTTTTAACTCGAGAAATGAGGATTCTATTGATCTATGAGTTAAATTAAAAGTTAATCTTGACATCTGATTCTAATCAGTTTGTCTGAAGAAAGATTCGTAATCGAAGAGGGTTGAGCCTTTCTTAGCAATTGCAATCTTGTTTTTAGTTAAGCTCATCAGAAATGAGTTTAAGGATACCAGTAAGCTATTAGTTAAATCAAAAATTACTCTTGACAATCTGAGTTTAATCAGTCTTTTTGAAGAACGGTTCCTAATCGAACTTTGCTTTTTGAAATGCACCAGCAGATTGAGCATTTCGTAGCAATTGCAATCCTGTGCTTAATTAAGCTTAGACGTGATTTAATTGATCAATAGGTTAAATTAAAATTTAGTCTTAGACAATCTGCATGGCTTTGCGAACGTAACGGCATTAAGCTCTATGAGCAATAGTGATTATGTTCCTACTAGGTCTAGAAATGTATTCTAGAATTTCAGTGATCATAAATTTTTTCTTTTAGACAATCCAAGTTTAATTCTTTATTTTTAGCAAGAAAACATTAACCAGTAGAGCTTGCTTCTTGGGATAGCAAGGAGTAGGTTATATGACTTATAATTTAGAAAAGTGAATCACATAGATCTCTTTCCTATTACAAAATAATAAAAAGAAAAAGACAAGCAGAGAGTTGAAAGTAAATACCTCAATACAACTTGTAGATGAACTGCCTTGTTGCGGTTTAATTACAGCAACTTCGTAAAATACTCAACAAGTGTTTTCTGAAGGTATCACTTCTATAGAAAAATTAGCTGTTCTAACAACGTTGAAATATACTTCAGATTAACGATATTTATTTAATCTATTATCATTTCTTACTGCTGCCTGCCATTTGTTCCATTTAATAACAAGATAAATTAATTATGAAGTCTTTAAATTGCCAGTCTAAGGTCTAAACACCCAAGTAAACATGACACCGCGAGTTGAAAGAAAAACACTGGCCGAAAATAATGCCAAATTCCTGACAAGTCACATCGCAGCAAAAAAGCTAGAGCTTGAGAACGGATGCGTAAAAAAGCTAATTATCGGCTAAAAACTGATTATCGTCTGCAAGACTGCCTGCGCTTAAGGACCATTTTGGGGCCCAAGAAGCGCAGTTCGCGAGGCGAGATGGATTCAAATGGTCTGAATGTAAAATGGTAAGCAGGGATTCGGTTGACCAAGGAGACCAATCATTAATTTAGCGAAAGACAAGACAAATCATAGCGAACACCACTGCTCGATGGACCATGAGCCCCAGCTTCGTGCGAGAAGACGCTTGTCGACACAACTTCCAAGTTCCTAGAATGGAAACGTCCGTCCTGGGCGTTGGGGCCGATCGCCGTTTGCTTTATGTCCTCAGATTGATGACATTTTTTATTGGGATTTTAACAGGTTTAGCTCGGATCTTGAGGCCCGCGATTAATTTATTCATCTCACATATAAATTTGGGACTGCATGGGCAAATCGCCAGGCTGGTTCGCATTTATTTTGAATTCCGAAAATGATATTCGGCTGGAACAGCGCAGGCGAGGATTAGAACCTGGTTTGCCCATTAAACTGGCGTTAAACTAAAGTCTCTCTTATCGCAACAATCAAAATGTTATTGCTTGATTAATCGGCGACGTCGGCCACTCTTTGATTTATTGGAAATTTCTAGGCCTGCTTCGATTGTAGGCATTTTTCATTCTGTTAGTGACTATTGTGAGTAATTAATATGTTCAAGGTGAACAGAAGCAAAATGAAAATAGTTAAAACGGTGATTTCAGGGTGACATCAAGGATAACTTTAAGGATGTCATCAAGTATCTCAAAAACAAAAGAAAGGTTGGAAAGGACATACAAATAGAATGAAGACCTGTTGGTGGAAGCGTCATAAACACTGGAGAAACAGCTTGATATCATCATTTCCGAAATAAAGGAATGCAATCCTATATATAAGCGTAAGTGGCGCCAGTGTCTCTGCGTCACATTTTCATCGGCAACGATCGGGCGCACTCGTTCGCAATCGGCTGTCCCAAGCAAGAATGATGTCTGGGTCTTTGTAGGCAAGTAGTTTGACTAACAATCGAATTCCGGAGGTTCGAATCCCAGGGACTGCAATTTGTTTCATTGCGAATTAATGTAATTTGCATTGCAAAGTGTTTCCTTTAGCTGTTTCAGTATTATTAGCAAGACTAAGAAACGTTTACCTGTTTTGTGCATAATTTAGAACACATATTAAAGAAGTTAAAATATTTTCTTCTGAAACCTTTTTACCTACAATTCAATTTTATAAATCCAAAAACTATTTTGATAAGCGTAAGGGCACCATGTGATGGGCTCAGAAGCTAGTTCTAAATATACGAGGAAGAAGACTTCTTACGAATATTATTGCAGACACCGAACTAATGTATAAAAGTGCACGTACTTCAATTTAAAATACAGCCAGTATGAAAAGGCAAAAACATACATAATACTGATATTATCCCCAAGGCCTCAAAGGTTAATGTGTCATCGTTTCGATTTAAAATTATCGAATTAGCCTCAAGAATTCGCCCAGTGAATTCATCTCGGAGCACTCGAAGTGGGTGGCATGAATGCAGCATTGATGCATTATTAACGTATCGAATGCGAGTCATAGGGGATGGTGCGAGGCATCCACCCCCTGGTGTCAGTGCTAAATTAATCTGATTGAATATAGACACCTCTGGCACTGCCGAGCAAATCGAATAATACTCACTTATTTCGTGAGACGGTCAGCGACCTACCTTTTGGCACAACGCCAGCATTGATATTGCTGTTATGCGATGACTAATGAATAACGATATGTACGCATCAAGAATCGCTATTGCATTACTTTTGAACTAAAATAGACATTGAGGCATGCTTGCATGGGCTAATAATGCACCGAGCAGATGAGGCCATAGAGGAGTTCCTTCATTACTTCAAAGGTCGCATAGAAGCAACTTCAGAGAAAATTCTGAACAGGTCTAGGATAGTTGTGAGCTTTTCCCTAAATGTCAATTTCCTGAAAATTTTAATTCACGGAGCTTTCTTCATTTTGGGTTTGATGAAGGTTAGGTGTTTCTCTCTCTTTAAAAAGTTTTTTAAACATTTAAATACACGTGCTGCTTTAGTTGATTAAACTAACTTCATCACAGAGTATCTTGTGGCTTGGGATGGTTATGCCTATATCATTCATTCTATTTCTAGCTTACACCTGATCGAATTTTTTGCTATTTGCAATGTGAATGACGAATAATGAGCTTGGTCAGATTTGTAAAATTAGCTTTAGAGCTTTTATATTCCAGTACAGGGTTGTTGAAGAAAAATACAGAACCGCCAGGTATTTTAGATGCCTTTTTCCAGATCTCTAATTGATGTATTACAATGTAGGAACGTTAAGTAGAAGCTTGACTAGCACATAATTAAACAAGGGACTTCCTGCACAGCTATGTGTTATCATTTTTCCACCAATCTAATTTCTAGAATTTCCATTGCTAATACCTGATTAGCAATGCAGCTATCTGTGTACACCATTTTTTTCAAATCCCACCAGGACAGGCTCGCATCAACATCGACATGTTTGCACATGAACCCTTGCGAGTCCAAAGCTGTTCTAAGCCACCATGTAGGCCTGCGTTTATCTAAGTGACGAAAGTGGTCGCCTGCACGCATCCATTTCAGTTTCGAGCCACAAAAAAATGCATGTGGGTATTTAAAATTTATATGTCGATGCTTTTATTAGCGGCGTAAGTCAGCAAATCGAGGGAACATAAACACGAAGATTTATGCCACGGAACTAAATCCGTGCGAATGTCGCCTTAGTTCCAAATAAGCGAGCTAATGTTGGGCCGCAAAAAGGTTTCATTTAGAGTCGTTAAGTTTTTGCGCTTGCAGACTGGGGCGCAGGGACGGACTGGCCATTTCGATCCAGTTCATTAGGCCCCCTTTATGTGATCAGTCAATTTTTTTCTTCTACTTCCGTCTTACTATTCTTAATTTTCGTATCTCCTCTATAACATGTTATTCCCATCTTACTCTTGATCTGCCTCCTAGTCGTCGTATTGTTGTTTTCCATTCTGTGATCTTTCTTAACGTGTCATAAGTCGTCAATTTTATTATACTCCCAATATTTTCACCTTTCAACAGCTTTCTTCTATGTTTGACACGTTGCTCTAAAACTTCTTCTGACCCTTAAATGACAAAGAACATGTCTGTCTGTCTGTTGGTGGCATAGCTCACAAACTATTTGTTGGGGGAAGACGATATTTTGCATGCTCATCACATTACATGTCATAAATAATATTAGTACTTTGTATATAGCACAGGTTTTTACTATTGATGAAAATCGAAGCCAACAGCTACTGGGTAAACATCATAAAAGGGGAAAAAAATGTGTAGCGACTGTTGCGCACCGCATTTGCTGGTGAAGATTTTCCCCCGAATATCCTTAAATGTTTTGCCCCTCTTTGTAATGCCCATTATTTTGGCGTGTCTATTAAGTTGTAGGCTAAGAGTAATTTCTCTTTTTTCTCTAACACTATACCTTGTTTAAAAACGTAGGCTTCGGTAAAAATATAAATATTAAGGCTTATCTAGATACTAGAATTGCGAAGGTACTTAAACTGCTTTCTCTTGATGATGGTCGAAGCCGGCCCTGGCGATAGACGATCGGGGCTTACCCGAGGAAGATTTACGCTCACTTCAATACCTTTATGAATCGCTCACCTGAAACAAAGAAAAAAGGAATTATTCGGTTGGACAACCACAATAAAAATTTTAAACGCAGCATTAAAGCGAAAACCCTTGTAATTTCGCGCACTTGGCGGAGGCAATAAAAAG
Source organism: Agriotes lineatus (assembly GCA_940337035.1). Taxonomy (NCBI): domain Eukaryota; kingdom Metazoa; phylum Arthropoda; class Insecta; order Coleoptera; family Elateridae; genus Agriotes; species Agriotes lineatus. The sequence goes on along the minus strand of OW679197.1, from coordinate 58,356,679 downwards.
TGCTACATTTGCTTTGTTCTGGCCGTATAAAACCTCCAGTTAGACAGGAAAATTGTTACTCGCCATATGCAAAACGGACACGACGAAACCGATGCTACTGCGGGGAAATAAAAAGAGACGCGCGAGCGATTAAAGACGTTAAAACGGATATATTTATGACAAATACGAACAGACTACCGCAATTTTCCGATGATTTACGAGGATCCCTGCTAGACGAACGCCCATGAACGGCTGTAAAACATCACTACAAATAACGAATCGCCCAAGAAAGCGGTACTTAAGTACCATATGCCAGTCATTGTTACAGAATATAATACAGACGTGCATAATAATGACGGATTGCCACCCTGCTCGTCTATTAGGCGGAAGAATTTCTGCGAAATTTATCGTCCTAAAGTAGTTCCGCCTACTTGATACTTGCGTTTTGGCCCAACGTGCGTACATTCCTAGTTGTAACAAATGTGACCTCCCAAAACTGATTGGGACCCCACTGAGAAAGCCAACTTTGCCCAAAAATTTGTCTCGCTGCACGCGATCTGGCGGCGGCGCGGGGAAGCCCCGGAACGTCTGCAATATTTATTTATGGCGCATTGTTGTCTTCGATTATTAAACGATTAATATTAAGATCGCGGTTCAAAATGCAAAGAGGTTTATGCGCTAAGACGCTTTTCGCATCTTGCACTCTTACTTTATTGCCTTTATGAATAATTATTGCTTCTAAAACCGATTAACACAACGATATATTACGCGATCTGTCAGTGCCCGGCTTTGGTCTTACTCGCGCGATTATTGTCTTGCGACGGGATTACCCTTTGTATATGTATTATTGTAGTTTAGGTTGGTTTATTCTTATTAGCTGCAAAAGATGCGTTAATTTAGAAATGAAAATGAAGCTGTAACCCATCTAAGCCGTTTTCAGTCGTAACTCTTGGTATTATGTAATCCAGAAAGGGTTTTTTAGATTACCATAACCTAATATTTTTTTCTTATATGTAATTTAATATATCAATTAGTTCTATCTACATATTTGTTATGCAATTCAAAGTTATGCTTTATATGTATATAAGCTTGCACATAAAAACCTTCCTTAGTAATATTCTAACTAAACTCACGAATTTTAAAGAAACACATAGACACTACTCTGCATTCCACTATCAGTGACTGGTCGTTGATGTTGATAATAGGAGATTGCCGGTGTCCAACCTCATCTACCAAGTAAAGCATACCCTTGTAGAGACGAAGGAGTAAAATTCGTAAGACTGGTACTGATTTTATTGATAGAACTCGCTCTTTTAATATACATTTTTTTACAAACTTACCGCAATGAAATCTTAATAAACACCTGACAACTTAGTAATACTTGCAAACCTAAATGTTAAAAGTAAATACGAAACGTATAACTAGCAAACGACGAGGTTCATTCAAACGTTGAAGATTGATTTTGCTGAATAGTGTTGTGTAACACTATAAATAACCCAGTACTTTAAGCCGACCAGAAATGCCGACTAGCTATTACAGCATATTCTTGAATTAATTAAACCAAATCAATTGTTTCAGAATTTTAAAGCAGAAGAAGTGCAATATGTGGTAGGAGAGAACGATATAAATAAAATGAAAAGAGAAAGGACCATCAACACATGACAGAAAAGCTGGAACATACTTGGAAAATGTGGCCAAAGAAATAACTCAACCTCTTCCTACTATCTATTAAACATTACAAATTATATGAGTTTCAATATTTTGGCTCAACAAAATAACATATTGAATTCCAATTTTAATTAGTTGGAATTTGTGCTTGTAGCTTAATCTCAAAGAAAGATTCAGACTGAGTTTCTTCAATTAAAGAACACGAAGTATTCTCCACACTTTTTGTACCAACAGCATACCTGAAAAGCTTAACAATAATTGTTGGAGGTGGGCAAGCAAGTCGTCGCCGCAATCCCACTGGCAAAGCGGTTTTGTCCGACTGCAGATTACACTCCACCGGGAAGAAGATAATGTGATGAGAAGTGGATCCGTTCGGACCTTTAAGCGCACATAATTTAAGTGTTTCGAGAAAGCCGCTGCCATTTTGGATTAGCAGAAACGGAGCCACTGAAGTAAGCAAATCTGAGATCGCCGCAGCTTATTATAAGCACTTTCGGAAAATAAATCTTCATCACTGCCGGATAAGTCGACAAAGAGAGGTCTCAGACGCAGATTTAAATAAGGCGGAATACCTCGCTGTTTGCTTTGTTAAGCAGCGTTGTTTTGTGCTTTGCCCCAAAAAGGTCCCTTCTAGCGGCTGTGGAGGTAATTATTCCGGGAGGCGGATGCTCGCAAGCAATCTTTGGAAACGTAATTAAAATTAAGCGGACGGCTATGCTGCCGCTGTTATATAAGAGTATATAGAAATTTTACACCATCCAATGGCATTGCTGTTGATTTAAATCAATTGTTATTATATACTATGGCCTACTATACTCGTACTTATATAGATTTAAGCCAAGGTCATTAATGATTGATCAAAATTATATTAAATAAAAATATTAAGTAACTAAACCATCGCAGTGGTGCAGTCGGTAGGATTTCTAACCTTATGAAATTAAACATTAAAATAATTAAAAACCATCTCCTACAGATACAACCAACATTTAATAGTATTGATACATGCCCTAGCTTGCTATTTTACTTGGTTAACTAACTTCACTAGTCCTAACTTTATCAGCCTGCTTTAGGATATGATGTAGTAAAGACTTAATAGCAAAACACATGCTTAATATTAGTAATTTCTGTAAATCCTACTGTTAGGTTCTGGCAAGTACAATTAGTAAGTAAGCAGAGTGATTAAGTGACGCAGTTGGCAGAATCTGATAAATCACGATATTTCTAAGCTATCTAATTTATTCGAAGCATATTCCTTTTTATTCAAGCCTTTATAAATGAAACCCGGCAATTATGTAAAGTAGCATTTTATTTTAATTTATTACAAAATGTGCTTGTATCATTATAAATTGCATTTAAAAAACTCGTTATACTTGACAGTGCAATGAGCTAAATTTGTAATTCGTCATTATTCAACAATGTACATGGTGTAGTCGGTAGGATCCGTAAAATTTTTGGACTACTGAATCTGGTTTGAAGCTCTTTCTCCTTTAATCTTTTCACTCCATCTGAATTATTTAAAACATTGAAACCTATTAAGCAGTCACAATTAAAATTAAATTCCCAATTACAAACAGTAGTTTTTCATTTAAGTAAATTATTAATTGCCACCCCCCGAAATTATATTTCACTAACTTCGACGTCTGGATTCCTTAAGTTCTGATCGATTTGTCGTGATCGTTACCTTGCGTTTTGTTATTGAATTAACAAATCACTTTACCTGTGATCTCTGTCGATTAAGTGAAATCTAGTTGAAAAATGTTTAAATAGTTCAGTCGGTAGGATCTGTTAAATTACGTGAGATTTTTTTTAATATTAGTGCTATTTCATTTTAATTTTACAATGCATTCATATTAGTTAAGGCGGCATAATTACAGTAGTTACTAAAGGCAGCTTTTTACTAGCACAATTCCATGGAAATTACTCAAACTGTCTGGAGCTTTTTTGGATTTTTCTCAAACTAATGTCTGTGTTCCGGATTATTAACATTATCAACGTCTTGTAATGGTAATTGTTTCCTTGGGTTTTGATTTACTTGACAGATTGTTGCACACGTGACCTGTGTTGGTGAAGAGCAGCCCGATTTAGAAGTGCTTAAATGGCGCACTCGGTAGGATTCGGACCGGATTTTGTTTGTAGTCGGTCTCTTTTCACTTTATTTTTTAGTCGTGGCCATCCCGTCGAGTGACACTTCCGCGCCGAATAATGGAATTACATATGCAAGGGGGCAGGTGATAGATAACAGTTTGTCCGAGCGACATCTTTAGAGACAGCGCTGCTAGAACAGGTATGAGACCGGTCATTATCGGACATAATCCGGCTAGAAGCCATAATTAAAGCCGATCCTTAGACCGGCGAGCTCGGACCAAATCGCATTATAATAATACAAAATTTCAGAATAATGTTCACAAATAATACACTCTTTTTTATTGCGCGTTATTCCGTGTTCATTAGGGCCGGCGTATGCACGAAGCGCTATTTGTTACCGGCGGATCCGAATCCGCAGGTGAATAAACTCGGATTAGCCGCCCAAATATTTACAAACGCAGCGGAAATCGCTCCTCTAATTATGCTCGAAATATAAATAATTAGAAAAATTGCCTTAATCTCTTTACGATCTCGAGTGAAATTGTTGGTGAGCATGCGCTCCCTCATAAAAGTGTAATTTGGGACCGCCGCCGCCGTGAGAAAAGCGTCGTTATTTATGAACCTTGCTGCAGCCGAGTTTGCTGAATGCGTATTTAATTACCCCGGCATGTGTAATCTATACGCTGATCAACACCTTTCTAATCCCCATTATAGACAGCTTTTGCTGATATTTATTGCCTTTCGGTAGATAAGTAAATTCAGCATGTAATCTTTCTTATCTTCATAAATTCAGAAAAGCATTCAGGCACTTAACACAATGTTTTTGCTATATTAAGGTACTAACAGCTTTGTATTAAATTATTATTAAAAAAACAAGTTACTTTTAATTCTTAGAGTAATTCGCAAGGTACTAACTAATAATAAAACTGTGTACCCTTAAGAGATGAGAAATAAATAAATATATTGGTATAAGCGAAAACTTGGACTGGAAAATGATCTTGCAATGTAGATTTATTTTCTTTTACATGTGCCACGTGCTACAGTCATGCTGTATAATCCCTAGTAAGGATTGTAAACTGTATTTATGTAAAAAATAAATCGCATATGATTAATGACCGCCTGGGTGGTTGAGTTGGGTAGCGGCTTAGCTTAGCAACCAGATGAACATGTGTTCGAATCTCAGCCTGGTCGAATTTTTTTCGGTGTGGCGATGGATTTCAGAGGATTAATTAGGTTAGTTTTAAGTTATATTAACGTTTGCTCAACGTTTTGTGTGTTTCGATATGGAGAAGCACACTGTACGTCGCATACAACCCATTACCCCTGTTGCACTTTCCGCACGGTATGAATGCTTTTCGGCAGCGAAAAATAAAAGAAACTAAACTAATAACAAATTCACCTCTAATGCAGGCACTCTGACGACAGTTTTTAGGACGGTACTGTACCTGAAGAATTTCCTACCGTCGCTTCGGTCGTTAGATCATCAGAGTTTTTTAGAGAAAATGCACGACTCCAGCTTAGCACAAAATTGTCGAAAAGCCCCGAACGGGCTTACGGAGAACTGCGTTCCCATTTATTTTCGGCGACATCGGGCTTCAAATATTAAATATTAGCTATCCCGTTACCCGGCCAAAATCCCATCAATCTTCGACATTCTTAGAAGTTCTGCGCTCATGGAAGGCGTCCGCGCACATTAGTTTCGGCGACCTCGCTGGGGGCCCTCGGAGGGCCCTTGCGGCAGGAGTCACCGATACTTTGATACCTTATGGAAATTAATGGCCGACACGGCCCTTAGGTGCGGCGCTCGAGTGGCGCATAATTTATAGGCGTGCATGGTGGGTATATTACTAATTGTGCAGTTATATTGAAATTGACAACTGGTATATGGCTGCAATTAAAGGAAATTAAAGAAACTCCTGTTGGGTAGCTCTGGGATCTTCTGCGGCGGAAACAAGCGGCTCGGACGTGCTGCATGTCGTAAAAAATCGCCCCGCATTTTTATATATCAGATGGCTCCTGTAGCGCATGCAATTCGAGGCGAGTGAGTAACTTTTTAAGCCTCACTGCCCGCAGAATTTTAATTTGTAACTCTATGTAGCAGCAAGTAGCCAATAAATACTCTTCCAATTATGTTTAGTCCTCAAAGCCTTAGATCAATTATTCTTCGGGGATGATCTTTACTCACTGTCGTACCCTTCTGTTGCAATTAAGCTATTGCAGCACTCGCCTTTGTCTCGTGCTGCAGATTTGATCCTCTGCAGAAAATTTTTGTTTCCACAACGGTTGTGCAAATAATTATTTTTTGAGTATGGGTGCAGCAGGTTTGTTTTAGCCAATTGTATTTTAATTCACTTTACAGTCCAGCATATTTGAATATTATTGCTACAACATTTTAAAGCTAATTCAGCTCCGCCCGTTTGAAATTAAATCGTAAACTCTTATCGCATACTATAATATATTCTAAGTAATTCAGAAAATATTCTACTATCGTAGTATTTCGACCGCCAATTTAAATAACTTACATCTAATGCATTTTAACATTTTATCTGGACTGGACTTGTTTAATAGTATTAAGTTGCCCAAAACCAATTTGAATGAATTTACAAATAATTCCAGTTTTGCAGTTCTCGTTTTTAAGATTTAACAGTACATTTTCTGTTGATTTTAACAGGTACATGTGAGCTAGATTATGTAATTACCAGGGCCAGGATTCTTATCTATACAAATACATGGATCCCTAAAACCAAGCTAAAATCCCAATCGAGGCACCACATCAAGTTTTATTTAACACAAAAATATATATTCAACGAGACAGTATATATAAAACACATATATTTTTAAAATATGAAGCAATAAAACCCTCTAATATTATCCACAATTTTATTACATTTTTGTAAATAGCGACATGTTTCGCAACCAGCCTGGTTTCATCATCAGGCCCAAACATTAATGTGAATTATCATATTAGGTAAAGTATCACCTGGTCAAAGTGAGGTAAAATTTTAAAAGTTGAAAATATAAAGTCAAAAGAAAATTAAAACGCCGTCAAAGTGGAGAAGTAATATAATTAATCAGTAAACTATATTGTTATAGTGGTTATAACATAATAATTAAAAGAATAAGTTAAGAAATCTGTGACATTGAAGATGCCAAAATTTAGAAAAGTTCAAAACTGTAAGAAAAACGTGAAAAAGACTAAAGGGTTTTATTGCTTCATATTAAGGCAACTCCGCTATGAGCATGACGGATCTTCCCCTTTTTCTTTTTAAAATTTTTTGTTTCGTTTCTATTATGAATTCAATGCAGATATCATCACAAATAACTTTGTTATGGTCTCACAATATTTAATTTCAGTGTCATAATCACTTTTCGTTTCATTCGCTTATGATAAGTTTAGACGGCCGTTGTATCAGTAACCTTCGAGCATGCTCTTATAATAGTGAATGAAGTCATTTCTCAGTTTAAAAAAAATAATATTCTAATTCTTAGCAACGAAAAAATTAATATTTGTTTCCTTCGTCACATAAACGTTTAAATTCTAGTAAATATAATATTGTAACAATAAAAAAAAAAACGTTAGAAATTTTACAATAGTCACAGTAAAAAATTACTATAACATTAACCTAAGGCACCGGCATTGTACATAACAGCGTTCATGTCTTAAAAAATTCTCAAAAGAGCTAAATACATTACAAATATTTTTCCGAAAAGTGAGATAAATCCATCATTAATCTGCCAGAATTTAATATTCACCAGTTCCCCAGGTTAAAAATGAATTCAAATAACTAACGCTATTTATTTTGTAACATAAGACTGCAATTTCTATTATTTTCAAGTAACATTTGTCACTAACTCCATTATTTGATTGCATACGTCCAGCTTCTCAAAGTTTTCGATCGTAACATATTCTGATTCTTGCTCTGGGTTTGTATTGATAGATGACGCAGTCGGTAGGATCTGTTAAATGAAATGACATTTTGACACACTAAATACCTTTCATCCTTTTTTTGTGTTAAGCCTTTCCCTCCGTCTAAAGTTTCTAAAATGTTGCTACATATCTAAATTCGAGCCGTATGATGCTCAACTATAACAGACTATTATGCCCACGTTGACATTTTTAATACTACTTGCAATGTGTATTTCAACTTCCTAAAAGGGAGTTTTCATTATACTGTTTGTAATTATCATTATCTTATTTACTTTTATATACAGACGTGTATTAGAAAGATTCTTTTTCTTCAGAGAAAACATGTAATTGGGCCTAGACCTGTTTGTTTTCCAAGAAATACAAATAAATAACTAAATAAATACACAACTAGTAAGTCATTGCAAGCAGCAGATTTTCATTGCAAAAACTCGTATTCTCTAAGCACTGAATTTATTAGAAACCGTTTGCCATGATATTTTGTTGTGACTGTTCGCTCGGGTTTCGTTTTGAACTGAGATTGTTGCAATAGCGATCTTTTTAAAGGATGCAGTAGGTAGGATTTGTTAAATTACTTGAGATTTTGTTTCAAATTTTTTTTTGAATATTTTGAATTTTGTTAAATATCCGTATTTATTAATTAGAAAAAGAGTCTTATTTTTCATAGAATTGATTTACTACAAACTGTCTCTCTTGACCTTTTTTATAATTTTTAGTGGTATCTAGATTTTATCAGACTGTTATTGTCATTCTTCAGATTAAAAAAAAACATTTAATGCTATTTATTTTGTAGCATAAGTTAGCTGCAATTTCTACTATTTTCAAGTGGCGCTAAAAATACAGACTTTGGTTGTATCATTGCAAAATATAACAAAAATATACCATTAAAAATTGCACCGATTTTGCAAAAGGAAAGTTTGAGCAACTTCCAGAACTACCCTAATACACAGCCGTTCTTTTGAAGTGGATCACTTAAAGAAACTAGTTTCGGCGATTTTCTCATAACAAAATGTAGTTTGCATTATTTCTAGTACGCGTAGTAGTAGTCACACGTCATATTTAAGAAATACTACTTTTAATAAGAGCGTGATAAAACAATGCATAACTTGTAATAAAGAAATTTAAAGATTTTGGTGTGTATTGTGTGTTATTTGATAAAAATTTTATCAATTATTAACAGCAATTCTTAACTCGCTTACTAGCAATAATGAAAACTATATTTTGCTATGAAACAATTACAAAAATGTCGTAGAAACTAATTTCTTTAAGTAATCCACTTCCAATGGACGACGGTGTATTATTAAGATTGATGTTCTTTCAATTACGAATTCTTATTCATATGATGAGAATCACTAACTCCATTATTTGATTGCATACGTCCAGCTTCTCAAAGTTTTCGATCGTAACATATTCTGATTCTTGCTCTGGGTTTGTATTGATAGATGACGCAGTCGGTAGGATCTGTTATATTAAATGACATTTTGACACACTGAATACCTTTCATCCTTTTTTTGTGTTAAACCTTTCCCTCCGTCTAAAGTTTCTAAAATGTTGCTACATATCTAAATTCGAGCCGTATGATGCTCAACTACGTTACGTCTGGTGTGCCTCAGGGCTCCCATCTCGGACCAACTTTATTTTTAATCTTTATTAATGATTTATCAGTTATACTGTCATGTGGTCATTTGTTCTTTGCAGATGATCTTAAAATATATCAAGCCATAAAAAACCAAAACGACACAAATAAATTACAAGTAGATCTTGACACGTTGTCGACTTGGAGTCTTCTTAATTGCTTGCCACTGAATACAAATACATGCTGTTACATTAGATTTACAAGAAATTTAAATTTTTTTAAATATGACTACACGATCGCACAAGAAAGTATCCATGAAGTAAATTTTATGAAAGATCTTGGTGTTACTTTTGATTCTAAATTAACTTTTATCAAGCATATTGAAAACATTACAAATAAAGCAAATTCTATGCTAGGATTTATTTTAAGAATTACAGATTCTTTTAAAAATATTAATACATATAAACTGTTGTATTCTGCTTACGTTAGATCAAATCTTGAATATGCAAGCGTAATCTGGAACCCTTGTTATGCAATTCATTGTAATAGAATCGAAAAAATCCAAAGAAAATTTGTAAGAATTACTTGTAAGCGACTGAATATTGACTTACCTAGCTATGGCTGTAGATTGGCGACTGTCGGCTTAGTGACTTTGGAAAATCGTAGGAAGTGTAATGATGTTACTGTTCTTTATAAGATTGTAAATAATATGTTCAACTGTCCGGATTTAATTTCATGTATTACTTTTAATGTGCCTCAGTTCAATACCAGACATTTTCAACTGTTCCAATCGGAATTTGCTAGTACCAATGTTATTTTGAACTCACCGTTTTGGAGAATTATGCGATCTTATAATCAGTATGCTGGGTGTATCGATATTTTCTGCATGTCTTTTCCAAAATTCAAAAATATGCTTATGCAAAATCTTTAAATTTGTTTTGTTTTTTGTTTTCATTACTTATAGTTTTTTATTTTCATATTATTGTACTACTAGTACCACAATCATTTCTGGACACAAAGCAGGTGTTATGAACCTCTATAACCTCAATCCATGATTATTTTAAGGCTAGATCAGGGCAAAAGATAATTTCATCATTGGGATGCTGTGTATTAATAAAACCCACCAATTTCGGAATACATCTTTGAATATAAATGTTTCAAGATTAAAATTTTGTCGTCATTTTTTTCTTCCCTGCATCTTATGTTATTTTGGGATTTTTTACCACTTTGATAAAATCCATCATTTCCTTTCATTTCTGAATGTAATCAGTAGTCGAAACTGTAATCTTTTCACCTCGAATGATGTTTACAATATCACGTTTTGGCATTTGTCCAACTAAATCGTATATGCTTCTGCGTATTTCCAGTTTATACACCACCACTTCGCATAAGATCTGACAAATATGACTTCACATATAAGCCTTTTAAAATATTTATTTTACATGCCAACTAAATACCTAGTTCTTTAACAATATGCACAGTCAAGGAAATTTTCAGAAAAAAAATTGTTACATTCGTTACGCTATCAACATCAGTAAATCGTCGCCTGCATTTTTAAGCTTTAGAGATTTTTAATTGAGAGATCGTTGCAGTTACAATCTCTGTTGATTAAGTAATAATATATCTAATTTAGAAATATTGCAAAATGATGCAGTTGGTAGGATTTTGTTTCACATTTCTTCTTTTTGAATATTAGTGTAAATTTATTTTAATTTTGTTAAATATTCACATTTATTAAGGCGGAATAGTTACATTTGTTATTCAGTTTGGCTTTTAGTTAGACTACAGACTGCCTGTTTTGATTCTTGTCATAATTTTTAGACGCATCTAGATTTTAATCAAACTGACGTTGTTGCCATTCCCCAACATTAACGCTTTTTATTTTGCAGCATAAATTAACTGCAATTTCATTTTTAAGTTACATTCATAATACACTCGGTGGTTGCATTATCACAAAATAATAGAAAAATGCATAATTCAACATTGCAAGAGAAAGTTTTTAAAAGCATCAAATTGGAGCAGGTCGCCCAGCTTTTTTATTTAAATCAGGCAAGTAACCTAGAATTCCGCAGTAATTTAGGTAAATTTCTTGTGTTGTACATTTTTTCAGTAAACAACTTAGACCAAATTACACCTTATGAATTTTAAAGTGTCGAACCGACTAAAAACAAGGAGTTGTTTGCATTTTTATTTTCTTTAAAACAAGGCTCGGGTGAGGTTATAGAACCATTCCAAACCCCCGCATATCAGAAAACCGGGCAAAACTGCAACAGATTTAAATATTTTTTTAGATTATAATTTTCAGCCAATTTAAAATTATATACAGCACTCTAAAGTGTTAGTTCTTAACGAGTATAATTAAATGACGTGCAAGAATGCAAGTGAAAGTAGTAGAAGATTATTTACGACCACTTTAATCCTCCAGATATCGACGCTGGGTTTTATTTTAGTTTTATCGTAAAAAACCCTGTAGAAATAATTACTCCCCATGTAAGCATGCCAGTGAAAGTGAGAAAGTACGATTATTATTTATGAGCGGCGTCCCTAATTTTCATTTTTTAAAGCCAATAAAATGCTCGACCTGACACAAACTCTCCATAGTGGGCCGTTTAGGGGGAAATGTAAAAATATTCGCGATTCGTCGCTTCGATACGGTTTTATATAAGTTTTTATGGTGGTTATCTCCAGAAATCGTGCATCCATCTAGGAGGCGACGGCGCTAAGAGGTCCGTGTTCTAAAAGCAGCTTTACGATTACACATAAATTTGTCAAATTTACGACAATTCCACGATTTTATCTGGCGTTTTACATAAATTACGCCAATAATATATCAAACTAACATCATATCTATAATTGCATGCAATCGTAAAAGGAAAATACCACTAAGAGCTAACAAATAGACGCGGCTGGCGTGTTTACGATTCCGCTAACAAATATGTGCACAGCCGTCCAGGATATTAAACAAAGGGTTGAGGGAGGGCTCGATGAAGATAATGGAGATTGCGACGTCCATTGGGACGGATCGAGCGGGATTTATCGCCGCTTTCGATATAAGGGCGGCCCGCGTCATAAATATCGGGTATTAATAAATAGTCTGAACAAATTAAACATTTGACAGAGCATATAGATGGTTATCGACCTGCCTACCGAGCTGCCATAATACTTGCTTTATTCTTCTCTATGCTACCGAATGCTATTTTTCACGGCTTTGTTTCGCCGGAGCACTGACGTAAAAAACCGAAGATTTAACTCCTTTTAATTTTTAATGAGGAACGAGGTGTCAGGGCGCTCGGACGATTTTCTAGTGATTAATGGAAGCGTATCGGCTACTTACGGCAAACAGTTATTACACAACCTGGCCGGCAAGGCAATCTTGCAACTGGGTCGCAAAAAATTAGAAAATCACTTTGGAGGTTCCGAGCTGGCGCGAGTTTGCCAGTCTACTCTTTAAAAGCACATACTTTTTTATTAAAAATTTGCAGATCCAAATTGTTCGAACCTAATCCACATGACAGAGGTAACTATTTGCTAAATAACGAGTAGATCCTTGCGGATCTAGTTAGAATTATATAAAAGATCATTTTTGTGCAAAACTGAAATTTCATTCAAGAAAAACAGCGAGCGTCAACCCTTTAATACCTAAAAATAGCCGACGCCAACCCTAACCACGCGAAGCTGGAGAAGCAGTACGTACAGTTTTCTCTATTTATAATTTCTTCAAAATCATGTAAAAACAAAACTTTATTAAATGGAAGGCAGGATCCAATCTGTACCTCACCTAACAACAAGAAGAGCAGCAAATTGTTTAGAAAAATAACTATTTGCAGGGCTAGCTCCATCGTATGCTAAACAGTTTGTATTGAATAGACACTAGGTACTTACTGCCTGGGATTTATTTAGCACCATACAAAGCTAAGTTTGCTTGTAACAGTGAAGGCTTGTAGGTACATGTTTGATTTTTTAAAACCTTGTTTTCTATTAAACATTATTAATAAAACTTACCCTTAACTCCGACTGAACGCTCGAAACCAAAATCTCTAAAGATTAAAGTATTTTTCCAAATTCGTCTAATAATTATATCAGTATAAATCAGTAATGTAATTTTAGATTGGTGTAATTATGAGGATTGCTTAATTTATTGTAATATAGTATAATATGTATTTAACTGCATGCCCTAAAGGTTAAAAAATACTTAAACATGCCTACAGGGGACAGCATTCGCATACGGAAGTTGGGAAAGTATAAATAAATGCATACTGATAAATTTTAATATACCTTATGTATAAGTAATAAAATGTTCCAGAAATGTGCTAGTTTAATTGTTGTAAATAGTACCTACAAAATAGCATTGGCTTTAATAATAATTTGTAAAACGGTATTAAAAATAGTGTTAACCTTGATTTGAGCAAAATATAATCAGAGCAGACTTTGAAATAATGTAAAACAATGTAAGATCGAAGACGAACAATTGGGGAAATCAAGCCAAGCTGTGAAGTAGTTTAATTTTGGCTTTCCTAATAAATAACTGTTAATACGTGAATACCTAATTAGTGTGTTTGAAAATTATTTCTATATTCTTTGGGTGTGCTGTAGTAGGTTGTAATGATTCGTGGCACCTCTGTAGAGTGTAGAGGTTTAATTTATGCATCGAGTGTTGGCTGGCTTTTTCCGAGATTGTGTACGAGGTTTGGGCAGTGTAATTGGACCCTTGTGAGCTATAGGTACGCAGCGACATTCGAGGGAAGCATTTGGAGCCCTAGGTGTGAGGTAACGGCTGCATTAAGGGCATTTTCGCAGCAATCGAGCTACAGGAGTCGTTCTTCAGGGCGTTCAGCGGCTTGAATCTGCAGGCCAACTAAGACAGAGGGGCCCAGGCATCTTGGGACTCGCTGGAGCTCGAGTTAAGCCCTAGTTTTAATTGAATTTAGTGAGTTCCAAGGTCGGGGTGGGTTTTTTGTGCACGCCAGATGCGTCCTCTGAGTGTTTTTTTTGTGACGTGTATTTACTTACTGTTATTGTTATCACCTAGGCAATGCTTTAATGACGTAATCACAGATAATTGTCGGACGATAGCAAACTTGTTTTGCGAATTGTGAGGTTGTATTGCCATATTTGAATTTTAAGTTGCCAATAGTTGAATAATATCCAGTATTGTAGCGATCCCAGTAGTTAACTCAGCATTATATAAAGTGTTTACGATAACGTTATTAAAAAGATAACACGATAATTAGGTTAATAGCAAATGTAGTTCTTATAATGCTTACAAATCAAGATAATACTTGCTAGGATGTAGAGAGCCGACCCACGTGAGGTAGAGTCATTTATTTTACACAAAATTCAATAACAAACAATCCACAACAAGTAATAGTTACCCAAAATAAAGAAATTGCTATAGCTGTGTATTAGCAACACTGCAAATAGTAAGATTTTTCTGCTACATCCACTACTGTTCATTTGAAATGGGCAACAGAACTTATGATATTTTGTGTTTTCACAATTTTTATAAACAAATTACCGACCAAATTCAAATAACATGGTATTTAAACACATCAACAATATTTACACGGTGTAGAAAATCTTCTTATTCATACAAGGCGCAATGTAATTGAACAAATTGATTTACTCAAATATAATTACTAAAAAAACATAAAGGAACCATGAAAATGTTATAAAAAACAAATTTTATCATAAAATATTAAAAGATTGAAAATAATCATTTCCATAGGAACGAATTATAGAAACAAAAATAGATAATCCTAAATTTAAAAAAAACAGTTAAAAAAATATATTTCCGGTACTTTCCGCTTGATTCTCGATTATTTAGGTCGAGTGTAGTTGACACAAGGCATCTATAACATTATTTACGACTTTGTGAGGCAATCTTGCAGCTTAAAAGTGGTCAAAATATGCAGTAGCATACATGATACTGGCCTTTAATAAGACCTAACCTGTTCTTCCATACCTAACCTAACATAACAAATTTCAACTTAATATAACCTAACTTTAGCTATTTTTTTGTTTCGTTATAATTAAGTACCTCTACATATGCATATTTTGAGAAAATAAAATGTCTAAATGAGCAAGTTTTACCCCATTTGTGCATGTAACTATTATTATTAACTTGCTTCCTACCGAAGTTATGTTAAAAATGCCATATTAAATCACCGAAGCTTTTTATACAATTTTTATTGATCGTATAATTCTCGAAATTTCGGAACACGAATATTATTTTGATATCAATCCTAAAGTTTGGCTATTAAATATCAACTAGAAGCCAAGATAAAAGCTTATATCTTCAAGTTCTTCTCTATCTACCACCTTTGCGCATAGAGCGTCGGGTCTTCGTATTATACTAGACATATTCTACCCACTTCTTATAGTTTTTGTGCATCGCAATTTTTATCGTTTCTGGCAAAGTATTTACCATTCTCTTGACTATGTCTTATAATTGCTTTTCCTACGATATTCACGATCTATCTCTCGGCATTTTTTCTTCTACTTTCATCTCTATCATTATTTTTAAAATTCTGTTTTCTTCCATTATGCTGATATGTCCATACCATTTCAATTGTATGTTCTCCACCTTCTTTACTACTAGCGTCTCTCTTACTGTACTGTTGCTCTATTGCCACTTTCTCTCTGTCCAATTACAGTATTATTTTTTTCATTCTGCTGAGATCAGAGAAGCTTTTTGAATCTTTATATAATTAATATCGCAATGTAAAGGCTTTAAATATGAACTAAAAGCAAGACAAAAGCTTGTTTTCTAAAATTCTTCTTCTTATTTGTCCGACCCTTATGCCCATAGGGTGTTGGGTCTTCATGTTATTGAATACCTTTTCTAGCCATTTCTTAAAGGATTGTCTGTTCATTGCTCATCTTTTCGTTTCTAGCAAGGTCCCTCTCCTTTTTTTCACTATGTCTTCTAACTGCTTTGCCCACATTAATCACGGCCTATCTCTAGGTTTTCTTTCTTTGACTTTCTCCTCTGCCATTAGTTTTGAAATTCTGTTTGCTTCTATTCCGCAGTATATCTAAATTATTTCAAGTGTTTGGTCTCTACCTTCATTACTACTAGCCCAATGTTTCGTAGCTTTTATTGTAGAGTTGGTCAATTTTGGTCAGTCAATAGTCAACATATATATCTCAACATATTTTTTTCTAAAAATGCTGTCTTAAATCAGATAAGCTTTTTATACAATTTTTAAAGATTTGTTTAGTTATCGAAATGTAAGGGCGTTACATATGAATTAGAAACCAAGACAAAGACTTGTTTTTTGAAATTCTCATTTTAGAAAAAGGTAAACCGCAACCAAAGCTTACTTATTTACTTAATCCAGTCTTTTAGTAACTTTCGGTTTAAGGCAATTTTCTTCTACTTGTTTTGACTCGCTATGGCCTGCTTTATCGATCTCTAATCAAGTCCTTTCGCATCTGCTGCTTTTTTCACCCTTCTTGTCAGGTTTTCCTCAGCCTTCCACATTTACTTTTAGTATAGCCCCGTGCTTCGTATCAGTAGCGGCTCCTCATAAGAAGCCAATGAGACATGGTTCTACAAAAACAAACCAGTAATTCAAGAATCTGTTTATTCTGAAAGAAATATCATCTTATACTTATTTTTCATCCTTCTTCTCATTTTAAAGATTAAACAAAGTGCGACTAATTTTTATTTTGCGAATATAAAGCTGTTCTATTAGCACTGCTTGCATTCACGGACGCATTGGTGCCAAATCGAAGTGGCTCTCCGCTTGTCGGCAGTTTATATACTGCAGCGGGGGTGGATAGGCAAGAAGTAGGTCAGAAGATAAGAATATTTTAACATTCAATGCGAGTTCAGGTGAAGAAAAGCGGCGTCCAAGGAGCATATTCAAAAGGCCGTGAGTACAATGCGTACAAAAGAGACGTTGCACGTTGGGGTTTTTGCAAAATAATTACGGTTGTGATGTTACTATATGTGCCCATAATTTACTGGTAAATTGTCGCACATCTTGAAATAATATGCGTCAATTACGCATACATTTAGATGTGTATCGCAAACGGTGGAGATGTATTTTTTCTGCATTATTTAACTAAACAAAAAAATGAAAGAGAGACTTTCGATTGAGTTCTCATATTTTATTAGCCTTAAAGTTTGGTATTTTTTTTTAACTATGTTAACATTTATGTGTCCATATACGAAATATTTAAATCTCATGATGTCATAATCGCATTTTGTCCGTGAGGGGGTAAAAAATACATTTCACGTTCGGTGGTTGGCTCTACTATCAAAATTCTCAACAAGCTGCCACTGCTTTGTATATAATTTCTAGTGTTTCTCTCTAGTGTCATTCTGACTATATGCTCGAGCCACCTTATTTAGTTTTCGATTATTTTATGTTCCAGAGGTTTGATTATTTCTTCTTTGTAGACTCCATTTCTAAATCTCTCATTTTAGTCTTGCCTTCTATTTTTCTTAGGAATAGCATTTCCATACTTTCTAGTTTACTTCGATGCCTATCTTTATAGCGATATTGGTAGTGGTATCTATTTATACACGTCTACTTGTTTGCCCATTGTAATTAGTATTGCGTTAAAAAATCCTACTTCTGCTATTCTTTTACTTATTTCCTCGTATATCCTAGCATTCTTAGTTACCTACACACTGAAATTATTAAATCTTTCCACTTGTTCTAATTTTGCTTTGAATTTGTTCAGCACTAATTATGATTGTTTCGTTTTTATCTTTGTTTATTGTCATGTTTCTTATTTTCGTCTCTCTGGCATATACCTCTACGTTATGTTGCAGATCTTCTTATGCTATTCCTAAAATTATCATGTCATCTGTATACGAGATTTCCGTAATTTATATCTTTTCTATTCTTGTTTTATTCCTGCACTCTTTAATTGTATGGATTAGCACTACCGCAAATAGTAACGATGGTAATATGCATCTTGTCATAGTATTATTTTTGTTTGAAATGTGTCTAGTTTTTGGCGTAAATCAAGAATTAATTTTGTTGCTAATTTCCATGTATTTAGACGAAATAAATAAAAATGATCCCAGTTGAAGACAACCAGCGTATCTAACACCTTTATTTTCTAATTTTTTACATTATGCTAATCGGGACGCCGCTCCGTCCGAACGTATCAAAATACATTTAAGAGCTATAAATCTTCGACGCTGATTAAACCAGAAACATAAGGATGCGATTTCTACAACGTTGTGGGCAGGTTGTGATCCATTGTATGTAGGTCAGACCCAAGGCTCCCAAATACAATAAATATTTGGTAGGAAGACGCCTGCATCGAAACAGGCGATGATTGAGTGTGGTCAACAATAGGCATAAGAAAAACCGTATATGGGCAACGCGGAAGCAATTCAAATATTACAGAAAAAGTATCAAAAATTATGTGTGGGTCAGTTTCCTAATAAACCAGTGGGTGAGAAACCAAAGCTCGTAAAAAAGAAAGTCATTACAGAAGGCGTTAACAAAGGTAATTCCATTAGGTTACGCACTTTGGAATATGCGAGTGTCCCAGAGTTCTGTCAGAGGATGGCGGATGCACGGACCAAGCCCTATTTGAGGCAGAATTGAGCCGACAGAAAAGCTGGAACTAGAAGATAATGGTGCGTGAAGAATTTTTACCACTCGAGGCGAGAATTCCCGGTTATCAAAGTAGGAAATACCGAGCTGCAATAGGTCAGCAGATATTGGCTGGATATGAGCTAACAACACGTTTTCGCCTCCTCTCATTTCCAGCTCGGTCGAGCCGCTGCCATTAGTTTTGGACGACCAGCAAGTCCGAAACTAATTTCCCATATACAAGGCAATGTCAGAATATTATAAGACTGGAGTTTGAGCAACATATTAAATTATTTATTCGATAGCAAGCATACTCACACGATTAAGCCCCCTGCCACTTCTTTTTATGCCGTGAAGTAAACGAATTGAATCACATATTGAGTTCCCTTTAATTTCTGTGGGGTATTGAACCGTTCGCAATCAAATTGTATAACACCAGTCTTATTATTTTCCAATAGCTCCTCGTATCTGCAAGCAACTGAGCGCAGATGCGCACGAAATTAAAAAACAATGTACAGCTTCGAATATCGAATAAAACACGTAACGTAGGTAATTACGGGCTGTATCCAGCTTTTCTAGGAATTGAAGTGCCAAATGCACCATGAGGATACAAGAGTTCGCCATTAAGCGCAATTATAATAAAAATAAGTTCGTGTTGCTTTCTGAATGTAGCTTCGAACACGCGAAATTTGCTCTTTTTATTTGCAGCTTCTAAAAGTAGGGTGCATACGGTCTCTGTTTGCTTACTAATTATTATAAGCAAGCGTTTATTTTCAGCTAGCTAAAATTAGACATGCAAGTATAGGTGCATGGACAAGTGGCAATTTCAAGACAAACAAAAATAGACAGGTTCGTGTCTATGGCCGAAGATGTGGCTATTGCAAACTTTGCTTGATATTTTAAAGTAAAGCAAATTTTACAGCTTTACAACAGTTTGATATGAATAAAAACTGGGCTCAAGCAACTTAAATATACAAAAATAGTCACTCACCAAGTATGACAAGTATTTCATGAAATAGAACCAGTGCAGCTTACCTGAAAAAAAAATAACATTATTATATACAAGAATCAAGTCTATAAATAAACTAACAATTCAACAGATATTTCAACAAGTGTTTTTTTAATAATATATAACAGAGCTGTTAACACAAATTTGAAACGAATAAACCTACAAGTAGCTTTTTATGTAGTAACTAAATTATTTCTCAAAATAACCTAACCTGCAAAAATAAATGTGATTTGTTATCATCGCATTTGTTAATCTTAATAAAAGCCAATCCCAAAATAAGGCCTTTAGCTGCGATTTCGACAATAATTTCACCAAAACAGAAAGTTGCCGGACGCTGGTCATAAAGTGGCCTGTCCTGAAAGTTTTAATTGTAATTGGGCTAATCCCGATAATTAAGCGGAGCAGGCCGTGGCAGGCCTTTGAAAAATACTGGCTGCAATTACTTATGGCGAAACAACTTTCTTCAGGCATAAATAACGCACTGCAGTTTTATTTTATATGCATACATATAATATATTAAACAGTGGGCTTTCAATGATTCATAAATTGTGGCTCGAAGTGCACTAGTTTCAGATAGAATAAAATTCAGACCACGTTTGTCGAAACAAATAAAGCCGTTGGACAAGCCGTCCTTGTGCAATGGCTGTAGTTTCTAGCTCATAAGAAAATTCAAAAGTACTATAATATTGCATGCAATACTTTGACATATAGAAAGCTTAATAACAATTGTCATTTTAGTGAAAAGCCAAATATTACAATATGCTGAATTTAGCGAATATGGTAGATCGAGACACCGTATTCGAATATCTGACAAAAATTATCTTATTAAAAGCGATATCTGACAGACGAAGTACATAATTTTTAAAAAGAGTTTCAAAAATCACGGCGATACGTTAATAGAGCTGCTATCATTTTAAGTAAAAAAAAAGTAAAGTTGAGGTCTATTTTGCTTTAGTTCAGATATACAGCAGAGCTCAATGTTAAATCGAGCCAACTTCACTAATTACTTTGAAATTGTTCATTCTACAAATATAAAATTTTATAGTTTCAAAAATAAGATAATTAACATTTTCCCATTTAATTTCAAATATTGTAAATAATTGTTAAAAAATTAAAACATTTATGCTTGTAAATTTTGCAGCGAAAACACATGTACTGCTTTGTTGTATACTACATTCCATGATATTTATAGTTTTATTATTATGTTGATTTTGATTACTATAACCTATCTATTTCCAAAATAAAATAAATTGTTCAAATTAATATAATTTTATTTTTATAGAAACTTGGTACCTGATACAGGAACTTCGAATGAGTACTAGGTAACTGTGACGGAACCGCCACTAAAACCATGATTTTGATGTACATATAAATAACTTCATTTGACAAAACGACAGTGGCTACGACTAGCATTCCAGTATTGAAAACGTCGTAGTTACCTTTGAACGACCATACAGTTTCAAGGACTTGAAGATGGGAAACGATGGTAGCGGCGACTAATTTATGCTAGTGAACTGATGCTTTAAAGTGGCAACCACTTGCAAGTAGTTTTGATAGTTGCCGCGACGTTTTAGTGACCGCCACTAACCCTTTCAAGTCGTAGAACTTTTAAATTATATTTATTAGTATTTCCGCTACCTTCAAAATGGAACGGTTACTATCAAGTGCGAGTCGCCTCTTAAATTAACCATGAAGTAAACTTCACCATCTAGTGCCCAAATGATACAATCGCATGATGTACATTGTTCTGTAGTATGTAGTAATGTAAATAATGACGTCTATTTATAAAGGCAAGGTTGATCACTGAAAAAACTGATTTTAAAAACATTATAGATGTTAAAGTACCATGTGGAACCATGAAGTGATAACTGGAACTTTAAACAGGCAGTTTGTGTTAGTCACAACTCTACCGAGACTTTAAAGTGGCGCTGCAGTTCCATTCTGTACTTTATAGTAAATATAACTTTAAGGTTCCATATTTGTAATTCCCGTCCCACTATCGTCAAGTAGCAAATAATTTAAAAGATTTTTCTCCGAATTACGCCATCGCTTGTTCAAATTTCCATAAATATTTTACTAACAATAAAAGATAACGAAGGGCCCATTGCCATGCAAAAATCCAAAACTGCAACACGTAATTGAAAGTAAACTCAGGCTCAATCTTATTCTGCGGGTACGAAATCCATAGTCAGGTAAAAATAACCGACTGAACTAAGATAAGCGCCCACGCGCTCACTCTAATAGCCTAGACAAACTAAGAAGCTAGAAAGAGAGCAGTATAACTATACAAGTTTTGCAATGGTTCGTACTGCGAAGGGCCACCGGAAAAATAAGATCGAACCGAGTTTATGTTGTTTTGACAAATAGTTATAGAAGTGAAGTAATACGCTTAGGGCCGGTTGCAGAAAGCAATGTTAAGTCTGGTGTTAGCTAACGTCGCGTCAAAGTGAACAAAATCGCATCAAATTTTGTTTACTGATGTATTAGTTACCATAACCATTTGAGATTTGATTCGTTTTTGTTCACTTTGACGTGACGTTAGCTAACACCAGACTTAACATTGCTTTCTGCAACCGGCCCTTAGTATATCTAAAACTTGGATATCTCTGTTCGCTACCCTTAGTTTCCAAAAATCTGATGGGTATTTTGTGAATAAGTCTGTGTTTGCTTTAATAGTTTCTGAGTTATTTAAAAAAATGCAGTGGTAGTTTGGTGTCTTTCAGGAGCTGTCTGCGAAATAAAACTATAAATTGAAGTCAACAGCCTCTACTCAGCTAAGGCTGTTACTAATATTTATAGATACTAACTCAGCATAACAGATATTTTATCAGCTTTTTTTCAAGAATTTCAATAAATAAAAATATGGTGTAGAGCAAGCCGGAATTCTCCAAAATAGTCAAATCTGCCATTCCTCAATTTAAAGATCTGTCGACACAGCATTACCACGAAAGTGTGGCCAAATTTAAGGCATGTAAACGACGACATTTACATATAAAAGAAACAAAGGGGGCACGGGACGGCGTCTGGCAGCGCCGGGTCCGCAAAACTTTTATTAATGAAATCGTCAGCTAATTAATAAAAAGTCGCGGGGCCAATAAAAAGCGGGCTTTACGGCCGCGCGGGCATAATTTAGCGAGGAATTAGCATTTCATAAAGGCAAACATTTCAAAATCTATTTGGAATTTAATTTAGAATCTAGATCAGCGCTGCGCGGTCCATCGAACTCAATATTGTCATCAGGTCTCGCACTCTAATAACTTACTATAAATGATGACGGTGGCGCGATGCTGCAGTATTTGCATATTATCTGTATCTGCGTCGCGCGGGTGCGAGCGAGACGGCGCACCGGCACACGTGAGCGCCGCGGCGCGAGAGAGACGGCGCGACGCGCTCGCGTGCGCGCGACGAGGACGCATGGAGCGGCGGGTGGAGGGAGCAGGAGGAATGGGCTTCCTCGCGGCCATCGCCATATTTCATGTCGTCTGCTGCGGCGTTGCCACGTCGCCGATGCTGCGGAGCAGCATCTTGCGAGCATTTGCTCCAACACGGAGCTTACCTAATAGGAATGCTGAACCGCCGAAGACGTGAACCCACGTGTTTGATAGCGATAGCGGTTCTCTATCGCGCTCGCCATATAGATATCGGAGGTTTATTATTGCCCGGAATGCGATCCATGGAAACTGGGTAGGTAGGATACAGCGGGCGCTGATAACGGCCTACTCGGATGGCCCTAATGAACCCTATTTACGTGCCTATTAATAGGCACTTCGAGAAACTATGTGATGGTGCGGCTCAGCGCCACGGCACCTTATCTACATACTACCTTCCTGTCACATTCAGGCCAGCGTAGTGGAATATCGTGTCTAGATATGGACTTCGCATAGCATGAAAACTGCGCCAAGCATCAGCTAAAGCTCTGAAAACAATTGCTGTCTGTAGATGAAAATAAATTGGATTTTTAAATTCTACGATTTGGATGAGGGTAGTAAAACAACCACACCCACTACACAATGTTGCTAGTGCATTATGGATTGCTTTTTAACGACTCAAAAAATATTCTTCTTGGGCGAAGTTAGGCTGCAAAAATGGATTTTTCGTGTTGCTTGCTGTTCTATGTCTGAACACCGTGCCCTGTCTAGTTTCGTATATTCCGTAATATACTCGCCTTCCTGGTCATCTCTACCCTTCTATTTTACATTTCAGAACTAAGTATATCAGGCCTTGTTCGTATATGACAGAGCGACTCACTTAGTAAAGTAAAGCTCAGGGCGCTTCATTCCACACGTAGGAATATGGCCGGAGACTCGGCGAGTCAGGGTCGCCGAAATATCTTTTTTGGAAACCCAGTCATCTGGCACACCGTTACCGGAGTACTGGGTGATGTGGTTAGCATCACGCCTTCAACGACTGCCTTACCTTCCCTACTTCCACAACTGTGGTTTCGGTACCCAATTCTTAAAGCAACTGGGTGGGCCGCCCGCCAGTTACCAGACGTCGGAATTGAACCCCGTACCGCGGTACCGCAGCTTGACGCCCTAACCGCTCGGCCACGCTGGCGAATAGAGCGACTCACTTAGTCCAGTGCATATTAATGCATGAAATTATCAAAATGTCGTTAATCAAAAAGACTATAAAATCGGAAATAAAAATGAGAAAAATTCTGTGTTATGCTGACTATGTTTGTGATGTTTTCAGAAAATAAAGACGATCTGTGAAGGCTATTGTTTCAGTTCAATAAAACAACTAAAGTATACAATATGCTGATTGAAGAATAGAAAGAAGAAGAAAACAAAGGAAGTACGTATTCCATGTAAGTTAGCTGTCAATGATACAATTTTAGAAAGAATGATGAGAAGAAAATCTAAGAGTAACAATAACACGCTCAGGACATCTACATGAAGAAGTAGAGGAACAAATATCTAACACGAACCGACTAGCAGAAAGAAGAAGAAAGCGAAGAATAGAAGCAACGAAAATCGGAATACTGATCGAATGCTCAATTCAGACATGTCACTGTAATACATTCAACCACACAGATATCTCATGAAACTGAACAACTTTTTCCTATATATTTTTTTCGAAAACACCCCTACTTTCAACTGCAGTTACAAGATACACTCCAGGATTATTAACGATTGAATAATATAACCAAACGCGCTGGTATATTAAAGTTGAAGTTTGGTATAACCGGTACACCCATAGTCGTTATAACAGACATATAGTGTAGCAAGCAGCTGAAAACTTACAAAATGTTTTCCGCATAACAGCATCTCCTAATGGAAAACTGCAGTTTCAGTGATATAACAGAAGGCGTTGGTATATTAAAGTTGGAGTACGGTATAACCGTGAGACGTTACATAGTCGTTCCAACAAGAAATATGTAGAGTATAGCAAACAGCTGAAAACTTAAAACAAGTTCTCCTTATAACAATATATTGTAAAAGAAAACTGCATTTATAGGATACACTCCAGAGTCACTAACGATTGAATAATAAACCAAAGTGTTGGTATCTTACACCTGAAGTACAGTATGATCGTAAGGCATTATACCCATAGTCGTTATAGCAGAGATATAGTGTAGAACAAACATCTGAAAACGTTATAAGAAGTTCTCCATATAACCATATCTCCTAATGGAAAGCAGTAGTTTAAGATACACTACGATCATTCAACGATTGAGTGATATAATCAAACGTGTTGGTATACTAAAGTTGCACTTAGTAAAACCGTAATACATTACACTGATAATAGTTATAACATAGATATAGTGCATAACAAACATCTGAAAACTTCAAAGTTTTCCATATTACAGTATCCCGCAATGGAAAACTGCAGTTATAAGATACACTCCAGAATTGTTAACGATTGAATGCCATCATCAAAAGCATTGGTACGCTAAAGTTGAAGTATGGTATAACCGTAAAACATTACATCCATAGTCGTTATAACAGATATTTAGTGTACAGCAAACATCTGAAAACCTACAAAGAGTTTTTCATATCACACTAATTCGCAATGAAAAATTGCAATTATAAGATACACTCCAGGATCATTAACGATTGAATGATTTAACAAATAGGGCTAAAGTATGGCATAACCGTAAAACATTACACCGATAGTCATTATAACATAGATAAAGGGTATAGCAAAAATCTGAAGGCTACGAAGGTTTAACATACACTCCCGGATGATTAACGAATAAATGATATAACCAAAAGCGTTGGTATACTAAAGCTGAAGTACGGTATAAGAGGAAGACATTACACCGATAGTCGTTATAACAGAGATATATAGTGTACAGCAAACATCTGAAGACTGACAGAGATCTTCTTATATAACAATATCACGTAACGATTGGATGATATAATGAAAAGTGTTAAAATCTGGTATAACCGTAAAACAGTATACTCATAGTCGTTATAACAGAGATATAGTGTATAGAAAACAACTGCAAACTTAGATATAGTTTTCCATATAGCAACATATCTTAGTGGGAAACTGTAGTTACGAGATACACTCCATAATCGTTAACGATTGAATGATATAACTAAAAGGGTTGAAGTACGGCATAACTGTAAGACATTATTTAGATAGTCGCTATAACAACTAGCCTATATAGTGTATAGCAAACATTTGAAAATTTTTAGCAAAGAGTTTACCGTATAGCAATATTTTGTAGTGGAAAACTGCAGTTATAGGATACACTCCAGTATCATGAACGATTGAATGGTATAACCAAAAGCGTTGAAATATGGTATAACCGTAAGACAGTACACCGATAAAGGTTATAACCGAGATACAGTTCATAGAAATCATCTATATAATCAGAGTTTTCCATATAGCTTTAAAACTGTAGTTATAAGGACACTCGAGCAGGATCATTGACGATTAAATGATATAATCAAACCGTTAAAATATGGTATAACCGTAAGACATTACACCGATAGTCGTTATAAGGATCATATAGTGTACAGCAAACATCTGAAAAATTCAATGTTTTGCATATAGATGGCAATATGTCATAATTATCTCATGATTAACGACTGAATGATATATACAAATGCGTGATATAAAGTACGGTACAACCGTAAGACGTTACAACAGTAGTCGCTATAACAAAGTATAGTGTATAAGTCAGAGTCTAAAAACTTGCAAATAATTTTCCATACAGCAATATTTCGTAATAAAGACTGAAGTTATAAGATACGTTTCAGGATCATTAACGATTGAATGAAATAACCAAAATATTTGAAGTATGGTATAACTGTAAAGCATTACATCGATAGTCGTTATAACAGAGAGAGATATAGTGTGTAGCAACCATCTGAAAATTTAGAAATAGTTTTCAATATAGCAATATGTTTTTAATGGGTGCACTACAGTTATAAGATACACACCAGGGTCATTAACAGTTGAATGTTATAATTATAACAGAAATCATAGATGTACCCTATTACACTAGAAATAGCAATAAATAGGCTGTTCCAATACTTTTCATTTTCCATTAATCTAAATTGATTCCAACTATTTAGTTCTTCTGTGAACATTTGACAGGATGTTTACCTAGATTAATTTTGTAAATACGCATTCCTACTTCTACTACAGTTCTACAGTTCAGTTTAATATGTCACCGTATACAGTTAGAATAGTTAGCTTCAGCTGAATTCCCAAACGTATGCAAACTAATTAGCCTCGAACTTAATTAATAATTCCCGACAAAAAGACTGGCTATGTCTAATATTATTTATACTCCCATAAAATTTTGACCTAAAATCCGGAATTTATTGCGGAATTAGCTCAAAATTTGGTTTCTCTTGAGATTAATTAATAATAAAGCGACGCAAGGACACTTAATCGTATTCAAGTCGTAAAATCTTGCACGGCCACGCTGACTGTTATTCCGAATTACGAGTGTAGCCCCAATTTTTGTGTAACGCATAAACTGCTTAGTTTGATTACCCTGCCATTAAAATTAAATTTTTTAGTCCGTGCCCTTACTGTAAGACGCGCTTAAATTCTCTCTGGTTCAATATAATTGTCACTGAAACAAAAAGTGTTAAAATTTGATACAAATTGAATCGATTTCAAGGCGTGGTTTCTTCGTATTGGAGCTACCTGTCGCTTGCTAAGAACCGTTAGGACCATCACATTCAGGAACAAATGGCAGAATCACGAGCTAATAAAGATATCGTCCAAATGACATAATTAAGCCAAAACAGCTTTTTGAGCGGAAAATGTGTTGGCTTCGTATTTATGTGCTTTATTAAATTTAATTAGCGGAGCTTAGATTGTAGAGTTTGTGCTTTTATGTGATAACATTGTTGAACCAGGCAGCAGAATTGGATGAGTGAGAAGAAATATTCATTTCACAAAAACGGTGCGGTTATAATAGAAAACCGCATCAGTACAAAGCAATTTAAATCGAAAATTTGATGCACCGTTAGGCTGGAGACTGCATCGCTGGGTCAAGCCGCGAACCCGGCCGGATTTTCGTAATTTTACAAAAACAGGGGACCCAGTATTTTATTTTAATTAGTGACCTGCTAGGTGCTAACTTTAGTGTACAATATCAGGGAGAACGAAATTAACGACTCCGCATTCTCGCCGAGCCTTGGACACTTAATTGATAATAAAGCAAGGCGATAACCTATAAAGTAAAAATTTTCGAAACGAAGCTGTGCATCGACAAAGTAACCACTTAAGCAGCAAATTTAATTAATGCCCTATCAGACGTCTAACAAATTCACTTGTTTATGTGACTAGTTCATTTCCCTGCATCCAAGATAAAGAGACAGCAAGAATCTACTAATGCGGGGTTATAAAAACGCTATAAACTCCGTGTTTTAGTGCGGCAGAGTTATATGGAGTGCGATTCCTATTTCACCCCACCGAAACCAACAAATTGCTTTAGAACGCGCACAATCAATCTGCGGTTTTATGGCCCAATTTCGGGGTTGTAATATACTTTTTTAATAACGCTCAGCTTAGCCTTAAATATTGCAGTCTCCATGGGTAGCTCGATCACGAATACTACATAAAAGTTTATGGGACCCCACAGGGCACGTCGAGGATGCTGAAAGTGAAAACGCTTGGATCGATGATCAGATTTTTCAATTTGTAGCTTTTAACTGGAGTACAAAACTTTGGTAAGAACTTAAAACATAGAAACACAACATTTAGTAACGTAGAGATATCTGATTTTTTCCAAGCCAACTATAATAAAGTCAAAATTTTAAATGCAAATAAGAAAGGAATGAAGACATTGGCATTCACGAAGATGAAGACACTGAAGTGACTTCAAATGGCGGTACAATTTGCAGTATGTGTTCAATTAATACTGAGCTAATTGATTCATAAAATGGTGAAACCAAAACTTCAGCTTAGTAAATTCTTGTAATTCCTGATAAAAAAATGGTTCGACATATTCAACACCAAATGAAAAAGAAGAATCAAATATCTGCGAAGTAGAAGGAGTATGTCTTTACTTCTTCATGTTCCTGCTCAGAGCAATAAAAGACGTAATGAAAGAAAACGAAGAAGAATATAAAAAAACCTGCTTAAACCATATTCACCCCTGAACGTATTCGCGATGGAGAGACAAAAAGGTTTCGTGGTGCAAACATATATTCCAGTGATCAGATTCGGATACGGATCGGCTGAGGACAACACAACTTACCACAATTTCCAGATTATGCCATTTGGAGCTGGATCGAAAATCTTGGAAAGTAACTAATGGTAGTATTAATACAACGAAGAAAAGGTAACTGAATAAGTGATCCATTACATATACCTGAGACACACCATCAAATGAGGAAAGAAGAATTAAGACTGAAGAGTTTCTATAATTTTTCACGACATCTCAAGATCAAGCTTTCTGACACATGCATTATGTAAGTAACTATTCGCATCTAGGCATATAAGCAGAATTAGAAGCAAAAGATGTAACGGGAAGAAAATTGCTACAATAGGCGCGAAGTAAAGAAGAATAAAGGAAGAAAATGGGTGACTACATCAATATTTGCATAGGAAGAGAAGAACGAAGCAAATGTCTTCGTTCCATACAGGACTACATAAATATCATTCTATCTCTGGAATGGCGTCTTGTATTTCTATCAAGGTAATACATACCTACAAATGAGGAAGAAGAGCAAGGATTAAATTTCCTCTGGTCGGTTTTTAATTAGAGCTGCAGCACACCTGGAGTAAGTAGGACGTATTGATAAGTCAGTATAAGTAACTGACATACATTTAATGCGGATGGGTAGGGTTATTACTCTTCTTTCTACGCAGCTTGTTAAGTCGCTTAACGGGAGGCTCATACTAGATGGATTGCAAACGGACAAATTATCCATATTATAATACAGACATTTTCGTGCAGGTATATGGCTTATTTGCATAGCGAGATGACGTGTTTATCAAATATGTTATATTGAAGTTCATTTATCACTTGCCGGGAATAAAAACCAAATTAAAAATACAAATAGGGTACTTCGTGGGTAAAATTAAAAATTAATTCGCGCAGCTGGCGAGTGGTTCGCATGGGAATGGGCTAATGTCACCGCCCGGCGTTGGCTTCAATCAAACATTGCAGCTAAAGCCTTCAATTAGATCCGAATCTTGAATTGTTAATTCGGATAATGACATCACCGAGGACCTTTGCCGAAACCGCTACTTCGCCAGGAATTTGGTTCCTTATAGCTGCTACTTTATTTCGGGAAAGTGCACAATAAAATCAATTATAATATGCAAATGTAACACCTTACATTCCTTAAACCGAAAACAAACATTTATAAGACGTTGTCACGACCCAGGAATTAGAGCCAGCACGCAAAGCTGAAATCCATTCCAATTTGGAATCCATTTCAGAATAAATGGTGATTATCATTAGATTTTTAGAATCAAATTGGAAAAACTAAAGGCAGAAAATAGAACAATACGGAAAAATCGTTGCTTTTTTCTTGAATTCCAGTGCTTGGTCGTAAATGAGTGGCTGGGAACGAAGAAAGCTGAAGACTGGCGAGCCGCACACGCGCTGAAAGCAAAAACGCGGCTACACGTATTTAATGATCGGAACACATCACGTACAAATCAATACAGAATCGATACAAGCAATGAAATAAAAGTAAAACACATGAGATATCTACATACAAAGCTGTGCATAAGTCAACGAGGGACAAAAAATGCAAATTATGTCTTGTCAGAGTACAAGCGCTGCTGGGATACCTAAAAGGCCATTCTAGGACGAAGGCTCGATTCACAATCCTGAGCTTTGTCCCGCTAATATTATAATTAAAGCGAGGACACTTTGACGGCCTGCTGCGGCAGTAAAGCTGTCACTTAAAGTTTATGCGAGCACAACTCGCAACTACTCCTATAACGCTAGCTGGCTGTCCATCAGAACTATGCAACTCTGCCTTTAATTTGCTCTCGGATGATGAGAATGCCTGTGGTCATAGGACATAACCTAAGAACAGTTTTTGCTGTCGTTTAGTTGACTTCAACCATACAGTATTGCTCTAAATCGCCAAGAAGTTCTAAATGCACATCATCATAAAGTATCTCTTAAAATTATTAATAACGGCCTTCCACAAGGCTCTATTCCTCGACCGGTTTTGCTTTTGATTTTTGTACCTGCGCTAACGTATAACTGGATTAGTTCGAAGAAGCAACACCTACAACAATATCTATGCAATGTTCAATTAAAATCGATGAGTTTCTGTCTGTTGCATCAGCAAATGGAGTTGTTAAATTGAAATTGCCTCTTCTATAATGTTCATATCAAATACTGTCCAGTTAGTGATATTATTTAACCATAAGCACTGCATGTGATGCATAGTTATACATAACAGTAAATTTTCTCATATAATTATTAATACTGACATTCCACAAGACTCCATTACTGGACCGGTGTTGTTTTTTATTTTTATATCAAAAATATAGTTGGCTTAAAAAATTAGGCAACGCTACTGTTCTAAGCGATGCTCCATTCACAGCTATGTTGGTGCCAAGAGCATTCTCTATGAGTTCTGTAATATACCCAGTATTCAATTTCTATTAGTTGCATCATCGGCTCCGATGTCAAATCTTGCGGACATTTTGACGAAACGTTCATTAACGAAGTACTGGCCGCGCTACAATTAAAGCAAAAAAGTGTTAAGCCACAAAAAATATTTACTGTGTGGCCGCGTTGCATGCATGATGAATTAAAAGAGCGCAACTTACAATTACTGTCAGAAACCGCCACTACCAAAATGAGAAGTTTCGCGAGGAAGAAGCAGCCGTTAAAATTCCGGCAACAAACGCTAACAATCTTCGAATCGGCGATTTTCAGCCCATTTGGTTCAGGAAAATGACGATCCACGTCGGGCATTTCCATAACAATGGCCTTAATTACCGTATTAGCGATCATCTCAGACCGTTAGCTCAAATACATAATTAAGTTCAATAATCAAAAACCTAAGACAAACGAGGACGAACGATCACCTCTCTCTTATTCAATAGCAGCAATAATTTTTTAATTACGCCTTGATTGCGAATCGCTTTTTCGGCAGCTGCGACATAAATCAGCAAAATTTGATTATTCCAAAAAAGGGGCCATGAGGA
The DNA here is from genome assembly GCA_940337035.1 of Agriotes lineatus. Classification (NCBI taxonomy): domain Eukaryota; kingdom Metazoa; phylum Arthropoda; class Insecta; order Coleoptera; family Elateridae; genus Agriotes; species Agriotes lineatus. The sequence continues at coordinate 58,324,271 of OW679197.1, read as the reverse complement.
GCTTCCCAGCGTTCGGATTCGCGGGTTTCGGATGCCTTGCAAATGTTCCTGCGGAATTTTAATTGTGAGGGCCGGATTTGTCGAATTCGAGGCTTCTAAGCCGAATTTGCGTGAGCCGAAGTGCAGTAGTGAAATCTGGCAGCCGCAAGTCGATTTCTAATGGCCGGCGTTAGCATTCCGCCGTCTGATTTTCGAATAAACCGCATTTTTAATTGCCAGGACTTCGATAGCAAGATAAGGAGGCAATAACGCTCTTGCTGGACATATTGTTAAAAAAGGACAAAATATATGATTTGCAGCTTTACTCTCACAGTGAGAAAAACATTGAAACAACTTTTACTCTAAATATACTCCAGAAAAGTGAAACTACTCCTACCTTAAAAATTCAGTGCAGAATTTCAATAACCAACCGAAGCATTTTATGTTTTAAATTACGGCGAAATTGGGTGTAATGCAATATAAATTTGCATTATTTAAAATTAAAACTAGCGAGTAACCTGAAAACAATTTAAAGGAGGAAAAAGCCACAGCTTGTCTGATCCAGTCGATTTTGGGACCGATAATAAACATAACGGGGGTTGTTAACGGAATTTGGTTTAGAAGTAAAGTAAATAAGCGCTTATTTTTTTACTTTACTTGTAAAAACCAAAGTAAACGTTAGTGAACTTGTGTGTAGACTAACAAAGCGTGTTTCGACTTGTGCAATTTAGCAATTGTGGCATTAAGCTGAGTTTTATCCTAAATCACCAGGTTCCAGAAAGTAGATTCAGGGAAAACAGATACCGGTTACCGGAGTTAGTACGCATAGAACACAACCCCGACTGGATACAACGGCGACAGTGGACACTACGCCGATCGTGAACACAATGCTGAAGTGAAATAAACGACCAAATGCTGCAACTGACGTAAAGAAGTGCCAAAGAAGCACAACATTTTTGAACCACTTCGGACGGTTGGCGTTGCGTTCACGGCCGGCGTTGTGTCCAATCGGCATTGTGTTCATTTAACGTTAAATTGGACATAGGACACAACGCCGCCGACCGTGGAAACTATGCCGATTGTAGACACACCCCCGACCGTCTGAATTGAAACAAACGATAAAAGGCTGCAACTGACCCAAACGAGCTATACCGAGACACAGCATCGTTGAATCACTACAGACAGTCAGCGTTGTGTCCACGGTCGGCGTTGTATCCATCGATCGTTAAATTGGGTATAGGACACAACGCTGACTGGACACAGCGCCGACTGTGGACACCACGCTGATCGTTTACAAACGCCGATCGTCTAAAGTTAAACAAACGATCAGAGGCTGTAACTAACCCAAACGAGCTAAAACGAGACGCAGACCTTTGAACCACTTCAAACAGTCGGCGTTGTGTCCACGGTCGGCGTTGTGTCCACAGTTGGCGTTTTGTCCATCCACCGTTAAATTTTGCATAGGACACAATGCTGATTCGACGCAACGCCGACTGCGGACACCACTCCGATCGTTTACACAACGCCGTGTGAAGTTAAACAAACAATCAAAGGCTGAAACTAACCCAAACAAGCTAGAATGAGACACATCATCTTTGAATCACTCTAAACGGTTCACGGTTAAATTGGGCATAAGACATAACACTGACTCGACCTAAGGCCGACTGGATACAACGCCGACGGTGGACACTACGCCGATAGTTGACACAACGAGTGAAACAAACAATCAGAGGCTGTAACTAACCCAAACAAGCTAGAACGACACACAGCATCGTTGAACCATTTCAAACGATCGGCGTTGTGTCCATCCACCGATAAATTGGGCACACCACAGAACGCCGACAGCGATACGATTAGCTGACAGTTTGGCAAATATAGTTTGTTGATTGTAGGATCACAATAGTTGTGCTAACTCACAGTTAGATTGGGCATTAATTTGAGATCGATCGGAGTATGTGATAATTCATTTATTATTGGACAAGTTATTAGAAATAATAATTTGTAAAGTTCAGCGTTAATTTACAATCGTTTTGTTGTCTAAGTTATTAATAAACATATATTATTGTATGCAAGAGTACCCTATATAGGTTTTATTTACTTATTTAGATAGATTGTCATATAAATTTGAAAATTTTAAGTAACATTTACTGTAATTTATATTAATTTGTTCAGTATTTAGAGTAATAGCAATCTGTTTTCATACGTCTGTGTATGTGTTTCATTAGGCTGTTTGCAATTTGATGTCAGGTTCTAACTCTTCGTCACAGCAAGTGACTAAACTCATTGATTATTATTATCCAGTAAATGGTATATTGTACCGTGTAGTGTTTTTATTTGGGATAGATTATAATTTCAATTCGACCATTTAAGCCCTGAAAAAAGAATCTAAATTACATAGTTGCTAATTAGCATTTGCACGTCTCGCTACATGTGTGCATAACCATCCTAGTTTTCGAGTTGTATCCTTGATCTATATTTTTTTAAATAAGAAAATTTGTACTTGCCACGTCTTGAAAATTATGAAAATCTTGAATCACAAATTAAATTTTAAATGCATTTTCAGCCCGTGGCATCTCGTTATAAAGTGCTAAGGGCCCATGCACAGTGGTTCAAAATCAAAAAAAGTCGATCGAAATTCATATCTCGTGAATGAATTGCATTTTTCAATTAAAATATTGTGGTGTAAGACTACAAATACAGACTAATGCTTTGATAATAATAATATTAAAAAAATAACAAAAATAATAATAATAATCACAATAATAAAATTTTTTTTTGCGATTTTGCAAAGGAAATTATTTTAAGAGGTTTATATGTTTGAATATTATGTAGAAATAAAAAAATCAATGCATTGATAATAATAATAATAATAATAATAATAAAATGACAATAATTTTTTTTTCGCGATTTTGCAACTTAGAAATTATTTGAAATGTTTTATTATTATGTAAAAATAAAAACAATTGAACAATTTTTAAATTTAATTACAAAAACATTAAGCTATAGAAATACAAATTAATTAAAATATTGAGATTGTAAAATGATATAATAATACCTAATAGCGTAGAATACGATTAAATGCGAAATCATACTTGTCTTCTTCAGAAATATTAATCAATTGGAGGACATCAACAACAGTAATCTTCTGTTTTTATTTGCCCTGTAAAAAAGAACTTGATTTGGGATCTGAACTTAATATTAATTGGTGGAAAACATCTGCATTTATGTTCCTGGTGTTGTGTTCCCTATATCGCCGCAAATCTTTATTTTTTGCTTCTTGTGCCTCTTCGGATAATTTATAGGAGCAGACACACAACGAAGAACAATATTATTTCTTCGTCAAACCACTTGCCTAATTTCTGTATAATTCGTTCATTATTTCGTTTTACATTCTTCCAATTTTTAATATATGGCGCGAAAAAATGTGTTCTAGTGAAAACTATAAGTGCCTTTGTAGCAACCTCATTTACGTTTGTATGAAAATAGTATATTATGTTATTAGGATCAAAAGTTATATATTATATGTGGCGAGGCTGGACGGGTTATCTGCCGAGCTTGCGAGGCAGATAAGTACAGCCGAGCCACATAAAGATACTTTTGCTCCGAATAACATATAGTATTTTTTCTTCAAACGTTTTTATAACAAATTATTTACAACTTTGTGAACAAAATTCGAAGAAAATTACTTGATCTCGTCAGCGGCAGATAATATTATCTGCCGCTGACGAGCGGCAGATAAAGTTGTCAGCGGCAGATAATAACTTTATCTGCCGCTGACGAGCGGCAGATAAAGTCGTCAGCGGCAGATAATAACTTTATCTGCCGCTGACGAGCGGCAGATAATATTATCTGCCGCTTGGCAATAAAGTGACTGTTTAACATCATCAATCCAGCAGTATAATGCCATATTTTACTGCCGTTTGAAGAAAAACATCTTTTAGATACTCTATAACACATTTTTTTCGAACTTCAATGGATAATTCGATATTTTCTATAAACTCTTCGTGTAATGAGAAACGTGCAACTGGACGAACCGCCATTGTTAGAATATACACCAAACACACAAAGTAGAGTTATACAACAACACACAATATTAAATCCCATCAAAACAGCCACTAAAAATGCAAGCAGCAAGCGAAAATGATGCACGCTAAGACAGCAGCAATGCTGTACCGCGGTAAAATAGTCTACGGACACCGACACCGACCGCCCCATTACATGTCGTAAGGGGTGCAGGGGCAAACCGAAGCAAACCAATGAGGTGCTTTTGTTTACCTAAGATCCTAAACAATATTGTGAACTACGAATTATTTTGTCCTCTTTTGTCCTCTGTTTCGTAGAATATAAATAGTGCGAAATTTACTCGAATATGGAGGGTCCATTAAGTACCAGCAAATTTAAAAACGGGTAATTTTTTTTAGAAAAATAATGCACGCAGGTTATAGCTAAAGGTCCAAGCGTTCTCAATATATTCATTTTTCTTAAACATTTTGCAAGAGGACGTCTGTACAGCTCAGAGAAGAGGCCGCATTAAAAAAAAATTTTTTTGTTCGAAATGTATGTGTTTCATCGCACGTTTCGGGACTAATATTGTCTTTCTACGTAATTTAATTTTGAAATTATGTATTTCAGAAGTTGGTCGGATACTAGAAGAACAATTATGTGTTATGTTTAGCATCATATAAAACAATAAAAATTTTGACTTTCGATCGACTTTTTTTGATTTTGAACCACTGTGCCATGGCTCTATCATATCAAGTCAGTCCTTCAAGATTTAATTTATTCTGAAAGCTTAGACAGATCACGAGTAAATTCCATTTTATGAATACAAACTGTAAAATAGCGCTTGCTTGCGTTCACGGTCGTATTGGAACCAGATCGAAGCCGATCAGCTTTTCGACAGTTTCGATAGGCTGCAGCGGGGCGAGAGCGGCGAACAAGATAGCTCTAAAGATACACTATTTGGGCTTGAATTGGAGCCACCTCAGCTTAGGCTCGCTCGAGCAGTCTGTCCCTCTGGCTGCGATAGCGCGCGTGTCGAATTTATGATTACTGATGCTTACAACTTTAGCACGTAGGGTGACTGGTGTAGAAATGTCGCGAGTATGCCTGAATATATATAAAAAGCAAAATAATTATGGTTACCGAAATAATTATGCTATGATCTATTTTATTATACTCATACTTTACTGGAAAATTGTCGCACATTTTGAAATTATATACGTGAATTATGAGGCACCACTGTTTGCAACATAAAATGCACCTTCAAAAACATTATACTTTTGCACCTGGAAATATAATTTTCTCATGACTTTCCTCTTAATTTAATAATAAATTGCAAATACAACTGACATTAATCAAGTTGGCAAGTAGAAATATTAACAATTAATTAACGAACAGCATAAATAGCAGAGTCAAAGTCATCCTCACTCACAAAAACGCTATTTTAAGGCTAAGCGCTTCGTCCTAGCTGACTTTGAAGGCGATTACAAAATCATTTTTCAAATTTTCATTTACATAGCCAGTGTAGAAACTTGAAAGGCAATAAACAAGAATAATAATATAAACCAATTATTAAATCTTCAATACCTCTAGACAAGTGGCTTCGTAGAACAGAGAAGCAATTAATAACAAAGTAGCAGATAAGTGTACGAAATGGCCCGAAAGTAATTAAAAATCTTCATGGGAGACCTGGGCTAGGATATCCGTTTTATTCGGCCCATAGAATAATTTAGGGACCATTTGATACACGAATCCTATCGCGCTTTCCATCATAATTCCGTAATGAACGTCGCGATAAGAAGAAGGTTGGGTAACCCGATAAACTAATTTTTAATTATTCGCCGGCCGCAGTTTGAATAATTTCGCGCGGCCGCCGTACGCAAAGTAATTAATAAAAATAGCGGATAGTTTCACAAAATGGCCGAAGCAATTAAGACTCTTCATGGGAGACAGTTGCAGGGGAATGGAGCCTCTGTCCGATGGCCAGTGCACGTCTATGATAGAAAAGGGCGTGCGAGTAATTTACCTATGCCCGGCCGTGGATGTGATTATAATATAAACGAAAAGCCATAAAACTCATTAGTGCGCTGGATAATTGATGAGCGCGAGACGTCTGCGAAGACGGGCCCTCCTCCAGCCGGGGTTGCTCGTCTGCGAGACACCAGGAGATGGCAAAAACGCTGGGCTTAATCCATCTTCTAAACAAATAAGCCAGCGAACGGCTAGAAAAGCGCCAATTGCGAATTGTTGCCCTCGGCCTGCGCATGACTCGCCAACACCGCAATTCCGAAAGCCAATTTTGTTCACGCTTTTTGCAAAATTAAAATAACGGTTGTGGGTTTCGGTGACGAGGAGAAGCCGTCTTGTCATCCTCCATTTTGCTTCCTTTCCGCGGCTGCCTCGTGGAGCCAACGTTATTCCATTTGTGCAGTTTCATCATTCTTGGCTATTACTTTTTAAGCAGGATTTGTTATTTGGAGTTTCTAGATTTTAACGAAATACAATCTGTGTAGCCAAAACATATTTTTACATTTGAGATCAGCAGGATGGAGCTATCGTCCATAGTACCACAAAAAACGTAGATGTTCTAAGAGAGTTATCCTTTGCATGCATTCTCTTGAAATCATGTAGTGCACATGCCTATTGTAATTTTTAAAGAGAATATAAAGTAAATTACGTACCAGTACTTTATGTAAATATAATATTCATATTTACTTACATTCATTTGTCAATTATTGTTATTTAGAAAGGAAAAATTTAGAAATGTGGTCGCTAACATCCAATAAAGATATTGGATAGGCAGTCTAAGAAGAAGAAGAAGAAATGGGTACCCTATAGGGCAAACCCTTTTTTTACAGGCATCAGTTGTATAAATTCAAGCTTCCCTAACATATTCTTTCATAGTTTATTGTCAAATAGATAACCTAAAACTCTCTATGGCAAAATAGAATTATTGCACATATTTTAGTAAAAATACGACAACGATACGATTACCTATCCTAATCTAATCAATATTGAACGAGAAGATATAAGATTAACATTTACGTCACTTCATTTCTGATTAAACGAGAAACGGATTTCGTAATGTGCCTTTCATCATCGTCATCAGACCTTCTTTATCCAGTACCGATGTAGGCCTCCCCTACGATTCTTTATTGTTGTCTGTTATGAGCCTCTCTGTACCAACATAGTCCAGCTGTCCTCTTCAGATCATCTGACCATCGCAACATTGGTCTTCTTCTACTTGTAATATTTTTCCAAGGTCTCCATATTATTATCTTATTGCACTAATCTGCTTTATATCATACTGCACGACCACTCCAGCCCATCTCCATTTTGATCTGGCCACACTTTCTACAACATTGACCACTTCTGTTTCGTTACGAATCCACTTATTAGTGTTGCTGTCTTTCGAGCTTATACCCAGAATTCTTCTTTCGATTGCTCTTGATGATTTCGCAGTTTATTTATGTCATTCTCAGTAAAGATACATATTGATTGTAATGTCTGGTTTTTAGAGACAGTGTAATTCCATCTCCACGATACCTTTAACTTTTACGTACGCTGCTTGTTCTTTATATTTTTGGCGTTTGATTGTTTTTTCGAGTGGTTACCACTTGCCCCAGATAGCGGAGGAGATAACCGACTAGATAGACTGACGACTTTAAAAGAATCTGGACCAACTGTGTTGCAACTTTTCAGAATATAAAAAATGGAAGTATCTTGAGGAGACTTATATCCAGCAGTGGACCACTGAATCTGGATGATGATATTTTTCACAGATCTAATTCTTCAAGGTGGTTTATGTACTCTTTTGCCTCCAAATGCCTCAAACAAAAAGGTTTGTTTGTTCAAGAAACTATTAGAATGTAGTATATTCTTAGATCTCGTGGACTAGCACCATCCTGCTGAAACCATACAGAATACCTGGACACGCTTTTTAGCTAATAGCATCCATAAGAAAGGTTCAAAGTCACTTACATGTCTATTTTGGTGAGTGGTCTTGATACTCGTCTTCGCAGACCAGCGTTCAAAGAACAGTCACGTTAATGCTACCACAACATTGAATGGTCACCCGGATCAGTACCATATCTGCCTATATTTTAATAAAAGCACATTGCTGTTCCTGAGTTTTGAGCTTATCACGTAGATCTAAAGCATCTTACCGATTTTTCATGGCGTCTCGATATACTAACATTGTGTGCGATTGTTTCGAATTCTAAAAAACCTCCCTCTTAGCCTTTTGTGAAATTAATAAAGCTGTGAAGTGATTTGCACCCCACAGATATAAACATGCCCAGCTGCAAAAGCAAGTAATTGAAAAATGTTTCCAGTAGAACAAGAAAAATCCCGCGTATCTATATTCAGTGGTGGCGCTTTTAAATCTAATTGGGTCGTTGTTTTGCTGCATATTCCAAAGGCCTTATGAATATGCAATTAATTAGTAAGCACATATATCCTCATTATTTAATGCCTGGGCGAATGAATGACACAAATAATTGTGTCATCGTGAACTTGAACAGAAGAAGAATAAACACAATAATAAGAAGCGCAGAGATATGGAAAACGGTTGAAAACGAAGTGGATTAAATGAAAGTTGTAAGCATGTTGAGTCTGCCAGTTTATGACGTAAATTACTGGTTTTTGTGTACAATTAATTGAGTATGCAGCTTAAGATCGACGACTGCAATGATATGCAAATACTGGAGGATTTCATAAATATTAAATAATTTTTTCACGCACTGATGTCGGAGTTTTAACCTCATAAAACTACATCTTGATAAAGTGCTAAAAGTCAAAACTAATTTAATTACTGTTGACTTTGCACAGCATTTGCACAGTACAAACATTAATTGTTGTTGCATGAAATTTACACTTAAATATTGCTAGCAAATATTACTTCATTATCAATATATTCACATTTGCTATTATGAGCTTCACATCGAATGTTTACTACATAAGAACAATACTCGAGTTCAATTGGATTTAATCTCCATTTATCACACCCATTTCCTTATTCATCTATAAGCATTGAGATAACAGCGGTATCACTAAAAAGAAGGGAAGATTCAAACAATTGCTAATTACTCCCCGTCAAAAAACTAATAGGAAACGTCAGCCGGTGCCAATTTACTTACATAAATCAAGCACTTAGGGTAAATAGCGTTGTTTCAGCCACGCAAGCCAACGCACCTCAAAATTAATTGCTCTGAATAGCCAATTAACCTAAATTTATAATTGCGCGTGTAAGTAACAATTGTCTTGCTAGTTATTTACCTTATTCACAATGAAATTGTGATTTATCACGACAGAAGAATAATTTAGCACGCGGAGCCTGCAAAGACGTCTTGGCGCAATTAACGGCCATTTTGATTGCTTTGATTAGGGGTAGGGTTTTCAGCAAGAACATTTCACTGTTTGCCTTGGCCAAACTCAAAAACAACAGCTGCTGTTTTATCACGTTGTGTTACTTGCAGGCGGTAAGCGAAAACCGCAAGTAAACAAAACAACCAGCAACTGTAAGTTTATATTCGACATTGGTCGTAAACGTCATATTACAAATATCGTACAGTTTACGATTCAGTCGGAAGTTATGCACGGAAATTTGCATAGATTGTAAGGCACATCCAGCGGAGGGCTGTCTAATAGTTCCACTTCCACCAAAAACTGAAAATCCAAGTGCTGGAGGTCACCACGTCGTCGTTAGCGCCGCAATCAATCCGCAGTTAATTAAGAAAATGCCTGCCTGTTATTACAGCACTGCGGCCTGAGCAGCTTCTCGGAAAATCGTTAAAGCGGTCGCAAATGCTATCGTTAAGGCGATTTGCATAAAAGAAAATGTGTAACATGTGAACTGCTCATTACACAAAATCACGTTCTGTTTCTGAAGCTGCATGCCAATGGGCTGCTGAAAAGCAGTAACATCCGCCTTGTTGTTGTACGCTTTCCTAACAAACGAATTTTTCTGTGGAATTCTGAAGAACCTTAATATGGGCCGATTAAGAAGGTATAAACTAAAGCAGAACCAAATAATGACCACTGCTGCAACGTTTTTTTTCTTGTATGTTTCACTTCTCTTAATTCTTCTATAAATTCTATCACAACAACTCAAAATTCAATGTGCATTAATAATAAGTCTTCCATTCATAATTTACCTAATAAGTAAAACAGTAGTAGAAAAGTATTTCTGTACTTGCTTAGTAATTACATTTGCAAATCAAAATAATAATTTAAATTCCAAATTCTCTTGTTATATGACACTAAAGAGGGGTTTCCACTCATGCATTTCCATGCAGCAACTTTTGATGCAGCATCAAAATGCATGCAACTTTCGATTTACACTATGCATTTTTTTCGGAAATGCAGCATCAAAAAATGCAAGTTTCGTGATGCAAGGAATTAGAACTGGTTCTATTTTCTTGCATTTCTGGCGTGCATTTCTGGAGAATTTCCAGTAAATTTTACGTTACCAACTGTTAATTTTGTGTTGGCGCTCAGTATTTTAGCCTAACCATTTGCAATAACGTATTAAAAGTGGCTTCATCCATACGTAAGAAGTTTGAGAAACTTTCTACATCCTGCTAAATAAGTTCGTTATGTACTAGATGTAAATTGCCTCTACTTCTATTGCGTAACCACGGCCTAATCCACCACCTTCTTGTGGTGGGCACCAGTAATGTGGCTGCACTAATTGTTATAAGGAGAAGTGCTTCTTCTGGATCCATTTTAAAATAATAATATAAATAACGTTCAGAATTCAGATTTTTGACACAAACCACAGCACAAGTTGAGGTTAAATCATAGGTTAGTTTAAGTTATATTGTTGGTTAAATAACTTGGGGTTGTCAGAAGTGAAATTCCCTATATACATTTAATCACTAAAAGCACAAAGCTGCATAAATGTAAATGGTCATGCATTTTTTAATGCCATGCATTAAAAATTGCTGCATTTTGTTGGTGATGCTGCATCAAAAGTTGCTGCATGGAAATGCATGAGTGGAAACCCCCCTTAACGAAAGAGAAGTACCTACTTACTGGTAATTTTTATTGAACCTTGCAACCCTTATTGCTTTGCCGATATAATATAATAATACTAGCAGTCCAGTGAGACAAATGTCTCATTTAATAAAACAAAAAAGACCGTTTTGCAAATAGAACGCGTATTCACCACACGTACGTATATGACGTCATTGTTGGTAGCAAACTACCAGTCGCATTCGCCTTGATAAAATTTGCCTAGAATCTAACCTAAAAAGTTAGGATTAGGATAATTGATAATAATTAGTGTTAGAGACTGGAATTCGGTTCCTGACCTGACATGACCATTCCAAACATATAACATTAATAACTTTTTTCTCTATCTCTTACGGTTTGGCTGCTGAAACAGCGTCCCGGACGGACAAGTCTATTATATATATGGATAAGATATTTTTACTTCTAATTGTTACTTTAAAACTGTGTCATGCTCCCATGATGGTACTAAATCGTCTTACCTATAATATCGCCCTGTCTCTCTCAGCTGATTAAATAGTGTTCATTCGCATTATTAGATAAAAATTTACTTAGTTGGTTGATTAAGTGAACATTTTAATTAACACTGCAACCGCAATTACTTTGAATAATCATTGTACGCCCTTAATAGTATGTCGTTTCCAACAGCTAATGTCATACTGCATTTTTATTGATCATGCATAACTGCTTTAAAGATGACATAATATTAAATGATTTATAAAACAATAAGCTACTTAACTGCTTGCTTAAGAGAGCATTTTTATGGAAATATGCAATCTTGATTACTTAGAAAAGCTGCTATGAATAATTAATATATTAAACCTTTTTGCTTCTACTTGTTTCCATCAGCCGATGCCACAATGTTTAGTGGACTTATAAAAACGCAGCTATAGAGTGAGGAGTACTTCTATAGGTAAACTGTTTTAATTAAGAGAGAAACTAAATTACTTTTAAGATGCACAATGCACTCTTGATCATATTATTCCTTCTTGGTTTTCATTTTTAGTTGTCTACGCCAGTTGAAGGCATAATGATCAGTGTGCTTATAACATAAACATCTACATACATGTACCTACCTGACTACGAGAACATTTTTTAGCAATGCAAACAAGAGTGCTTCGCATAATATAAAATAGAAAATGTTCTTTTTTTTATATGTACCGACTATGCTCCCTTAATAACATTATATCGCCTCGTTTTTACTTGCTTACTCAAGTGAACTTTTTTATTGATATGTGCAACCTTGATTGCTGTGAAGATGCAGCATCAATCCTTAATAATACTAAATGATTATAGTCCGCACCTATGTTTAATTATTTCTGCCAGTTAATGGCAAAACGTTAAAAGGTGAAGAAGTGAACATTTTTATTTAATTGTACAAGTTCGATCACTTCATCCATTTATTAAATGGACCTACAAGACAAACATCTATTTAGCTACTTGTTAAAGTGAACATTTCCATTGAGTTATAGCTTTGAAGAGGTAGCATCAATTATTAATAATATTAAATCGTCCTACTAAATGATTATAGTCTTCACCTATATTTAATTATTTCCGCCAGTTAATAGTAAAATGCTAAAATCATTTATGAAACAAACATTTGCTTGGTTGTTTGCTTAAATGAATATTTTTATTTAATTGTACAAGTTCGATCACTTCATCCATTTATTAAATGGATCTACAATGTAAACATATATTTAGCTACTTGTTGAAGTGAACATTTCCATTGAGTTATGCTACCTATAGCTTTGAAGAGGTAGCATCAATTATTAATAATATTAAATCGTCTTGGCTTTTACTTCTAGTTATTTTGGGATATTGATGGTATCACGTTTACAGCAAGTCTTATAAAAGCCACTAATCTGACGTCAACTTTAATTCGCTGTTAAAATAAACAAAAGCATATCAAAATTTGTTTACTATTGAATAAAATGTCATAAGCACTAACGTTTTGATGCGCTTTTGTTTATTTTAACAGCAAATTAAAGTTAACGTCAGATTAGTGGCCTTTATAAGACTGGCAGTTAGAACAGTTCTTTGCTGAAGTGAACATATTGAATAAATTGTACAACCTCGATTATTTTGTAGAGGTATCATCAGTCCTTAATAATATTAAATCATCCTAGTCTCTCTAGTTACTTCTGCCTGTTAATGGTATAATTAAATGGATGTTAAAACAAACATATACTCAGTTGCTTGAATTGTGCAACTTCGATTACTTTGAAGAGGTATTTCGTAGAGGTAGCACCAATTATTAAAAATATTATATCATCTTAGTGTCTAGTGTTAATTACTTCTGCTTGCTAATCGTATACAGATAAATGGATTTAGAATACAAACATGTACTCAGTTGCTTGCTCAATTGAGCATTTTTATTGAATTGTGCAACCTCGATAGCTTTGAAGAAGTAGCATTAATCTTTAATAATACTAAATGATTATAATGCTCACCTATGTTTAATTATTTTTGCCAGTTAATGGTAACGTGTTAAAATGATTTATAAAACAAACATTTACTTGGTTTGTTGAAAAAAAATCTATTTTTATTTAACTGTGCAACCTCGATCACTTCATCGATTTATTAAATGGACCTACAAGACAAACATCTATTTAGCTACTTGTTGAGTTATGCAACCTATAGCTTTGAAGAGATAGCATCAATTCTTAAATCGTCTTGGCTTTTATTTCTAGTTATTTCTGGCTGTTAGTGGTATCACGTTTAATAGATTTACAAAAACAACGTCTGATTAGTTCTTTGCTGAAGTGAACATATTGAATTGCGCAACCTCGATTGCTTGACACGGTAACATCAATCCTTAATAATACTAAATGATTATAGTCTTCACCTGTGTTTAATTATTTCTGCCAGTTAATAATAAAATTTTAAAAGTATTTATAAAACAAACATTTACTTTGTTGCTTGCTCAAATTAATATTTTATTTAATTGTGCTACCTCGATCACTTCATCCATTTATTAAATGGACCTACAAGGTAAACATCTATTTAGCTACTTGTTGAAGTGAACATATCCATTGAGTTATGCAACCTTAGTTTCGAAGAGGTAGCATCAATTCTCAATAATATTAAATCGTCTTGGCTTTTATTTCTAGTTATTTTGAGCTGATAATGGTATCACGTTTAAATAGATTTACAAAAACAATGTCTGATTGGTTTTTTGCTAAAGTGAACATATTGAATTGTGCAACCTCGATTGCTTTGACGAGGTAGCATCAATCCTTAATAATATTAAATCATACTAGTGTATCTAATTGCTTGCTCAAATAGACATTTTTGTTGAATTGTGCAACTTCGATCACTTTGAAGAGGTAGTCTCTAGTGTTAGTTACTTCTGGTTGCTAATGGTATACAGATAAACATGTATTCAGTTGCTTGCTCAATTGAGCATTTTTATTAAATTGTGCAACCTCGATAGCTTTGAAGATGTAGGATCAATCCTTAATAATATTAAATGATAATATCATTTATGTTTCGTTGATTCTGACTGTTAAAGTCAAAACGTTAAAGGAACTTGTAGTAGTGCAACCTCTATAGCTTTGTGGAGGTAGAAACAACCCGTAATAATATTAAGTCATTGCTTAGTCTCTCTTGATAGGGAGGACAAACTTTACTCAGTTGCTTACTCAAGTTAACATTTTCCTTAACTTGTGCAACCTCTACTACTTTAAAGAGGTAGCAGTGACCTTAATAACTTGTGCAACCTCTACTACTTTAAAGAGGTAGCAGTGACCTTAATACTATTAAATAACCGTAGTCTCCATTTCTAGTTACTTATGATAATTAATCGTTGAATGGATCTATAAGACAAACAAGTAGTTCATTGTTTGCTCAGGTAAACATTTTATTGAGATGTGCAACTTCAATTGCTTTGAACAGGTACCATTAACCGTTATTAATATTAAATCTTCTTAGACTGCATTTAAGTATTTCGGATAACTAATAGTACTATTTTAAATCGCCTTATAAGACAAATAGGCACTACATTGCTTGCCCATGTAAACATTTCTAGCGAGCTGTGCAACCTCAATTGCTTTGAAGAGGTAGCATCAACCCTTATTTCTGCCTAGTAATGGTATAATATAAAATAAACATACAAGACAAACATATACTTAGCTACTTGCTCCAGTGAGCATTTTTATTGAGTTATGCAACATCGACAGTTTTGAAAAGGTATTATCAGTCCTTATTAATATTAAATCACCTTAACATTTTTTTCTAGTTATTTCTGGGTATTTCTAGTTATTGCTCAAGTGAACATTGTTGATGAGTTGTGCAACCTCGATCACTTTGAAATTGTAGCATTGGTTCTTAATGATATGAATTCGTCTTAGTCTTTATTTCTGGTTAAATATGTCTGCCTGTTAATGGTGTACAGTTAAATGGATTTAGAAGAGACCCATATACTCAGTAGCTTGTTCAAGTAGAAATCTCTATTGAATTGTGCAGCCTCGATACCTCTGAAAAGGTAGCATCTGTTATTAATGATATTAATTCGTGTTAGTCTTTATTTCTGGTTATTTCAATCTTTTAATGGTATAGCATTAAATGGATTTAGAAGACAGCTATCTTACTCACCTGCTTGCTTAAGTGAACATTTTTGTTGAATGAAGCAACTGCGATTGCTTTTAATAATAGTAAGCCTTCCTAGTTCTTATTTCTAGTTATTTATGCCAATTGGATTCATCATGTTAAATGAATTTTGAAGAATACCAACTATTAACCGAACACATTGACTGAACCATACAATGTCGTCTATTTTGAAGGTGCTGTAGCACTGTGAGTTTAATAATATTAAACTCTCCTGCACAAATGTTTCAATGTAAAACAATTTACTACTTAATTTAAAATTTACTATTTTGAGCCTTTCAGAAGTATCATATTTTTAGTTTCAGTGCTGTAGTAATTGGAAATAATAACATAAACATATTGTTTAAGTTAATTATTTCAGACAGTCAGTAAAATATATACGGAGGCATTACAGCCAATGAAGGCAAAATAAAGTCGTATCGATTTTATTACCTTCTGAAAAACTTGTGCAAAACAAAGAGCTATTTATTTAATCTCATTTTACCTATGAGAGAGTAAGTAGGACGAACAAACAACCTTACACAGGGATTATCAGAACTAAATATGTATGACTTTTTTTCTGGCGTAATCCACAAATGCCATTAACTGGTACCTGTTCTCTTAAACTTTAAGCGCCGGGCTATATTCCAAATTAAAAATGTATTCGCCTAATCCGTGTGTAACTCGACCAGCCGTGGACCAGGGACCTGATTGAGCTCGGTGTTCGCGAATCGCCGAGACCCTCCACATAATCAAAAACCTGTGCGTACAGAATCGAGAAAATTGGCTTGCTCTAATGCGACATTGCGTGATTGCGCCGGCTCAAAACTAGCGGCAAGTTCAAGAATGGGGCTTTCTATGCCAAAGGTTGGGAGCGCGTTAATTAATAATTCACAAAAAGTATGTCACGGCGCCCAAATAGGAACTAGGCAGATCTGGCCGGGAAAAGCTGTTAAGTTGGGACTTGGTTTCGTAACACGGACGCCCACGGTGCCACTTTTAACACTCTGGTAAAATATCTTAGCCATTCCTAACCGAAACTGGTAGCTTTGACACTTTTGAAATATATACTCCCAGGGATTACTCGTGAAATCGCATATTTGGATCTTGGCTAAGCCGTAGTAAATATAACGGTGGCACCGCCAGCGTCTTCAGAAATATGAGTAAATAAATTATGGAAGGTATCATCTGATCAAAAGCAGAACGATTTGCATCAGATACGTCGATTTATATACAGACATTAGCAGCCCTTTTTCTATTAAAACACAATATTTTGAAATTACTGATGATAGACTTGTACTTAAGCAACGCAAAAACAACTGCTTTTGTAAAACTTCTAGCTTCGTTTACCATGACAGAATATTGAAAATATTTTTTATACTCTTAGTAAATTTTGTAAATGAAAATCGGCTTTACATTATAGAACATTTTATTGGATTCGGTGTTAAACCTTACTACAATTTTTTATACGAAAATATTTGGATAACAACCTCCTCTGCGGCTCATATATGACGTTTCCAAAATTTCAAATCAAATGTCCATTTAGCACAATTATTATTATGAAATATCGTAACTGACATACAGTAGAAGTCGTCTAAAAATGTTCCTCATAGTCGTTATGCACCCACCATCTCCCTAATATTCCTTAATATAAAAAAAACTGTTTGTTCTCCTAAAACCAGTATTATACCAAAACTTTTTCTATTATGAAAAGAGTTGTGCCTGGAAAAAGTTAAAAAAAAAGCCTGTGATTTCTTCGAGTGCAGAACACCCAGAACATGTCCGAGGTTTTTCAACTAATGGCAGGTTCGCCCTCTGCGACCTTGGGAGCGCAGGCAGAGTCAAAAGCAAGAGTCATATTTTCGTATTTACGCGAGTTAATTAATAAATAAAATAAAATCGAGTTCTCATGGTTGATTATAGCGTTCGGCCAGAGGAGCATCGTAATCATATGCCGCATTCCTCCTGAATTAATTAAGTGTAGAGAAAAACATAAGGTCGGCTCGGATTACCGCGGGCTACAAATATTAGGATTATGCGCTTCCATCCCGCGTACTTTATTGCGCGGTAGCGATGTACCGGATTATATTTTCTTATTATGTCTGACAAGTACGACGCAGCCTGCCAGATCCACCGACGAAAGTGATCAGAATTTTTTAAACGACTTTCGATCAGGATTCCTGCCTCCCGAGCGCGGATGTTCACACGTTGCGCAATCCTTGTGATTCGGAGATCACAGAATCGAGGTTCCCAGGAGATGCGCGATATATAAATCAGAAAGTTTGTTTGCTTTCACACATGGCGAAACTTGCGGAACAACGGCAGTTGCCCAACCTGCAAGACAAATGATAAGCAATTCATGTATAGGGCGTTGTGAAAGATGTGCACGAGAATAGTTTATTGTTTCAAAGATGTTCATCTAGCTTTTAATCCGTCTCACAATCTTGTTCCGGACAAGGGTTGAACGGCAGCAGTTCTTAGCATTAAAGTCAAGAAAGCACTCTGATTGTGGAAACTGATAAGTAATATAATCGTTCAAGTGGTTTGTTAAATCAGAAAACTTTCCAGGGAGACCGCACAGCTTCATATATTTTCCATGGAGAAGTCGGAAAGGCTATGATGTTCATCAATAACGGTCATAAAAATTTAAAATGTAAGTCCTAACTTCTTCTCCATGGATAAGCCACAGTTTCACATACTTTCCATGAAGGAGCCAGAAAGAACTGTGATATTCATAAATAGTCATCCTAGTAGTTTTCTAAACCACTGAAATTTGAAACGCACAGAAGGAACTGTGATTATACATGTTGGGCCAAGTGGTTGCTAGATCACAAAAATGGTAAACTACAAGTGGCAACTTAATATCGTCCCCATGTTTATTGTTCATGGTGAATCGAGAAAGGACTGATTTACATGAAGAATACTTAGTCCAACGAATCGGTTAAACCACAACAATTGTAAATGCAATTCGCAACTTAATATCTTTTCCACGAACAAGTCAGAAATTACTGTGATATTCATGAATAATGGTCCAAGTGATTCGCTAAATTACAACAAATTAAAATGTTAGTCGCTACTTAATATCTTCTCCATAGGGAAGCCACAGCTTCTATACTTTTTATGCTGAAGCTGAAGATAACTGCAATTTTCATAAATAATCGTCCCAACGATTTTCAGAATCGCATAAATCTAATATGCAAGTCGTAACTTAATATCTTCTCCGAGACGAAGTCAGAAAAGAGTATGATACTCATGAACAATGGTCCGAGTGATTCGCTGAATTACAAAAAATTAAAATGCTAGTCACTACTTAATATCTTCAACATGTGGAAGCCACAGATTTTATACTTTTTATGCTGAAGCCAAAAAAAACTGCAATTTTCATGAATAATCGTCCAACGATTTTCAAAATCGCAAAAATTTAATATGCAAGTCGTAACTTAATATCTTCTCCTACGTGAAGTCAGAAATGAGGGTAATATTCATGAATAATGGTTCGAGTGATTCGCTAAATTAAAAAAAATTAAAATGCTAGTCGTTACTTAATGGGGAAGTCAGAAAGAACTGTAATGTTTACGAATAAGTGTCCAAAGGGCTTGATAAATCACGGAAATTTAAAATGCAAGTTACAACTTAAGGTCTACTCTATGGAGAAGTCAGAGAGTTCTGTGATGTTTATTAATAATCGTCTAAGTGGTTTGACAAATTACAAAAATTAAAAATGCAAATTACAACTTAATATCGTGTCCATGGGAGTCAAAATGGACTGTGATATTCGTGGATAATTGCCCCAGTGCTTTGCAAAATCAGAAAAACTTAAAATGCAGGTTACAGCTTAATATCTTCTCCATCGAGATGTCAGAAAGGAATGCGATGTTCATGAATAAGTGTCCAAATGATTTGATAAACCAGACAAATTTAAAATGCAAGTTACAACTTAATTTCGTCTTTATGGAGAAATCACAAAAGATTGTGATGTTCATAAATAATTATTCCAGTGTTTTTTTTCAATCATAAAGATTTAAAATGCAAGTTACAACGTAATATCGTCTCTATGAAGAATTCAGAAAGCACTGTGATGTTCATGAATAATTGTCGAAATGATTTGATAAATCACACAAATTGAAAATGTGAGTTACAATTTAATGTCATCTCTATGGAGAAGTCAGAAAGCACTTGATGTTCATTAATAATCGTCGAAGTGGTTTGATGAATCACAAAAATTATGAATGCAAATTACAACTTAATATAATGTCTATGGGAATGTCAAAATGGACTGTGATATTCGTGAATAATTGCCCCAGTGCTTTGCAAAATCAGAAAAACTTAAAATGCAGGTTACAGCTTAATATCTTCTCCATCGAGATGTCAGAAAGGAATGCGATGTTCATGAATAAGTGTCCAAACGATTTGATAAACCAGACAAATTTAAAATGCAAGTTACAACTTAATATCTTCTCTATGGAGACGTCAGATAGCTCTGTGATGTTTATTAATAATCGTCTAAGTACTTTGATGAATCATAAAAATTAAAAATGCAAATTACAAATTAATATCGTGTTCATGGGGAAATCAAAATGGACTGTGATGTTCGTGAATAATTGCCACAGTGCTTTGCAAAATGAGAAAAAAATAAAATGTAGGTTACAATTTAATGTCTTCTCTATGGAGACGTCAGAAAGTACTATGATGGTGTTGAATAATCGTACAAGTGATATGATAAATCAGAGAAATTTTAAATGCAAGTTACAACTTAATTTCGTCTTTATGGAGAAGTCAGAAAAGATTGTGATGTTCATAAATAATTATTCCAGTGTTTTTTTTTCAATCATAAAGATTTAAAATGCAAGTTACAACGTAATATCGTCTCTATGAAGAATTCAGAAAGGACTGTGATGTTCATGAATAATTGTCGAAATGGTTTGATAAATCACACAAATTTAAAATGTGAGTTACAATTTAATGTCATCTCTATGGAGAAGTCAGAAAGCACTTGATGTTCATTAATAATCGTCGAAGTGGTTTGATGAATCACAAAAATTATGAATGCAAATTACAACTTAATATCATGTCTATGGGAATGTCAAACCGGACTGTGCTTGAAAAATCAATAAAATTTAAAATGCAGGTTACAACTTAATATCTTCTCTATGGAGAAATCAGAAAGCACTATAATCATACAAGTGATATGATGAACAGAGAAATTTAAAATGCAGGTTACAGTTTAATATCGTCTTTATGGATATGACAGAAAAGATTGTGATGTGCATAAATTACTATTTCAGTGCATTTTTAAATCATAAAAATTTAAAATGCAGGATACAACTTAATATCCTCTTTGTGGAGAAGTCAGAAAGGATTGTGATTTAATATTTACTGGTTTTCTAATTTAGAAAAATTTAAATTGCTCGTCTCTACTTAATATATCCCCAGGGGATAAGTCAACAACCACTGTGATGTTCATGAATAATCGTCCAAGTGATATAATAATAAATCCTAACATTTTAAAATGCAAGTGACAGCTTAATATCGTCGGAAAGTATTGTAATGTTCATAGATAATTGTCCCAGTGGTTTGCACAACCATAAAAAATTAAAATGCAGATCACTACTTAATATCTTCTAGATGGGGAAGCCATTAATTCGATATTTTCCATGGAGAAACCAGAAAGGACTGTGATATTCACGAATAATCGTCCAAGTGGTTTGCTAAATTGCAAACATTTAGAAATGCAAACAGTAACTTCAAATTTTCTCCACGGAGAAGTCTGAAATGACTGTCATATTTATGAATAATCGTCCAAACGGTTTATTAAATAACAAAAATTAAAATGCTTGTCGCTACTTAATAGATTCTGCATGAAATACTTCTATATTTTGATGGCAAAGAAAGGACTGTGCTTTTCATCGTCAAGAATCGTCTAAAGGATCTGCTAAATCAGAAAAACGCAAAATGCAGGTCGCCACTTAATATCGTCTCTACGAAAAAGTCAGAAAGGACAGTGATGTTCATGAATAACTGTCCAAATGGTTTGATAAATCATACACATTTAAAATGCAAGTTACAACTTAATATCTTCCCTATGGAGAAGTCAGAAGGCACTGTGATATTCATCAATAATCGTCTTAAGTGGTTTGAAGAATCACAAAAATTAAAATGCAAATTACAACTTAATATGGTCTATGGAGAAGTCAAAGCGGACTGTGATGTTTGTGAATAATTGTCACCGTGCTTTTCAAAATCAGAAAAATTTTAAATGCAGGTTACAACTTAATGTCTTTTCTATGGAGAAGTCAGAAAGCACTGTGATGTTCATTAATAATGGACTAAGTGGTTTGAAGAATCACAAAAATTAAAAATGCAAATTACAACTTAATATCGTATCTATAGGAAAGTCAGGAAGGACTATGATGTTCATGAATAATTGTTCAAATGGTTTGATAAAGCACACAAATTTAAAATGCACGTTACAACGTAATGTCTTCTTTATAGATAAGTCAGAACGCACTGTGATGTTTATTATTAAAAATTACAATTTAATATGGTGTCTATGGGAAAGTCAAAACGGATTATGATGTTTGTGAATAATTGTCATAATACTTTGCAAAATCAGAAAAATTTAAAATGCAGGTTACAACTTAATATCTTGTCTATGGAGGAGTCAGAAAGCACTGTGATGTTCATTAATAATCGTCCAAGTGGTTTGATGAACCACAAAAATTAAAAATGCAAATTACAACTTAATATCGTATCTATGGGGAAGTCAAAACGGACTGTGATTGTTGTGAATAATTGTTGCAGTTCTTTGCAAAATCAGAAAAATTTAAAATGCAGGTTACAACTTAATATCTTCTCTATGGAGAAGTCAGAAAGCACTGTGATGTTTATGAGTAATCGTGACAACTTAATATCGTCTTTATGGAGAGGTCAGGAAAGAGTGTAATGTTCATAAATAATTATTTCAGTGCTTTCTAAATCATAGAAATTTAAAATGCAAATACAACGTAATCTCGCCTTTATGGAGAAGTCAGAAAGGATTGTGATGTTAATATTCAGTGGTTTTCTAAATCACACAAATTTAAATTGCACGTCGCTATGAAGAAGTCAGAAAGCATCGTGATGTTCATGAGTAACCGTCCAAGCGATATGGTGAATCAGAAAATTTTAAAATGCAAGTGACTACTTAATATCGTCAGAAAGGAGTGTGATGTTCATAAATAATTGTCCCAGTGGTTGGCATAATCATAAAAAGTTAAAATGCAAATCACTACTTAACATCTTCTCGATGGGGAAGCCTTTGATTAGATATTTTCCATGGAGAAACCAGAAAGGACTGTGATATTCACGAATAAACGTCCAACTGATTTGATAAATTGCAAAAATTTAGAAATGCAAGGAGTAACTTCAAATTTTCTCCAAGCAGAAGTCGGAAAGGACTGTGATATTTATGAATAATCATCCAAATGGTTTTGCTAAATCACAAGAATTTAAAATGCAAGTCGTTACTTAACATCTGCTCCATGGAGAAGTCAGAAAAGGCAGCGATGTTCATGAATAATCGTCCAAGTGGTCCTCTACGTTACAAAAATTTCTAATGCAAGTTACTACTTAGTATCTTCTTCATATAAAAGCCACAACTTCATATATCTTCCATGCAGAAGTCAGGACTTATCAGCTGTAACGTCTGTAGCTGCGATACGAATAACAATTCATGATATGTAATGTACCAGGGCATTCGTCTATAGAAACAAATGATTTACGAAGCTGTCGCATATTAAGAACAACTAGAAAACAAGAAGTTGACAATGTAATCTTTGAAAACAGCAACATGATTCATCAAAATGTCTCCATTTATAGGAAATTGAGGTTATGTTGCTCGTATAGTTTTCCCAACGATTTTAAGATTAATTTATGTGACAAACAGTAATTAATTGTGTTGACGCGGTTCAATTTTTCACTTCGGAAATTATTTATAAATTGCTAAAATTTTATTAGAGACACTAAATATTTATTTATGCAAGAAACGCTGCAATCCGAATGCAATCGCTGGTGATTTAGTGAGTGCTAATAAAAAATAGAGATAAAAATTTGCATAATTTAATTAAATAAAAATGTCAAGATCAAAGCAGTATTGCAGATTAATGTTTTTAGATCGCACATGCATAATATCTGCTATGGTATTTCGACATAATTAAGCTATATTTTACTGGGGAAAGTATTTTATTATTCATTCAAAAAGTATAAAAGCAGCGATTGGCAGGTAGCAGCCTTGGCATTCTAAGATCTAAGACATGAATGGTCATGGCTTACACGCTTTTGATCGCAATACCTACTAATTAGAGACAACACAGCGATACTCTACTTTCTTCTTGTATTTTCAATGTAAACGCTTAATATATTACACAAACGTATATTTTTATCTAAACAGCTAAAAATAAAAGCAAACGTTCTTAACCTGCCGATGCATTTGTTTGAAGGTGATTTAACCTAGTCTTAAAATATTTTGTTTTATTCATAGACACGATTGTTTAAACTTTTATAAATAATTAAAATCTGCAACAAAGAAAACAATTCATGCGCGCTACAGATTAAGCTACATATTCCGCAAATGCCCACCAATTACACGAACCAGAACGTAATTAAAACGAACAGGACTGTAAATCAAAACTGACAGACAGATATAAGTATGCTATACAAACATATCTGCATCTACGACAGTGCTTGTTCAGTCGGTTCGAATTTATACAAAAGTTTGTTTGTGTGCGTGTTTAGATAGTAGTCGCGTGCTGTTACCTTAAAAATCGCGCAATTATGCACTACGTGTGCAGAAACTGCAACCATTTAAAAAAAAGAAAAAAGTCACAGGTATGCAAAGCACGTACGTGAGCTGGGACGTTCTTCAATTCCACCACTGAAGAGTGAACAATTGTCGAATTACCTGGCCTGTGATTAAAAAGCTCAATGTTAAAATCGTCCCGATCTTAAACCCCGAAGGGCAGCGCTGGGCAAATTAAGTTATTTATCGGGCTGGAAATGTAGTGCACTTGTATTCAATGATCCAAATGCGCTTTCTCTTTCAAAAGCTGCCCGAGCTGTCCGCAGGATGCTAATCGCCGCGGGAAGCAAATGCCGAGGCGTCCAACGGAGAGGGAATGAATACAAATAGATTGATACAATTAACAATAACATTCGAATTGTCGACACATAAAAAGCGGCGTGAGACCGTTAGCCGCGTTCCGCGCCATTCTAGTCCGCGGTCCGCGGAAAAATTTTCCCGGAGTGCCGCTGCCCACGCTGTGCTTTATCTTCTAGATAATCCGCATTAGGCATTTCGGTTTGACACGACAATAACAAATCGTATTTAAGTGTCAACCTAATACATGTGGAAGAGGGAGCACTATTTTAGCCTCAGAAAGGCAATAAGGGACAGTATTGGTAGGTAGTAAATGCCAGTATTAGATGAGGTGCCTGAATCCCACAACTTGAACTGTATAGGTGACAAAAACGGTACATTGTGCTAATTATAGACATTGTCTTAACGTACATCTAACAGACAATGTTTGTGTTTACAGAACATTCACGTTAGGTTTCTGCTTTTGCTGTTATCACGTTCTGACCAGAGTCGAGGAGTTGTTCACGCCAGGAAATAATATTGTATATAGCGCAGGCAATTTTGGAACATTTCAGGGCAATGTAGGAAAATTTTGAGGCAATGCAAGGCCATTTTAAGGTATGTAGTTCAAGAAAATGTTAAGAAAATTTAGCGTATTTTGGTGACAACGTGAGGAAACTCTCAGGAAATGTTGAGGTAATTCTGTGAATATTCCAATAGTGACAGTAACGCAAAAACATGTTTAGGAAATTTAAGGAAGTTTTAAGACATTTTAGGGTACGTACCTTGGCTCCAATGTGGGCAAACTCCCAGGCAATGTAGAGGTTATTTAAGAGGTAATTCTGTGGATACTCCAATCGTGAAAGTTGAGGCAATTTTATTATCTTAAGGAATGTTATAGTGCTTTGGTGACAATGTGGGGAAATACTCAGGAAATTTTGAGGTAATATTCTAGATATTCCAGTAGTGAAAGTAATTTAAGGAATTTTGATAACATTCAAGAAAATTTTAAAGAATTTTAGGGTATTTTGGCGGCAAGATATAGGCCTATTTGCGCCCGGCTCATTTGCGCCCGGCTCATTTGCGCCCACCGCCATTTTCAGCTCATTTGCGCCTCAGAAAAATATCAGCCGTAATTAAGGTCTCATTTGCGCCCTAATTTCTGTCCGTTTTTGTTGTTACTTTCATTTTTGTGTTTATTTGAGGTTTGGTTTAAAACTTTAATAACAATTATTGTTACACTGATGTCAAATTTATTGGTTTAAAATACATAGTATTGTACAGGTTAGCGCATTTTATCAGCGGGTCAGTGACACCTAGTTTTTGAACGTAATGTTACCGGCATTAAACATTAGACTAACTAAACTAATTGTTTGTATAAATGGCACATTTGTATTTTGTTAAGATAGCAACTTATCCGCCCCTCATTTTTTCTAAAAGTAGATGGAAAACTACATAAAATATAAAAAGTTAGTTTGCACGCTGATAGAATGCGGTAATCTGTACAGTAATATGAATTATTAATCAATAAATTTGACACCAGTGTAACAACTCTTATTCAAGTTTCAACATAAATCTCAAATAAACACAACAATTAATGTACTAACAGAAAAACATAGAAGTTAGGGCAGCTAAGTGAAAAATTGTTAAACTGTTTTTGTAATAACTATTTTGCAGGTAGGAGACCCCTCACTAGTCGGCCAACTTCGGGTGTCTTGATCACTAATGATTTACAAGCATGTGCGCAAATGAAACCTTAATTCCTATTGCTATTTTTCTGGGGCGTAAATGGACCGAAAATGACAGTGAACGCAAATAAGCCGGGCGCAAGTAGGCCGACACCGGTGGCAATGTGGGAAAATTCCAAGGAATTTTTGAGGTGACTCTGTGGATATTCCAACTTTGAAAGTTGAGCAAATGTAAATTTTAAAGGAATTTTAAAGTACCTTGGTGGTAATAAGAAACCCTCAAGATTTTGTAAAGTAATTCTGTAGCCATTCCAGTAGTGAAAGTAACACAAGGAATTTTGATAACATTCAAGAAAAGTTTAAGGAATGTGTGTTTTGTGGCAGTGTGGGTAAAAACTCCTATGAATTTTTGAGGTAATTGTGTGGATATAGCAATACTGACAGTAAGGTTCAAATTTTTAAGGAAGATTCCCAAGCAATTTTGAGGTAATTCTGTAGATATTCCAATAGTGAAAAAATGAAGGGAATGTTTAGGAGATTTAATAACATTTTAAGAAATTGTAGGGTATTTTGGTGGCAGTGTGGGTAAATTCGTAGGCAACGTTGAGGTAATTCTGTAGATATTCCAATAAAGACAGTAATTCAAGGACTTTTGACAAAATTCAAGAAACATTTTAAAACAATTAGAGTATTTTTGTGGTACTGTAGAGAAATTTTCAAGGAATTATGAGGTAATTTCAGACGTAATTCTGTGGATGTTTTTGTAATTGTAATTTAGTACGTATTTCGTAATTTAAGTTTTAGCTCTATTGATATAACATTGTTTTGTATGTACAGTTATTTATATGAGATGCCAAATGTTAGAATTGGTCCTGTGCCCGTTACACTGGTACTTTAAATAAATAAATAAACAAACAAAAGATATTCCAATAATAACAGAAAAACAAAGCAATTTGAGGAAATTTTAAAGAATTCTAGGTTATTTTCGTGGCAATGTGGAAAACTTTCCAAGCAACGTTGAGGTTATTTCATAGGTAATTCTGTGGATATTTTAATTGTGAAAGTAATGCAAAGAATTTTTAAGAAAGTCATAAAGATGTTAAGGGTCTTTAGGGTATTTTGGAGGCAATACGAGGCATTATTGAGGTAATTCTGTGGATATTCGAATAGTGATAGTAATGCAAGAAATTTAGGAAATTTTTAAGAAATTCTAGGGTATTTCGGTGGCAATGTGAAGAAATTCCTAGGTATTGTTGAGATAATTCTGTGAATACTCCAATAATGGAAGAAATGCAAGAAATTTTGAAGAAGTTCAATGCATTTTTAAGAAATTTTAAAGTACTTTGGTGGCAATGTGGCGAAATTCCCAGGCAACATTGAATTTATTTGAGAGATAATTCAGAGGATATTCCAATACTGAAGGTAATGCTCGAAATTTCGACCAATTCAAAGAAATTTAAGGTTTAGGATATTTTTGTGGCTTTGCAAGGAAATTTCCATGCAGCGTTGAAGTAATTTCAGAGGTAATTCTGTGGACTTCCATAATGATTCAATCGTAAATTACGCAGGTACACAAACTAAATGTGAAACTGACGATTTAATACTTGATTTAATTGATTGTAATATTGATCGAAATGTTATAAACTACCTGGACGACTTGAACTTACAATACTATTTATAGTAAAATGAAAAGTGTTAGTAACGATTTTTTTGAGAACGGTAATTTCATTCAAGTTATAATTAGTAAAGACCGGCTGTTAAAGGTGGTAACTGATATAGCATAAACGACAAATTTGGAATTTATTGGCACGGAAAATTTTCGATTGACTTTACCACATGCAACAAGAAATACAAAAAAATAATGAATACAGCAAAAATTATTTCCAATGAGAGTGAAGACGATGTTCATAAGAAAGTGCAGCAGCAGCTTAATAATAAACATCGAAGAATATTCAGCTGTATATTACTTTGATTTGGAATGGTATATAAGCAGAGTTAGAGAAAAACATTACGCTTTACAAAAACTTGAATATGAACTCTTCTTAATTATTAATTTCTGCCAATTTCTACTTGCATGAAGCCAACCCATTATTACACGTTATTTTTTCATTTGCCAGATGTTTAGCCAGTTTTTAATTTTATAAGTCGACAGAAAGTCGATATTTATATATATATATAATAACCACACAGGCCTAGTGGCCCAAGGCTTGTAAAAGAGAAACTATTGCTCAAGAGTTTTTTGCACTACTTCTCTCCATGTTTTTCTATCTTCTGCCACTCTTCTCCATCCTCTAACTCCTACTGCTTCCAAGTCCTCCTCAACTTGTCGCCTCCAGCTAACTCTAGGTCTTCCTCTCCCCTTGTTATCTAAAGCCTGCGTATTCAGAATTTGCTTAATCATTCTTTCTTCTTTTGCCCGTGTAATATGCCCCATCCATCGAACTCTCTGAGATTTGACCACTTTTGATAATTTCGGTTCGTTATAAAGCTCATACAACTCCTGATTGTTTCTTCTCTCCCACACCTCTTGCACTTTCTTGCCCCCAAATATTCTTCTCAACATCCTTCTTTCCCATATGTCTATTTGTTCTAAAACGCTCTTTGTAGTAGCCCACGTTTCGCATGCAAACATCACTGTTGGCCGTATAACTGACTTATAAATTCTGAGTTTTGTACTTCTTAATACTGATTTTGATGTTAGTGAACTCATGAGAGCTCCAGCACTTGCTGAACCTTTTTTTAGTCTATGTTTTATTTCTTCCTCATTCCCTCCATTTTCGTGAAACACAGCTCCCAGATAAATGAAACTTTCTACTTTTTCTATTTCTGCCTGTCTCAACCCCTGTTCTTCTTCTAGGATCAGGTTTTCTTTTCTCCCCTTTTTACTCTGTATTCCTAGATCCATGAATTTCGTTTTATTGTAATTTATTTGCAGCCCCATACGCTCCGCTTCTATTTCAAATTTCCTTATCATGCTTTTTAAATCCCTCTCTCTTCTTGCCAGGATCACCACATCATCAGCATACGCAATACATTGATGACTCTTGGAGTATATACTTTTCTTTGTTTGTAACTCACTTTTTCGTATAACGGATTCCAATACTAAATTAAATAGCACTGTCGAGAGTGGGTCTCCTTGTCTTAATCCTCTTGTAATTTCAAATCCCTCTGTTAATGTGTCCTCTACTTTTACCTTGTACTTTGTATTACTTAAAGTCATTTTTACTAATCTACACAGCTTCTTATCTATTCCAAATTCTTTCAAAACTTCCATAACTTTGTGTCTTTTTATCGAGTCGTATGCTTTCTTAAAATCTATAAAGACAGCCATCATTGTCATCCTGTGCTCTTTGCTGCTCTCCTGGATTTGTCTTACAATATGTATTTGATCTACCACTGATCTGTCTTTTCTGAAGCCGGCTTGGTAATCTCCAACTATATTTTCCATACTTTCTTGTAACCTTTCCTTGATTAATATAGCTACTATCTTATAAACGACATCTAACAGGCTAATTCCCCTGTAGTTATCACATTCTTGGCTGTCTCCTTTTTTTAACAGCGGTTGTATAATTGCTTCCGTCCATCGGTCTGGCATTTTCTCTTCTTTCCATACTTCCTTTATTATTTGATTAATACATTTCTGCATCTTTTCTCCTCCGTGTTTTAACATTTCTGCACAAATTCCATTTTCACCTGGACTTTTATTATTCTTTAGCTTCGTTATTACTTTTATAACTTCATTTTCCTCAGGATATTGTGTGTCATCTCCTTCCATACCGAGTTCATTCTCTAGGCCCTCACTTCTTTCTTCTTCATAAAACATACTTTCGAAATAATTCCGCCATCTTTCTTTTTTTTCTTCTATATCGCCTATCAAATTTCCATCTTCTCCTTTGATAAAAATTGTCCTCGCACGATATCCTTTTCTCTCGTTTCCGACTTCTTTATAGAATTTCCTAATATCTTTTTTTTTCAAGTTATTTTCCATTCTTTCCAGTCTTAATTCCATATCCTCTCTCTTCTTTCGCCTACATGTTTGTTTAGCTTTCCTCCTTATCATCTGGTACTCCCTTTTATTTTCTTCGGTGTTATCTCTTAACATTTTCAATTTTAATTCTCTTCTCTCTTGTAGCACTTTTTTACAGTCTTCATCAAACCACTCTTTTCTATTTCGTGCTTTTTTTGTTTCCAATACTTTTGCCCCCCATAAAATGGCTTCCTCTACTTTTTCCCATTTTTTATTTAGGTTGTTACTCTCATTTCCCTCAGCCAGCTTTTGCTCTATACGGTCTTGGTAATTTTTCCGTATCTCGTCCGTCTTAAGCAGCTCCGTATTATATCTGGTATATTTATTTTTTCTTCTCGGTTTCATTAACGTCTCCTCCTTTATTTTTAGTACTGCTAAAAAATGGTCTGAATCAATGTCTGCCTTTCTGAAAGCTCTTACATCCATAACTCTATTTCTGTGCTGCTCTTCCACCAAAAAGT
Organism: Agriotes lineatus; assembly: GCA_940337035.1. Classification (NCBI taxonomy): domain Eukaryota; kingdom Metazoa; phylum Arthropoda; class Insecta; order Coleoptera; family Elateridae; genus Agriotes; species Agriotes lineatus. Next base: position 58,293,407 of record OW679197.1, on the reverse strand, counting down.
GATCTATCTGGTTAGTATTTCTGCCATCTGGCGATCTCCAGGTGCCTTTGTGAATGTCTTTATGCTCATAAAAGGTTCCCATAATTCGTAGTTTTTGTTCGGTGGCAAATCCTATCAAGTATTCCCCATTTTCATTACTTTTTAAGTGTAAACTAAATGCCCCTATTGTTGGTTGGTAGATTTGTTCCTTTCCTATTTTTGCGTTAAAATCCCCTAAGACTATTTTTAAATCATATTTAGGGATTTTGGCAACTAAATTTTCCAATTCCTTATAAAATGCAGTTTTTTCTTCTTTATCTTTGACTTCTGTAGGTGCGTGGGCATTTACTAAACTAAGTTTTCGATACCTGGCATTTATTTTTATATAACAGAGAGTGTTTGAGATTACTTCAAATTTTCTTATGTGATTTTTCCATTTCTTGTGAATCATAAAACCGACCCCAAAAATAGATCTCTTGCATGCTCCCGCAAACAAAATATAATCGCCTATTTCCTTTGTACTACCTTCTTTTTGTTTCATTTCCTGTATTGCTAAAAAATCTATATTCCTTTGTTTTAACTCCTCGCTTAGCTGTTTAAGTTTACCTTCTTGATTTGTTCCTTGAACATTCCATGTTCCTATTTTTATTACAGAACTTTTCTGGTAGACTTTTCTTTTTTTTAAATCCATTTCATTACACCCACGTTCTTCATATACGTCTTCTAAATTCCATGTACCCAATTTACAACAGCTTCCTATTTCTTCTTGCGTGTATTCGTTACCATTACCTTTTGTTCTTCCTTTTATCATTTGTTCCTTTTTCATATCCGTGTTCATTGCCTGGTTCTTACTTATTTTTGGGGATGCCTTTTGATATTTTACTTTTTTGGCGTTTCTTCGGTTCCGTTTTTTTGAAGTTCTCTTTTATTCTTGTCCCATTTCCATTCCACGCCTTCCACTATCACTTTACTATACCCGGTTTTCACCGTTTTGCCCTTCTCTATCTCTTCTTGTGCAAACGCTCTTATTTTCCGCTGCTTTTCTTTCTCGGCTTTTGTTTGGTCATCATTTATGTATATTTTCTCGGTTTTAATATTCTTTAGTTTCGGTTTGTTCTCCATAATAATTTTTTTATCAGATTCATTTTCCAATTCTATTAGGCATGTTTTCTCTCCAATTTTAGATGCTTTTTTAATATTAACTGAAATCTCTAGATGCTGTTGCACAAAGTTCTCCATGGCAGGCTTCAGGATATCTGGATTATATGTATCGATTTTTAATCCGCTCATGATGACGTTGTTTTTTCGTTTTTCTTTCTGTAACCATTCCATATCGTTTTTTAATTCCTTCATCTCTCTTTTTATACTTTCGTTTTCCTGTTTTATCTTTTCATTCTCTTTCCTAAGCTGTTTGTTATCTTCTTTCAGTTTATTAATCTCTTGCATGAAAAGCTTCTGCTCACTTCTTGATTGTTGAATTTCTTCTTTTATATCTTTCATTTCGTCTTTCATCTCCGTTGTTAGGTTACTTATCATTTTTAATATCACATCTAATTTTCCATCTTTACCTTTTTCAGTTTTGGCCGTTTTGGATGGGCACCTTGCTGTTTTTTTACTTCTTGTAAATACCTCTTCGCCCTCGGTCTCTGGTATATTTTTCCTCTTTCTTGAGTCATCGGTTGAATAGTCCTCACTATCCATTTTCCCCTCGTCGATATTTAGTTGATATTAAAACTAAGAATTTATGTTTATTTGCTGTATCACCTCAGATTTACTCTCATAGTACATACACTTGGATAACATCAGCGTAAATAAACAGTTAATTTGTACCTACTTAAGAGATATGATATAAAGTACATTTTTTTTCTATAATATTTTTCAAGGTCAACTTTCTAGGGGATAAGTTTCATTCCTGCAGGGTCCCTAGTTTTAATAATGTTGGTACATAGATTTTTAGTTCTTTTTTTCCACTAAAAAAATGTATTGTCATTTTGACAGATATGTCATAATTTAATATCGCTTGCTTCATTTTTGCATTTAAAATATTTCTTGGTTTTCTTTTTTTATCTGATTTTATTAATGATGGTGATGATTGCATGTTGAAAAAAGAAATTTGTCAAGAGTTCAAATTAAGAAACTTTGACATTCAAAATTGACACATAACCATAATTTTGAAAAAGTTCTACCAACACGAGGTATAAAATTTTTCTAGCGTTTTAATCACATATCTACCAACATTGTAACACTTTGACAGTTATTATAGAAAAAAAAAGTACTTTACTTACCTTTTCACATTTATACATAGATAGGAATACTGATTTAGCAAATACCTGGTGTTGCCATTTGAAGGTAATGCGAGGTAATTTGGGTAAATTCTGGGGTAATTCAGAGGCAATGCGAGGTTATTTAAGGAAATTCTGATAAAATTTTAATTATTAGAGGCAATATACAGGATATACGAGGTCGGCGGGGTAATGTTGGGGAATTTAGACGCAATTAAACATTTTTGATTTTTTTTTTGTAAAAAGAATTGTTTGTACAACAAAATACGCTCGTGATCAACCCTTCTACGAGAGTATTGCATTGACCATAACTAACTCATATAAAACTGGCGTTCAAGAGTGGCAAAATAGGAAAGGTTAAGGTAGTATTGAGGCGGTATAACAAAAAGGTAGTGGTTTGTCCCAAAATTGTATCCGAGCCCAACCATTCGGTCCGCTGCTGCGGGTACTATAAGTTTAGGACGCGATTTTACATACTGGACGAGTCCTGCATCCTGACAGCAATTATAGTGGTAAATATGCAGCGGTAAGGTCAACAGCTCAATTTTATTATTCCGCGGTTCCTAAAAGCGCCGCGTGTCAAGCACTGTTACTTTTAATTCCAAGAAGCGCGGCCTGCATCCGGATCTTTAAATGGACAGCTCGGCTTCTAACCTTGCTGGTTCCCTTGTGTCCCATTTTTTCAAGTTCAATTACAGTAAGCACGATTAAGCACTGGCTATTTAGCTCCTAACCTGGATAAATTGGGCTGATTTTATTACAATTAATCTGCGAAATTTTCTAAGCTTGTAATTTCATCGTTATAAAATTCCCTGCATTGCGCCAAGTGGCGAATTAACGTTGGAAGTAGAATATAAATCTCGAGATTAATTTATTTATTGCATACACACCACTTAAATCTTGGTTGACGGACGTGCCAATTTTTAGCATCTCCGTAACCGAGCTGTAAAGCCGGCCGATAAGCATTTCTCGTGAAAAGTTATCTTTGGATAAAGCTTCATTTACAAAGTAAGCGAGACTGGCGATTTATCAGATTTACATTTTATATTTTACTGCGCAGCAAAGGCCGACTGTAACTTAAAACATAACTTAGCCATTTTTCTGTCTTGATTTAAATAAAAGTGCGTTCAAGGTAAGTATTCATTTACATCTCACGTTTGTTTATGCTGCCAGTGAGATCTGCAGAGCTGTCGGACGCGCGCGATTTAGAGCCTCGCGAATTTCTCGCATTTCCCCGACTTTCCACGGAAATCCTCGCTTCGGAGAGCCAGTTTGTAAATTCGCCGACGCCGACAGTTATTGCACAATAATATTTGCTAAATGTATGCGAGAATGCAACTGGTTCTTGGATTTATCCGTGTCCAATTCGGAATTTGCTAACTAATATTGGCGAGCAAAAAGAAAAGCCGAATTTACGACGACGCCGGCCGAAAATTATTTTCGGGCTCCTCCCTTGCGAATTTGGGCCCGGAATCTACCTGGCCTGGCTTTTGCCCATTTGGCAATTACCTCGAGACCCTGCTTCATAAATTCTACTTACACGAATGACTAAACGATTCTTGCCAGAAATTTTGTTATTTCAGAAATGCACTGCCTACAAAGTGCTGCTGGTTTCTGAACTACAAATGGCTCAAACCGGATTCACAAGCGTCAAGCAAAAATAGCAACTTGCAGAAGGCCCCAGACACATGAAGAAGGTACTTCACATGCCCAAGACTTATACCAGTCGTTCCCAAATAACACTAAATTAAAGGAATCACCTTTACGTATCTAATTGCCAAACATGAGATAACCATCACAGAAGAGCTGTGCTTTACTCAAAACTAAACTTTAAATAAAATAGGTCACTAATAAAAGCTGATATCGTTCTGATATTGAGGAAATTATTTTAAAAACTCGGTCTACGTGCCATTATGAAACCTGTTAGAAAAGAACCAGAAGCAAGTCATGCGCCTTAGCTCTCGAGTCTGCTTACTGCAAGCAGGCGAGCTTAGATCTGCTCTCAGAACTAGTTTAGAAGAAAATAGTAGCAGAGCTAACTGTACGAAACGCGGCGTAACGGATGAATTGTGTTACGGAAGTGCAACAATCGAAAGGTCCGTAGGCGGCAACGAAGCCAAAGTATCTCAAGAATTTATGCTCCTTTTAGTATTGCTCGTGTTACACATTGATCATTACATTAAAATATGTCATCGTTGTGTTGATATATTCAAATTTTAATTAGTAGTACACAAAATTCAATGCTTGGGGAACATGTGAATCGCTAGTGGAGAAAAGCCATTTCACAATAATCAATTAGTGATCAATATGTGGCAATAAATATTACATTATAACATTTTTATACAGAATAGAGAGTTTTAGGTATCACCAAGTTAAAAATATTACGCTACATTAATTAACTACAATTTTACTTCTCAACACGTGGGAAAAACCATCTCAAAATGGTAACCGTCAAGTAACATACAAGTGTTCTCTGTTTATTATATTCAATCCTAGCTTTCCCTAGTTGTACACTTTTAAAAAGTATCAATTACATCCAATAATACCCAACTAAAAATTAATTAAAACTGAATTTCCCGTACGAGAGCTCAAGCTATTGTACTCCTGGTACTAGCTCATGGAACTGATTCAAAGCAAAATATAATAAAAGCAATAATATTGCAATACGCATCTGATTTAACGCCACGTTAGCTTAAAACCCATGCAACTACTAACCCATTAACATACCTACAATGTTTGCAGGGAGACTAAGATATCACAGGCCGCAGTAATAACGCGCTGGGCTTGTGCATATAGCTCTAGGTGTGCATGCTCAAGTGCAAATTGTAATGCATTATAGCTTCTTCGCCCCAAGTAGTAGGTATAAAAAATGCTCCTCTTGAACCGAGAAAATCAATTAGGTGGGTGTCGGGGGGCGCATCGCGCAGCTCGGTGTAGGTGGAAATTAAGTTGCGCGCGATTACTATGCTCCCGGTTGCATTCGCACTAATTCGTGCAGAATGACGTTTCCTAGAAGGGCGATGATTAAAATACTAATTGCGAACGGTCGCCACTGTCTAGGAGGCAATATCGAAAGCACGCCTGGTAGAATAACAAAACGAAGTTTAATTGCGAATAGGCGACTTAATTAAATTTCTCAGAAGTCCTTAAGCAACTGGAAATCCAATTTTTCGAATCATACACCGACTTAACTTACTTGCAAATACGCTTGCAGACTGGCTGATGGAGTATGCAGTAGCCACGATTCGAGATTTATTAGTTTTACATCTGCGAAAAGTATTTTTGTCTACATTACAGCAATAGTTCATAGGTTTTAATTTTAATGACATATTCAAAACCTATAGAAGGACAACTCATACTTTTCAGTGCACCAAACCGCAACCAAAGTCACTTGCGTCTGAAACACAGCAGGAGACTTCAACGCTACGTCAGAATACATTCAGGTGGTAAAAATCGACCCATTTCCATCTGTGAAAAGTATTGTTATCTACATTTAAAGCATTTTGTTATAGGTTCTAATTTTAAAGTCCCATCCAAAACATATGGAAGGTCACGTCACACTTTTCAGTGCATCAAACAGCAACAAAAGTCACTTGCGTCTAAAACACCGTAGGAGACTTCAACGCTACGTCAGAATACATTCGGGTAATTAAAATCGACCTATTTCGATCTGGACAAATTATTTTTTTCTATAGCACATGTTAAAGTGTGCTTTTATCAACTCAAAACAAAAGGTCAAGTTTTACTTTAACAGCAAGGGTAGATAAAGTAGCACTTTAACATCAAGGATAGATAAAGTAATTTAATTTTCTAACTTTTGTTTAAATTAAATATGACAGCTTCGTATTATCGTAGCAACCCAATCTAGCTACTGACATTTTGAAATGTGATTGACTGTCATTATTTTCTTTTAAAATTGTTAAAGTTCTTGCTATAGAAAAAAATATTGTATTATACACGACGATAAAGTTATCTCTATCCACTCTTGAATCATTAACGTCTCGACTTCGTCTCGACGTTAAACGATTCACTCGTGGATAAAATTTAACTTTATCGTCTTGTATAATAAATTACTATTTATCTACATTTAAACTATTTGCTTAAAGGTTCTAATTATAAAGTTTCGTTCAAAACACATGAAAGGACAAGTAACATTTTTCAGCGCCTCAAAAACCAACAAAAGTCACTTGCGTCTGTCACAGAGCAGGAGACTTTAACGCTACATCAGAAGACATATAGTGGTGAAAATCAACATTTTTCCATGAGTAAAAATTATTTCTATCTACATTTAAAGCATTTGCCTATCAGTTCTAATTTTAAAGTCCCGCTCAAAACATATGGAACTACACGTCGCATTTTTCAATGCATCAAACGGTAACAAAAGTCACTTGCCTTTGGAACAAAGCAGGAAACTTCAACGCTAGGTCAGAAGGCATGCAGGTAGTTAAAATCAACCTTTTTCAATCTGCTAGAAGTATTTTGTATCTATATTGAAAGTAGTTGCTTACTAATTCCGCACTCAAAGGCTATGGAAGGACATGTAACATATTTCAGTGCCTCAAAAAGTAACAAAAATCACTAGCGTCTGAAACAGAGCAAGAGACTTCAACGCTAGCTCAGATACATGCAGGCCGTTACAATCAACCTTTTTTCATCTGGGGAAGTATTTTTATCTACATTTCAAAGCATTTGCTTATAGATTTTAATTTTAATGCCCAATTGAAAACCTATTTCAGTGCATTAAACAGTACCAAAGTCACTTCCGTCTGAAACAGAGCAGGAGACTTCAACGCCGGGATGGAAACAAAGAGGCCGTTAAAATCAATCTTGTTCCATCTGCGAAAAATATTTCTTACCTAATTTTAAAGTATTTGTTTATTGATTTTAATTTTAATGCTACATTTTAATGCATCAGTGCATCAAACATCAACAAGTCACTTGCGTCCGTAACAGAGCAGGAGATTTCAACGCTAGGTCGGAACACATACATGCCGTTGGAATCAACATGTTGCTTAAGTTAAATTGTAGCAATTTAATTTGTATTCACGCAACTTGGCCTTATACTTCAAAAATTAATAAAGCCTTCCGTCATATCTATATCTAGATCAATTATTTCATAATCGCCAGTGAATTCAATGCCACCCCAAGCAGCAAATGCGGGTCATACAAATATTAAAACCGTCAGATCGGGATTTAAGCAGGGATTTCGCTGATTTCCGCCCAGGGAATTTTTAATCCTCCAATTAAAGCTGCTAAATTCCCATTTTAAAGCAGCAGCTACAATTTGGGAATTGCTTTTACAGAAGACATGGGAATGCTATAGGCTTCGCCAGCTAATCCCATGGCGATTACTGCTTTCCATGTACGGCTACTGTTGCATACTTTTCCAAACAAATATCACTGGCTCCATTTGGATAATTATAATAATGTAAAAGTTCATGCTGCTTAGAGCGCATTAAAAAGTTAATCGGTGGATAAATCGTACACAATTCCTAAGGCGGAAAGGTCATATGACAGTTTAGCATTAAATGTAGTTATATACAGAATACATAATAATAAAATAAAAATAACAAAACGGAAGCTGAGCTCATAAAAAATTGAAATTAATAGATTTTTTTACTATTTTACATCTATTCAGTTGAGCTGTACAAGATCTAGCTTTTATCTTAATACACTACTAGCACAATTATTTTTTACAATATAAAGCTACGTAAAGCTAGTGTAGTTTAAAGACTGAAATATTTATTCTATGTTATCAAATATTCAAAATGCAATATATATTCGCTATATAACTGCGATAGGTTAGATTTTGGTTAACACAACTATATATTATTGGTATAATAAATAGTAATAATAATAACCATAACTACTATATAAATATTTTAATATAAACATTTATAGGCTCTGCTATTATTTTGACAGTCATATATCAACTGTTTTGAAAATAACTTAGAGGTGGTCCCGTCTACTACAGATTTAACATTTCGCGATATAATAGTTATGAAAACTGGCCTCTTTTCTGAATATTAATTAAGCCACATTATTGGACTTTCAAACTTTCAAATCGGTGCCCCTTACATAATTCACACGAGCCAATTATAACCTGAATTATGATGCATGCCGCATTGTCAAATTAAGGAGTAATAGCGCATTAGCAAACTCGGCTAACGTTTGTCCTTACTTTCCTCTCGATCCGTTGAGTAACAGCTGGATTTTCATTGACAATGCTGCGAAAATCTTGGGCAACGGAATTAATTGCCGACCTTGGTCGTACGTTATTCAGCGGCGACACGTTTAATATTTAAATGAAAGATAGACAGCATGACTGCAGCGGCAGTGAGCAGTCGCTCCGATAAATCCTGCAGCCTATGATCTGAGACAAATAAACATGTTTATTGAGTTCACAAATGAAGATAATAAAATAGGAGAAGAATGCGGGATTGCGTTTTATTTCCCGAGTGTTAATTCCGCTGCCCATAAAACTGCGGCGAGATAGATTCTGCAGTCATAAGCTGTATAATAATGAAACCATTAAGTTTATCGTGATTAACGCGCGATCCGGGATCGAGGTTGGTAGCGCTGCAAAACAATGCGATGCTAGTCGACTATGTAGTTACATGACCAGCATTAGAAAATGCGACTGTACCAGCCGCTACCGTTGTTACCTCTTCGAGGTTATTGATGCCAGTTGACTCGTATTTTATACCTAGGGACTGCTGCCTACTTTAGCAATATCTGTAATATTAGTTACACGGACGCAAGTTATTCAGTAGCGTATTAGTGCGCTAAGCCAGACACGAAACGCATATGCGCTTGATTTACGGGCCTATTACTCCCTAGCCAAAATGAATATTACTTCGTATGATATACGATTTTTAATTGCTCTCTGAACCACTACTGAACGTAAACTGCTATGCCACGAACGCAACACTACAGGAAGAGGAGTTACTGACATTAGCAACGGTTCGGTTGGAAATTGCTAACTAGAGGCGTAACTAAGCTATAATCAATATGATACAGGCCAAAAGGGTCCAGTTGCATAAAAGTTCAAAGTGATTTCACCGATGTACCCCGAAGAGTAACTAATATTACGCCAACAATAAGTGTGGCCCTCCCATCAGGACAGAAAAAATAAGATTTTTAAGCATAGCCACATTCTAGATTAAGAATTTAAGTTACTTTACAAGTGATTCCATAATCCCAACTAAGATATAACCAGTATATCAGGTGCAACTAAGTTAAACATACGCAGTGTGGTCCTGTCAAAGAGCTATACAATTAATTCTACTAAAGGGTTACATGCGTAACTACCGTCTCAAGAAGAGAAAAGTTGCAGTAATAAAGAGTTATTACGTGTAAGTACACTATAAGCATTCTCTATGCCCTAAGGATATATATGACACATTATTAAAAAAATTATATGCGTAATAACCAGTGGAACTTCGGCTATAGAGGAATAAATAAATAGCCATTAATTATAAAGTCACAGGTGTAACTAAGATAAAAGCTGGGCAATACTGCTTTAAGGTAATTAAAAGTAAAATCAATAAGTACTTTTAGACGTAACTACGGTAGAAGCCGCGTGTTTCTGGTACGGGTATGGAATCAACGTTGATAGAAATTTGTTATACGTAACTATAGTATAAACAATGCGATATATTTGTCAAAGGGTTACATCTTCATAAGTGTAACTAAGGTGGATAAAATTCACACAGCTATGTTATCAGTAGTGCGATCCTCGTCATAAAGAGATAAAGATTTCAAAAGTGTAACTAAAAATCAGTAATGTAACCAGGTCGTATAGAGATAAAGACCCCATACGTGTAATTAAGATACCAGTAGTGTGACCCTGGTCTTAAAGGTTTAAAAGTTTCGTATATGATAAAATTGACATTAACAATGATGACAAAGGTGTAACTACAATAAAAGCAATGTAATCCTGTCTTAGGAAATCTAGAGTTTCATTAACAACAGTTGTAACTACGGTATGAGCAGCGTGTTTCCTGTCCGAAGGGCATAAAAATTCATTATGATAGAGATTTCGTACACTTAATTAAAGTAGGAATTATAGTTACAGAAATATAATCAGTTTGTATCTCTGCTCATAGAGAAAAAGATTTCAAAAATGTAACTAAGACACCAATAGTGTGACTCTGGTCGTACAGGGATAAAATAAAGATTTCAGAAGTGTAACTAAGATATAATTAGTGTGACTTTGGTTATCTAGGGATAACAGGAATATTTCATGAGTGTAACTAAGATGCAAGTAGTGTAACTAAACCCAAAGTAATGTGGTTCTAGCCATTAAGGCATAAAATAAAGATTTTATAAGTGTAACTAAGGTACAATCAGTGGTCTTTTATTATAAAGAAATTAAAAAAATTTATTTTAAGTGTAAGTAGGGAACCAGTACTATGACTCTGATCATAAAGGGATAAAAAAATAAATGTTTCCTGATAGCTAAGATACAGTTAGTGTGACTTTGATTCTCTAGGGATAAAATAAAGATTTCATGAGTGTGACTAAGGTGCATGTGGTATGATTCTAGTAGTAAAGAAATAAAATAAAAATTTCTCAAGTGTAACTAAAACACAGACAGTGTGAGGTGGATCATAAAGGCATAAAATAAACATTTTATAAGTGTGACTAAAATGCAATTAGTGTGACTTTGGGCCTCAAGGGATAAAATAAATGTTTCTTAAGTGTAAGTAATATAGAATTAGTGTGCTTTTGCTCCTTTTAGGTAAACGAAATATTTAATGAATCTAAGTAACTTAAGAGTAATGTGACCCTAGTCACAATGTGATAAAATAAAGATTTTATAAGTGTGACTAAAATGCAATTAGTGTGACTTTGGGCCTCAAGGGATAAAATAAATGTTTCTTAAGAGTAAGTAATATAGAATTAGTCTGCTTTTGCTCCTTTTAGGTAAAAGAAATATTTAATGAATGTAAGTAACTTAAGAGTAATGTGACCCTAGTCACAATGTGATAAAATAAAGATTTCGTGAAAGTAACTAAGATGCGGGTAGGGTAACTTTGGTCATAATGACTTAAATAAAGGATTCATAAGTGTAACTAAAACGCAATTAGTGTAACTTTGATCATAAAGAGATAAAATAATTTTTTTAAGTGTAACTAATATGCAATTAGTGTGCCTTTGATCTTCTAGGTACAAAATAAACATTTCATGAGTGTAATTAAGTTACGAGTAATGTGATTCTGGTGATACGGGGGTAAAATAAGGATTACGTAGGTGTAACTAAGAGCAATTAGTGTGACTTTGATCTTCAAAAGATAAAATAAAGTTTTCGTTCTCTCCTAGTTATAGAAGGATCAAATAAAGATTTCATGAAAGTAACTAAAATGCAACTAGTGTTACTGTTACTGGCCATGAAGAGACACAATAAAAATGTCATAACTGTAAATAAAATGCAAATAGTATAACTCTAGTGATAAAGGGAGAAATACAGTTTCATAAGTATAACTAATATATAGTCTGTTCAGTAAACATAAAAACACAAAGTGGCCTTTGATTTCCAAAATTTCGTGAGTGTACTTCCAAAATTCATCTTTGTCTAGGAGTGTAATTCCAAAAAGTTACTAAAACAAATAGGTTAATTGTTTGACATTACTTCCCATCTCTCATAAATGTTGTAAATCACTACTTTTAAGGATATACAAATACTGTGTGGGATACTTTTGATGCAGAGTTTATTAATAGATATTTCTATTACAGTTTATAAAACTTCAGGTGAGAATTTCTAGAAAAATATCTACTTTTACACTGACAATGAGAAATATTAATTGTCATTTTTAAATTCAAATTGTATACAGGTGTGGAAACCTTTGCAAAACAAAATACAGAACCTCTAATACAAATATTATATGCACATGCCAACTTAAAAGAATTAAATGTTTGTGTGGTTACTGAATGCCCTATACAAGTAGTGTGACTCGAGTTATAAAAGGCTAAAATTCATAGAGGAATAAAATTCAGAATTTACAAATGGAACTAATATACAAGTAGTGAATCTGCCCCTCAAGGGATAAAATATAGATTTGATGAGTGTAACTAAGGTACAATCAATGTGAATCTGGTCATCAAGCGCTAAAATGCAGTTTTGATAAGTGTAAGTACGATGCAGTTATTGTGACTGTTGATCAGTGAACTTAAGTAGAGCGATCGTGGCTGTAAAAGTATAAAAATATTCAGATTAATTAATATACGTAACTAAGGCATAACCAGTGTAACCCTGGCGCATACTGCGATAAAATCAGATCTATAAAGATTAATTTAATTTTCGGCACGAATATAAAATGAGGCTATATTGCTATCTTGCTAAGTTTGTCTGTAAAATAATCTTGTTTAATTTACATGTAAAGTAAAGATTAGTTAAGTATCGCTAAGAAATCTAAGGTTAAATTCTTTACTTAATACTTATTGCATGTGTATTTTGATAGTGTTGCGAAGTGTACGAATTCGGCAGAGCAGTGTCCTTTACCAAGATAGATTCTGTGTTTGTGTTTACCACATACCTTAATCGATCACGTCTGGCCTAATTTATTCGGGCAGTTTAATGTTAGCTTTAATGTCTGTCCTTTAAGAAAACGTAAGCAGCATACTCTTAACTAAATTTGGTCCATATTCGTTATTTATGACACTGCTTAATTGTAGATCCAGCCTAGTTTGGGAAACGAAGGCTCTTCAAAACAGTTAAAATGACAGCAAAGTATTTAAAATTCTGGAAGTTTAACAACCATAAATATTTATCTACACACTTTAGTGGATTACGTCACAATCCAGGAAAACTTAACAATATATAAAATGAGAATAACCATTGACGCGGTTTCGTTTCAATTAATTTTTATATCTTCTACTGGGCGAAGGCTAAATTGACTATCTTAAATTTAGAAATAAGGCCTTGGGATTAAATTTACCTTTAGAGAAACTCGTAATTCCGTCACTGAAAACATGTGTAAAACTACCGTAAAATGATTCAGATCACCAGAATGGATAACTAAGGTCGAAGCACGCCCGGAATTGTTTGTTATACTGCAGCTATAAACAATAAATTACTAGCAATAATTAGTGAAAATTCCTCTGATTAAGGCCGGTACCGCAAAGTTCAAACCTTGTACGAATTTTGATATATGAGATAGTACTACATACAAGTATTTTATATCGTGTTGAAATAGGTAAGTGATTAAAGAGCGGTTTAATATTTCAATATTTGTATAATTCAGGCTTATTTATGGACTTCAACGTTAAAACTGACTTTTACATTACACAACGAGGAATTATTTTAAATGTAAATGGAAACCTTGATAAGAGTAGACAAATTTAAAATTCCTTATCTTAATAGGTAGCACGTATTAATTATAGTACGACTGTAAGATAATTTTAAAATGAAAACTTAATGCTAAAATTATGTAAATATAGGTCAGTTTGTCTATGTATTAATTAATTTATTAAAGACTGTATCTCACGTTTTGTAGTAGATTCCAAATTTTTACAAGCCTAGGAAGCCATAACTCCAGTTAAAGTCACTCCCACTGGGCAAAACTCCCACTAATTAAATGCCTATATTAGGGAAACTGAGGCGAATATTTCGTTATCCCTGCTCGCGATCGCAAAAAATCGTGGGCCATCAAAATTCCAGAGCAGGCAGAAGAATTCGAGCCGAATTACTAGAGCATGGTTTGGCTAAATCCTAGTTAACTCTAATCAGATAACCTGGGAAGGTACGCAGAGGTTCAAGAGCTTAATTAAAATCCGCAGGCGATAAAATCGATGAGCGTTTTCGAAGGCTTTACTTTCTCTGCAAAAACCTGCAACGATTTGTACTGATTCCGCTTTACGGCTAAAATATTGAAATGAGAGGCCAAGCAAAGAAAGTTTCTGAATCATCCTGTCGGTGCGGATTCTGCGGTAACACAATTAGCACTGAGACTGCTTCGATATTGCTTTATTGTCGGCAGTAATTAATAAAAAATGCTAATTGGCTTTTGGAAAGTGGTCTTTGTGGACGGCTGAAAAGTAATTACCGCCACAATAGACAAATAAAAACGAAACCGTGTCGAATGAAAGCACTTGCTCCGTGATTACGAGAAATGTTATTCGGCAATGTGGCGTTGGAACGGCTATAAATTACTTTTGTAAAGGTCGGCATGGCGATATAAAATGACGAATATTTACTCCAAAGTATTCCAGTTATTTCGAAAATGTTGCATAAGTTCAAGCACCTGTAAAATCGTAAGTAATTACTATAAGTAGCCAATTTCCAACATATCAAATCTGCAGCGTAGTCTTGGATTATATTTTGAGTACTCTTAAAATATATAAATTTCAAGTCACATAATAAAATTGCTAGCGCAGAGTTAAATAAGAACTACCCAAACATTTTATTTTATATTAAAACTATTGTAATTTCTTGTGGTAAAAGTATTAAAAATCCATTTCATATACTGAAATGCGATTGTTAGAAACCTTTAAATGCCTAGTAACTTTAAATAATTAATAAATAGAACACATTTTTAAGTTATTTTAGCAAAAAAATGTAACACTACACATATCTTAAGTCACATGTACCTTGTCAGTCGTTTCAAACCTCATAGACATTCTAATAGACCTGAATATTAATTTACATAACCAAATTAACGTTTATATCAAATTTACTTCTAAAACCGATTGAAGATATGATAGACAGACGTAGCAGTTCCTCATTATGTAGAAGTGGGCTTGGTTTACATTTAATCTTCAGATGCAAATCAAAATTGGCATAGTTTTCTAAATTTTGAAAGGAGCGCTTAAGAACAGTTAACACTATTGCAGAATATAGTAATAAATTAATAGAAAGGTGCAAATTTTAATAATTTACATTTCTCAATATTGAGCCTCGCTTAATTAAACGTGAGCCAAGCTAAATTTTTAAGCGATATTCCTGGAAGTTTAGCAAAATCAACATTATTAAAGCTTAAAATTACAATAAAAAATTTTCTATTTACACAACTTTCAGCAAAAGGGGTTTATGCTACTAAAAACGTGTGTATTTTGACTTCATATTTCTCAAAGAAATGAGAAGAGATCACGACAGAGGCCCAGGACAACGTGAATGGACACCATCAGGAATATGGTACAACGAAGAAGAAAGGATGTCGAGAAGTAAACGGGCTGACTGTAAAGAAAAGGGAATACTAGAATTGGATCGAGAACCCGAAATTTTAGGATATAATTGCCAAAGAAAAATAATAAATATATGAGATTGCTATGTGCTATTATTTGTTGCTTTCATTACTTAAACAACACTGAAAATGGTGTAGTACCAAAGCTAATGTTTATGCGAATAATCAACTTTTGACAATTGTTCTTCACTATATACTATTAATAAATGTCACAGTTGATACCAAATTTATACCAAATTCAAACCATCTTGACTACATGGACACATTTGAGTGCCGACTAGCAAACCGTAAAGACGGAATGGGTTTATTACAAAATATTTTAACTTTATTAATCAGTATAAGTGACTCTTTAATACAACAAATATGCCCAGATACAAACGAGAACTTGTATAAGCCGTTCACGACCTTTTTGGGACAGAGTTGGCTGTGATTTCTTCTTTTCATGTTGGACTAACTGATTCGATGATGCAATTTTCTTTTCTGTCAGTGTCTGTTCGACATTTTCTTGCCACCACATTGCCAGATTTATTATTTGAATATTCGTAAGAAAATAAATGATTTATCAAGTGCGTAAAAATAATTTTAATTTCCGTCAAAGGAAAAGTCAAAATGCCCAAAATAATTTTGTTACAACAAAAAGTTTCCATTAAACGATGCTACTTCCAATTTAAAAAAGACAGACCAAATTTCAAAGAACGCGAGTTGATGTGGAGACTAGAAAATATCCGGCAACAATGTACCTATGCAGAAAATATAACCTTAAACTGAAAACAACCTAACCTAACACAAAAAGTGTCAATTTCCATTAGGGAGTTTAGTTGCAACGGAGGTTCTGCCAACAGAATTACTAGATGGTCATAGCCTCACCTGACCCAAAAAGATCGTGAACGGCTTATATATGTAAGTTTAGCCAAAATTACAATAATATGAAATGCATTGTAATTAATAACCAGGTCATAAATCAATTTGAAGTAACTGGAACGCGTATAAAAACAATAATATGTATGTATATGGTCAACAACGTATCAGTGAAATACAGTAGCTTTAATAATATTAAAAAGTTCATTAAGCGAGGTTCACTCAAACATTAATGTATTATAACTACTATTACAGATTCTCCAGCTCAAGCAGAATCGCAACCACTTAAAAAACAAGTAAATGGAGTTACAATAAATAAAACAGCAAGCAAAGCTTCGATGAGGCCTTAAGTGTGCTCATCGAAGGCGTTGGCCCATCAGCGAAACAACACAGCGCAACGTAAAAAGACAACGTTACAAAATTTACGTCTGCAAAAAGTAAAGTTCGAGGAAATTTAAGGACTTCAATGGAAGACACTTGCAAAAAAGTCTCGACAAGACGAGAAACCAATTACAAACTAATATTATAGTTTCGAGGACAACCAAATAATTTATTATTCCTTCACAGCGTTCAAATGGATCCTAACACAGTGCTTAAAAGATTATGTTTAAGTATATTGTATGAGCATTTTATATGTGACATATCTTCATATATGACCGATAAGAATTTCATGTATTTTTAAAACAGAAAATAAAGTTCAATTGTTTTTTTTTCTAGCCTCCATACCATCAATCCTTAAGTGTCATTTTGTGCTGAGGTAGGTCTAAAAAAACTTTTTTCATAACTCGAAAATTACAAAACTTATTATTTTGCCTTGGCATAAATATTTTCATAGTTTTATTAACCCACCAGTAACCAGTATATATCATATGTTTTGCTGAAATGCGGCTTGACAATTGTTAATTGTTTTCTGCAGCCTATTATTTTAATGCTTAACCGTTTTATGGAATTACATTAAATTCGTATGTATCATCATCTGCATCTTTGACTTCCTTAAAAACATTGACGTTGTTTAGTTTACCTTAATAACGGCGATTGTCAATTGTTTTCCACATCCTCCTGATATTATCATGACATTAATACGATGTTACGGCAACTGACTATTTATTTAAATAGTTTCTGACAGATGTTTCCATTCTTTGCGTTCTTCCCAGTCGTTTTCATGATTGCCCTTCCCTTATCCTCATTGACTCTTCTACTTTTTCTTTTTGTTCAATATGTGGACGTCCTTTCTTCTTTAATATATTTGAACAGTATTCGTACAAGCGTTGAGGCCACCTGTTGTCTTGCATTCTCCTAAGGTGTCCATACCATCAGAAATGATTTTTATCTATTGTGTCGATTATTGAGTATTCTACGTTTATGTTTTTTCTAGTGCTTCTTGTTTCGTTTTATGTGATTTGCTCGTAGTTCATAACCATGTCGTTGCTATTCCAGCCTATTACCTGCTTTTTCACTACGTTAACTTTATGTTGACCATAGCTGTTCATTTCTGTACCTATTTTCAGAATGCATTGCAACAGTAATGGAATGAAGTAGTAAAGTTTTGAGAAATTTGCCGCTACCAGGCCGCAACGTCGCCCTCACGTAACCACAACGTCATTGAAACGTAGCCGGACAGGTTGCAGGAACGTGGCCTAAACGTTGCGGTCACCCAAAAATTATTCCCCATTTTGGTCACGTGCACGTAATTGGAACGTTCCTATCAGGTGCCCGTGACTAGTGACAAAAGACTTTAAAGTTCCTACACTGGTCACCGGTACGTTCCAGCGACTAATTATGCTAGTTGGGTTGTTTCTGATCCCTTCCTTAGTAAACATTGCTCTTAAATACTTATAGTCTCAGCAGCCTGTATTGCTTCATCCTACGTATTTAATGTTTTCCTGGACCTTTAACTACCTTCGTCTTTTAAACATAAATGTCTACTCTTCATAGCTTTTACTCTTTTATTAATTCCTCATTTGCAAGCAGGGATGCCCATTTGATAATATTCCTTTGTACATGTATTGAGCACCACATTTAGATTAATTTTAAATAAAGTAGACGACAACGAACCACTTTATTTATCTACCGATAACAAGCTTCCTTTTTAACCCTGCTCCCGTTGTCTTTATGAATTTGTTTTATGCTGTTTATATGTTTTTATTCTGCTATTCTGTAATACCTCCCATAGTTTCTTACTGGAGATCACATTTCACACTTATCTATATAAAGATCAAGATGAGATGGTCTTTCTTATTGTGTGCAATTGATTTTTCTGCTAATTCCAGGATAGCAGAAAAATCAATTGTAAATATATTATCAATACAAGATCGTCTCGTCCTACAGTCACTTTGTTCTTCAGGCTACTCTGCTTCCCTTCTTGTGGTTAATGATTATGAAAAGAAATTGTTGCTATTTCAAAGAATGTAGTTGCCACACTTTTATTCTTTCTTGTATGTCATACTATATCAAGTCTGGAATTTTACTTTCATTTTTGAAGCTATAGTTTGATAGGAAGTTACTTTCCCTCACATAAACATCAAACAAATTTTATTGCATCCTCAACAAATGTACTTTAATGCTAAGCAGCTAAATTAGTTACACCCCAAATTTCGAAGCCTGGGACATTCGAGTCAGGGCCGTAATGGGCTTTGTTGGCCCAACAATAGCTCTATGTGGGTGACGGTGAGCGTAGCAGGTGGAGTGCCCCAGTGGCCTCGCTATCACAAAACCGAAAATTCTTGAACTTTTAATTAATAAGCGTATAACGAGCCTCGCCTTGAGGATGAGGATGCTCAGAACCCAACGCAAATGTGGGAAGTTCGCGTATGCGATCGAGCAAAGTTTAACGAAACCTAGACGCATTCCCGAAAAGCCCCTGGAATTCGACCCGATCGGCCGGAATTATCCAGACAAACTGCATTTCGCAGAAAAATTTAAATCGCATGCACCTAAGCCTGAAATATTCCCCAACCGCCGCCCGTTGTCCTTGTGCCTTTTCTCAGGGCATGTGGGTGATGCATAAGCCGCAAGGTTACAATATGCATATTATATTAATATTAACTCATTCATCGGATTTTAGGAGTGCATTTGAATACGAATATTATTTACATAAACTCGTTTGACGGGATTTATCGCATTATTTATCTTGTCGCAGCGTTTCGCCCGCTGACGAGCGCTGGCACAGTTTTGCTGCAATCGCCGAAAAGCAGGAAGCGATCGCTATCTTAATGGGCTTTTTATCTTAAATGGATTATTTTCCTTTACAAATAGCAGCTCTTTTGCAACGTCGCCTTTGTTAACGCGCGCCTACGTTCTCCTTGCGAAATCTTGCCCACCTGATTCGGCCGCAGATTCAAATTTTGAATTGGAGTGGATGAATGGCAGCAGCTTTTACCGGTTCGTTCCCATTGTTGCAAAGTGAAATGTCACTTTCTTCATGAAACGCAATAATTAATCGTTACTTCCAAGTCGTTGCTGCGGTACCTAATTTTTAAAGCGACTGGATGGACTGTCAGCTAGTTGCAAAGTGTGAGGATTGAACTCCTTACCTTCAGCATCGCAGCTAAGTACTCTAACCATTCTACCAAGCTGGCAATGAGTTGGTCTAAATTAATTTCTTCATTCACTTCACAAACAGTAAATATAGTATAAATTACAATTATTGGTATCCTTCGAGTACTATTAATAAACTCGCATAAAAATGAAAATTTATTCTGAAAGATGTATTAAGAAATATTCGCTAGGAAACATAATATACAAAAATGAAATTAAAACTAAATATTATTGGAAACATAATACATAACCGCCTAACAGTTTGCACTACTAGAGCAGCAAAAATAATTTGAAGTTATTGCATAAGCATAAATCTAAAATTGAAACGTGTTACAAGTTTTTTCTGCAGATTTAAAAATAGTGTGAAATAATAACGCTTGTTAAAAAAGTATTTATCACCTGGCAGTGACAGTTATGAGAATGCGCATAACCTCAATTCCATAATCTCATTTAAATACTTGCACTTTCCGGCCGTTCGCTTTACGATAAAATCCTTTAATAACTGTCTGAGATACTATTTTACTGAAAAGTTGATTCCCCAATTTTTGTAAATTCACTAAAACTGACAACGGATACTTAACATTTTTTATTTTTCGTGCAAGTTTTAAGAGCCCAGAATTAGTTACTCTTTTAATCAACACATCTTTTCACCTCAATTAAATATACGATACCTCACACAGAAATTATAAAAATATCTTTCTCAAACTAGTTCGTTCTGTAAAGTCAACCGAAATTTTAAGCAGGCCTGCAAGAACACCAATCTGATAAGACACTTTGGCCATAAACCCCATTTCGCGAGAGCATTTAAAACGGATTTAATTTGAGCATTAAAGCCCGCATAGGCGAAAATCATGTTATCTATGCAATTATCACGGACACATGTTACAATGGTTCCTTTGGATTTGGGCGTTGGGCTGCAAATACATGGCCATTGTGAAAGGACAGGGTTTTAACCGCTTGCACAACTGTCAATTTGAAATTTTCTACCGCCGCGCCGCCAGTTCGTGTCAAATCCAAAATGCCAAAACATTAAAGCTCATGGAATTTTCTAGGATAGCGAATTCACCTGTTTCCGTCATCTTTCAACAATTTCGCAAACCATGTTCGGCGCGATATTAACTTTCATAACCATATTAGCGTTTATTAGTGAAATCGACTGAAGTTATGACAAGGCAGCTGAGTTATGCAGAAGGGGCTTGGTTTACAAGATTGGAGGCATTTAAATCAAATTACTGAAATTTTGAAAGAAATAATTTAATGATGTGCTAACAGATTGTAATAAATAATTTCAACGTGTGCGTTTAGAAATATTTACATTATTTAATATGGAAGGTTTCATTACATCCTGAAACTCAATTTTGGGAAAATTTATGACTGATCACCTTGTATATCAACCACTAAATAACTAAATTTGTAGATTCACCGAAAATATTACATCTCTTGAAATAAAAAAACCAGGTAAAACTTTACATAAAGTTGAGCAAAAAAAAATGACTGGTTGATGAAATAATGTAGTAAGCAATTGGGATTCGTTCTTCAGGGCAGCAACTCAAAAGCAAACCATTCCTTTAGGAAGGCAAGAAAAAGTGATGTTATTACTTTATAATTGGCAATGCAGAAATATTGACTTGGATAAAAAGAGTTTTCTTTTGAATTGCTGCCCTGAAGAGCGAATCCCAATTACTTCCTATATTGTAGCTTTTACGTTCGCCAATAAATCTATTGTTCCACCGTTCTTATTACTTTATTATGTTTGTGGTTAGTTTTCATTAAAGCTACCCAGAAATTGAAAAGGTGGACTAAGCTGTTTTTCACAATGTAAAACACTGAAACGTTGCATAAATAGGGTCACAATCGCAGCAGCAATAGTAACGATAGTGCAAAGATTTTATATAACAAATACCAATCGACCTATCCCAAACGACAACAGAATTTATTTCAATGACTCATGCAGAAAGTTAGTGATGTCATAATTTCTCCAAACATATTGCTTCTAACTCAATTTGAAATAAATCAGAAACAAAAAAGGAACATAAATCGCGTTTCGATTATGTTTGTAGTATAATATATCCAGTTGTTTAAAAATTCGATATTTCGAAACGAGCTAAGGAACAATTATTTATCATTCATAAATATTTAAACAGTTGAATGCATTTATATTTTCAACTATATCTTTTGAGCAATCATATTTAATAAAACTGAAAATATTATTTTTAATTTTTTTAAGGGAAACGATAGTTCAAAATGTATATCAACTTAATGGAATTATTTGTAAATTGCTATTTTTTATTCCATAATAGCTACATTAATACTACAAATTCTTCTGAAACAACCATACCGATTTTTAAATGTATTTTTACATGCCTCTACATTTAAAGAAAACGTTTACGGAGTTCAAAATTAGACATCCACCAATTTTTAATTTAAAATAGCTATTTCTGTAGCAATTACATACTATAAGATTTCATCGAATGAGCTGAATGTATAGCTGAGTGAGCGTGCGAGCTAGGCTAATCAAGTCTGATTATGTACGAGTTACACGTGTTGCATCTCGTTATTGAAAAAATGTTTATAAATTTGACAGCTATTCTGGAACAGAAAAAATAGCATATAATTGTCATAAAAAATTGATATAGACTTTACGGGCTCGAAACAAACGTAGTAGTTATTTACGTATTAAGGATATAATCAATAGATTATAGCACGAGAAAATAAGCGGAGAGTTTTAAAATTTCCAAGAGCTATAATTTTGGCTACAGACTACTGCGTCATCGTTGTGCTGGCGCTGTTATAGGCCCTAGGGCCATAAAAGCCATTTTACGCCCGCTATCGAGGGCCAATAAACAAGATTATGGTTCCAAAATGAAATAAAACATTTTTTTCTACAACCGTGTCTAAAGTAGATACTTTAAACACGTTAGTTAGTTTGTAAAGTTCCACTTTTTAAAAAGCAGTGCATAAAAAGTTCTTTACAAACCCTAGTGCATAAAAAGTGAAATGTATTTTGGGTCGCCTATTTACATAACCTTATTCTAGATGTTAATCATGTGAAAAACCAGAAAGATGTAATTTATTTAATAGAATTTGGTAATTATAGGTACAAAACAATAATAATCGTGAAAAATTAACATAATTAATGAATTACTATTAGTAACAGTAATAGTGCATAAAAGGTTCTTTACAAACCCTAGTGCATAAAAAGTGAAATTGATTTTGGGTTGCCTATTTACAAAATTTTACATAATTTTGCCAGTTTATCGATCACGATCAGTGGCGCCAACTTAAAACTAATAATCAATCAACCAACCAGTTCCGTACCAAAATAAATAAAGCAATTGATAAAAAATGTGAATTGTTCAGTTGTAGAAAAAATCTAGTATGCAACACGTGTGTAAAAGGTCTTTTTTTAATCTCGTGCTACCACTTGCGCACTCGGCTGGCGCCTCGTGCGAAAATCTCTGCACTCGATTAAAAAGACTTACTTTACACACTAGTTGCATAAATAACTATTTCTACAACCGTGTCTAAAGTAGATACTTTAAACACGTTAGTTAGTTTGTAAAGTTCCACTTTTTAAAAAGCAGTGCATAAACAGTTCTTTACAAACCCTAGTGCATAAAAAGTGAAATGTATTTTGGGTTGCCTATTTACATAACCTGATTCTAGATGTTAATCATGTGAAAAACCAGAACGATGTAATTTTTTTAATAGAATTTGGTAATTATAGGTACAAAACAATAATAATCGTGAAAAATTAACATAATTAATGAATTATTATTAGAAACAGTAATAGTGCGTAAAAGGTTCTTTACAAACCCTAGTGCATAAAAAGTGAAATTGATTTTGGGTTGCTTATTTACAAAATTTTACATAATTTTGACAGTTCATCGATCACGATCAGTGGCGCCAACTTAAAACTAATTTCAATCAACCAACCAGTTCTGTACCAAAATAAATAAAGCAATTGCTAAAAAAATGTGAAATGTTCAGTTGTAGAAAAAATCTAGTATGCAACACGTGTTTAAACGGTCTTTTCTAATCTCGTGCTACCATTTGCGCACTCGGCTGAATCTCCGCACTCGGTTAAAAAGACCTATTTTACACACTAGTTGCATAAATAACTATTATAATTCAGAAACAATCTCCTACAATACATTCCAACATTCTGTCATTTGCTTTGATTAATTATGGTACCCTTCTCGGTACAATAATCTGCCTTGAGAATTAAACCAGGAACTTAACTTTTTGACATTAGGCTAAGCATTTCATAATTTATGTTTAAAATATTATTATAAGTTCGCCAAATTGAGCAGGCATTGTTAGAATTTTCTAAAAGAGAAGGTGTTGGCATTTACTTTGTCGGGGACACTAAGCGCTATCACAAAAAATGCTAATTACGACACGCAGTTTTTCCTTTTCGAAAATGCCTTAAATTGCACAAAACCGGCCGTTTTCTCGAGCTGCCAAAGCGATCTTTCCGTCACAAAGCTCGATTAAATCTTGATCAAGCGAGCTTTATGCGTTCAAATTTATTGGAGTGCTCGGCTTTTACGATCTTCATGGTTCGATGGTGGCATTCTCAATAATAAAACAGTTATTGCAGAAGGTCGCCGCTAATAATAATAAAATTAATCAACGCTTCCAGATTAATTCCGACCCCTTTATCTCGGCTTTCGGCCTCACATTAGCGCATTCGTGACTTGCAAACGGTTTTGAGCTTTGCAATTATCATCGACTCGACGCCGATTTATTTATTAATGCAAATTTCGTTATTAATACCCGCCCGCGATTTATTTATGCGCTTGTTAGTTCGCAGCCAAATAAATTAGCGGGATTCGGCGACTCGATCCTGAGAACGCTTTTCAGGAGAAAAATCCTACTCAGCTCTATCTTGTCACCGGATCGGCAGCTACTAAAAAACCTTGTTCTTTATGATACATGCAAATGTAACGTGTCCATGTAATATAAATAATAAGTGTCTATCAAGACAGTGCAGGCAAATATAAATACATTTAGCGCAGGTTGCGCACTGCGGATTAGCATAAGCAAATTCGCCCGATCCCGAACGGGTCGGAGACGAGGTTGAGATTGAGAAAGTTTGACCTCCTAAATCGGCCAGTTTGCCCGTCAAAAAACTGGACACATAAAGCCAGAAGTATGTTCTACAACTGCATTCACTTTTAAAGACACTTCGGCAATGCTGCCGGAGATGTGCCTCGGCGCAACTGCGAAATTTTGTGCCACATTTCGATTACGGCGATTTGGGCCCGCAGAAGCAAGTTGATCACCTCGGCAATTATGGTTTATTGTCGGACGCCGCTGTGCATAGCAAATAAGCAAGGATTTCCACTGAAACTGGGGCGGTTGTTTTGGCAGAAAAACTTCAAATTTTTAGCTTTTATATGTCTAAACAACAGAAACAAGAGCAGGAATAATCAACATAATTAACTACAAGATTTACTGATTTTTCCGCTTCATTGACTAGGCTAATTCAGACATTCTCAAACCAAAAAGTCTTTCCTCCATACTTTTCAAATAAACATCAAGTTTTGCTTGTTGTTCCACCCTAAAGATTGATTTTTACCTCCCAAACGTTTAGTAGAGAAACTGTCGGTATTTTTTGACATATCGTTTTAAAGTGATCTGTGGAACCCCAAATTGAACTGATGCCCTAAAATATACCACATCTTCGTTTACAGCTTGTATACTTTCATTTTAAAAGTACGTAATAGCGTGACTACAATAAGATCGAACAAAATGGGGTAGGGTAAAATGATGGGGTACCGCATTTTCTGTATCTTTAAGGTTGAAAACAGTAAGTCATACATAGCCCTAAACTGTGCGCTGTACTATGGTAACAAATTAATTAAAAGTAAAAGAAGAGGTTACCCCATTTTTCCCAAAATGGGGCAAGGCAAAATGGCAAAAGACAAAATTTTCCCAAAGTGTATCTTTTAGATAAAGTACAAAGTGGTAGTACAAAACTCATCTTTATAAATTGAAAGGAATAACTAATACATGCACATTAAACTGTACACTATACTCAGGAAACAAGTATCTCTTTTATGTAAAATGAAATTAAAATTAAAACCAGGGGGTACCCTATTTACCCCAAAGTGTATCACAGGGGAGGTAAAGTTTACTACAAAATTTGTATAAATTAAAAACAGTAAGTCACACATACACTCTAAACTGTGCATTGTACTCTGGTAACAAGTAAATTAAAAGTAAACAAAAGGAGTGTCTCCATTTTTAGCTTAAAATAACGGATACATTATTTTTCCCACAGTGTAGATTTTAGGTTAGGGAAATTTTACTACAAAAACAATTTGTATAAACTGCAAAGAGTAAGTAATACATATACCCTAAATTGTGAAATATAGTCTGGTAACAGGTGGATTAAAAGTAAAACAAAAGGGGTACCACATTCTTTTCCAAAAGTGGTTCCGAAAATGGGGTAAAATAAGGGATACCCCTTTTTTCCCACAGTGTATGTTTTAGGTTGGATACAATTTACTGTAACAATTATTTTTATAAAGTAGAAACTGTCAATCATACAGACACCCTGAATTGTGTACTCTGGTAACAAGTAAATTAACAATAAAACGAGGGGGTACCCTTTTTTTCCCGGTAGGGTAAAATGAGGGAATACCCCACTTTCCCCAAAGTGTATCTTTTAGATTAGGTAAAGTTAACTACAAAAATATTTTATAAATTGAAAACAGTGAGTCACACATACGCCCTAAGAAGTTAATCAAAAATAAAAGAAGGGGGGGTCCCATTTACCACAAAATGAAGTAGGATAAAATGAGATGCTACTCTATCTTTCCCAAATTGTATCTTTTAAGGTAAAGTGAAGTGTACAAAACTTATTTTTCTAAATTGAAAGCAATAAAATACATGCGCCTTCAAATGTATACTGTATTCTGGTAACAAATAAATTAAAAGCAATACAAGGGAGGCCCCATTTTCCCAAAAATGGGATAGGGTAAAATGGGGGTGGTAAAGTTTACTACAAATTTCTTATAAATTGAAAACAGTAAGTCATACATACGCCCTCAACACCCTAAGAAGTTAATCAAAAGTAAAATGGGGGGGGGGGGGGCATTTACTACAAAATGAAGTAGGATAAAATGAGATGGTACTCCATCTTTCGCAAAGTGTATCTTTTAAGGTAAAGTGAAGTGTACAAAACTTATTTTTAAATTGAAAGCAATAAATAATACATGCGCCTTCAACTGTACGCTGTATTCTGGTAACAAATAAATTAAAAGCAATACAAGGGAGGCCTCATTTTCCCAAAAATGGGATAGGGTAAAATGAGAGGTGGTAAAGTTTACTACAAAATTCTTATAAATAGAAAACAGTAAGTCATATAAATACTCTAAACTATGCACTGTACACTGATAACAAGTAAATTAAAAGTAAAACAAGAGGGGTACTCCATTTTTAGCTTACAATGACGGATACATGATTTTCCCCGCAGTATATATTTTAGGTTAGGGAAAGTTTACTACAAAAATAACTTTTATAAATTACAAAGAGTAAGTAATACATACGCCCTAACCTGTGGAATCTACTTTGGTAAAAAGTAGATTAAAAGTAAAACATGGGGTGTATTCGATCTTCCCCAAAATAGGGCAGACTAGAATGAGAGGGTTCTCAATTTTCTCCAAAATGTGGTACTCAATTTTCTCTAAAGTCTATATTTTTAGTTAGGTAAAGTTTACTACAAAACTTATTTTTATAAAATGCAAACAGTAAATCATACGTACACCCTAAACTTTGCAATGTACTCCGGAAACAAGTAATGAAAAGTAAAACTAGGAGGCTCCCATCTACCCCAAAGTATATCTTAGATTAGGCAAAGTTTATTACAAAATTCTTATAAACTGAAAACAGTAAGTCATACAAACACCCTAAACTGTGCACTGCACTCTGGTAAGAAGTGCATTAAAAGTAAAACAAAAGAAGTACCAGGCTACAGATACAATTTACTATAACAATTATTTTTATAAATTAAAAACTGTAAATGATACAGGCGCCCCAAACTCTGTACTCTGGCAACAAGTAAATTAAAAATAAAACAAAGTACCCCAGTTTTCCCAGTAGAGTAAAATGAGAGAGTACCCCACTTTCCCCAAAGTGTTTCTTTTAAATTAGGTAAAGTTAACTATAAAACTTATTTTATAAATTGAAATCAGTGAGTCATGTATACGTCCTAAACTGCGCACTGTACTCTGGTAAGAAGGTAATGAAAAGTAAAAGAAGGGGGTACACCATTTTCCCTTAAAATATGGTAGGGTAAAATAAGTGGCACCCTATTTTCCCCAATGTCGATGTTTCGTTTTAGGTGTAGCAAAACTTATTTTTATAAATTGAAAAGAGAAAGTCATACATAGTACCCTATAAAATGTGCACTGTACTGCGGTAGGAAGTAAATTTAAAGTATAACAAGGGGGGTACCCCACTTTCCCCAAAATTAACTAGGGTAAAATGAGAAGGTACGCGATTTACCCCAAAGTGTATCGTTTTTGTTAAATGAAATTTACTACAACGATTATTTTTATGAATTAAAAAGTGTCATACTCGTATAGTCGCCCTGAACTGTGTATTCTGGTAAGAAGTAAATTAAAAGTAAAACAAGTAAACTAATAATTACATTGATTTTAATCTGCAATACATTCGTATTCTGTTGTCACTTTGACACTCATCCATTAGTTGTAACGTTTTCACAGGTCTGAATTAAATCACATCGTTATCGTTAGGTTCACAACTTTGCTTACATACACCGTGGTTACAGAAATATGCCACCACCAATACCGAAAATAATAGCGGTTCCTGTTTTACCCGTCTACCCTGTGTTACCCATCTCTCCCCTATGTGGATGAGCACAAATATAAATTCTTTTCACTCGAGTGTAGTCTATGTCAGAAAATGGTTAAACTTCAATTTGGGTAAGTTTGTTACCATGAAATGTGGTTGTAGTTCCAAATAGTAAAGGGTTTTGTAGCGCAGCCTGGATGTATATGTATAAGGCACCTGTGCGGACAGTCACTAAATTTTTTACAAGAATGAAACTAAAATCTTAAATGTAGGTTTAATACCCAGATGAAAGCTTTTCGGTTTTGCAGCTACATCACTGAGGGCCGGTTGCAGAAAGCAATGTTAAATCTGGTGTTAGCTAACATCGCGTCAAAGTGAACAAAATCGCATCAAATTTTGTTTACTAATGTATTAGTTACCATAAGCATTTGAGATTTGATTCGTTTTTGTCCACTTTGACGTCGCGTTAGCTAACACCAGACTTAGGGCCGGTTGCAGAAAGCAATGTTAAGTCTGGTGTTAGCTAACATCGCGTCAAAGTGAACAAAATCGCATCAAATTTTGTTTACTAATGTATTAGTTACCATAAGCATTTGAGATTTGATTCGTTTTTGTTCACTTTGACGTCGCGTTAGCTAACACCAGACTTAACATTGCTTTCTGCAACCGGCCCTTAACATTGCTTTCTGCAACCGGCCCTGAGTTGGCCAGACTCAAAGATGGGGGCAAATTATTCACATGCAGGTAGAATCGAGTAGGCTTACAAAGGCCTAGTCAGATATTAATGGCATATTTCCGCGGAGAGCATGATAAGTAGCGACATTTGCAGATTAATTGGTCTAGCGTGTAGTTCGGTTCATCGATAGCCTGTGATCCGGCCAGCATTTAAGGCATTTTTAGGCAAATCAGGCACTAGCGGCTACGGGGCTCAAAGCAACAATGATTTTCCACGATAGCAGCGCGCACGGCCTCAAAGGCGAATCCTAAATTAAGTTGTAAATAATAAGAGTGAAATTAATGAAGCAATTATGCACTTAATTAGGTTAAATAGTTTGGGAGCAATGGAATTTTAAATTAATTAAACCCCGATCTTCACGAATACTACGAAATTAATGATTTGCATTTGTACAGCTCAACTACTCGTATAGATAAATTTAACGGCGTCTTTTATTTCATCTGCGCATAACGTTTCTTCTTTACGGCTCGCGGCCATCCCGCAATTACATTTTTACATATTTTACGGCGAACGCATAAAGAGCCTTGCATCATACTGTCAAATTAAGATATTTGCAGCGGCGAGGCTCGCTCGCCGGATAGTTCGCCTTATCTGATACTTGTCGATGCAGAAAAATAGCTGCTAAAAAGTGTCTTTTATTTTAACGCCGTCCTCGAATTTGCTGCGAGATAATCGCGGCAACAAACCTGTCCACGCTTTCACGTCGCGGATTAACGCCATTTGACATTCGCCAAATCTCCACCCAGGCCTAAGCACTTCTTAATTCCGTACTTGAACTTCAACTTATTCCCCAGTCACGACAATAAAGGCGTACCAGAAGTCCTAGTTTCGGCGATAAAAGTAACATACGGTGGCGTTAAGTAAAACGCTCCTAATGTTATTTCCGGTTATACCGGAGCAACGAGTTTAGCCCAAAATGTTCGACTACTAGAGTTAAACGTTCTCAGTCAGCAACTCTTGATTATTTAGACGAATTTCCCTAGTGTGTTAGTTGCAAGCACAACAACATTTCGGTTAATTGAGATACATCAGGACCATGCCACTTTGGCCCAATTAAGCGGCTATTGAAGATGGATTTTCTCCAAGCTCTTCAACATTTCCAACGTCGAAAAGCTACAAGAAATAATGAATATAATTCAGTGTAAAAACCAATAAGCCTCAACAGGAAACAACAAGCAATAGAGAGGGTTATGGTACAATGGGAGACCATGGAATGGAGTAATTCTGTATTAACAATTCAATAAGGATAAGAAAACCATATTTTAAATACAATCTGAAGGCAGAGCACAAACAAGCATTAGAGACTACATAAAATATAGCAAAAACATAATATACGCAGTAGAAGGTGTTAAAATGATCAGAGCAGCAGAGCTATAACCACCTCCCAAAGAGAAACACCGACAATTTATGAATAAGTGAAGCTAAACTAGAAATCATTGAAAAAGAGAAGGCTGCAATAGGAAAATAACAACACCACTTAATAACTTAGAAGAAAGACAACAGGCACAGAATTAGAGAGAGGTGGAAATAATTTCTCTCTCCTCAGTTGTTATTCTCTTATCAGAAGAGTCGTGATCAACAGGTTTCTTTCCATATTGATTAAGTGTATACATTGCTTGATGCACTATTTCTGTCCATTTGGAGTGATCATGTGTAATTTGATGTAAGGGATTTTCGACAATATCCTTAACCTAATCCAGCCATTTTTTGGAGACCTTCTTCAAGACTGAGAACCATGCCAGTAGTTGTATAACTGGTTTTTCAAAACTATTTCTTTTTCAAATGTGGCTAAAATATATTAATGTTTGTTAGTATAGTTTTGTCGACAATTGGAAGGAATTTAAAAAACAACAGTCCAAATAGTTGAAAAAGTATGTGGCACCAAAGAGTAAAAATAACCCACCTACACAAACGATGTACGCGGATTATCAAGTCAATGGAAAGAAGAAATAGCATATTTAGATTCAGCGAACAGATACGGATGAAAGTAAACAAACTTACAAGCAGAAGCGGAACGAAACTAAGGAAGCGATAAAGCAAGCAAGGAATTTCCGGGAAATAAACTAGAAGAAAACCACTCGAACAACAAGAAGCAGTTGTAGAAGATAGTTAAAAAGTTCAAGGAATTTCCTAGTACACAGATAAGAAATGCTAAGAATCAAGATGAAACCAAAAGCGATAATATACCAAAAGCACTTTGAAGCTAAATCCTACATTGAAGAAGACAAAAGAAAAATAGCGAAAGAAGAACAGAAGTAAACCGCGAAATGGAAAATTATTTGGGGAAGGTATCATACAACTAGAGATCTTAAAATATGGAGAGACAACAATCATAAGATGGTTACAAAAATATATCTACAAGGATGGGATACAGAAACTATACTTTAGAATTGAATTGGAAAAGAAGATAATAATATCTATACAGAAAAGGAGAGTAATCACCTATCACAGATTTAATTGAAAATCTACCCTAAAAGTTAAAAGAAACTGGATGAAGGAACATAAATACTCAAAAGTCAAAGATGCCTAGATACTTGGAATATTTGTCTGAAAGAAGAAGGAATAGAAATCAACATTAATAAGAGCAAACACAGCATTGTAGAAGCTACGGAAAAAATCTAAACATAGTGATTGACCATTCATCACTCAACTATAGTACATGCATAAATATGAATACGAGAAGTTCATCATACTTGTATATAGCGCAGGTAACTTTTGATGAAATTTTTAGCAAGGCGTCGAAACGTAGTGCACCTTTCGAAAATTTCAAGGCAATTCAAGGACTTTTGGGGCAAAACAAGAAAATGTTGATGTAATGCAAGGAAACTTTGGGGCAAAGCAAGAAAATTGTGTGGTAATGCAAGGAAATTTAGTGGTAATACATGGAATTTGAGGTAATTCAAGGATATTTTGGGGTAATTCAATAAAATTTGAGGAAATGAATGAAATTTTTGTAGCACATCAAGACAAATATATGAAGTAATTCAAGAAAATTTTGGGGAAAGCAAGAAGATTTTGAGGTAATAAAAGAAATTTTGGGGCAAAGCAAAGAAATGTTGAGGTAATGCAAGGAAATTTAGGGATATTGCATGGAATTTGGAGGTAATTCAAGGACATTTTGGGGTAACTCAATAAAATTTGAGGAAATGCATGGAAATTTGAAGTACACAAAGGGCGATTATGAAGTAATTCAGGGATATTTTGAGGTAATTAAATAAAAATTGAGGTAATGCATGGACATTTTCTGACAAAGCAAAGAAATGTTGAGGCAATACAATGACATTTTTGGGCAATTGTAAGGAATTTTGAGACTGCAAGGGAATTCTTGGGTAATTCAATAAATTTTGAGGTAAGTCAAGAAAATTTTAAAGGAGTTTAGGATGTTTTGGTGGCAGTTCCAGCAAATTCTCAGGCAATGTTGAAGCAATTTTAGAGGTAATTCTGTGTATATGTATACGTACGCATGCAAATATCAGAGTTTAACATCGCAGATTATGTTTTCTAGAAAAAAACTTGACAGAAAGATATTATTAAAATAAGATTTTTATTGGATAAAACCGAGGATAAAACTAATTTCTTTGATTTTTTTAATATTGGCATAATTATTAAAATAACAATTGATATAAATAATGCACAGTGTTAATTTTTTTATATTTTATTCTGAAAATTGCCTCTTCTTTTGCAGCTACCTTAATTTATACAATCTCTAAATAAAAATAACTTCGGCTGATTATAATTCTAAATGAATTTGAATTTACAGTTTCTGTAATATTATATCTTCGTATAGAATACTTTAATATGTTCGTAACC
Source organism: Agriotes lineatus (assembly GCA_940337035.1). Lineage (NCBI taxonomy): Eukaryota > Metazoa > Arthropoda > Insecta > Coleoptera > Elateridae > Agriotes > Agriotes lineatus. The sequence goes on along the minus strand of OW679197.1, from coordinate 58,260,195 downwards.
ATTATGCCAATATATAAAGTTACGATAATTGAAGTTCTTTATTTAATATTTAATATATAATATAATAATAAAAAAACGTAAATGCAATTCTTTTCGGAACCCTCTTGAATAAACCTTCACATTCAAAATACAAGCATTTCGAGATTACTGTTGTATTTTAAAAATAATGACCGATTCTAAAGTTACGGGAACCAAAAATACAAATTTAAACAAGGACGATCTGAAAAAGGTTATAACTAATTATTTATATAGGTCACAGTTTTATTGTTACATGCTTATTCGTTTTAATGGACGATTTCGTAAATATTTTATCATCATTTTAATTGCAGGTATTTATTTAGGTTGATGTTGCTATTTGAAAGCAATGCGTGGTCATTTGAAAATTTATGGAGAAATTCAGAGGCAATGTGTGGTAATCTGAGGAAATTCTGGGGGTAATTTAGAGGCAATTCACGGTTATTGAACGCATTCAAGGGTAATTCACAGAAATACAAGGTAATTTAAGGAAATTCTGACGCAATTTATATGTAGATATGTTATTTGATGCAATGCAGAGGAAATAGGAGATTGGACGGACAATGTTTGGGTATTTAGAGGCAATTGGAGGATATTTTAGGCTTTTTTGGAAAGTGATCAATCCCTCGTATGAATACTTGGGAACAATATTCCAATAATAAGCAAGAAGGAAAAAATCAAAGTGAGACACAGAATACGCAAGGCATTCAGTGTATTCTATCAGATTGATAACTCATTAATAGAGAAAAAACAACTAAGTACAAAAACCAAACTACATCTATACGAAACCATATATTCCAAGGAAGGCCATGGTAATTCAATCAGAATGCAAAAGAGCACGTGGCATATCGATGATCTAGTAGGAAGAAAACATTAAAACAACAACATATGTCTTCATCACTCTGTCGCTTACATCTCAAATCAATGACAAAAATCCCCAAAATTCTATACAATATAACCAGGCCATAAGGAGTAGCAACCACAATATCAAGATTTTGGTTCACAGCAAATAGATTTGTTCAAGGTGGTTCACTAATCTATCAAGATTGAAAATGTAAACCAATACATCACGTACACAAAAATTTCAGATAAAATCGAATTCAAAGCTCTAAATTCATTCTATTCCTACGACAATCCTCAGTGCAGTGCTTCTAAACCAGATTTTTGACCTATAAAACCCAAAGTATGCTCTTAATCTGGTTCATGGGCGTGCTTAAGCCAGTCAGGACAGGTGTGGATTTCGTCTAAAATAAACATACTTTTAATAGCATCAGATAAGACTTGTGATTAAAGTATATTATTTCAGCCTTTAATAAAATGCATTATTCATAAAACTATTTACGTAAAAAGTCTAAATGGCAGACTTTAACTAGTAAAAAAATTCAATCGTTGCAAGATGTCAGCACCAGAGGTCGCCATTGTCGCTCAGTAGAACAGGTGATCAAATCTGGCTAATATGTTAAGATGGTATCACTTTACCCAACCAGTTATGTAGGAATAAAATAGAAACTGCGTTTTTTTGGTTCCAATAACTCGCCTGCTAATAATAACTGTAGGTTATGAGAGCGACGAGGAGATAAGCGATTATTGGCCCAATTGCTCCGGCCGAAGCTTTTTTTGTAAAGACATCCAAGAAATTACTACGGAATTTGAAACCTCTGTGTCAAAGCTCTCAAATAATATTAGCATTCGAAGCAAACACTGGCCATCGCATTTGTTTGATGGCTTTATTAGCGGCGCGAAATTATTTGCACCGCTGCGTTGGCAGACGAGTTTGTTATAGAAATTTTCACGACTCATAAAGCTAATTGCCCGGAAAGTAAACGCCGAAGTCTAGTTTATTGCTGGAATTGCTAATAAGGCTCTAAAATTATAATTCACTCAATCCTAAAAACCTCTCCCCAAGCAAAGTGAGGTTAGGCTGAAACATTAGCAGAATAAGGCCAGATCCCTGATAGCTTATCTTGGGAAACTATTCGTGTAACCTCATTTACACGATAAATCAAGATCGGGTTTTGCATAAAAATGAGTCCAGCAGGTACCGCGTTACGAAACTCCCTAAGCAGGCACCTAATCTCATTTACGAGATACATCTTTAGAGGGAGATTAAGCTGGTATTTTTAAATGGAAATTAAGCAATGGGAATTTATTATACAATAAGCGAGCCTTGAAAATAACTTACAGAAGGAGCAAAGCGTGAAGGAATCTAACCTCAGTTCTATAGGCAAACAAACGCCACACAATGAGATTGTATTTCATTTGTATTTATGTAATGAAAGCGATTAAATTGGATCAGTTAAGTGTAACGACATTGAGCCTAGAATATATTAAAGTTCAAATATTGTAAAATATTTGGCTCCTTTCTGTCATAAATGATTTTTGAGGTTATGTCTCATCATATTTGTGTACATTCAGATCGAACTGGCTGACTACGGATAAGTTTCACTGACCTTTATATGAAGTCACAACAAACAAGTTCTGAAATTTATGTTATTATTCGATAGTCGCCCATTTTCGTTGTTTATCTTATCTACAATGGAGTCAAACAGAAGAACTTAACAAAGTAAAGCAAATCTATTATTATTATTATTATTATTTCCCCATAACGACGCTGAGAATGGACATGAAGTACAGTAGAGAATGGAAATAACAAGAAAAATCATCAGAACTACAAAAGATAAGACATAGCAAAGGTATGGACATGTTTACATGACTGAAAAAAAACGAAATTCATACCTACAAAACAAATAGAAGAAGAGGGAAGCTAACAGTGTTACGAAAAAACAAAATTGGTAAAAGAACTAAGAAGACCGCGAAGGATGTGGAAATAAAAATAGCAATTTCACATCATTTCTGAAAAATAAAGCTTTAAATGGTACACATAAAATGCAATGACATAAAAGGACATGGAAAAATCAGCAAACAAATAAAGGAAAATGGGCTGCATAAAATGATTGAAACAATACAACCTTGTGAAAATAAAAATTGCAAACTACATGAAAAGATGCCTCAAAGGCACTATAAAGGATAGAATCAAAAATAATGTGGGACGACAGCGAAGTAGTAACAGAAACAGTCACCTAAAAACCATGCAATGGTAAACATGTTCACAGCATACACAGAAAATAATGAAATGATACCTACAGGAAAAAGAAGAAAACAGCAACACGATTAATAAAAAAGACTGAAACAACATAAGGCCATGGAGAGAAAAATGGCAAACTTGTATATGGGGAAGAATGTCGGAAACGACAAAGAAGAAAGTCAGAGAGCAAGTATATCTACCATACTTGTACAGGTTAATGAATATTCGAAAGTGACGTTAGATATCTCTCGTAAAGTTACTTTTTGTGAACATAAAATCGGGGAACGATCTAATATTTATTTTAAAAACAAGATTTTCTCGAATCGCCAAAACCAAGATGATTCCATACCACGAGCCCACCGGTTGTCAGCACTAAGATATCTCACCCGTCGACAATCAAATGCCTGATTTAAGAGCTGCTCGTGCAGAAATTAGGCGTTTCTACACCTCTTGTTTGGAGCAATTCCACCAAAAACTAATGCTTTGCACTAGAGACTAGAGGCCGATACAAAAATCCGAGTTCACTGCTAGACAACTTTTTTAAGCTGAAAGCCATAATTTTCCCATTCGCGTGTCCGAGTGTCAGATACTGAAAACTTTACAACAAAATTATTATTTAAATAACATAATAGTGCATGTTTCGTATAAATTTAAATGCGCATATTTTAAAATTATTTGCGGCATTAAGGCCGTTTCTTTGCTGATTTATCGGGTCCAAGCTTGGTTTCAGCGAATGCGAATTTATTGGCCTGGATTTGGAAAAAGTCAAGCCGATAGTTATTATTTATTGAGCTTCAGATCAACCAAAACCTGATAACAGAATTTTGAGGCGCGAGATGTTCCCATCCGATAATTACAGGTAATAATAGGAAACGGCAAAGAGAGAAACAAACATGCAATTAAGGTGCCCAATATTAATTTATTCGCAGAAACGGATCCATCTATTAAAACCATCCAATCGGCATTAATTTATAATAGAAAGTTTGTTTAGGCGTCGACAGCAACTATTTATTACGCGATTTGAAATCGGCATTAATTCTGCATCTTCCTGATAACGGAGATGCAGCAAATAACTCAGTCTTGGAAAGTAGCCCGGGGGCGGCAGCGCGAGCTATCAACGAGAGCGTTTCAGCAAATGCACGGGCGGGTTGGGGCCGATTTTGTCCCAGTTTCGCTGATTCGCAAATGCAAAAAAACCTCAATCCATAAATCATTGCCGCGAAAAAAGGAGCTTTACGTTTCCGTGTGCTCGTTACGCAGAAAGCGCATAAAACGATCATTACGAAGAGAAAGGCATTATGATTAATTAGCCCCGCAAATAATTATCAGAAACTAAGCGTTTGACCTGTCACTAAGCCACCTGCTCAAGTTTGTGCAAAATGGCTATCCATTATTGGTATTGAAAAAGCAAAATTATGTTATGTAACTGCAGCAGGCGGGGTCAAAAGTCCCAGGAACCGAAGTTTTGCAATTTTTTGTCACTTGAAAGTAAGAAATGACAACGCATTTTGCAGTATTTTTCTTTCTCGAAATTTAAACCACATAATAACTTTTTGTTTAATTTTACAGAAATTAATATGAAACACTTGGGGCGAGTTTAGTTCCGCCCATTAAAACTTTGAAACATATTCCCTTGGTTCTTTAATATACGCCTTTAATACAGAAATCAACATGAAACAATGAAGAAAGCGTTTAGTTCTTCCTGTTTCAAGTTTGAAAAATATAGTAAAGCTTCTCTTGGTTCTTGAAATACCGCCTAATACAAATATTAAGCACTTAGGGAAAGCTCAATTTTTCCAGCACAAGTTTAAAGAATATATCAAAGTTTTCCTTGGTTCTTTAAGGTACGTCCTATTTTAGAAATCAATGTGAAACACTTGGGGCGAGTTTAGTTCATCCACTAGCAACATTAAAGAATATATCAGAGATGCACTTGGTTCTTTAAGATACGTCCTATTACAAAAATCAATGTGAAACACTTGGGGCTAGTTTAGTTCACCCAATAGGAAGTTTAAAGAATACATCTAAGCTTGCCTTGGTTCTTTAAGGTAGCTCCTATTACAGAAATCAATGTGAAACACTTAGGGCTAGTTTAGTTCCCCCAGTAGCAAGTTTAAAGAATATATCAAAGCTTGCCTTGTATCTTTAAGGTAGGTCCTATTACAGAAATCAATGTGAAACACTTGGGGCGAGTTTAATTCACCCAGTAACAAGTTTAAAGAATATAGCAAAGCTGCACTTGGTTCTTTAAGATACTTCGTGTTAAAGAAATCAATGTGAAGCATTTGAGACGAGTTTATTTCACCCAGTAGCAAGTTTAAAGAATATATCAGAGTTTCCGTCGGTTCTTTAAGATACATCCTATTACAGAAATCAATGTGAAACACTTGAGGCTACTTTAGTTCCCCCAGTAGTAAGTTTAAAGAATATATCAAAGATTCCCTCGGTTCTTTAAGATACGTCCTATTAGAGAAATCAATGTAAAACACTTGGGGAGAGTTTAGTTCACCCAGTAGCAAGTTTAAATAATATATCAAAGATAACCTTGGTTCTTTAAGATACGTCCTATTATAAAAATCAATGTGAAACACATTTGTAGCTAGTTCAGTTCCCCCAGTAGCGAGTTTAAAGAATATATCAAAGCTTCCCTTGGTTCTCTAAATACGTTATATTACAGAAATCAGTGTGAAACACTTAGGGCTAGTTTAGTTCCCCCAGTTGCGAGTTTAAAGGATATATCAAGGCTTCCCTTGGTTCTTGAAATACGTCCTATGACAGAAATCAATGTGAAACACTTGCGGCTACTTTAGTTCCCCCAGTAGTAAATTTAAAGAATATATCAAAGCTTGCCTTAGTTCTTTAAGATACGTCCTATTACAGAAATCAATGTGAAACACTTGAGGCTACTTTAGTTCCCCCAGTAGTAAGTTTAAAGATTATATCAAAGATTCCCTCGGTTCTTTAAGATACATCCTATTAGAGAAATCAATGTAAAACACTTAGGGCGAGTTTAGTTCACCCAGTAGCAAGTTTAAAGAATATATCAAAGATAACCTTGGTTCTTTAAGATACGTCCTATTTCAAAAATCAATGTGACACACAAGGGGGTTAGTTCAGTTCCCCCATTAGAGAGTTAAACGAATATATCAAAGCTTCCCTTGGTTCTTTAAATACGTCCTATTACAGAAATCAGTGTGAAACCCTTAGGGCTAGTTTAGTTCCCCCAGTAGCGAGTTTAAAAGATATATCAAAGATTCCCTTGGTTCTTTAAATACGTCCTATTACAGAAATCAATGTGAAACACTTGGGGCAAGTTTAGCTCCCCCAGTGGCAAGTCTACTGAATATATCAAAGCCTTCCTTGATTCTTAAAGATACCTAATATTAAAGAATTCAGTATGAAACACTTAGGGTGACTAGTTCTTCCAGGTAAAAGGTTTCCATTAGTTTTTTAAAATGCGAAACACCGGAGAAAGCTTCTAGTTCTTACTGTTACAGGCGTAAAGCATATGTCAAAGCTTCCCTTGGTTGTTTAAGATATATACTATTACAGAAAGCTCTATGAAACCATTAGAGTGAGATTGAAGTTTGGAGCATATATCCAAGCCTTTCTTGGTTCCTTAGGATACGTCCTATTGCAGAAACCAATATGAACCACAGCATATAGCGTGTAATTCTTTTTGTTTCAAGTTTAAAGCATATATTAAAGCTTGCTTTACTTATTTAAAGTACGTTCTATTACATATATTAATATGAAACACTCGATACAACAGCGTTTAGTTCTTCTTCTGTCAAGTTTAAAGCATATATCAAAGCTTTCCTTGGCTCTTTAAGATACATCCTCTTCTAGAAGTCAATATGAACCACTACATACAGTGTCTAATTCTTCCAGTTTCATGTGTAAAGCATGTATTAAAGCCTTCTTTAGTTCTGTAATATACGGTCTATATGATATAATATGTATGTATCAATATGAAACACTGGATACAGCATTTAGTTCTTCCTGTTTCAAATTTGAAGCATATATCAAAACTTCCATTGGTGCGTTAATATGTATTCTATTACGGAAATCAATATGCAATACTGGATAGCGCGATTAGTTCTTCCTGCTTCAAGTTTGAAGTTTTTCTTAAAATTATTTCACAAATATCTTGGTCTCTCTCTTTATCTTATATTTTCCAAGTTGCCTGCTGCTTATAACATCTAGCTATCTATTTTAAACGTTGTTTTCTACTGCTTCTACCATCAATATCTCTCTCATTTGTTTCCAGTATTCTAGAACATATGTTAACGAAGACAAACGATTGTTCTAATATATTCTTTCTCCTTGATTTATATCTATTCATAACTTCCCGTTCTATTTTCCCATTATTGAGAATTATACTCAGACCATTAACTACATTTATTCTGTACAAACACATGTTACCTTTAAATATCCATTTCGATACATCTTTTCAAGCATCTATTGCAGTTATATATGTTTACTAATTAGTGATTAATTTTATCAGTCATTAAGAAACATTTACATGGTTGCTACATTCTTCCATATTAAACGTCATCTTAGTGCTGCCAAAGTCAAACTTTCTTAATTATTAGTATAATTTTAAAATATTAAATATTCAAATTACAATCACCAAAACAAACGCGATTAGGTCGGCAGAAACGCATATCAGGAAATTATGCACAAACGCTTGACACAGCCTTCGGTGATCATAATAACGTGACTCGCCTGCAAACGACGGTCAAGTATGTCAAGCTATTTAAGGAATTCTTCGCCAGTTTTAGAGGAAATTTTAATTTGTTAACAGTACATGGGAATAATCGTAAATTAGCCCGAAACACTGCCGCGGAGCGCATGTAATTTGGGAGAGGAAACCGCGGCGCGCAGTAAAAATGATGGAAAACCGCGTTATTTACATCCTTCATATCAGCGCCACGGCTTCAGTCTTCAACGCCGCCTCCATTAATTCCGCGGCCCACCAGATTTTCTAGTTCCACTAAAATCTGCGATAACGAATCTATCGGAAACCTGATGCCGTTTAGAGGAACACTGCGTGTAACAGTAAACCGATATAGCGCTCCGAAGTCCACTATTTTCGGTTCCTACAAGAGGATGGGTTATATTTATAAACTTTGCGGCAAATAATTTTTTGAGATTGTTTTTTCATACTTAACTGTTGATATCCCAAAGCAAAAAATCTTCCGACTCTTCGTTCCTAGAAATATCCCTTACAAATCTTATATCGTTGTCAGCAGCAGAAAATATTAAACTAATACAAGTTTATGCCATTATTTTTGGATTAGTAGTTACAGTAGTGTTTTTGGTTTCATCACAAAAAGCACCTTCCATAGTGAGAATCAAACCGTTGAGTATTTCAAAATTACCTTTCTTAAAACAGGATATCAGGGATATCCCATTAAAAATATTTGGAATTTTTCAATAGTCGGAAATTGAACTTAAAATTGGCATTTTGTTATGGTTATAAAGAAGTGTAATTTTTCAGCAGTGAGTGTCAATATGTTAAACATTTCTAAAATGTAGGTACTTTCTTACAACAGGTATCACTGAAATCCCTTTGAGATTTTTAAGTAGCAAAATTTTGCAATGACGATCAACGTAACCTATAACCGGTAAACTTTTTAATCAGGAGATGCGATTTTTCTTTATGATCTTCACAATAGACGTCATTTTCAGTAATGAGAGTCGATCCGTTGAGTATTCCATACTCTGTTTTTTGCAACACTGAGATGTCATTGAAAATATTTATAAATAGTGAAATTTTGCAATAGTGAGATACTTAATCTACATTTAGTGCATTTTTTTTTGGCCAGGAAACTGTTATTTTCTTTTCGGGTTTCACTGTAGAAATTACATTCAATACTGAGAGTAAACCCATTGAGTATTACCGACTCTATTTTTCGTTAAACACATATGTTATTGAAAATATTTATACATAGAGGAATTTTCCAATAGTGAGACATTTAATCTACCTACATTTAGAGCCCTTTTTGGCCAGGAAGACGTTATTTTCTCTGTGGATTTCAATAAAAACATCACCATTAGTACTGAGAGTCAAACCGTTGAGTATTCCAGGCTCTATATTTTTGAAACACTAAGATGTCATTGAAAATATTTACAAACAGTGGAATTTTGCAAAAGTGAGACATTTAATTACGTTTAGTGCATTGTTTTGACCAGGGAAACGTGATTTTCTTTGTGGGTTTTACTATAGACATCAGCTTTAATACTGAGAGTCAATCCGTTGAGTATTCCAGACTATATTTTTGAAACACTGAGATGTCATTGAAAATATTTATAAATAGTGGAATTTTGCAATAGTGAGACATTTAATCTACATCTGGTTTATTTTTTACCAGAAAGACGTGATTTTCTTTGTGGGTTTCACTATAGACATCACCTTCAATGCTGAAAGTCAATTCGTTCAGTATTCGAGACTCGATATTTTTGAAACAGTGCGATGTCATTAAAAATATTCATAAATAGTGGAATTTTGCAATAGTGAGACTTTTAATCTACATTTGGCGCATTTATTTGGCAAAAAGACGTGATTTTCTTTGCGGGTTTCGCTATAGACATCACCTTCAGTACTGAGAGTCAAACCGTTGAGTATTCCAGGCTCTATATTTTTGAAACACTGAGATGTCATTGAAAATATTTATAAATAGTGGAATTGTCCAATAGTGAGACATTTAATCTACATTTAGTGCCCTTTTTGGTCAGGAAGACGTTATTTTCTGTGTGGATTTCAATAAAAATATCACCACCAATACTGAAAGTCAAACCGTTGAGTATTTCCAGGCTCTACATTTTTGAAACACTGAGATGTCATTGAAAATACTTTTAAACAGTGGAATTTTGTATAAGTGATGCATTTAATCTACATTTAATGCATAGTTTTGACCAGGGAAACGAGGTTTTCTTTGTGGGGTTTACCATTCCTTCATCACATTCATAAGTGGGAGTCAATCCCTTGAGTATTCCACACTCTGATGTTTTAAAACACTAAGATGTCATTGAAAATATTAGTAACTAGTGGAGTTTTGCAATAGTGAGACATTTAATCTACATTTGTCGCATTTTTTTTGCTAGAAACACGTGATTTGCTTTGTGGGTTTCACTATAGACATCACCTTCAATACTGAGAGCCAATCCGTTATTCCAGACTCTAACTGAGATGTCATTGAAAACATTTATGAACACTGGGATTTTGCATAAGTGAGGCATTTAATCTACATTTAGTGTATTGTTTTGACCAGGGAAACGTGATTTTCTTTGTGGGGTTTACTATAGACATCACCTTCCTAAGTGAAAGTTAATGCGTTGAGTATTCCACACTCTAGCGCCAGCGTAGCCCAATGGTTAAAGCATCGGACTGCAGTGCGGAAGTCTGGAGTTCAAATCCCAGATCGCTTTAAATAATTGGGAACCTGCGTTCGAAAGAACAAGGGTGATAATGCGGTTGTCAAATGCGTGATGATCACCACATCATCACGTGTCATGAATTTGACACGCGACAGCCGGGTGTGAGAGCGAGGATACGGAAGCTCTGACCTTCCGCCTTGCAGGCTAAGCTCCTTCATGGGGTGTTAGTGCCTCACCATTATTATATTCCACACTCTGCTGTTTTAAAGCACTAAGAATATTAGTAACTAGTGGAACTTTGCAATAGTGAGACACTTAATCTACATTTAGTGCATTTTTTGCCAGGAATACGTGATTTTGTTTGTGTTCACTAAAAAACATCACCTTTAGTACTGAGAATTCATCCATTGAGTATTCAAGATTCTGCTTTTTTAAATAGTACTGAGATATTAAATTCAAAATTATTTAAATAGTGTAATTTTGAAATAGCGAAACACTTAATCTACATTGGCATAATGTTTTAGTCAGAAAGACATATTTTGTGGGTTTCACTATAGACATCATATTCAGTACGGATAAGTATTCCAGATATTGCTTTTTTTAAAAACCGAGTTGCCATTAAAAATGTGTAGTTTTAAATAGTAGGATTTTGCAATCGCGAGACACTTAAACTATATTTTGTGCATTTTTTGGTCATGACGTGATTTTTCTTTGTAGGTTTCACTATAGACATAACCTGCAATACCGAGAGTCAATCCGTGGAGTATTCTAAATTGTGCTTTATTAAAACATTGAGCTGCTACTGAAAATGTTTAAAAAAATGGATTTCTGTAATAGCAACACACTTAATGTACATTTAGTGCATTTTTATGGTCAGGATAATGTGAATTTTTTAAATTGGTGCGACCTTCAGTACTGATGGTGAATCCGTTGAGTATTTCAAAACTCTAATTTTTTAAAACATGATATATTGAAATTCAGCAATATTGGGACATTTAACCTATAATTAGTATCATGTGTTCCAAAAAAAAAAACACTCATTTAGCGCAGGCCTTGGAAAGAAAAATTCAAATCTAGTTATGTCTTAACTTAAGTCTGTAGGTGAATGTCAGATTGCATTTTGTTTATGAAAACATCTGTCGCTGTGACAGGCATAAGTTTGCACTACATTAAGTTCACTTTTATCAAGCAAAAAGGAAAATAAGATGGCATTTACACAACAACAAGTGTATTAACCATAACGGTCAATAAAAATTGTTTTTATTAAGTGTTTTTTATATTTTTAGGAAAATAGTTCAAGGTCAAGATGTAATTTAGTTCTCTCTGACTTATGGTAGTTCATTTGATTCAGTGGGTATGTATTAAGTTATGGCAAACTTCAATTTGATCATGGCATGCTGCGAATAAGTTTTTAAACACACGATACATTTTCATGGTCAGAAAGAAGTGATTTGACTTTTTTGGTTTTACCACCGTCACTCCATTCAATATTTCAAATCTTTCTTTCCTACAAACACGATATCACTAAGATTCCATTGAGAATATTTTTTAACTAGTGAAATTTTGCGAGGAGATGTTGAACCTCTAATTAGTGCATTTTTAATAATCATAAAAACAGGTTTTTTTGATTTCACATTAAGCATCTCCATCTCATTGTGAAGCATTTTAAAACGGATGTTACATTACTTCCATACAAGATTGCATGGAGATGCCAGTACGAACATTTTTCCTAATGAAATTTTATAATAGCGCAAATCTGAGCTGGATTTGACATTCAACTACCTAACAAAAATGGCAACTCGGTGTTGGCGAACTCGGCTGACTCTATTAACGTCCTTATTACAGCTGTCGCCACATCTCAAGGCATTTGAAATATGTCATATATCCCGTTCATCCGCGGTAACCCATCGTGTCATACCGACTGTCCAATTAAGAGCATCACCGTTTTGTTTTCTTTGCAGGATGACTGTTCACAAGTGTTAATTTTTGAGGTTCCCGCCGTTTTTGCGCAGCGGTGCTCGCCTAATCGGCTTAAGTCCGACTAGGAACGAAAGTCAGTTTTTACTCCCCAGAGAAAGCGCAGGCCGCTTGATGTTCTTGCCAATAATAAATCTGCTCGACGCATCAGCGAGCGTTCCTACACAGGTTGATTGCTTGCGTAACGTTTTTGCAGAAAGCTAATACGGGTTTCGTAAATGCACCTCGGTACTACAACTAATAGCCTGCATTTTTCAGCGGGAATTAAAAGGTTATCAAGCTGCTTGTAATTAATAGCGCATAAATAAATCCCAGTCACTTTTATTTATGCCACTTGGCTAGGGAACATATTTCTTGGTATTTATGAACAGTCAGGGTCCTTTTTACTTGCAAATTGAAAAGGGAAGGGACTGTGGCTGTCCACAATACTGCACGAGGCTTTAGTGAATCGTGCGCAGGAGGCTTTGAGAAACATTTGTAATAATTGACAGTCGCCACCGGTTTACGCCCACTCTTTTTACGATTGCTCCAAATTTAAAGAATTTGTTTTTATTATTTTTGGAAACTTCCAGATTATTATAAATATTTGTTTCAACTACGGACAGTGTGCTCTATGTAATTACCATTCACATAATTTTAATCAAATACGACGTCTTATATTTAAGTATAAAGAATAAAACGTCAATATTTCTAATATGGAGCAGGGGTAGGATAAAATCGGCTGCACAGTTAATTGAGCCCACCTACTCATCTAACTGTTTGGACAATTTTACGGACATGGTGGCAATAATGGAAGTCAAGAAGTTAGATGGCAAGGTGATACTAATGAAATTGTTCGCTACACGAAAACATTTTCATACTGTAGTCAAATAATTTTTGGGCGAAGTAACTTTGGTAAAAAATATTTAAAACTTTCTAACCTAAATAATGATTTTCTTTTAATCTAACGACCGCTAAAATACTTCTTCAAAACTGCTTTAACAATTTCAATTTGATATTTCTAATTTCCACAATGTTCCCTTTGAATAAATTTAACGTAATTTCGTTATTTGTTTTTGTAGACACTAGTTTTTCAGTTACAATTAAGTAAACTTTATAAAAGCTGTCATTATGCAACCATTATGCAAATATAAGCTAAAAAGCCTAAACTTATAGTTTTAGATAAAGTAAACTATTGCAAATATGCTCATATATATTTGCACACACTCGGTTTCATGGTCGTCGGCCCCTGCTACCTCACTTTCTTGTCAATTTGTCCTACATCTAAGCCATTTCGAAGTTATACCAACCACGTTACGACACGTTTTCTAGCTGCGTGCGGATTTTGGCGCAAATTGTGCAAGAAATGACGAGGAAGTGCCTTGACAGCCCACCGACAGCCATTTAAATTTACGATTATGAATTTTTTAAAGCGCAAAGCGGCCATTTATCAGCCCGATGTTGCTGCCAGTCCACTTCAGACTTTTCCAGCGAGTTTCAGCACTCGTAGTTTCCGACACGAACCTGGTATTTGCAATGGATGTAGGTTACGCAGAACTGCAGCTATGCAGATATTCGAGTGCAGCATTAAAAGGTTTCCTAGCTTTCGCAATTGTGCAACGCCTTACATAACCGTTTCCGCTTCATTATTCCACATAGCTCGGGATCGGATACTCGAATCGGCGTGAGAAGCGCGTTGGGAACTCGAAGGGATCGTCAAAGGCACTTGACAGCCGAGAAGCTGCATCTGTTCTTGCAAAACTATCAGCATTTTGCTTTAGACGTATTTTTCTAGACTGTGTTCGGGATACAAAATTAAGTTAAAGTAAAGCATGCAGTTTTTCCTAATTTGGTGACCCTCAAGGATCTGCTTTAGGACCACTTTCATTCTTTAGCTTGAATTTTTAACAAAATATGGCACACGATTGTGTTCGTTAATGATTATTCAATTGTTTGTTATAGTAAGCTAAGATAAAAATACCTGTATTAGTTTTAGGTTACCACAATGCCAAGATATAAACTATAATACCTACGTAGAAAAGCATGTGAAGTTATTATTAATAGCGAACAGGGTTAACACATCGTCCTCTGCCAAATCATAAAATTTACTTCCCTGATTTTTCTAGTTTGAAAGAAACATGGTTTAAACCCATAGCACACCCAGTTTAAATTTATACTACTTTGAATTAGCAGGTATCTCCATACTTAGTACCAAAAACCTATACAATTCAGTATAATTTCGCTGGGTGAATGTGTGGTGCATTGGAATGGAGGAGAGCGACTCACCACTTTCGTTACACTTCTCGCACGTTATGTATGAATGGTCCTCGGCATCGAAATGTAGTACAAAAGACTGACAATTATGAATGAATGAAGAATATAGTACAATATTCAGCAGGTGTTAGCAGTTGTATTGTCTGTGAGACTTGACAAGTTAGTTATGTATGTATGAAGCGCGTGAAATTGGCGTTTTTGGCTCGCAGCATAGTTATAGCACGAGATGCGAAGCACCGAGGGCGATAACATGACAAGGGCCAAAGTACTATCGAAATGTTTAAAAGAGGAGATTCAGATTATATAATTTGTTGACACTAAAAATAGGGCAAAACAACCTAAATGGGCGAAATTAAAGAAAGTCTAAAAGCTCATATAATTCCTACAAAATTGCAAAAAATGATAAGCCGTGATTCCTTATCTAAAATTGAGAGAGGGTTTTTTTAATAGAATAACTAAGCATATAGCTAGATACAAACACGGCGAGGTGGACATGTAAAATAACACAATGGCGATTTAGACAAACTCTGCGAAGTATTGGAAGACCTAAAAAAACGTGGGCAGATGATATAAAAAGCATAACGAATAAAATGGATAAGAACTGCTCGTGTCAGAAAAACATCGAAGGACTTGGAAGAGGTCTATATTCAACACTGGATAAACACAGGCTGGTAAAGAAGAAGAAAACCCGACTCCAGAGGAAAACCAAGTAGGTTATAGGCAACGTCAGGGGTAAAAGATAAAGATATTAGTACAAGATAGAAAGACATGGCGCGTTGCTACAAACTAATCAAAAGCTTGAACAATAATAATTAAAGAGTTTCCAACTATATTTAAACGATAACTTTTGAGATACCCAAATGTTCTAAAGCTTATTTTCTCTAGAGTCTTGCTGGCCTCACTGCAAAACTGATTAATAATAAATAAATTATTGTGCTAGTCGGGGACATATTTCTTAATGCCGGAGAATAATTTCGCATGGTTCAGATTTGTACCCCCCGCGAAGGAGCCCGAGTGGGCTGCGTTTTGTTAATGACCGCCAGGGCCGATTTCCGAGCCGCCAACAGGAATTTTCAGCGGCTTCATTTGAGCGCATTTCCACCGCTATTAATTATTAATTAGACGACTCTAGGTATCCAGTCTAATGAGAGTGACGTCCCTTTAACGAGGGAAGATGTTGCTCGTAATTTATGTAGCAGAAACGTGGCCTGCACTCACGGTAACCTTATATGTATGACATTTACATTGATATAGGCTTCGCATTAGCAGAAGTGAAAATTTTTAGCGCGTCTAATTGCCGGCTTAAGTGGACGTCGTTGGACGCAAAAAACTTGGCTTATTATTGTTGGCTTTGATAATCGATGATATTGAACTGTTAAAATTTACAGCCGAAAGAGGTAGTTACTATCGTTCGTTAACCTGTTAGATAAAATAAAGAATTCTACTGATTGTAAACTCTGCATTAATTTTACCAGGTTTTATTAAAGCGTTTGATACAATGACCTACGCGATATTTATACTCTTTGCTACTTTATATTGGTCATAAAGACATTGCCACACACTCTTTGATATATTACTTGTTTCATACTGTGTCCACTCCAATGGCATTCAAGCCAGGCGTACCACATGGTTCCCTTCTCGGTCCACTGTTGTTCATTATCTACACCTCATGTTTTTTGAGACAGCATTAAATTGTTCAGTTCTCAGCCTATGTGGATAATGCGCAATTATGTGTTCATTACTTCCTAGTAATATCAATGTAACTTTGTTTTTAAAACCGAAATAGATTTGTCTGCACATCTGACTTCGTTTTGTGATTTCCATAAAAATATATTATTGTGACTTACTGATTGGAAATTATTAATAAAGTTCCCACCCAGGCACCTGCAAGGATCCGCTTCTAATTTATGCCCGGCGCTGCCTCGATCTTTGCCCAAATCGCTCGCACGCATTTGCGTGGGCTTCCTTTGTGTAACACTGGGACAACCCATGCATCAAAGGAACATTCGCCTATGCAAATAAATACCACCGAAAGTTCACCAGAATTTATGTGCCTGCCGCGGAATGTTAATTGTTCCTACTCCTGGCCTGCACAGGGGCCACTCTTAATTGCGGAAACTGCTCTGAGCTGCGTGTCAAGTGCAGGCCCACTTTGGAAAGTTTTATTGGAGATGAAAGTTGGGTAGAAGATATAAAATAGAGGTGGGTAGCGCATAAATTACTAATGATGTAACGTATTTTTGGAAGCACAATAAATGACTGCCCCAAAATTAATACAAAGACCGGCTAGGAGTGTTTCTATAATTGCAATTAATTCTAATATTTGCATGTTACGAAAGTGTGAACAGATGTAAAGGATGGATTATGCCCGGGCTAACAGCGGATGTCCATCGCGCAAATGTCAAAATATGAATACGAAGTATTTCACCTTAATGAGTCATTTTCAGATGACATTTGCTGCGATCCAAAAAACCTTTCACCGAATATTGATTGACCCCAAATTAAAATTCCTTACATAATTAGCGGCTCGCATAAACTTTGACAAATGACTGCTATTTCTGCAGCTTACACTACATTTTAGTTGTAAAGTTCGCCCATAATTTTAAAGCCAACCAATATTAAAAATTCTTGACCTCTACATTATATAATATTTGCGATTCTTTGTTCAAATTTGGATGACACGATTTTAAATTTAAAAATCCAAAAAGTTTACTGTTTCTGTTTCCAATAGCTGTTAATAGACAACACTGTATAGGTACAGTAACGTTACTAATATAATTCTTTCCGTCACAACGGAGCATTTTATTGGAACTGTATTTCTGCCAGATCATAAATAAAATAATTTATGGGGCTGTTAGCACTGTAGGCACCTTTTTCTGCATTATAATTCGCGTAATTAGAGAGATTTTCTGTGCTAAAAATGGCAGCGTGTAAACTGGCCAAGATAGATTCGCGGTCTAGGCCCGCGTTTTGATTCTGTTTTGTTATTAATGGAACAACATAAAAATTAAATTAAATATACATAAATTCCTCACGCGATTTCTCATAAATTATGAATTAATGTTTTTCGTATTAATTTATACGGAATGTTTCTGTGTAACCCCTGCGTACCGCTCGCATGCAGTTTTGCAGACATTGAAATATGTTTCTAACTTTAAAAACCGTAGCTTTAAATTATCAATGTTTTATTATATGGATGCTTCAAGTATAATATACTCAATTTGTTACAATTTCTCTCAAAGTTTAATAAAGCTTATTGCTATAGCATTAGAATTAATGTGACTTTTTTATACTTAGGAGTACTAATGTAATTTACAAAATTAATTGTTCTATATAAATGCAAAAACGTAAAACATAAATCGTAGTGACATAATGTAGAATTACTAAAATGGTCTGTTCCAAAAATTCATAGAAAGAACGTTACTCCCAGCAATATTTACATTTTATTTCAACTCCATTGTAATATATGCAATTCCAAATGTTCTTGTTATAACTGTACACAATATCTATCTTCGCTAACAATCCTCAGAATTTGGTAACATCAAAACTGCAAAACACGTTACGTCCTTAAACCAATTTTGTCGACTTTTAAAATGATCATAGCTGCAACGAGCATTACTATGTGTACATTAGCTTTCTGCAACAATTATTCAGCAATTTAAATAATAGTTATCACAGTTCAATCATATTACCCTAGAAAAAAAAATAGAGTTAGGTTTAGGTTTCCTTTAAATTGAAAGTTGAATTGATTTAAAATTATGTGTAGAGCTTCCTCATAGATTTATATTTAAAAACATAAATGTTTTTTAAGAATAACTTAAAATATATGGCATACTAACTGTAATAACATCTTCATTTTACTCAAATGGAAACGTTTTAAAAAAAATTAAAATTATTATCAACTTCAAACTAAAGACTATTAAAGTTACAAGCCTGAAAATTACATCTTCCTTAATAACTACCAAAGTTGACTTCTTAAAACAGGGTTCGGCTGGCTAAACCCACTCTGGTGTTTTAGAGTTTTAAGCAAAAAAAAGTAAAAATGTAAAAGGTAATATTTTAGTCAACTTAAATTTTAAGCAACGAAAGTATGTATGCCTAGGTATAATTTGTGACTATTATAAATTATTACAGGTAGACATTTATCTCTAAAAATTTTAATAAAATATATTAATATATAGAAGCTCAAAAGTTCGTATTATGTTGAATAAACAAAAGTTCTACTACTTTTGACCGGTGGCCTGGTCAAAATGAAAAAGTGGTTTTTTGCCAACCCATGCACAAATTGAAATCATAGTTATTAACGTAAATTAATATTACTGTAAAAGATAGCAAGATAGTTGGATTTAAAATTGTAGGTTCGTTTGTGTAAATCTTCCTCTTCCCCAGAAAGGGTTACTAAAAAAATAGATATTAATCTACAATAAAATCTTAATTTATCGAATACTTTTTCAAATGTTTTCAATTATTATTGGCTTCAAATATGTCTGAGGTTAACATTTAAAAAATGTTACACGCCTGCAAAACATCCCTATGTTAAATATTCACCGAAAAATTGAAATTTTTTAATAGCAACCCAAATTTACGTTTTTAATATTCAATATTTTTAAATTATTAATAGGAAAAGTCTACACTAGTCCATAGCAATTTTCGGAACAATCAGAACTGACATATGAAATTAACAGCTCTTTAACTCATCCACCTATTGTTAAATATTTTCCAAGAATCTCCGAATTTAGTTTTAATTTTAATTTGGAATCTATTTAAGATCAGTTTAACAACCTATGCGTGTTAGACGCAGTTAGTACTATTTTATAGAATTAAAATTGTGAGTTGGTCTGAAGTCGATTCAATTTAAAAAATAAGAATCGGAATGGGTCTCATATTCTGGTACAATGATGGCCAGAGGGCGGATTATAAAATTTTCATATTTTGTTTATTAACATGCAGTACGTAAAATTTTTGAATTGTTGCATTTCTGCTTCCAGAGATTTTTTTTATTAAAAAATGAATGTGCTTCAACTACATATTTGCATGTAAGTGCATATTTTGAAAGAACATTGCATACTGATGCGTATATGATATCGTTTTAATACACATTGGGATTTTTTTCTGTGGTTAAAATTGTATTATGACTTATATACAAAATTTACAATTTGATATCAATGTATCACATGCAATAGAAGAATACGTAAAAATTTATTTTGTTTCAGTTGCCGAAACGATGGAAAATCTTTAAGAAAAAAAAAACTCTTGATAGTTGAACTGTATTCAAGTTAGTTGAAAATTTAAGATTGGAACTGTAACAGTTCAGCGTCTGACAGACGAAAAAAGAGAAAAACTAATAAAAAATGTTGGTTGCGACAAACCATATTTAAAAGAAAATTTTAATGATTCGCAGCCTAAACATATTAATGTTACAAATTAAAGAGCCTATATTTTGTTCTAACTTGTTTTTTAAATTAAAATTTGTATATTAATAAAATATGTGTATTTTTTAAGTTTAGAGTGCATATGTTGTAATTATAGTGCATATTTCACACTAATGGTGCATATTAATACACATGTAGGTATTTTTAAAGCACATACAGGTGCATATAACTGGTTTTAACTGTACACATGTTTACCTTTTTTTAAATTCTCAGAATTTCGTTACATATAAACTGTAACAAACGTTATCTCCTTAAACCAATTTTGTATGTTTCTAAAATGCCCATTGTTGCGAAGAAAATTACTACCTCTAGAAGTTGTTTTGCATTTAAATGATAGTTATTAAAATTATATCATATTAAAGTAGAAGACAAAAAGCAAGGAAGTTGAGTTTAAACACTTTTAGATCAGATTTTTCAAAAATTGATGCATAAAATCCGATAAAATCCTCATAAGAAGATTTTTTATGAAAGAATTTAAAATATCAAATTAAGTTCCAATAAAAAATTTATTTAAAAAATGTTAAACTAAGAATAGACGCCTGCAAAGCAGCCCTATATAAATTGACTTCCTAAGCATTCTATACTTTTTAATTATATTTAGAAAAGCTCTGCACTAGTTTACAACAAATTTAGAATGAATCAGAACTAACATAAAATTATAAGCCGTTAAACTCAGCTCGTCTTGCCTGAGGGGTAGTAGTTACAAGCCTGCAAATTAACCGTATATAAAATATTCACTGAAAAATTCAATTTTTATTAATACCTAACTACTAAAGTTGACGTCTTACCAATTTTATACTTTTTAAAGTTAAGCCTACAGCAAATTTCAGCGCTCTTCAACTCATCCGTCTTTTATTAAATGTTTTTTAAAATCCCTCAATCTAGTATTAATTGTACTTTAGAGTATATTTAAGTAACTTGACAATTTTTGTACGGTAGACGTGGCTTTGCAGTAGTATTTTATAGATTTAAAATTGGTAGTTGGATCTGGAGGCAATTCAATTTAAAAAGAGGAATCGGTGTTTTTTTTTAATGTTTTGTTTATTAGTATACTTCGAGGGAAAGCAAATTTTAAGTTTTATAATGCATATTTTTCGTATTTGGTATAGTTTGTGCATATTTTGAGTTATCACTAAATACTGGTGCACATATGACATTGTTTTATTGCTAAATATTTTTTGTTTTTTTTCTCACGGTCAAAATATTAGTTATATAAAAAAATGTACAGTTTGAAATCGATACACTACATGCAATGGAAGAATGCATGAAAAGTAATTTTGCGTCAGTTGCTGAGACGTTTGAGGAATCAAAAGAGAAAATTTACCTCTCGGTAGTTCAGTATACTCGTAGTTAGTAGAAAATTTACAATTTAAACTGCAAAGACAAGAAACGAGAAACAAATAATAAGAAATTCCAAGGTGCACTACAAAAAATTCAGGTTACTACCAACTTGTGTAAATAATCCATATTTTAAATGTAAATGGTGATGATTTGGAGCCTGAACTGATTTCAAGCAGAAAAAATATGTAACTATAACGTTTCTTGGTGTCGAAAGAAGTGTTTCGACTTATAATATGTTCTCACAGACATACGGCTGGTTTGTATTTGCTTAATTTAGAGAAATATTTAATTATCTATTGTTTTAATAACAACAATTTAACAATTTAAATTCTATATCAACTATCACTACTGCTCGGTGTATGGATTTATGGAATATCTACTTTATGTGGTACATTTATGAGTGGAATATTGCTTATTGTTTTTGTGTGAATAGCTACTCATTCCTGAAAGTATTTATGTTCAAAATTCAAGGGGCTATTTCTTGTTTTAATCTGCGAATTTAAAAATTTTTGAGTGCATATTTCACATTAATGGATATTTCCAGAGCATATCAAAGTACATACGTATAACTGGTTATGACTGTACATATGTCTATCTTTTCCAAAAATTCTCAGAATTTGGTTGCATACAAACTGTAAAAACGTTATGTCTTTCAACCAAATTTCTAGGTTTTTAAAATGACCATAGTTGCGAAGAAAATTACTATGTCTACACCAGTTTTCTGGAATTAAAACCATAGTTATTAAAAACAAGCAGGTTGAATTTAAAAAATTATTGGTTTGATTGTTTTAAAATTTTGGTGTAGATCTTTCTCATAGGAAGACTTTTTTTAGGAAAGCATTACTAGAAATGTAGTTGTGTAGCATGTAATTTTGTATTTACTAAAACAATCAAATATTAATCTGCAATAAAATATTAATTATACCAAATTTTGACATTTTCAAATATTTGAAATTAGTGTTAAATTGACAATATTAAAGATATGCGCTTGCAAATCAGCCCTGTATAAAATATTCATCGACAAATTAAATTTTTATTAACAACTACCATAATTGACTTCCTAAATATTATATATTTTTTAATTATTATTGGAAAAAGTCTACACTAGTCTACAACAAACTTCAGAGGCATCAGAACTAACATAAAAAATTACAAGCTCTTAATGTCTTGCTTCTTGTCCTGGGTAGTATTTGTTAAAATTACAAGGCTGCAAATTAATCCTACATAAAATATTCATCTAAAAATTATATTTTTATTAATAACTACTAAAGTTGGCGTCTTACAAATTTTATATTTTTTAAAGAAAGACTTACAGCAACTTTTAGAGCAACCATAGCTGACATAAAAAATTACAAGCTCTTCAGAGCATCAATCTGTTGTTCAATATTTTTCAAAAATCGCCGAGTTTAGTCTTACTTGTAACTCAGAATCTATTTAAGATTAGTTTAGCAATTTTTGCATTCTAGTGATTGGTACTAATTTATAGAATTAAAATTTGGAGCTGATCAGAGGTCGATTCAATTTAAAAAATACTATTAAAGTCACAAGTCTGGAAATTACATTTTTATTAATAATCAAAGTTGATGTTTAAAAACTGATTTAGGATGTAATTTAACAATGTAAAAAGTAATATGTTAGTCGGCTGAAATTGCAAGCAAGAGAAGTCGGTTTACCTAGGTATAATTTATAACCATTATTAATTATTATAGAATTATCTCTATAAACCTTAATAAAATGTATAGAAAACACATGGGAGAGTAAGAAAGTTTAGTATGTATTTTGTTGACTAAATTAAAAAATTTAATTGAAGTATTTTCAGACACAAAAGCACAGATTAGGGCCAGTTTGAAACCAAGATTATTGCTAATTTTAGATTGTATATAATCAAAATTGCCGCCGTCCTAGCAGTACAATTCAATAGTTGTACAGCAAATTGTACAAAGCCTTGATCTAATTAACTTGTAAGATTTCAAACTACACCACTATTCATCAGATGAGAATTTTGAATGGTTTTAACCACTTTTCATCGGTAACCTGGTAAAAATAAAAAATTGAGTTTTTGCGTAACGATACAGAAAATTAAATAATATTTATTAAAGATAAATCATATTACTGTAGAAAACTCAAAGTAAGATAGTTGAATTTAACACTTTAGGTTCGATTGCTTTAAAATTTCTTGTAGAAAGATTTGTATTTACTAGAAAACAAATATTAATCTGTAATAAAATATTACTTCATGCAAATTTCAACTTTTTAAAATATTTTAAATTATTAGTGGTTTCAAATATACTACGATTAAAATTTGAGAAATGTTAAGCTAATAATATTAACTAAAGGTACAAGCCTGCAAAATACTTAATGAGAAATTAATTTTTTTTAATAATTGCCAAAATCGACTTCCTAAATATTCTATATTATTTTATTATTAAAGGTCTACCTTAGTCTACAGCAAATTTCAGAGGAATCAGAACTAACATAAAAAATTACAAGCGTATAAACTCAGCTGTATATCGTTTTGCTCTGCGTAGTAGTTATTAAATTTAGTTTTAATTCTAATATGGAATCAATTTCTAAGATTTTCAGTAAGAATAAAGTTCTATTTAGGAAAATGTACATGTTATAAATAAAATTGTGAGCACACTTAGTTTACTTATTGACATCGATCTGTAGCTGATTCAATTAAAAAAGATAATCCGGAATTGGTATCATATTCTACTACGATAATGTTAATCTTTGATTTACTTGAAAGGAAGAATTGAATAACAAAACAAAGGTTTACTGCTAGTCACTATCAGATACAAGGTCTGGGTCTGAGGTTAACCTCGGAATTTTTCAACGACTCCCAGTTTCATTGCCACAGAAAACCTCGAAATTGCGCGGGATAAAAGTACGCGAAAATGGAACCGGTTAACGCACGATGATTTCCTAGTTCGCAGTTGCATATCCCGGGTCGAAACCCTCACAATGGGTGGCCACTCTACCTGCCCCACGCTGATTCGGTCAACGGGCACTTCAACCGCAACAACACAAACATCCAATAAATTTACCATATTTCTAATATGTTTCACAGCTGAATATAATGGAACATTTTTTATGCACAATCGCCTTTCTTCTGGAGCAGGTTCATCGACATTTTCGACGTTTACATGCATACCGAGGAATCCTACCTTTAAAATGCAGCGTCCTTCGACCTCGTTTTCCGCCACTGACACATTGTAGAAGCTCTGATCGAAGATCGGCTCGTTGTCGTTCACGTCGTGAATAGTCACAAGCACAGTAGCCGAAGAGGACAAGGGTGGAAACCCATTATCCGTCGCTATCACTGTCAGCTGCGGCACTGGGTCCGTTTCACAGTCCACATGAGCCTTCGTCGTCACTAAACCACTGCGAGAATCTATCTGGAACCATGAAGAATGCGTATCCGGCGTGTTCACGAGGGTATATGTGATGGCACTGTTGTTACCCTCGTCCTTATCATTCGCGAGCACTTGTATCACCGACGTTCCAGGATCAGACACCTCCATCACATTGGCATGATACACTTCCTGCGCGAATTCGGGAGCGTTGTCATTGATATCCGTTACCATTAAATTGATAGTCCTGGATGCGTGTAGAGGTGGTGTTCCGGTATCAGTTGCGACTACATTTAATGTATAATTAGGCTGTAGCTCCCGATCTAAGGGAAGTGACACTATAACCAGATAAATAATATTATCTCTGGTGGTAAGCCCGAAACGTCCATCGCCTCCTGTAAGGGTAACATTTATATTCGAATATTCCGCTTTGGAATCAGGATCGTGCACTGAAATTCTAGCCACAAACTCGCCTGGCTGTGCCGATTCAGAAATTTTCGGGGTAGCATCATCACTGAGAAAGATGACATTAATAGTGGGCTGATTATCGTTCACATCCGTGACTCGTATGGACACAAACGCCGTGGTTTCCAGAGGTTGCAGGCCATGATCTCTGGCTACCACGACCAGTTCGTGCATTTCTTTCGCTTCGAAATCCAGCGGCTTGTTGACAGCTATTTGACCAGTAATAGGATCAATGCGGAACATGTTGTCTCGGTCGCTTTGCCGCCGATTAATGGAGTACTCTATCTGGCCGTTCTCCCCGGTGTCGTTATCAGTCGCAAAAACTTGCAGCACGCTGGTTCCTACGGTAGCATTCTCGGGCACAACGGCGAAGTACCGGCTTTGATTGAAAATGGGCTGATTATCGTTTACGTCCTGAATTGTAATGTTGACGGTCATCTCGCCGCGTAGCGGAGGAGTCCCTCCGTCCAGAGCTTCAATCACCAAGCTGTAAACTGCAGTCGTTTCCCGGTCCAGGAAACCGTTGATCTGCAAATCAAGGTACAGGACGCCGTCGCGTTCCCGATGCGAGCTCAGTCTAAAGGCGTTATTCACATTTCCCGACACTATGTTGTACCTCTGGGTGTTGAAGATGTCGAGGTCCATATCCCTAGCGGGATGCAGAGTTCGCTTCACATCCCGAGGGGTATTTTCAGGGAACTCGATGTTCATCACAGCTGTTGGGAACGTGGGCGCATTGTCGTTCTCATCCAGCACTTTCACTAAGACCCTCACGTTGTCGCCACTAATGGGGATGGCTACTAGCGAGTAGCTCGCACGCGTTTCGCGGTCCAAGGGCACTTTAGTCCTGATTTCCCCGGTGGTCTGGTCGATGCTGAGGTCCGAGTCCACGGCGCTGCCGACGGGTACTATTAGATACGGAGGGCCGCTGTCCAGGGACGTGCCGTCGCCAATGAAGCCGATCCTGGTCCCCGCAGGGGCGCCTTCGGACATCTCCAGATCCCGCACGTGCTCGCCCCTCGAGGCCGCCACTACCAGCAGCACGCAGAGCTGCCAGATCACAGCCATGTCGCCGGGACGGCCCATCATCGGGGTGGTTTGCACATCCTGAAACTGCCAAAGTGTGAGTAGCTGCTTACATAACGCCCAGGAGCCGCGATTAATAGGGATTTTGTTAAGCCGGCGAGTCAGGTACCCGAGGTTCATCCCCCGACCGGGACGCGCTAATAACCAGAACAAAAGCGATACTATCCCGCCTGAAAACGTTCCTTCGCGGGCGCTCTCTAAGTATGTTGTAATGGTTCCCCAATTTAGATAGAATCGAACTGCTAGATAACAGGCCACTTCCGCAACGAGTGGTGAGTTTGGGAAGAAATAGAAGCGCGAGTATCAAACCGTCAACAAGATCGGACAGCGACCAGTCAGTCGTTGGCTCAGCAAAACCAGTAAGCAAAAAACAAGAATTTTAAGAGCCGCAGCTTCCAAATTCAGGCACAAAAGCCTTTCGAGCGCGGCTGGAACACATGTGTTGCAGCAATCATCCCAACTATGTGACAGGTTTCATTTAAATATCCCCGTGCCGGGGTCGCGGTGTGAAATCGGCCCGCGTGCGTTTTTTCTGGCGGTACGGGCTGAGGGCAGTTGCTTTTTGGCCTAGAAAGCGCTCTCGAGAAGCGGTAGCGGGCACATACCTGCGGGAAAACACCAAGCGCTACTACTACTAGAACTAGTACTAGCGAACAATAAATAATCCGGTCGAGTCGAAGCACTCGCACAATGTCGATCGCGTCGTCACCAACAAGTCGCGCGTCGCTGCGGCACGCACCCCGTCGTGGGGTGGATTCCGAGCCGAGGGTGAGCAAAACACAGCAAAGCACACGGTCAACTGGCCTCCTCGGTTCTTAAGATGGACTGAGCGACCAGCGACTCCGAATGCCCTCCCCGCATTCCAACCTGCCTCCTTCCGCGCCCCAGCAACCTGTCCTGCAGGCCGCAGGTACGGCGGCAAGTTTGAAACGAAGGCGCACCACTCGCCCATTGTCTGGCCTACAGAAACAAACTATTGTCTTGTCTATTCGCGGCCCATTCGGCTGATGAGCACACTGAAATACGCAATAATATATTCATAATCTGGGCCGCAATAAATTGGTCGGCGGGTTCGCCGGCTCTCGGCGCATCGAGGTCTCCGGGCGCGACGCGCACGGCCTCACATATGATAATAATAAATCCCGGATTTATGCAGACGCAGCCCGTATAATAAATATAGCGGACTAAAATGTAACGTGACTTCTTTAGGACGCTATTTATGCATATTTTAAACTCATCTTGCGTTCTCGTATAACTACATTTTTGCAAAGTAAAATTTACGCGTATTATCTTTGCATTTTATGCAGGCCGTTATAAAAAAGCCCAACAGATTCCCAGATCAAATGTTAATTGTAACAAGCACATTAATAAGATACTTTAACAAACTTGTATTTCATGCCTTAAGTCGTCTTTCTTGAATCCGAAGTCAATACCGCTGCTCTTCTTGCTTTATTTGTCATATCCGTATTTATAGATATTAGTTGAAATCAAGAAACAGACTACAACAGTGTTACCGAGTATGGCTTCTGCTCCTCAGAAAATAAGGCAGTTTTACCTTTACTGCCTTCCAATACAATTGGCTCTATCAGCGTTATTCAAAATTAATAAAAACCACATAACAGCCTGGTGATTATTTAGAACTAGTCATATTTTTTTTCTATTTCTATTATAGATACTCTACTTGAATTCACTTTCCTATGTAAAAATTTAGTCAACAAAAACCAGATTCCAAAACCAAATTGATATAGAAAACTGAATATTTGGCTAATTACTCAATTAAATGCAGAGTGAATTGTTAACAGTTATTGGAAACAAAAATATGGGCAAGACAATTTTTAATTGTTCTTTGTGTCAATTCCTATAAAAATAATAAATCTATTTTATTTTAGTGTACTTATATCTTCTTCATGATCATCATTTAGCCATTCTCTATTCTTCGATTTTTTTATTTTCAAAAAAACTTTACTTCAATAATTTGTGCTTGTCTAAAAATCTATTTAGCTCATATATATCGAGTGATTTGTACCTATTTAGAAAAAAAGTTTTTCGAAATTGTCAAAATCCGAAAAGTGCTATTTTTCGGATATTAAGTAAAATTTCAATGAGATTTTTTTAGAGTGTTATTTTTAGCTAACTGAACAACCTCAAGGCCAAAAAACGTAACTTAACTTTAGCTAAAAATTAATTTTTCAATATTTTAAATATTTTTCAAAATTTCACATATCAAAATTTAATATTAAAATTCAATTTTTTTATGTGAAAACTTTAATATAAAATGTTAATTACTTCTCTAGATCTTTTATTATTTACTTAAAAGTAGTATGTTTGCATAATTTTTACGTTTTCTATGCAAGGCGCTTTTAAGGGGAAATATTTTTCAATTCTAATTAATATATATTTAAATGGCTTCTAGAAACTCTAATTTAGCCCTGTTAATAAATGATTTTTACAAAAATCCTGTAAGTGTTCTTTTACAGTTGTCTAAATGAGACGATTTTTAGAACATGTAAATTGGATAAAGCAAAATCTCCTCATTTAGACATTCTGGCCTTGTGATTGTTCAGTTAGCTAAAAATAACACACTAAAAATCCCATTGAAATCTTTCTTAATTTCCGAAAAATAGCACTTTTTGGATTTTGGGAATTTCGAAAAACTCCATTTTTAAATAAGTAAAAATCGATATATAATTATGATACGGGCTAAATAGGTTTTTAGACAAGCACAAATTATTCACTTAAAAAGTTTTGAGTACTAATAAAACGATCAGTATTTAATCCAGTTTTATTCTATAAACAAATATGTAGATATGTTCAGTAATCAATTAATTTTTGCAAAGCATAAAAACCCGAATGGTTAGTAGAATATTGCAAATTGCACAACAAAAAATTAAAAAATGGTGAGCAAAATATGCACGGTATTTTATTATATTTTGTACAGTTTAAAACGCATATTAAAGAAATAGAAGATGCACAGTAATTTATTTGAATTTACACGGTAAAAATAATAAACGTTCCGTAACAGCGACTTTCTTTACCGGCTAGATACTTGAGATTAGGTTTGTGTTAATAAGTGGGCTAAACAGCAGACAAATATAATTCTGCAAAGTGAGACAGACGGTACAAATAATGACAATAATAGCTAAAGTCTGTTTCAATTTCACATGACATCGAGTAAACCATGAATTGAAATTTTTTAGAGTGTACTGACACCTTAAAGTCATTCTGACTTGTCTTTTGTACTCAAAATACCAAAAAAGCTTTATAAAAACACCAAAGTAGCAGTTTACAGATGCTTTACTACATTCACAGAAAAAAATGGCCGTACTCTTACAAAAAGTGAAACACTAAACGCGGTAGCAAAGATTTTTTCAGTAAGTATTCATAACAATTCTGCAGAGATTTTTATTATTTTGCTGATAGGTATCCAGAGCAGAGGTGTACAAAATTGTGCAAGATGAATCCAATTTGGCTACAACTACGACGGAAAATAGTTAAAAAAAACGCAACATTTTGGAATTTCACATTTAAAGAAGACCTACAATTAAAAATTTGTAATTTTCATGAAAAAAAATAGTACTTTACTGTGCAAGATCTTTTAAATCCGGAAATCTCGCTCAAATACAAATACAAGTAGATAAGTAGTTCGATAAGTTTTTAGAACATTTTACAAATATAGGTTAATTTGTATCTTGCCTTTGTGTGCTGTAATAACATGCTGGTGTTAGTTTATTAGATAATGGTTCACATGTTTGTAATTAATGTATCTTCTGGATCAACATTGAAGTATTGTTGAAAAAATGGGTTAGCAAGCTTAAGTATATATATATCGCATTTGCAATACTTAAAGCTAAAGCTGATGTGTCAAACATGTATAACCTAACATTTAAACTGACACTTTTTCTACACTGTTATAAAAAACGTTCTTAATTTCAACGCCTACTCGGTGTCATGTGAAATTGAAACGGACTTTACATTATTCCTGCTGGTAATGCGACTCATGTAGAAGAATTGGATGCGACGAAAAAGGATGGTCTAGAATTTTCTTCATTTGATGAGTTTAAATCAGTGATGTTCAAAATTTGGAGAACAGTCTTGCCCAAAGATAAAAATTAATGGTCTGATGGTCAGTGCGACTGTCCAGTAGTTCTAAAAAAAAATGATGTGCAAACACTAGCAATAAGAGTGAAAGCGAAAGTCAAGAGAGCTTTGCTGCCCTAATAATATATGTTATATACTATTTACGTACTAGCGGAATATCTATTTAAGTAACAAGGAATATAAGGACCTATTAAGATTTGAGGTAGGCAAGTGCAAGCCAAGGTGAAGCCGCGGTTTGTTGCCTGCCGAAAATGTTAATAGGCGATACATTCCGAGTTGCCTTATTATATTTTTCCCGCTGTTTATTAAAATTTTCTTAGATTAAAAAAAAATGTTTGGTTTGTCACCAGGATTAATTTTCGTGAGTCGTGTTACCTGTGAGTGTCACATGTCACATAAACATCTGCAATTCTAAACAAAACATTTAAGTCTGCATCTTGCGTTGTTAATTTTTCCCGCTGCTGATCATGTAAGTCAGCGATACAGTCTTAGTAACAAAACATGTAAGTCGGTGATTATATTTGATTGCTGCTTTTTCTTGACAGCGGAACTTAATATTATTATTAAGTTCCTAGGATAATAAAATTAGCAAAGCAAGGTGCAGATTTAGACGTTTTGTTTATAAATTGCAAGCGTTTATGTGACATGTGACACTCACAGGTAACACGACTCACGAAAACTAATCCTGATGACAGGTGACAGACCAAACGATTTTTTCAAAAATCTAGGTAAGTTTCGATAAGCAGCGGGAAAAATATAATAAGATAACTCGGAATGTATCGCCTATTAACACTTCGTCTTGGCTTGTACTTGCCTACCTCAAATGTTAATAGGTCCTTACATTCGTTGTTACTTAAATAGCTATTATTACCCTAGGAACTTAATAATAATATTAAGTTTTGTTGCCAACGGAAAGCAGCAAACACATATAATCACTGTCTTACACGTTTTTTTACTAAGGCTGTATCACTGACTTACATGATCGACAGCGGGAAAAATATTTAAATTTTTATTCTTGTATTTAAGACAGTATTTTATTTTTGTTACTTTTTTTATACAAATATACAAGTTTGTATCGTATTTGTCATTTCTTTTTCTTTTTATAATGACTTCATTGGAAGTATATATCAGACATAGGGCAATTAACAGTGAGGAATTGTGAAAAGATCAACTATTGCTGTGTGCGAATAGAAATACGCGATTAGTCAGAAATATAACCAATTTGAAATTAATTTGACGTTTGTCATTTTTGACCAATCACGTACCTCAATGGCTACACAGTAATAGTTGATCGCCCAAAAATTTTCCAATGTTAATTTGGCTATGCCTGATAGTAGACGTATTCTATGCAATCCAAGTTACCTGCAGTAACATTCGGGCGAGTATTTTGGTAAATAATATTCAAGGGTAATACCACAAGCAGTGGATATATTTTTTACAAATATTTTGTCGTTTCCATGTAAATTATTGCGTTTAAATTTCACGATACAAAATCACATTAAAAATGTCACGAGCCGAAGGCGAGTGACATTTAAATGTGATTTTGTTGAGTGAAATTTGCAATAATTCCTATGGAAATGGCAAACTATTTAAAAAAAATATATCCACTTCGAGTGGTATTTGGGACGACTATTTAACAATATTAATACATAACGATTAACTTTATTGAAAAATAATCCAACAATTAATATAATTATTCATTCTCAATTAAATTCAGCGGAATACTTCCAAAACACAGCATTTTAAAATTTTTAAAACAAGCCACACCGTTTGTTGGGGTTTAGTGTTACGTAACCTAGCGATATTACGGGACAGAACATCGTTGCTAAGCGATACTTCGCAACAAGGCTATTTATTTTTTGAGTACGTACATTGTTTTGTGAATATTTTGCATGGTGCCCAATATTCAGTGATATACTGCTGTTATTGGTTGAAAAAAGCAAATGTCTGCAATGTGATTGGCTTATATGTTATAGTGTTGAATAGTCACTTATAATACCATGAGTAGTCAAAGCTATGTCGACTATTTTTGCGGTGGTGTCACGAATGTCCATTGCGCTTTGGTACGATTAAGACGAGTCCTAATCCCAAACGCAATGGACATGAGTAGTGATACCACTGCAAAAATAATCTACTTAACTTTGACTAAGAATGGTATTCGAGGGACTATTTAATGAACAAAACTACCTTTTCAAATTAGTTTTCAGTAAATCTAGCAACAAACTACGCAATTTCTATAGTAACAGAACACTAATATTGACTTTTTCTAATAAAAATCGCATTTGTTAAAAATAGTCAACAGTAATTACATAAGTGGTGATAATTTTTTGATAATTTTAACTAGATTCACGAATCTTTGTTGCTATTAAAAAATCTCATTTCTTAATAGCAACAAAGATGAGTGCTAATCTAGTTAAAATTATTAAAAAAATATAACACCACGAATGTAATTCGGCGTGATTATTTTTTAAACAGTTCAAGTTGTAGATAGGGTTTGATGGAGCCTCCAGATGAGTGTCCTGTTATTTTTAACAACTGCTGTTTACCTACTCCACTTTTAACTAGCTGTGTTACAGCAGAAGAACGATTTGAATGGTTTGTGAAAAAATAGTCGCTGTAATTTGCTACTAGCAAATAGTCAGTGTAATTTTGATGCTACTAGCAAATAGTCAGTGTAATTTTGATGCTATTGATCGATTTGAAATTTTTTCTCATTACTATTGGCTGATAGGACTGCTTAAAAAATAATCACTTGAATACCTTCTAGGAAGATATATCCACTGATATTTTTTTGATTGGTCAAGAAACGTCAGAATTCTGAATTTTCATTGGTCACTTTTTGACAGATGACAGGCGAATTGAATAGTCCTTCTTATTCTGTTGGCCATTTATTTTATGTATCATATAGTTATTATTATTACAGAATATATTTTATTTTACTAAACATTTTTTATATTGCGGTCTCTTTATTTTATTTACTAGAAATAAGGTGTTTTACTGAACAAAATTACTTATGGTTTTAATATAATAATGCGAATTTAATTTGTTGCCTAGCTTTATTGAAAATTAAACTTCTTACTGTCGGTCGTTTTGATTTTTTGAATGAAACGTATTATTTGCATTAAACACTCTGTATTTTTCCTGAACATCTATAATTTTTACTGAAGACTGAGCGCTTGTTGTTTTCTTACCGATTGTCTACTATTTTTACCAAAAGATTATTATTTTACTACACATCTATTATTTTACTACATTTATAATTGTTACTGAACGTTTAACATTTTTACTGTACATTTACTATTTTTACTGAACATTTATTATCTTACATAACATATATTAGTTTTACTTGACACTTGAGCAAATGTATTATATGTTTTAATAAAATACTGTGTATTTAATTTCTTGTCAAAAGTTTTTTTGAAAAATCTAAAATTAAAACTTGTTGGCGCTTAATGTAGTATATGAAGAGTATGTATGAGGGGGTCATATGACTCCTCCATACTCTTTCACCGCTCTCGGTTTTGCGTCTCCTTATACCAATTAAATCCCGCTGTTCTTTTTATATCGTCACTCCACACCTTTTGTGGCCATCCTGTATTTCTTCTCTCTGTCCACGGTCGCCATCTGACAAATTTTCCACTCCATTTTTCACTTTTTCTGGCCAAGTGTCCTGCCCAGTATTATTTAAGTGAAGCAACTGTGGTTATTATATCCTCTACGCCTGTTTTTGCTCTTATCCGCCTATTTGTTTTGCGATACTCCTATTATTTTTCAATTACGGTTTTATGCACTCTCAGTTTGTTTATTATTTATTTCGTGAACACCCAGGTTTGTACACTGATTATTCAATTAGCGCTTGAGATGTAGGGATATTTTCATTTCAAATACATCTTTCAGCTTCCCGTATGCTGCCTTTAATTAAAATGAATTATTATAAATTATTTAATCTCAGGGCTTTATCACGTTATATTCTAATCTTGCCGTTCTTTGTTCACAGCTAGAGCATATACTTGTAACAAAATTGATTGTTCGACTCCTAATCTCGTTTGGTTACTGCAAAATTTAATTAGAACAAGAAAAACTCATAACACTATAATATGAGGCAATTGATATTTATTTATTATAAATCTGTATTTTCAATATTAATAAGTTTGATCAAAATATCATTAGTTAAAAATTTACTAATAAATTCAATTTGACAATGCTGTATGTTAACATGAAACTAATTTTTATGATACTATAATTAATGTTTATTGTTATATCGTTTATTAAACTTTTCTTTTGAACACTATTAGCTTCATTAAATTTCCTTGTTTTTAAATTTATTAATATTTGTTTTAATCAACTTTATCTTTATTCAAATTAGCAATTTATTTCATTTAACTTTCTGCTTTTTACTCAGATCTGGTATAATCTTTACTTTTCTGTACTTTTCTTTCTTCGACCTCTATTTCTTTTTCTCTGATTTGGTAAAAATTGATTTTGCACCTGCTACTTCCAACTGCTTGCTTGTATCGTTGCCAGCAGCCCCTGTTGGTTATGCTTCACGCACACATAATCAACATTTTCATTATTTTAATTAATTAATTTTAATGATAAAACCGTGGTATTCTACGCAATTTCCTTTTTATTTGCTTTATAATAAAGCTGCATGTTAGTTATAATTTATTTAAAATGTTTTGTCATTTTTAGACCATATCAATATCGTTCTACCCTTCGAACCTGATTATCTCCCACTTCTATTATCTGCGCTTCCTGATGTTCCCTCTTGTTTGTCATATACTTTATATTTTTTAAATTTAGTTTCCTCGGGGGAATCTGTAGCCCATACAGCGCGCGTCTCCAGGTTGCGGATCGAGGAATACCCGTTAGATATACCGGATAAGAGAAACACCAAATAACTCCCACGGACCAACAGATAAAGCAGCGTCTGTACCCAGAATGGGCGGCTGCCAACAGGGTCTGTATCCACATTGGGCGACTGGATTGCTACTGGCCAACACTTAGCAAGCGTGGCGTTTTATCTGCCAAAACACCTTTCAGCTAATATGATGAATTTTAAAACTAAACGACCCCAGGTGGGTAGGACAAGATGTCCACATTCCCACACCGGGCAACCGGCCTGTCCCAAGGATTCTTTGGAGGGGGAGGGGGGATTTGTTAAAGCAAGAAAGATGCCAAATTAAACTATACATAAGCTTCGTACGATTCGCGATCAATGGCAAATAAAGAAAGAATAAAAGAACTGACTTATGAATTAAATAAAATCAAATGGGACATCCTACGTACAAGTGATACTAGAAAAAGAAGAGAGGGAAGCATTAAAATAGCATCAGGATGCATCTTATCTTAGAAAGCAAAAGAAGATTCGAGTCATGGAGGTGTAGGCATAATAGTACATAAAAGGCTGACTCCTTACATAAGATATATGAAAGCAACATCGGATCCAGTTATATACATAACTATAAGAATAAACAAGTTAGTCAGTTTCAAAATCATTCAAGCATATGCCCCAACCAGCAGTTATGAAAATGAAGAGGTACAAAAATTCTACGAAGACCTACCAAAAGTATAAATGAAAATAAAACCTACCATATTGGTTACAGGTGACTTTAATTGCAAAGTAGGAAATGACGAAAAATACATATGACGGCATTGATTAGAAATTAGAAATGAATAAGGACAAATGATGGTAAACTTCTTAGAACATAGTACAACGTTAGTACATTCTTTGCAAAGAAAGACAAAAGAAAGTGGATATGGGTTAACCCTGATGGAAAAACCAAAAATCAAAGTGGCTATATATTGAGCAAATATAAAGGCATAGTGCAGAATGTAAATGTTTTAAACGGGTTTAACACAGGAAGTGACCATCGTTTAGTAAAAGCTGCAATACAGATAAAACACAAATTAGAAAGATATAAACTAACGAAAACGAGTACAGTACAACATATAGATTACAAACAGCTACAATTAAACACTCAAGAATACCAGATGAGTATTGAGAATAAATAATATACGATAATATAGCTAATATTATAAAATAGTCGGCAAAGAAGTAGATGAAACCAAAATCGTCAAAAAAAAATGGTAAATTTAGCAAAGAAACAAAGCAGATGTTAGAAAAACGAAGACTCTTAATAATAAAACAAAAGCAAAACACGGTCAAATATGCTGAAGTCAACAAAATAGTCAGACAAGTGGCATAATCAGACATCCTAAAGTACAAAACGCAACTTGGGCAAATATATTAGAGCAGCACAAAGGTATGAAGAAATTCCGAAAACAAATAGGTGATAGCAAGGAGATAATAAAACTAGTAAACAAATATGGCGACTTTGTAACAGATTAAAAATCAAGTCCTAAAAGTAGTCCAGGAATGATACTGTTCGAGGCTTTCGCTTTCACTCTGATGATGCAAACTGCAAGATCTTGCGAAACATTAGTGAATATGGATGCACAAATCGGAAAAAAGGACAAATCTGCATAAGTATCCTCCTGCTCAAGATACTCAAACAACACGAGCCACCAAAGAGCATGGCCATCGCGCGGGTTTTTGCTCCAGTTCACAGGCACATTAAGCCAGAGAATGCCGGGTGTTCATCTACACACACGATCATTGAAAATGAACAGGGTTATGCAACACATGTAACACATTTGAAACAATATTTTTAGAAGGCTACTATAATTTTCAAAAATTGTATAGAACTGTCGATGTAAATAATACTTCTGATCATGTATAGACCATTCAAACGTAAATCAACTACTGTAATGTTGGTTGCATAGCCCTGTTAATTTTCAACGATTATTTGTGTACAAATACTACGCGGTCTACGCCGGAATTCTATGTTAAGGAGAATAGTCCAGGAATTCTATAAAGAACTATACAAATCAAAAATAGAGAATGATATAGAAGATAAAGAATATAAAAGAATAGTAATAAATGTAAACCTGAAGAAATTTCATCCATCAGTAGAGAGGAAATTGAAAGCGCCTTAAAAGAAACCAAACATGGAAAAGCGGCTGATATAGTGGTAGAAATGCTGAAGATGGTGGGGAAGTAATAGTAGAAAAGCTAAATCTTATTAGGAAAACGTAATACATATTAAATTCATATACCTACAACACTATAATAAGAACAAAAAACAACAGATTTGTCGGGATTCATTTTTAGTGAATGCCCAATCGATGTATAGTACACATACTATAAATCATAACTTATTTTCTCTACTGCTGCATCCAGACGAGATATATGAAAAGAATGGTATAGCATCTGTATATATGTGTTTTAGAAAATATAACGCGTTTCATAAAGATCTATGTATATATTGAAAATAATAGACCACCTAAAATCGATCCCTGTGGCACTCCTTTGAGTGATCGGCAGTGGATCAGATATAACATTATCTAGTTTAACAGTTTGCGTCCAATTACTTAGATAGTCATTAACGAGAGCGCATTCCTTCCAATACCAATGTAATTCAGGATAGTAAATAAAGTGCCATGTGTCGAATGCTTTACTATACTATTAATGTATGATAATATTGGAAATAAATTATTATTATTATTATAGTCAAGGAAAATTAAGGCGGAAATTTTACCGTGGTCAGCAGCAGCCAGGATATCATCAGTGGCCTTAAGTAACGCAGTTGTACAACTATGTCCTGTTCTGAACCCGGATTGCACAACCGGCAGTACATTGTGTACATTCACATGCTCGGTCAGCTTCATGCTCATAATCCCTCCAAAATACAAGAATTGATAATGTTCGTAATGTAGAGAATTATGCAGACAGCAGAGGTTAATCATCTGAATATTGAAAACGAAGTTTCAGATGCAGTGAGAATATCAACTTGATTTTGAAGAATAAACATCTTTAACTCGGCGATTGTTGGTAACAATGGTCTTATATTAATATAAGTTATTTTTACATAGTTAGAAAGCATTATATTAGAAATGAAAAATGTATCTATAGTTTATATTGTGACAGTATATGAATAAAAAAGTGATTCAAATGCAGACTAAGAAAAAAATAACGAATGATATTAAATATTACATAAGAATCAAGTTTTAATTGCAATCTGCGATAGGTAATTTAAAGTAAGACAGATTTGATGAAAAAAAAATATTCGGTTATAATTAACACTGGCAATCATCCACCTTCACTGTTGTAGTAGATAAGAAGAGATCACATTTTTGAGTACTGTAGCACTATAATATAATTATGCCGTATCGTTTAAAAATATTTTTCTCTCATAACTTCACATATGTTTGCCTCCATACTCTTTTGCTGCCTCCTCATTTTTATGAGATCTTCCTTAATCACCATTCCAGAGCCCTTGAGTAACTTTTCCTTGCCGTAAACCAAATGTTTGGTATTCCTGCTGTCAAATTTAATAATTATTGGTTTGTGGTATACCACATCGTCAATATTTTCAGCCTGAGTTTCATGTTCGCCAAATATAAACTAACTGTTACGACGTGTGTACTGCTCCAAATTATCTTTGGCACGAAAAGCTTCCTTTTTTATTCTTCTAGTTCCACTTCAAGTTTAGTTACTTTATCAGCGTATACCTTCATTTCATCGTGAAAATGATTCATTTCTGATTTTGTCAACAAAGTAGTAAATTATAGTAGATGTGTTCAGTAGTTTTCCACAATCCTACTAATTAAGGCTTCTTCTTCAATGGTAGCGCAAGTTACCGACTGCACATCACAGAGTATATAGGCAATTTGGTTAGTTAGGCTGCTCGAGGATCCATTTTCTTTATAATTACAATTTTTTTTTAAATATAAAAAGCAGTCCTGCTTTTGAGAAGTAGCTTTTTAGTTTTTGGTACATCTAAATAATATTTAGATTTCAACTTTGTTTCAAAACTATGTATTATGGCTGTCAGGGCCGCCGGGTACATATGAAAGTAATTAAAACAGTAAATATTTTTGCAAATATGATATATGTTTGTTACAGTAATAAGTACAAGAGTAATCACACAAGGCAAAACAAATAAATCACAGATAGTCCGATAAAATTAGATTTTTCTCCAGACAAAATTAGTCAGTTTTGATTTTACTATATTCATATTTCTGATGGCTTTAGAATTGAATATCAAAAGTTTCCTACCTACGTGGTGACGCATATATTGTAGAGATATGAGATGATAATTAAATTATTAAATGGACTAACTACACACCCTACTTTGTTTTATTTATATCAAAATTTGACTCATCAAAAGTAATTAAATAATTGAATAAATGGGTTCATTGATTGTAGTGTTTTTCCCTTTATAGTAATTCGCACATCTGCAAGTGAAATAAATTATGGCTAGCTTTCAGTAGGCATGAAACTCAAAATCTGCAAGTTAGGTTCACCTATGTGTTTATATTTAAACTCCCGTGTTACGCCACTGGGCTGTGAAATTCAAAACAGCAACGCGCAGACTCGCTACGCTGTCAAAATTTATCTACCAACAAATTCAATTTTCGTGCGGTTCGTTTTGGTGTATTTACTAGTTAATTCAAAGGCAAATCTATGAACAAATTATCAGGTAATTCGAATATCGCTCTTTATTAAGCGTCACAAATGGTGTTTTGTTTTTAGATCGTTGTTTCGTGACGTACACCGACGCCGTTTGGGTTAATTCAGTTGTTATTCGCTCACTTAACCTCACAATGCTAATTTGGCTAATTATCGGCAAAATAATTTATCTGGAGACTTGGATATGCCTGCTGCTTACTCGAAATGGTAACGTCTCGCTGGTATATAAATTTCCGGCTCCTCAAGCTGTCAAGGAAGTTTTTATAGTACCTTAACTTTTTCAGGTGATGGTATGTTCATCCCGGGCGGAGCCCTACGCTGGATCTTCTCTGGAAGTCGTTGCCTTCGATGTTGATGGTGCTGGCCTTAGTGCTTCAGCCCCACACGATACCTCGCAGTCGTCAGCTCTGGTCTTGGACCCCTGGTTTAGTTGCAGTCGACCCTCGTAAATTTGAATTGGCCAGTGGCCACCGAGCCACGTTCGGAAGCTTGCTGTGGTGAAATAACTTTTGATTGTAGAAAACGTTGCCCACACTTCCACTTATGCTCCACAATTCGCTGATCACAATGGTATAATTATTTTTACTATATTTTAATTGCAAATGGGTTAAAATTTAATTAATTTGGAGACACAAATTCAACTGGTATCAAATAATTTTATTTCAATTGTTTTCCCTTGTTAGTTAACAACAATTGCCTATCTGGCTTCATAAAAGTGGATGTTAACTGTGTACAAATCAATTACTTACAAACTAAATTCCAACTTATATTATAACAATGTACAGAATCTTAATTCTAAAATTATTGTTTGTTCATGTTCGTAATTAAACTAGATTATAGCGCCACTCACTATGTTTTATTTGGCTTGTCTGTTCACTTTTGTCATTACACTGACTCATTTTTATAAACACAAATCTCGTTCATTTCCTGTTGTGTGAATTTCTTGCATTTTATAAAACTTGTCTGCTTTTCACCAATCTTCAAATATTACCGCTCCATTCCTTTTATAGCCTTATTTGATCTAGTATTGTGCTCTCTTTGCACTATATTAGGAACATTCTGTCCTTTTTACCTTTATTTAAAAAGTTCATAGAACTGTACTTATTCAATTATAATGACATGTAAATTTATTTAATCCGCATGTAATAAACTCTTTGGTGATAGATTTGTTGAATTTTGATTGGCTTTACTTTGCACCAACCTCTTAATTTCTGCTAATTGATATCTCTGTGACTCTAATTTACGAATTGAGCTCTGCCTTATTGCCATTTATTGTGAAGTAATTCCATTTAATATCGGTAATGCATTGCCAGCGCATAAAGCACCAGCCTCTACACCGCAAGGTAAATGAGGTTACAGATTATACATACATACAATGCATTACCAATGCAGTTCTGAATTAAAATTCCTAATGTAACTTCTTGCATATGCCTGCTTACCCCAGCTCTGTGCTTTATTGACCTGCTTTAATTATCTATGTTGCAAGCAGAGTTGAGTAACGGGCTAAATACCATCTCAATATATACCCATACTCTCAAAAATCACCCCCGGGGATGTTAGTAGTTCTGGTTTTTGACCATTAATTACGAAAAGAAAATTAAATAGGGATGAGAATATTGGAAATACAATTTTCAATGATACATTTTCTGTGCACTTTTGCCGTAGAGGCCATTGGTCATGCGTAATCCGCTTTTGGAGTAGATTACGCATAACCCATACGTTACGTGTTATTTTTGACTTTAATTGAAAATTAAGTTAAAGTCCAGGATATCCTTGAATAGCCCGCAATTTCGTACTGTATGTTTGGTTGCATATCCACATTTTTGGTATGTATTTTGGAAAATCCTTCAAGCTGTTGGGTCATTCTAAGTAATTTAAAAAAAACAGTATGATTCCCGGCGGCCATCTTTAAGGCGCTGATCTTGTGAGGTTGCATAACGTGTGAATCTTTGCAATGTTTTAAGATATTTTTTAAAATGTAGTGGAGTTTGTTATCGAATAGCAAACACAAATAGACATTGTATATGAGGTGTAAAAAATAGTGTAATAAACTTTAAAAACAACGGAAAGTACTACTTATCAAAAAAAGCCTAAGAGGGGCTAGTGAAAAACTGATTTTTACAACTACTGCAAAAAAAGCAAATTTAAAGAAATTTGGCAAACATTTTATGTGTTGGTTGGTGTTGGAATAAACTTGTTGTACGATTCAAAAGGGGTAGTCTTGGCAATGGCGACAGATGTCTTTTAAGATGACTATTTTATCAATAAAGTAATTTTTCATCAACAATAGTTACATATTCGAAATGTTTTATACTTTTCCACATAAAAAGCTATTCTTGTTCTAAGTCACTAGGATCAATACTATGAAGAGTTTTTGTTTTTAATGAATGGCTTCGTCATTGAATTTTGTTGCGATAATATTCTTTTGCTATTGTTAATTTTTGGTTTATAACCCCGTTTAGCCATGAATATATTGTAAAAACTAATTGACAACAGATTCTAAACACTCCTATTTAATAATAGCCCTGGTATTTGTAATTAGTTTTTAAATATTGTTTTCTACTCCTGTAACTACAATGGAATATAATATACTAACGTACAAGTTGCTAAGTGACATTTTAATAACGCCTTCATAACTTGTGACTAAATAGCCTCTGAGTCACAGGCTGAAGTTAGCAACGACGTTTTAGTCACGGGGTGAAGTTAGGTTCAGACAGTATTTGCTTTATTCGCCACAGCCAAAACTACAATCAAGTTATTTTTCAACAGTCAACTTTGACGTTTGTCAAACATAATATTCAAAATCCTAATAAAATACTGATGTTATATTGTCTAAATTTGTGGTCGTAGAAAAAGTGTATTGACAAAGTATATAAACTCGTCAAGACTCTCGTTTATTATACGTTTATTACGTGACTAAAGTAACGTGTATAAAACTTATTACGTAATATACTATTATCCACGACAGTGTGTAAAATTGCTTTTTAGTTGGCAGTTTGAAGTTTGTAAAGCGACTGTTTAATAACTTGATTTCATTAGTCATGTCATCAGTAGCAATGTGGTTAAAAATTTTAGCCACGCAAAAATTATGACCGGTTACTTGTGAAGTTTTTCTTATCAAGGCAAACCCGTTATTTAATGCAGTAATCCTAATTAACATAAAATAGTTTTTATTATTTATCGTATATTCTAGATTCTATCGTAGATCAAATATGGTACGATACACATGCGTAAAGCACCATTAGTCACTCGTGGGGCTTAAAACGTTCTCT
Organism: Agriotes lineatus; assembly: GCA_940337035.1. Taxonomy (NCBI): domain Eukaryota; kingdom Metazoa; phylum Arthropoda; class Insecta; order Coleoptera; family Elateridae; genus Agriotes; species Agriotes lineatus. The sequence continues at coordinate 58,216,900 of OW679197.1, read as the reverse complement.
ACACTCCCGTTTTAACTCTGCTCCAATTGTGACTAGCTTACGCACTTTTATCGTAAATAACTATTATTCAATCCTTATTGTTAAAGTTGTAGTTTAACTTATCAATTCAGAAGCATAAAATAGGATTTTATCTATTTATATCACTCATCACTGCATTGTTGGTAGCACTGTTAAGCTATGTCGAGATTTGCAGGTTAAGTTTTGCGTCAGTCTGTGTCAAATAACAAACAAAATCTAATCTACTAACGTCAAATTTGACATAGACTGACAGTACACTTCAGTACTATACTAAATTTGAAATAAGCATGCAGTACTTGGAACTAACTAATAATCATAACTATGGCCGTGATTGGTCGAAACAAAGTCATCATTACAACCATCTGAAAATCAAATATTTTTCAAAGTTGTCAATTTGACATTTGATGTGAATCTTCCTAAAAATATAAAAGGAAAGCCGATAAATAATGGACACAGACAAGAAGTGTAGTTTAAAGAACATTCATAGACGTTCTAATAAAGGTTTTATTGCACTTACATTTTCCTAGTGTAAAACTAAGTTTGAGTTTAGAGCACCATCTACTGCATTCTTATTTGAAATTTAGTATAGCAAACTGATAACATGAATCACAGGCGACTCTAATTATAAATTTATTTGATCCCTCGGTACTTCTCAAGTTGTCACTATGACTTTTCACGGCTGCCAATACAAAATTTATGATTTTAGATATTTATCGAGTTGTTGGATAAAATTTTGTATGGCCCGCGTGTGTTAGTACAAAGAATTCACTCAAGAAATAACCCCTTTCGTTTTGGCGGCCTCGAGGGCTCAACTCTTCTTTAGTGCATTATTTGTAATATGACAAACTTGTGCCACAAATAACTATTCCATCTCTATTAGAAAAAATAGTTTACAGTAAGCCACTGTCGTTCTAGATGTACAACTGGCACCCTATTTGGATAAATTACTAAAATTCGCAATAGTAAACCACGCCATGCCCCATTAATTTCAAAATATGATTTTCGTATCTCAAAATATTTGTCATGCACAACTGTAGCAAAGTCCATCAGTAGACATATTATAAATTCAAAACTAAAAGTATTGTTAAATATAAAAATTGTGTTACTGATTAGTTAGATAATCTTTGAATAATAAACAATGTTATCTGGAAATGCATTTCTTGGCCAGAGTACCACCAGTTACAACTAAAGCAATAATTAAGTTATATGACCTCTTGCAAATTAAAAAGGAATCTACAGGGTGCTTAATAAGTATGGTCATTAAATTAAATTGATATATACTGACCTCAGTAGAAGTACATTGCATTAAAAGTTGTTTTCTTACGACAAAACAATCGCATGAGGGGTTCTTCTGAGAACCACTCGCTAAACCACAAAAGAGTACCTACATTAACCTAAAGCACCAAATATAATTGAAATACCCAAACAACTGCTTTTCTGCTTCAGAAAATTATCCAAATTCGATTTTTGGGAACCACCTGTGCGAACTTATGTTCATAGAAATTTATTCCACCATCAACCAGATTAAGATTATGAATCACCATAAATATGCCGCAACAAAATATTGCTATGATTATAGACTTATGTTCGTTTAATAATAATGGTTTTAACCTTAATAAAAAGGAATAGCATGTATCTCAACTCAGGGGTAGGTTCTGAAATATCAAGTAATCTAATTGTAATTTGAATTATGTTAAAACTTCAATAAATTTGACATTTATGTCATTTGCAATTGCTTGTGCAGATAACTAATCAAGATCCTTTACAAATTATATAAAATTCATAAATCAATTCG
>OW679197.1:58075050-58214987 GCA_940337035.1 Agriotes lineatus | reverse complement strand
GTGTTTCAAAACAAATGCGAAAAATTTAAGGGGCTGATTCCTTGTTCAAAATAAAGGATAGTTTATTATATAAACATTGGGTCAAAAGTCAACCATTAGGGAGATATCGCACTGCAAATATGGCTGAATAATTAAATGATCAGATAATAAATTTTTGATTAAATTAGTTGTATTTTGTATTCAAACTAAATGAGCAATGTCAAATAAAACAACAATAAGAAACGTCTTAAAAAGTGATAACAGCCAACTAGATAATTTTTCTAAAATAAATTTCTTTTTCTCGACATGCAATGCTTTACGTTTTATTTTTTTTTTTTGGAAACGGTAAGTTTTATGAAAAAATTTGCACGAGACAAAAAAGTTTCTAAATAAACCAGGCTATCAACTGATATTTTTCCATGTCATTGCCTAAGTTTTTCTTAAATTTAGTTAAGAAGAATGATAGCGGTAGTCTAATTCAATCCCCTATACTCTTTTTAAAAAAGTTGAGAAATATGCAGAAAGTGTGTTTTTATAATAGTAATAATTCCATAAAATTTTATTGTTCTACCTCTTTTCGATTTTAAGATAACAAATAAAAACATTATTTTTCCAACATATTTGCAGTGCGATATTTCCCTAATGGTTGACTTTTGACCCAATGTTTATATAATAAACTATCCTTTATTTTGAACAAGGAATCAGCATTTGTTTTGAAACACCCTGTATATTGTTTCTAGAGAAATCATATCTCTTTATTAGCCTTATCGTCAACATTATACAAATAAATTGGTTATAAATGAGAACACATAAATTCATCTCCATGGTGTTTCCCATTATATTTGTTTTTAGTCATGTCTATTCTAAGACCAGATTGAATCTTCTCACACCGTTATTTCATTCCTACAGAAATCCTGTCTGATTATGGGCTATAATTTTAGCAATATATTCATCCTTTATAACTTTACCCTATATTTGTTTTAATGTCTTTCATAAGACTACATTGTATTTTCTCACAACTTTAGTTTCTTTTCAGAGAAATCTATTTTTGATTATGAACCATAACTTTAGTGTGATCAACATTGAATTTTTACACTTTTATTTTGTCTTTACGGAAAGGCTCTTTCATTACGAGTTTTAACGTTAGCTTTATTTCACTAAATCAGTTATGAACTAGAACATAATAATTCAACCTCTTTCTCGCATTATTGCTATTTTGATCATGTCTTTCATACGCCGACATTGCATCTTTTCACACTTTTATTTTGTTTTGACAGAAATTCTGGTTGAGACTCTTTACGTTAGTTTGATAGTAACACATAAATTGTAAACTAGAACATACAATTCAATGGTTTCTAAAATTACGTCATTGTATCAGTCTAAATTCTGTTAGGTGATGAAGTTTTGCCTAAGAGCTGCAGAAAAGTTATGTTAGTATTTAGGGATAATGCCAGTGATAAAGAACTCCCAAGTTGAATAGATAGGTTTCATAACTAGCAGAGTTTGCAAGTTAGTGGCGTAGTGAGCATAAAACGAAATGCAATCTGCTCCTTAAAACATAAGTACAATTGAACACATTGTATGTGCATATAGGCATGTACAAGTGTTATGAATTAAGTTCCAGTGGTGCTATTCCATTCTTGTTTTATTATACCGACAGTCAACTATTTATTTGGAATGTTATATCGCCGAGTTTAATGGTTAACTGTACAGCTCCGCCTGCAAAAATAAATCTTTTTTAATAACTTATTCCTGATCCAAAGCTCAAAGCACGCGGATTTGTACCATAATTCGGATACACGGGATTTGAAGTTTTATGAAAGAGATTACAAGATTTTATATCGGTTTATGTAAGATTTGCTTTGGCACCATTAAGCATCTGGGAGGAGCTGGCCAAACGTACATCTAACAAAAGCTCTAAAATAAGCAGTAAATGCCTACAGGAACATACAGCCTTAAATCCTCGAAATTTATAGAAAGCATAAAACCTTTATGACAAAGAATGAGATTTTTATCATGTTCTGGTTTAGCAGCTGTCTATTAGCGAGTAAGTGGGCTTTTCCTGGAAAAGTTTTGGCTAGCGCCTTGCTTGGGCACTGCAAGTGGCATAAACACCATAAAAAGTTTTCGGCGTGTGGTCTGCGATGTCAAAGTGTCGTTCATGAGCGTTTTCCTCTAATTAGCGCTAATTGTTCGGCGTTTTCCTTCGCAGCCGATAGGACGCTCACGTGAGAGCGCTGCTATCGTCCAATTATTTTTTGCGAAATTTTAACAATTCCCGACAGTAAATGCCTACAGGAACATACAGCCTTAAATCCTCGAAATTTATAGAAAGCATAAAACCTTTATGACAAAGAATGAGATTTTTATCATGTTCTGGTTTAGCAGCTGTCTATTAGCGAGTAAGTGGGCTTTTCCTGGAAAAGTTTTGGCTAGCGCCTTGCTTGGGCACTGCAAGTGGCATAAACACCATAAAAAGTTTTCGGCGTGTGGTCTGCGATGTCAAAGTGTCGTTCATGAGCGTTTTCCTCTAATTAGCGCTAATTGTTCGGCGTTTTCCTTCGCAGCCGATAGGACGCTCACGTGAGAGCGCTGCTATCGTCCAATTATTTTTTGCGAAATTTTAACAATTCCCGACAGTAAATGCCTACAGGAACATACAGCCTTAAATCCTCGAAATTTATAGAAAGCATAAAACCTTTATGACAAAGAATGAGATTTTTATCATGTTCTGGTTTAGCAGCTGTCTATTAGCGAGTAAGTGGGCTTTTCCTGGAAAAGTTTTGGCTAGCGCCTTGCTTGGGCACTGCAAGTGGCATAAACACCATAAAAAGTTTTCGGCGTGTGGTCTGCGATGTCAAAGTGTCGTTCATGAGCGTTTTCCTCTAATTAGCGCTAATTGTTCGGCGTTTTCCTTCGCAGCCGATAGGACGCTCACGTGAGAGCGCTGCTATCGTCCAATTATTTTTTGCGAAATTTTAACAATTCCCGACATGCAATCGTGCCATAATTTAGCCAAGTGAAGGTGAATAAACGTTAAGAGGTCATCCAGTGATTCACAGCGCGAAATGGTTTTAACTCAATGGAACAATTTATGTAAAAAGGCCCGAAATAGAGACATTAAAAGGTTAAACGACGCCTAAAAATGGCTTCCGTGGAGAATTTCGCGCAATAAAATTTCTAATTTATGGGATTTTGGGAGGCGACTGATTGTCCGCCTATAAAAATTGGTTCTAATCAATCCCCGGACTCTTAGCGTAATTTTATTTTATCAACAGATGATAAAAACGAGTTTTAATATTGGAATTCTTGCATATATGCATACATTATTTCCGGGCGCTTTCCTCCAATCGGTTTTGTCACCTTCCAGCGCGCGCGGTTCCTAGTAGGGATTGTAAATACGCGCCTGTCCAAATTAATATTACCATTTATCACCGGCTGTACAGCTATGCGAGTGTCATCGCCGGACATTGTGGGAGATGTTAACAGACTTACGTAACTGCACGAAACCCATTTGGGCCGATAAAAACTCCGCCGATAAACCAGATCCGAGTGAGCCTTCGTGGCATAATTTAAGGTTGTTTATTGCAGTTTCTGCCACGTACTATTAAGGTGGTGGTGTAATATATATCATAAATAGTCGCGGGTTTTTTCTCAATTAAAATGTAAATACGGCCGCCATTTTGTTCCGCCCTTTCGGGGTCCGCCTTCCGCGCTTCATGCTACAGTAAACATTCATTAATATTTTAGAAACGCAAATGAATGCCTTCCTAGACGGCCTGGAACTTCACGCAACAATGGCCCGTCTGTGCGTGGGAGTGTGAAAAAAGGCTCGTTAGAGCCGCCGTGGCCAAATTGGGGAACACCCTATAGATAACAGGCGCAATTGCCTGTATTTTAAACTTTTTATGAGTTCAAAATTTAAAAGTGGAGATATATAGCGGAATCTAAAGATTCCAATTTTTCAAAACTCCTAACAATTGTTTAAAACTAAAGGCAATTAATGTATAGATCTGTACATAAATAAGAACTCCAATAAGCCTACCGTAACCTTACCTAGTTGCAATTGTAGATATTGGCATTAGTGCCAAATAATCTCTTGCCATTTTTGATAAGGAATGTCCATATCTTCATCAGCTCCTCCATCTCATCTAAACCCATTTTCCTCTTCGTTGATTTCTTGGAATTTTTGAGCTTGGCTGTGTATATATATGAATACCATAGGAAATTTGAATACTTTTGATATCAAGACAAGAAATTAATTAGCATGAATCTGTCTAGACAAGAGCAAACTTAGAATCATGTCTTTTATAAGGGCATTGAATCTTTTCACACTTTCATTTTGTTTCGACGTGAATCCTTCCTGATTATGAGCCTTAACGTTAGCTGTAGACCAAAAAATGTGTTATTGCACATCCAGGGCCATGGTGTCTCCCATTACATTTGTTTTTGATCATGAATCGTCCCACACTTTTATTTTGTCTCTATAAAAATCATTTCTGATAATGAGGCTTTGGTCAGCGTCATACAAATAAATTTGTTATAAACTAGGACCCACATTTCACTTCCATGACCGTAGTGTCTCCCATTATGTTTATTATTGAACATAACTTTCATAAGACAATAATGTATCTTCTCACACTTTTATTTTGTTTCTACGATATTGAATCTTCCCACACTTTTATTTTGTTTCTACAGGAATCCTTCCTGATTATGAGCCTTAACGTTAGCTTACTACCAATAAATCTGGTATTCTGCCTGCATGACCGTGGTGTTTCCTATTACATTTGTTTCTAGTCATGTGTTGCATAAGATGACATTGAATGATCTCACACTTTTATTTCGTTTCGATAGAAACCCCCCTTATTATGAGCCTTGACGTCAACTTCATGCCAATAAATATGTTACAAACTAGGACACACAATTTTACCTTCATGACCACGGGGTCTCCCAGTATATTTGTTTTTGATCATAACTGTCATAAGACGACATTGATAATCTTCTCACACTTTTATTTTGTTTCTACAGGAATCCTTTCTGATTATGAGCCTTAACGTTAGCTTACTACCAATAAATCTGGTATTCTGCCTGCATGACCGTGGTGTTTCCTATTACATTTGTTTCTAGTCATGTGTTGCATAAGATGACATTGAATGATCTCACACTTTTATTTCGTTTCGATAGAAACCCCCCTTATTATGAGCTTTGACGTCAACTTCATGCCAATAAATATGTTACAAACTAGGACACACAATTTTACCTTCATGACCACGGGGTCTCCCATTATATTTGTTTTTGATCATAACTGTCATAAGACGACATTGATAATCTTCTCACACTTTTATTTTGTTTCTACAGGAATCCTTTCTGATTATGAGCCTTAACGTTAGCTTACTACCAATAAATCTGGTATTCTGCCTGCATGACCGTGGTGTTTCCTATTACATTTGTTTCTAGTCATGTGTTGCATAAGATGACATTGAATGATCTCACACTTTTATTTCGTTTCGATAGAAACCCCCCTTATTATGAGCCTTGACGTCAACTTCATGCCAATAAATATGTTACAAACTAGGACACACAATTTTACCTTCATGACCACGGGGTCTCCCATTATATTTGTTTTTGATCATAACTGTCATAAGACGACATTGATAATCTTCTCACACTTTTATTTTGTTTCTACAGGAATCCTTTCTGATTATGAGCCTTAACGTTAGCTTTCTACCAATAAATCTGGTATTCTACCTGCATAGCCATGGGGTATCTCATTACAGTGGTTTTTGGTCATGTGTTGCATAAGATGACATTGAATTGTCTCACACTTTTATTTCGTTTCGATAGAAATCCCCCTTATCATGAGCCTTGACGTCAACTTCATACCAATAAATATGTTACAAACTAGGACACACAATTCTACCTTCATGACCACGGGGTCTCCCATTATATTTGTTTTTTATCATAACTGTCATAAGATGACATTGAATCTTCTCACACTTTTATTTTGTTTCTACAGGAATCCTTTCTGATTATGAGCCTTAACGTTAGCTTTCGACCAATAAATCTGGTATTCTACCTGCCTAGCCATGGTGTATCTCATTACATTGGTTTTTGGTCATGTGTTGCATAAGATGACATTGAATCGTGTCACACTTTTATTTCGTTTCGATAGAAATCCCCCTTATCATGAGCCTTGACGTCAACTTCATACCAATAAATATGTTACAAACTAGGACACACAATTTTACCCTCATGACCATTATATTTGTTTTTGATCATAACTTTCCTAAGACCATATTGAATCTTCTCACACTTTTATGTTGTTTTTACATGAATCTTTCCTGATTATGAGCCTTAACGATAGCTCTCTACCAATAAATCTGTTATTCTACCTGCATCACTATGGTGTATCCAATTATATTTGTATTTGATCATGCGCTGCATAAGATGACATTGAATCGTCTCACACTTTTATTTCGTTTTGATAGAAATCCTCCCTGATTATGAACCTTGACGTCAGCTTCATACCAATAAATATGTTATAAGCTAGGACACACAATTCTACCTTCATGACCCTATGGTCTCCCATTACATTTGGTTTTGATCGTAACTTTCCTAAGATGACGTGATGACATAAGATGATTTGCTCACACTTTTATTTTGTTTCTACAGAAATCTTTTCTAGTTATGAGGCTTAACATTAGGGTGATACCAATAAATCGATTATAAACTTAATAAAACAAAATTCCACCTCTTTGGTGGCTCCCATTATATTTGTTTTTGACAATATATTTCATAAAACGACATTGAATTGTCCCTCATTTTTTTATTTCTACAGAAATCCTCCCTGATTATGAGCACTTCTATGGTGCCTCTCAGTATATTTGTTTTAGATCATGCCTTTTACGAGGCAATATTGAATCTTCTGACCCGTTTATTTTATTTCTACAGAAATCCTTTCCGATTATAAGCCATAAAGTGAGCTTCATAGCAATGAATATGTTAGAAACTCGTACACACACTTCTATCTCCATGGAGCCTTCTATTATATTTGTTTCTTATCATGTTAAGTATCATGTATCAATATATATAAGGTGACATTAAATCTTCTGACACTTTTACTTTGCTTACGTTAGCTTGATACCAATAAATAAGTTACAAACTAGGATTCACCCTTCACGATGTCTCCGATTAAGACTGTTTTGACCGTGTTTTGCATAAGATCACATTGAATCATCTTCTCACACTTTTATTTTGTAACTACAAATATGTTTTCTGATCATGAGCCTTAACACTACCTTGATACCAATAAATACAGTAGGATTTGCTGCGAGTGGTACATAGTAAGTGTCTGACTACTAGTGATGGGCATAATCGGATGATTTCAATAATCGGATTGTTCCATTTCGGAATATTTATAAAATCGGAATATCATCCGATTATTTTACATTCCGTAAATGCAAGCAAGGGAAAACGAGCGAAACAACAACAAGCGGAAGGAAGATGGAGTGCGTCCAAATTTGCGATGCGAGCACTCGCCGTTGCGCCGTAAGCCCTTATCTGCGTTGGCATCTATTGTTTGGGTTTGTAGGACTGCCAGTAAAACAATTTATGAGTTTGAGTCGCACAGTGGGATGTGAGGAAATAAAATATTTTTTTCAAATTATTACAGTAGTTACCTTAATAGACTTTCAGAAAATGGTAGTGACATTTTAAAGTTTAATGGCACATAAAGTACATAATAGATAGTATAAAACAATACATGAATTTGAAGTCTGTAAGGTGTACTATCTAATAATTAATCTAGGAAATACCACTGCCATTAGTGCCATTCACGTATCATACAAGTGCGCACACGGCCCGACCCGTCGACATTCGCCAACCAGCATATAGCTGTCAAATGAGTCAACACAACATTTCGTATTCCGTTCAGTTCAAATTGGCATTTTGTTTTCTCATTTTGTGTACCGAATAGTAAAATAATCGAATTCCAAAAGTTTCGTATTTTGTGCACCGAGCAGTAAAATAATCGAATTCCGAAAAGTTCCGAAACGTTCCGAAATAATCGGAACCTTCCAATTTTTTGAACAATCGGAAATTTTCCGATTATTCATTCCGGATAGGCCCATCACTACTGACTACAACATAGTTTTGTATACGTTTTAAGTTGCATTTTATTAGGGTTTGTCAAAAGGGCCACGAAGGCAAGAGCCGGCCCTGAAGACGGGCGCCCGGTTTCAAGCCGCGATCTGGCGTCGCACAGTCGTCTTTAATTGTGTGATTCGTTATGACACAATCAATTTCACACTTATTAACTTTTAATTTGTAATTGTTTCTTTACGACCTTTAACTCTTCATTAATTTCCATGTAGGCTAGCAAGCCATGAAGCGGCCTGCCAGCGATTCCGCCGCAATTTCATTCTGTTTGCGCTTTCAGGGAAGCCACACATGCGCTCAAATTAACGCGCAGTAAAAGCAAACACATATAAAACTGGATACTGTTTTAACACACCACTTTCGAATTTTATTTGGAGATCCTAAAACGGCCGCCGTTTTATTTGATCAGCGCTGGCGTGTGATGTTTGGACAGTCTACCGGTATTTTACGATATAACGAAATAAATAAATAGGAAATTTCGGCGTGGCTGCAGGTCATAAAATAAAGGCTCCGGTCGAATGGGAAAACTATCACGACCGGATCGCGTTTTCTCCTACTCCGTACTTTGCGTTATCTGTATGTTGATACAAATGTACATTAACTGTGCAGAACATGTCGATATCTTAATAAATGCCCGGTATGAAATGTCCGGTGCAAGTAGTGCTACTCGTCTAATCGAGCGTTGAAGTCTTCAGGGATCGGTGGCTTTTCTTCAATTTAAATGACTGTACAACATTTTAAACAGTCATCTCAAGCCGCCAAAACTAAAACTGTGAATAAAAGTTGGCCATTATTGTCTGCAGATAAAAAGCTCGCACAGAAAAAAGTAGAACACAAGTAAAAATTAATCAAAAGTGACTCTGCACAAACTCTATACATATCTTTGCCATAATCAATTAAATAATAAATTACATTAGCGCAGAGGATACGGTTGATAATTATTTCGGGGAGATATTTGGTAATTATATTTTTTGTTTTTAATTAAATTAGTGATGCACTTGAAACCGATCTCGCGACTGCCAACCACGCTTAGGATTTTCCAAAATTACCAACTCCGAACAAGTGTCCACTAATTACGTGACTCACGAATCTAGTAGCACCTACAGAGTTGCACAAACTCCAGAATAGGAATTTAATGCATCTGGCAGCTATCTGCAGCGGCCTGCAATGTATCGCTTCGGAGCTGTTGAAACGAGCAACACTTAATTTTAATTTAAGTCATTAATCCGTGTACTCAACGAATATGGAAATCTAGGCCGCGGTTGGCTTAGACAATAATGGCACTGCAGGTTTGGTAACACTAAGTCAAGATTCACATCCTCTGATAAGGCGAATAACTTTCACGTGAAGGCATATCGAGCCTTTGGATTAGAAACTCACTTTTTATGACAGGGTTGGTTATTGGGTTTTCGTAATCGATGTTCCCGCATCATAATTTATGGTTCGGATTGTGAGCTGTTGAAAGTGTCTGAAATGTGAGGAAATGAGGTTCTTCGTTTCTAGTATGGTAATTAAGTTGTTCTTGTGTATTATCTTATCTCTCTATTATTTAAGAAGTGCATTCCTTTTCCCTGTCGTTTCTTAGATCAATCCAGTTTTACAGTTGGCAGTTTTACAGATAGATCTTAGTAAAAAACAATAGCTATTACTGACTCAAGAATATTACATACGTGGACTGTTCAGCAGTATATTTGAGCTTGTTTGAAGATTTTGCATTGGTACCAAAGAGATGGTTTTTAAATATACAGTTTGATCTCTTTCCATCTCCTTGGCAAAGGCTGTTGTTATAAATTGTCACATTTTATTTCTCGTTTTGCTTGCCTTAAAGCCAGATGAAAGAATACAGGTGATAGTACACCTTCTGGTTGCATTTGTGGGTTGGTGTAGAATTAGTTCAGAACATCGTCTGCAAATTTATATGAACAGTTTAGGTCTGCGTCTGTGGTCTGTCATTAAGGACTATTCCGTCATCAGGTGAATTCGTATGTTCATCTTTTCCTGGATATACTAACATTTCGTCTTGTCACAAGTTTGTACTTATACTTATATAGTGTATACTGGATTGGGGATAAAAATGCTGAGATGGTTCATGGGTGTCATCAAATTAGATAGGAAAAGGAATGACGATAGAGGGAACAAAATGAATATTGCCGACATTAAACTGAAGGCGACGAGGATGTAGACTGAGATAGTGAGGATATCTGCAGAGGAGAGATGGTAACCACATCGCAAGAAAGACCATGGCAATTGAGGTACCTAGAGGGCTGAGAAGAGGATGGTCGAAAGTACGTAAATATTGCGACTATTGATAACAAGAAACGAGTGAAATTAATTTGACGCACTCTGACTTATGGGAACACAGTTACGATGATGATGATGATGACGTCGAAGTTGGGGATGATATTTAAATATATGTTAATTTATTCTATGAGGTTTCTGCTATGGATGTCAAAGATGATTAATCGTTGACCCTTCGCAATATTTGAGAGCAACCCTTCGTTGCTATTGTAGCTCCAACTTCTTGATTATGAATGCAGCTTTCATCCGAAAAGACAATCGGCCTATTTTCACTTCGGTATATTAATATTTTGGAGGTACTCTATTCTTTTTGCACGTTCTTCTCCATTAAATGTTTTATTCCATTCAAAGCCATTTTTTAAAACAATTCTTTTCTTGGAGACACTGGACCACGCCAACCTGGATATGTTAATATTTTGCGTAAAGCCTTAATAGTGACACGGAGTTCTTCTATTTTATGAAAATTGTAGACTATTTGCCGTATATTATAATTCTCATATTCTTCCAAATCTGTTACAGGATGTTTCCTTGGACGTTCTTTTCACTCTACCATTATTTTCTTCCGATGATGCACTGGCATCTTTTATAATCCTTTTTACTGTTCTGACGGATTTTTTCGTTGCTTCAGAAGTTTTTTCTTCAATACTCTTGAGAATCGCTCCTTCTTCCTGCTTGGATAAAAACTACTTCACGCATTTGAGCATTCCAAACTTTTACGGAGAACTAAAATGTTTTGCAAGGGCCAAAGGTATTTAAAGCGATTGTTTGTACTAGTCTTAACGACATCTTAATTTCTCTCATTGTACTTGATACTTTCTAATAAGTATCTAATTATAAAGCCTTGAAAGTTAAATATTCAACAACTTAAGATAAATGTCAGTGAGTAATTTTATTTGAAAATACTAAACATCAAAACATATGTACCTATAAATTAGATATTGAAACACTTACGGATTCGTGTCTACCCGCTGTCGATCGGCATGCGCCGGCCGCTCGCTTTCCCTCGTGGACCCAGTTGTACTTATTCGATATTCCAAATTGGAGATTTCTTGAGAATGTTACCTAGAGTTCTTCAGTTAGTTCAGTTGCAACAATTTCTGTCTGCTGTTCTTCAATTACGAGTGTTTGTTTGCTATAGATAGCATTTCAGATCCCAATTTTTTTCTATCATGTTGATTATCGATATTGCCGATATTTCCTTCTTCTAGTTGTTCTTTTTCTGTTTGTGCCTCAATGTTTTCTATAATACAGTAATAAAACTCCATAAATATAGTACTTTCTCTTTCTTTTATATAAATTTCATTAATTTACCTTTACAATAACACAACTACACTGACTATTATGTGGCAAAGACATAAAGGACGATACAATATTTTTTAGACCATAGCCGAGAACTGCGTCATGTATGAATCAGAAATGTGAAAAATAAATAAGCGGTGGAAGCATAAAATAGCCTCAATGAAGATGAGCTATTGGCAAATTATGCTGTAGCGTGTATAGACTAACATCATTAGACTTACTACGTAAGAAAGGAATTAGAAAACAAATCAACATCTAGTAGAACAAATAGGATAGAAATAACCGCTGTGGTATGGTTATACGAACAGAATGGAACATCAAAGAAGGTGTATCGATGGACACTACCTGAGAGAAGACGGCGGGGAAGACCTAAAACGAGATGAAAAGAGGAAACAGAAATGACAAATACGAACACGTGAGATAGAAGATAGAAGACACACAAGAAGAAAGGACAATATGGCGTTTGGATTGTGAGAAACGGTCAAGAGAGCTAGAAGACACTTGTATATATCTTCCTGGTTAAAAATCTTGTGATTTTAACTATTTGCGTTTCTTTGCAATTTCCTTTGTGACATAAATTCTCCAATTTCGGTTTGTAATGCTTCTTTTCTTATATGGTTGGATCATTCTGTTGCCCCTTTAAATATCCCATCAGATCACTCTTTCATTCTCTTCACAGTTTGCTATATTCCTATGTTCTGCATCCTGTGGAATTATTCTGTTAAAACGTCATTGTACTTTTGCATCTTCATTACTGTTCCTGAAAGTTTTCTTGTAATTAAAACTGCAGATACTTAATTTAACTGTTTCTCAGATGTAATAAGTGCTGCTGGAGGTTAAATGATTTGTAGTAGTGTTTCAACAAGCTCAAAATGTGATGTTTCCTGTCTGGGTTTTGGAGACAAAAATATCCTGTCTTGCCAAATGCTTTCCAATCAATTTCTTGTCATGTTGCCAAGATTATTGAAACTTCTTGATCTTGATGCGCACTGCACACTATGCAGCGGAGCTCGAAATTTCCAAGAAATCAAGGAAAAGAGAGAAAGGAATCTTCGATGTGATTTCAAGTTAAGTTCCCACCCACACCTGACGTAGATTAAATATTGAGTCATGGAAAACGCCAATGACCCTATTTGTAGTCCCTGAGATAATGAAGATACTGACATTTTTACAAAAATGGCAGAAGATGATTTGGCACCAATGGCAACGCCTGCAACTGCCGAACTCTTGTCTTGTCTTGATCTATTGACAATACAATGATTTTTTCTTGATATCAACAGGAACTCTTGATCTCGTGAAACAGTAATCTGTAGTAAATTTATATTTTTTTGATTCTCCTTTACAGAAGCATAATATTTGTACGTTAATAGATCTTTAATTATTAAAGCTTCAAAGCAAGCCGGCCAGGTGTTTGATTGCAAGTAGAATTATTAGAATCGCCCTCGTATTCGCACGCCATTTAAGATACCGAAGGCAATAAAAGTAGCGGCAGTAAATAAGCAGACGGAAACGAGTCAATTTGCATTATCTCTAAATCCGCCCTTGAACACTTACATAGCAATCATTATGCAAAAAGCCTAGCGCAATTACGGGGCATTTCTAGGATTGTTCGAGTTTTATTCGACACTTGTATTGACATAATCGCGGCCGCTAATTGCTACAATGATCGCGTTGTAGGAAATTACGTTCGCCATTAATTTCTGCGATATGACGTTTTTTCCGGGCGCATTTTTGCAAATTGCGAATGCACGCTGCTATTACACGTGCTTTAATTGTATATATTATTTCTATAAATGGCTCATCTTTTATTAACTCCTGATTGCGCTGACCTGAGAGTTAATAACGCGGATTCCTTTTTTTGTGCGATATCTAATCTCGGGTAGGCGATCGCGTGTTTTCCGATGCGATTTATTAAAACAATTAATTTCCGTTGGTCCGAGCCCATTAGAAAGTCTGTGTCCTGCTACCACTATTTCCATTAATATGCTCTTTGCTGTCCACTGCTGCTAACGCGCCGACATAAATAATGCACAAAAATTTATCTCAAATGATATCGATTATGCGTTAATAATATATTAAGGAGTCGCTGTAAATTAAAAATAATTAAACAGTGTGTTGCTGCATTTGGCATTCCATATATCATCCACCTATAATATCCATACACTCGCAAGTTAAGCGTATAATTTATGACGTTTTTATTGTCTTATTTTGAGGGCTTTCAGTCCTAAAGAGAAGCGGATAATCGCTTCTGTCAAAGCAGGCAATTACCGAAACCCGGAAAGCTTAAGCCTTTTTGCTGCGATTCGAATCCTCTTCTCGCCATCATCCTAGTTTTAGTTTCGTACTCAAACACAAACAGATTGTAGATTATAATTAGCACGGTTGTCATAAGACACTGACAAGTAAATTGTAACCGTGTCGTTCAACTCCGCTTATTTTTTTGTGAAAATCGCTCGCATGCGTGCGAAAAGGTGGTATCTGCTATTGATATTGTTTTCTATAAATAAACGTGAATTATGGAACTCGGCATTTCAATAGCTTTCTTTGAGAATAACAGGATGTATGGCAGAGCGAAGAGCGGCCATGCACAATAGCCGCTTTCAGAGACGAGAACCGCACTTGCAGAAAAATTAAATCCCCGTAAAATTCGCCCAGGCAGATGCTCGATTTGGGCCTAATTTGGGTTGGAACAAAAATCTTTTGTGCCTTTTGCATTTTATGCAACTGCCGGTTTCTGGATATCTGAAATCTAGCTTGGATTTGCTTAGAAGTACTAATGGACCACAAAACGAAATTGTAAAATCGCAGTTCACCCTCGGAGCGTTAACCTTGCGCTAACGTATAATTTTCGTTACGTAAGCAAGCAATTTATAAGGCTAAACGTTGAACGAGTTTTGGAAGAATCAGATATTATTAGAGATCTAGCAGAGGCGCGCTCAGGCATGATTAAATGTGTTTTACTTTGGCAGTTTTAAAATAGCAAAGCAGAGGAACTAGCATTAATATTAAATTTAAGAAAAACTAGGATTTATAACAAATGTGTCTAGAAAAACCATAAAAAAATGTTTAGTTGTTCGACTACGCAAGCGTGTACAAGGAATGTTCTTGGAATATTTTTAAAAGGTCCAAGCTAGTTAGAACTAATTCAAATCTGCATAAATAAAAAGAACTAATAGTCAAATATTTTGACGAGTCTTTCATGTTATTTATTCCCACATCAATTTCTGCTTCTAAGACCTCAGCTCATTTGCATAAAGCTTGAAGAATTTGGGTATTAGTAGAATTCTGTAGGGACGATTCTATACTGAGATATTTATAGGGTTCATGAAGGTTAGAAATAGTTCACATAATATGTTGAAGACACTTTGATCTTATTTATTCCCATATTCCCCACATCCATTTCTGCTCCAATAACCTCACCTGGTTTGCATTAGCTTGAAGGATGTATATAATAGAAGAATCCTGTAGGGATGATTTTATACTAGGATATTTATGAGGTCTATGATGTTTAGCAAAAGTTTATATATGTTGACAACTCTTGTACCTTTCTTATGACACATTCCTCACATCTATCCCAACTTTAAAAACCTCCTCTGGGCTACACGAAGGGCGAAGGGTTTATGTAATCGAAGAATCTTTTAGGAATGATTCCATAGTGGGATGTTAGTAGGGTCCATGATGATTAGAAATAGTTCATATATATTGACGACGCTTTCACCCTTTTTATTTCCATATTCCCCATATCTATTTCCGCTCCTAGCCCTTCATCTGAATTACATGAGGCGTGAAGAATCTATGTAATAGAAGAATTCTGTAGGGATAATTTTATACTAGAATATTTATCGAATCTATGATCATTATAATTAATTTATATATATATATATATATATATATATATATATATATATATATATATATATATATTAACGACGCCTTCATCCAATTTATTCTCACATTCCCCACATTCCTTCCTGCTTCTAAATCCTAACCTACTTTGAATGAGGCCTGAAGGATTTATATAGTGGAATAATCGTGCAGGAATGATTCATGGGTTCATGATGGTTATAAATACTACACATATGTTGACAACGCTTTAATCTTATTTATTCCCACATTCCCCACATCCATTCTGCTTTTAAAACGTCCTGGTTTGCATTAAGCCTGAAGGATTTATGTAGCGGAAGAATTCTGTCGGGATGATTTCATATTGGGATATTTATAGGGTTCATGATTGTTAGGTTATATATGTTGACGATGTTTTAATTTATTTTTTTCCCATATTCCCCACATCCATTTCTGCTGTTTAACAACATCTGGTTTGCATGAAGCCTGAAGGATTTATGCAATAGACAAAAATCTTGTAGGAATGATTCCATATTGGCACATTTGTGGAGCCCATGATGGTTATAAATAAGTAGTGCCGATGACGCTTGCAACTGTTTTTATTCCACATTCCCCACAGCCATTTCTGCTTCTAAAACCTGATGTGCTTTACATGATGCCTCAAGGATTTATGTAGTGGAAGAATCCGGTAGGAGTGATTCCATACTGGAATATTTATGGTCTTCGTGCTGGTTAGAAATAGTTCACATATGTTGACAAAAATTTGACCTTTTTTATTTCCTACATTCCCTATATCCATTTCTGTTAAACTATCTGGTTTGCATAAGACCTGAAAGATTTATGAAATATACAAATCCTGTAGGGATGATTTCATATTTGTACATTTGTGGAACCCATGATGGTTAGAAATAGTGCATACATGCCGACGACGCTTGCAACTGTTTTATTTCCATATTCCCCTCATTTATTTCTACTCCTACAACCTCACTTAGTTTGCATACGACGTGAAAGATTTATGTAATAGAACAGTCTTGTAGAGATGATTCCGTATTGGGATATTTATAGGGTTCATGATAATTAGAAAAAGTTCACACAAGTTGACCAGGCGTCCATATCTTTTATTTCCATGGGAATGGAAAATCCATTTCTGCTCCTAAAACCTCCTAGTTTGCATGAGACCTGACGAATTTATGTAGTGGAAAAATCGGGCAGAAATGACTTCATACTGGGTTTATGAAGGTTAGAAATAGTCCATATATGTTGACGATGGCTTTATATTTTTTATTTCCATATTCCCCACATCAATTTCTGGTTCTAATCCCTCTGATTTGCATGAAGCCTGAAGGATTTATGTAGTGGAAGAATCATGTGGAGTTGATTCCATAGTGGGATATTTATGGGGTGCATGGTGGTTACAAATAGTTTACGTATATTAACGATACTTTTTTTATTTTCATATTTGCCACATCCATTTCTGCTCCTAAAACTGAATTTGTGTTGCATGCGGCTTGAAGGATTTATGCAGTGGAAGAATTTTGCATGGATAATTTCATACTGGGATATTTAAGTGGCCTATGATTGTTAAAAACAGTTCATGTATGTCGACGACGCTTTCGTCTGTTTTAGTCCCATATTTTCCATATCTATTTCTGTTCTTAAAACTCCCTTGTTTGCATGAAACCTCAAGGATGTATGTAGTAAAAGAATCTTGTAGGGATGATTCCATACTGGGATGATGGTTATAAATAGTTCATATATATCTACGACACTTTCATCTGTTTTATTCCTATATTGCCCATATCCATTTCTGCTCCTAAAGCTCCATCTACTTTGCATGAGGCCTGAAGGATTTATGCAATAGGAAAATCCTGTAGGGATGATTTCATACTCAAAGCAAATGCTTTAGACTTGCAAGCATCTTCATGAGGGTACCAACATGATCTGAACTGAACATGTTCGAATGTTTCTAAACGTGCTGACTTGCATTTAGTATAATGCTCATAAATAATACATCTGGAAAACATAGTGTTACAGTAGCTTAGTTTCTATTTTGCTTTATATCAATGAGGGGTTGACTTCAGTGTTTTTATGTATTGATCTTGTTCAATCGAATTGAGCTTGGGATATTTATGGGGTCCATGATAGAATTACTTCATCTGTTCTTATTCCCCACATTAACGTCTGCTCTTAAAAAGTGCCTAAGGATATGCCAACCGGACGATGGGTATCAATGGTACCCGCGTGAGTCATGTGGGGGTCGTGGAACAACACATGGCCATGTCGCACACCCGCGGTAGAGCCGTTGCGATAATCCCCGTTCGGAATGCAGTTGCCAGAAAGCAATAAGTCAAGCGAATTAAAAAGCTTCGAGATACGCAAATTACAAACAAGCATCGGTGATTCCTGCGAGGCGACATGATTCATTGTCTTCTGATGGGTTGCGTCACATAACGAAGTAATTAAAATAGTTCCCGAGCGACGCGTTTCGAGGTCAAGGCAGTCCGTTTGCGCGAGCGAGAGAGAGGGTGCAGGATGGGAATCAGCAAAAAGGGAGATGCGCGGAAAAAGCTGCCGATGGGTGCATCCAGGAATCCGCTTTGGCCGACTTCTCGGGGTAGGCGTCGTGGCGGAATTTCGAAGCCCAAGTTTGGCCACGTCTCGTGCAGCAACGCTAGGACGAGGTGGCATCGCCTGCGTGATTAATTATAATGCCCGAAAAAATTAATTAACTTTTCCTGGCTCAATCGAACCGAGCGTGCTGTAAGTATGTAGATTATTAGCAAAGTAAGGAGTTCGATGTTGTACTGAAAACATGCCTCACTTTAGTTCCCTTTTTGCTTGCTATCTCTAGCATTCGTTCACTATTGGTCTGTATTTTTCTGTTTTTTTATTTGTAATTGCAAGGAGAACAACGTGTTGAACGAAGTAATTTCGAAAAAAATTTTGAAAGGAAAAATCACATAAAAGATGAAGACGTTGTTAACGTGACACCACAGTAACTGCAAGGCAAAATACAGTTCTGGAGCTAAAACGAGGAAATATAAGTGAATCAGGCATTAGTTATTTGTATCTATCGAAATTTTAGGGTGCTTTGGAACCTTCAAAAGTTCTAAAGAACTGAGAATATGCAGCGCTACTATCAGCCCTTAGGAAGCATGAGATGATAGGGGGAAGGGCATGTTATCATTACAGTACTTCAGTACTGATGGACATTTCTGAAAAAAAAACAGAAGTGTTCAAAAGCAGACGAAGGTGTAAAGTGAGATGGTACATTCAGAAAGCTGAGTAAACACAGCTAAACCATTGCAATATCCGAATCTGCCTTTACTGGGGGCAAGAAAAGTATTATTAAGAAACATTGGAGGCTACATGAAGATAAATCCTTCATATTGCAAGTAATAACTGAGACATTTAATTGTTTCTTACGGCTACATATTCGCCTGCCGGTTGTAGGACACGTTTATCACGGTGAGTTTTAACATGCAGTCATTTCCGTCTTTTGCCGGCGCTCGAGCTTCATTTAGAGCAGTTGTGGACGAACGGGGCCTTTACGTAGGACATTGCATTGAACTGACCTTTGTGGTGACGTAATATAGGTGTTTTCGGCTGTGATTGGGCTAGTACGTGCTGTATTCAGTTGCAATATATACTGCAATTTAATTTAATCATAGTGCGATCAATATATCTACATCTGGAACATAGTTCAGCTAGATATAATATTATAGATACAAATTTTGTGTTTGCTTAAAATTTTGGCTTTACCGGTTTAGTTGCATAAATCCAGGCTTAACCTTTCAATTATAATCGTTTAATGAACTTTTTTAATTATTTAATAAGTTAGTTGCCAAACGTGACTCCTGTGACAGCAAGTTATTTTATATCGTTTTGAAGGTAGCTTATGTTTTATTTAAATTGAGTCGCTGATTGGCTAATGTGATTTTTACACTCGTACCCAAACAGTTTTGAACTTAATCATTTTATTAAGCTAAGTGGCACTCGACACATTCTCCCGAGTTATTCGGTGGTATGTTTATTTTTCAGCTTAGTCAAAAGCCTCGTAACAACCTCTACGTAAGAGTCGCATACGAAAAACATGAGAAGTGTGATGTTCCCCAAGGAAGGTGCAAGGCCATTACTATTGCACTAGTAGAAATCTCATAATTAGCAAAAGAAGCTGTTGTATTTGAAAACAACAATTACTCATAAATGTGATTACTACATCCTCAGTGATAGCAAAGCCTAAGAAGTATTTAGCAGCAATAATTCATTTGCAATTTGTCTTGTATACTGGCTGTTTCTTGTCGTTCTTCTATAATTGAGTGTTGTTCATTCAGGTACAGACTGCTGAGTGCTAATATTTCCATAACCACAGGAAGATTTGTCAACTAATTTAAAAAACTGTTCACATGCGTTTGTGTCCGACGATCAAAACACCGCTCAAGCTGCTCCATGCATTCATTATTCGTATATTAGAGGCGGAAACTCCACTGTCACAACGTATCCCAATCATTTGCTTATATTACCGTAGGCACAATGCCTTCTCCATTAAAAATATGAATAATTTATAATAGTTCATACCCATACCTCTCATTTCTCAGCTATAGCAAACGATAAATTATTAGTCTTTTGCGTTTTCCCCGTTCTGGCAGTGCACATACTGCGACTTGTGGGCGGAATAGACGATGACATCTACGCCACACTCCATTCATCTTCATACTGCGACCAAGTTTGCTTTCCCAGCAATGAATTAGGTCTTTTGCGTGAAATTACACGCGTTTATAAACCGCTTTGTTGCGGCAACCCGCGGGAAGGACGGAGCTTTTTGTTATTTCCATAATTATTGGCATTTAGCTAGTTCCCATCTTAGTCCATCCGAATTTTCTTTGTTCGCTATAGGGTTTGACGGGTTCTCTGAGCTAGTTTCCATCGGTGAACGAACCTTCTTGAAACAATCCCCTCGTAACTTAGCAAAAGTGATAACAATTTTCTAGCTTCCAAGCGGAGAAAGAGCAATCTGCTGCGATATTATTGTGCTGCTAGCATAATAAATCAACTTCTCCTCTCCTAAGCGCATAAATATGTATCACTTTGCAACAAATTATCCGATAATGACTTGCAAACGAACGGAAGTGTTTATTGTTTGCTTTGCAACCTTTCTGGAATTTTGTTGGCGTTGTTACGAAGAACGTTGGTCCTGCCATTTAGGTTGTCGATGCAGGTGATGGGTTAATGGCTGATAATGTATGTATCAGATAAAGCGGGGAGATTAGGATAACTTACGGGTGCTTGGGGTTGAATAATGTATTTAAATGGGGCGCATCCAGCAATTTCAGGTGTGAATTATCTCTGAAGCCTTCACAAGTTTTCCTGGTACCAAAGCAATAAATTCAGCGTGTTATTATGGAAGTTTTGTCTTATGGGGACACGTGCTTGAGGGAAGTTGTTTGTTAATACCGAAGTTTTTTCCTTTTATGATAAAATTATCTATCTTGCGATTAGCTTCATCTTCAACAAGTCTAGAGCTTGAACTGAACTGAAAGAACAGTTCTTGCGCGTATAATTAGCAGCGACGATTCCTGTTGGAAATGTGTTATCGACAGTTGGAGCAATAAAACGCAGACGAATCGGGCGGTTAATTATGGCAATCTAATTGGTAATTTTTAAATATAATAAGGAAAGGCACATCCTGATCGTATGTAAACTTGGCTCCAATATGATAGGTGCAGTCGAGCAGGTGGACCAGGAACGCCCCTCTCCTAATTACAAGATCACGTTTCTATCATTCCAGTTTTATTGTCCATTCCTGCAGCTAACGTGCCTTTAATTCCACATGGCTGAGTTATGTCCCGGGCATAAAACCGTGTAATTAAAGCGTACAAATAGATTGCTTTTTATTATCGATACACGCCATTATGTTTTTTGCCGACTTTAGCAAGTTCATAAACCATTGTTTATAAAAATGGGGACTCCATTCCTCGCTAATTATAGAACCCTAATGTTTCCCGCAAAAAATCTAATCAAAATTGATGGGGAAGATCGACTCCTGGGCCTCAATTTGCATTGCAAATATTTCAATAGGTGACGTAAACGAAGTTCTTATAGCAATTAAACCGCCCAGCTTAGTTTTCAAAAATGTGAAATTGTTCAGTAAAGGCAGTCGTTACCACCTGTGGTCAAAAAACTGCACGAGTGCGCTTCCTGCAAGACTGATGTGGTTTGAACAAAGACAACAAATTATTTGAATAACTGTATTTAATTACAAGTACTTAAGTCAAAGAAATGTTAAATGGTTGTGATAGAGCTGGTTGACACGCTATAAAACGCAATAATAAATCTCTTACTGTTGTTTTCATTTTTAAGAGCAATCAAGCTTGATGTTAATATTGGAATAACTGGAATACCGTAAGCCATCACTCTATCGCTGTTACTTTCTCAGTGGACTGAAGCACTCGCAGTTATGGCAGGAACTTCTTGTGCGTTAAAGTGAATTGCCAGCGCATTTTTTTGATTGCATTTGCTATTTCCGTACCCGTAGCCAACAATATCATGGAAACACACACAGGACGCACTTAATTGAATGAGTAACTCGAAGAGCAATTTCATTGAGTCATCTTCTTTTTTCCTATCACATAACTGGGGATTAATAGAAATGGTGCTTCTGGTTTGTAAAGATATCGTTGCAAAAAGTGATTAGCGGTAGAGTTAATTCAAGAAATAGGGAATGGAAATTCAAAAAAAGTTCACAATTAAAAATATAATTCTCAATCCACCCTACAATAGATACTACAATGATATTCTGCAACATTTGATGATTCCTCAACTTATTTTTTTTCCAAATTAAAAGATAACATTAGATTGAAGCTTCTCAATGCCGCTGTAATTTATTGTATATTTCACTGAAAAGTCACACTTAAGTGAATTTTATTCTCAAAGCAACACGACGTCACACGAAAGCAGTTGTCACAATATGAAATTCTAACAAAAATAGTAATGTTAGGTCAAAATGATTAGATATACGTGTCGGGGCCTCGATGCTTGCAGTTGAGATTACGGTAGAAACAGGGAACGCTCGTGCCACAGCGGGCGAGAGTTCGACTCCCGGCACGGGCGGTCTGTATTTTCACTTAGTTATGGTTTAGGTTTGTAACGCTCGAGCCCCCTGAAGTAATCGTTAGGGTTGAAAGAAAACAAGGTTATATATACGTGTAGATTATATTATATTATTTTTTCATTAAAACCAATGTACAATATGTTTCACTTGCATAAACTTACTGTAAGATTCCATAACAGATTGCTTATCATATATACTGGTGAATATTATATACCGAATGGTATTAATTATAGATCAAGAAACCCATTTCAGTGTCCAAGGCTAATTTGTTATCGAAATATCTGAAAAATATTCTAGAATATGCATTTATGTACACTTCTTCTTTGGGTTACAGCTTACATTTTTGATGATATAGCATTCTTACCTTTCGTTGATTATTCGATAATTTTTTATCAGTTCTTCGTGTCTTTTTATATCTTCTATTAAGGTGTCTCTTCTTTTCATAATAGTTTTTCATAATCTTCTCTTTACTTGAATTATCCTATTTCCAATACTTCCGTTGGTAACTCTATCTACCCAACTTTTATACACATACAACTGTCAGCAAATAGTTAATATACTAAAAATTGTTCATACAGTGACTAACGTATACATTTTTGTAGGATTTGAACTTATAACTCATGCTTTCTAAAACTCTTGAAGAAGGTTGAGAACGAAACCAAGTGTAAATGTATACATAAGGGATTGAACTGGAAACGAGTTTTTTATTATCATAACAAAACAGCTTTTAGTGAGCCTTACATCCTCTAACACATTTTTCATTCGGTTGCATTTAGAACGCTTCTAATATCTTCTAATTTCCATATCATCTACAAACCTTCTTCTAATGGACACTTTCTTACTGTTATTGAGGCGTTGTACGTAACCTATCTACATTAGTCGATTGATCGTTATATATTTGATCACACCAGGGTAGTTGTATAACCAGTAGAGCTCAATATTATAGCGCTTCCGCCATAATTCCTTTCTCGTTGACCGCTCCGTTTTCAAAGCATGACAGCCACTATTGGTCATTATGGTCTTAAAAGAGTCTTGTAAAGCTTGCACTTCAAAGCGATGATACTTATTCTAGAGCCAAGTTGAAGACTAGGCATGATAAAGCGTCTAGCGAATAACTTCTTGCGTACTCTAACCTTGAACTTAACAGAGCTCATTGTCAGCCTATTGAGCTTGATAAGTTTTGATGAAACTTCGAAATCTCTCATATTGTTCTATCGACAAACAATAAGTTCATTTTAAGTCGACAAAGATGCAGTGAGTGTCGACATAATATGTCCAAATATTGTCTTGTTGCAACGATTAGGTCGGTTGTGGATTTACCAATCTAAAAACCTATTTCATATAATCTTCGACGATTCGCTCAGCGTGGGGTAAGAACCTAGCATACACGTTTTACATGATACTGTCATAAGCCCATTTGATGTCGATAAAGATGTAGTGAGTGTTGACATAATACATCCCGATATTGTTTCATTGCAAAGATAAGATCGGTTACCAACTTACCAAACCGAGAGCCTCCTTGATATTTTTAGATGATTCGCTTAGCGTACGATGACGACATAGCTGCAAGTTTTGCTCTGTCGATGCTGTCATTAGCACATTTAACGTTAGGAATGGTGCAGTAAGTGTCGAAATTATTCTTCCTCCTCCAAGCAACGTTCCATGTCCGATTTATCAGTCCAAAAACCTTCTTGATAATCTTTGACGATTTATTTAGCGTAGAATAACAACCTAATATACACAAAGTTTTGCTCTACCGATACTGTCGTAAGCACAGTGTAAGTCGACAAGGATGCAGTGAGTGTCGACATTATATGTCCAAATATTGTCTTGTTGCAACGATTAGGTTGGTTGTCGATTTACTAATCCAAAAACCTATTTCGTATAATCTTCGACTATTCGTTCAGCGTGGGGTATCAACCTAGCATACACGTTTTACTCGATACGGTCATAAGCTCATTTGATGTCGACAAAGATACAGTGAGTGTCGACATTATGTTTCCCGGTATTGTTTCATTGCAAATATCAGATCGGTTACCAATTTACCAAACCGAGAACGTCCTTGATAATTTTAGATGATTCGCTTAGCGTACGGTGACGACCTAGCTACAAGTTTTGCTCTAGCGATACTGTCATTGGCACATTTAAAGTTAGGAACGGTGCAGTAAGTGTCGACATAATTCTTCCTCTTCAAGTTCTATTGCAAAGATCTGGTCTGTTGTCGATTTACCAATTCGAAAATCTCCTTGTAATCTTTTCCGATTCGTTGAGCGTGGGGTAATCTAGCATTTAGGTTCTGCTTTACCGATACTGTTATGAGCACATTTGTCGACATTATATTTCCCAATATTGCCTCATTGCAAAGATCAGGTGTGTTTTGGATTTACCAATCTGAAAACCTCTTTGGTAATCTTCGACGATCCCTTTAGTGTGGTGCAACAACGTAGTGTAGAAGATTTGCTCTGTCGATACTGTCACAAGCACATTTGAAGGCGACAAAGATGCAGTGAGTGTCGACATTATACTTCCAGATGTTGTCTCATGGTAAAGATCAGATCCTTGTCGATTTAAAAATCCGAAAACTTTTTTGGTAATCTTTGACGACTCGTTCAGCGTGGCGTAACAATTTAGTATACAAGTTTTGCTTTGTTGGTACAATCATAAGCACACTTGATGTGACCAAAGCTGCATGAATGTCGATATTCTAGTTGCAGATATTATTGTCTCATTGCAAAGCTCATGTCGGTTGTCGATTTACCAATTCGAAAACCTCTTTGGTAATCTTCGACGATTCAGTCAGCGTGGAGTAACAACCAAAAACCTCTTTGGTAATCTTCGACGATTCGTTCAGCGTGGGGTAACAACACAACCATAGAAATTTTGCTTTATTGATACTGTCATACCCGTAAGCACATATGAAGTCGACCAAGCTGCAATGAGTGTCTGAATTATATTTACAGACATTGTCTCATTGCATAGATCAGCTCTGTTATTGGTTTACCAATTCTAAATCTCCCTTGCTATCTTGGGACGATTCGTTCAGCGTGGTGTAACAACCTAGCATCCATCTATTGACAAAAGCGCAATGAGTGTCGACGTTATACTTCCAAATAGTGTCTCATTGCAAAGACCAGATCGGT
The DNA here is from genome assembly GCA_940337035.1 of Agriotes lineatus. Classification (NCBI taxonomy): domain Eukaryota; kingdom Metazoa; phylum Arthropoda; class Insecta; order Coleoptera; family Elateridae; genus Agriotes; species Agriotes lineatus. Next base: position 58,189,160 of record OW679197.1, on the reverse strand, counting down.
TGTCGATTTACCAATCTGAAAACATCGTTGATAATCTTCGGCGATTGATTTAGCGTGGGGTAGCAACTCAGCATACCATTTTTGTTCCATCGATACTGCCTGTTCGCCTTTATGATTGTTTCTTATTGCCATATACTTTGTCTTGGTTACATTTATTTTCATTTTCTCATACTCTGAAGGGGTTTTCTAAATCTAGCGCTTTGGAAGAGCTATATTGAGATTGTTGAAAGACTACGTAGCGTATTCAAAATATATCTTGTTGTAGAATTGGCACTCGTGCTTCATACTTTTCGAAAGAAAGACGAGCACAAAACTAAGTTTAAAGTTATGCATATAACATGTTGAACTGGCAGCGACTTTAATTACTTTTTCAATTCTATTCGTACAGGTTGCAAGATCTGTTTTATTGGTATAATGGTAGCAGATACTGTTTGATAACGCTTCGGCTGCGTGCAGCTTTTAAAAATCAGTGCTTTTAGAGGTAGATTTCGCATTTGCTAGCACCTAAAGCGACATCTGTAACCATTAGAAACGGATAGGCGAAAAATGTCCGACTGATAAGGAAATGTAAAACAAATGGGCCATAAGCGAGGTGTCGCACCACCTAATCGTCTTCTTCAGCTTTCAACATGCGGATATGCGAAGTCGCTCATCCGCCAGCGAGCACTTAACCTAACAATTATTAACACTAAATCACCGGACTGTCATTTTTGTTTAATTAACAGCGCGGATGCGTATCAGATGCAGACAGCCCCCCAAAGGGGAGCAGCTCACGTACGGCAATAATGGGCGTCCCAGCTCCAGCAATTTGCAATGCGGCCGCTGGGAGGAGCCGCTTTGACAAACATCCTCGCTCATCAGCCAAAGATTGGATATTGCATATACTGTTATTATCGGTTACTTTCATACCCGGTTAATAACCCAGCTCCTAGTGTCTCTAATCGCAGGCCTGCGCCCCCATTGGACGCCGTCCCCGCCGTGCCAATATCGCGATGCGAAGTAATTACTGCGTTTAAGAGTTATGGTGCAGACGGCCGCTTTGCGGCTTTCCGCTGGGAACTTAAATATTTTCATAAAATGTTGCTTAACGGCCCCTTTACGGCCTGCTTAGCTAGAAATGTATCTAGTCGCATTGTTCGCGCGCTCCGTGCCGACGCACGAATCACCCTCAGTAAAATTTTGTTGCTGTGCATTACGAGTAATTCTAGCTTTTAGGGCGGTGGAATTGCTTGTAATTGTTTATTGCAGTCGCGAAGCGTTTCAGCCGCTAAATGAGGGCCGTAAAGGCTTAGGCGAGGCAACACTTGTTTTTTTTTTCGAAGTTATTCCAGGAAAATCATGTGTTCCAACGAATAGTGGCTACAGTGGACGTAATATATTGTAACAGAGTGAAAAATAGTGGATTTTATTATAAGGATCCTTAAAATAATTTAAAAAGTTTAACTTAATATACAGAAACAAAACCACGCCACTGGTAGTCGACCAGGCTATTACATTTGCTACACATGGGAATTTATTTGCACGTAAAAACAAAAATTATAAATACTTCACAGCAGGGTGGTACAGGAATCGTCTAGTCGTGTAGCAAACGTTTGCCAAGCTAGGTCCTGAGCAGGATGGGGTGGGTTGTCCGGAAGCGCCACTGGTTTGAGACGGTCCAAACCAGAAAACCTACAGGTGGCCGTGTAAATTTCTAAACCACTAGCTGTTTCACAAAAACAAATAATAAAAGACAGAAAACACCAAGACTCGAAATAACCTAGTTATTTATTTACAGTTTGTACACCTTCGAAATTCTGTGTCATACTTGGAAAAGGCAACACAATTCTGTGATTAAATGGAATAGTTTGTAAATGTAATCTTAGTGGTATGTAATGTACAAGATTTTATATCAATAAAGTCGAAAAGGTAACTACGATAATCGCAATTCGTTCGAGTACCCGTGTATCAACTACGATAGTGACTTAAATATAATTAAAAACAGCGATACCGGAATGCGGGAGAATAGTAAGTTCTAAATCGCTTGATTAATTAGGTAAATACTCTATCTAGTCGCGAACCTCTTCGAATTGGTACCATTTCGCCTAGGGGAGTGCTAATACACATAACATGGTGTATTTACGGTGCTCATATTATGTTAAATGTTAAATTGATGCTCCCGGAGACCCTCGCCAATAATGGTTTAAATTTTGAACATTGACAAGTATCTGACACTCGAATGCGACCAAAGCAGTACTACCAAACGTAAAGATATTAAATGCATAAAATGACATTATCCTATTACACCAAAGTAATTGCACGTGATGTACAACGAAGCTATACAATATTTCGCATGTAAAACGACATGAATTTCGCTAGCATATACCTAGGTAAGTACAATACATAAAGTAAAGATCATAGTGCCATAACGAACGATATTTTCAGTTCAATAAACACCAAAAGGTAGATAACACTAGGTGTTGCAGATACCTGGATTGTGCACAGAAGGATCGCTATATCAACAGCTATGGGGGATAGCTATTAAGATGTCCACCAGCTTGAATAACCTCCAAAGAGTCAGGGCTTCATCTAACTTTGCGGGTGAGAAGCGTAGTCGAGTGCAGTCACCATGGGGAGAAGCCTTGCATGCGAACTATCACATGTGCTGAGGGGCTCGGATTGGAACGGAATTGTTGCTCCAGGTGCCTTAGCCAAGCAACAACAATGCCACAGGCATAATAGATCCCGAAAAATCGGAGAACGATACAGCAAACTAGGACGAGGAGGCCAAAACTAGGACGAGGAGGCCTAAATACAAGACGTTATCGAAAAATGTTCTACGGCAACCATAATTTAACATACCAGAGTTGTAATGTGGCCTCGAGTAAGTAAATTGCAGAAATATATATTTATCCCAATACACTCGGATTCATTTTAGCAATATAACACCCATTTCCTATTTCTGGATGGCAGATTCCTCAAAGAACTATGGAAACTATATAATCCACTTAAGTGAAAATTCCCAAAGATCACATGCAGCTCCAAAAAGGAAAACTTAAAAATGGTCGCCGGAAATCGTACTATCAAAACAATTTTCAAAATTGTTACTCAAAATTCCCTAAAAATCAAGGATTTTGCAAAAATGAGTATGCAACCAAAGCTACACCTAACGTATGCAGGTGAATCTAACTATATGAATGTATTTAAGCTAAGAAATTATCCAAACAATCCTTAACTGTATCTAAATGTAAAATTACACGTAACAAGGCGACGATACTGTTGTGAAGAGGTGCGTTGTCAAGGAACTCAGGTCGGTTGAAAAATGAGCACCGATTTTCTAGGTATAGATAAGGGTGTGCTTAGCTTAGCCCATTTAACAGTTTTCACATGGTAGGAATAACACCCATTAAACAACAGCCCCAAGCAGCAATATTGCAATAGCAGTATCTTCAAAAATGGAGCTGAGCAACATGAATATCATCGTCACCAAAATGTCGTTATCAGAATTACTGGCTTTACAAGTGCTGATGGCAGTCCTGCACGGATAATAGTTAATATCCTTAGTGTTACATAGTAGAAACTGGAAAAACGTGTGTGGAGAGAAAAATATCGCAAAGCAAATATTTAGAGGCAAAAATGTCGCTTAGAAAAGTCGTTTATCTGTCAGCTATTTGATTTAAAGAGACGTTAATCGACAGTGTCGTTTGATATCTCAAAAATGTGTTGAAATTCTCTAAATATTTTGTAATTCTGTAGTGCTATTTATTGTGAAACGACTTCAATACGCTAAACCAACGAGAGCATTTCAAATGACCACATTTGTAGCAGCCATTAAGCAAAAATGGCGCTATTTGCAGTGCAAGCTAATGGTAAAAGGCTATTACAGCTTTTTCTCGACTGTAATTATACTTTGATTGACATGAAAACATAAATATTCAATGAAAACGTGCGCGCATAAAAAGCAAATTAAATATATTAGTGTATCTATCGTAAATGAATAATATCATCCATTCTACTATAACTTGCCCTAATGAGCCTAACTAATCGGAATGTTATCCCTAGATGCACGTTGTGGAGGTAATTCGATCCCAACTATTAAATAACATAACAATAAAGCGCTTGGCTACGTAATGTATAACAATTGAAGTAAAGAGGGCGTTCGATCGTAAAGTGGTCTATCAAAACTTTAATTAGAATAATTATGTCCATCAAGCTCCGCGGAACAACCATGCCCTTCGCATCGACACGATGGCTGCGAGCTGCCGACCAGAAGGAATATTTTCCTCATTTTTTGCATTCCGTGTGGACGTACCGTGACAGGTTCTTAATTAACTCATAGTTTAACAAACATAATTTTGACAATGAATTTGATGTAATTATTTTTGTAAAAATCCCCGGATATCATCGACATTGCAAAATTATCTAGTTATGGGTTAAGGAAAAGTGCGTGTTTGGGTACGATTAGAAAAATTGGAAAATTTAGGGCATTTTGTTTCTTATTGTGTAGAAAATTTTAAATTAATTTTGTAAGCACAAAAACTGTTTTAGATTAGTTCAAAAATTGTAAATACGTTCAGTATTTCAGATTCAAAAAGCCATAATCTAAAAAGAAAATTAAAATCGTAGCCTTTGTTGAAAATAACATACTGTCTTACTAGCTAGCCTGCGGTCACAAGTTCAAATCTCGGTCTTGGTATGTTTTTTTTAAATTTTGGAAAGATGTGGGTGCAAATTTTTATCCCTTGTCACCTTCAGATTGCAGATACCACATTAGCGGGGTTTTCCACTAACGATATTGTTCAATTTCCGACTCAATTTTAAACCAATTTCCTCCATCTAAGCTTCGCAATGATTAGTTTCAATTGTCAAATATTTTTCTTCGTATCTTTCCAACTGTCTGAGGGAAGCCCTTCAGCCGCTCTTTTGTCCAAGCTTCGCTCGTGTGTGAGCTTTCATTTAGTTAGATCCAAATTGCATCTCTCGGATACCACTTTTCCGAAAGCCTTAAAAACCAAAAAAGCAATTCCAATGAATTTAAAGCAGTTTTTTGCAGCCTTCCGCGGTCGCCCAGCGCACTTTAATGTAATGAGGTTATAAAAGTATACGGGTATCTCGCGCATTTATCGCGGCCTGCTTAATAATATTAATTGCGAGTATATCGCATTGGCCTGTGTGTATAATGTAATACGTGACGATATCGCCTATAACGAACGATCGCAGGGGCGGGTGCATCTGTCATTATTGTCACACATTCTGTAATTGCGGTGTAGTTAGCTAACAGTTCCGCGAATTGCTGTTGCTTGAACGGTATGCAGTGGCGCTTTTCATTCAAAGACAGGGGAAAATTAAGAGATATAGGGAATTCGTGCAAAAATCCGCTGCGGTTGCCGCACTTAATGGCTCGAGCGCATTTTAGGAATATGGCTCGTAATAGTGTTTAAAATATAGGGCCAGCATGTTATTATCGTGCAATTTCCTCTGACCCTATACGTGATATCATGAAAACATTCTGCAGATTGCCATCTTCAAGCGCTGTGTATTATATTTTTAATTTTGTAATAAAATAACGGCGCTCTTGCATGCAATTAATTTTAAAAGGTTTGCGCGATATAATAAAAGATAAGTGGACGACTGCAGTCGGTTCAGTAGTTTATTGGTAACGCATTTTATGCTGCACTTTTATAAAATCTTAACCTCTGCAGGTAATAAACTTTCTTTTTTGCGTTTTGCTGCGCTGCCGTCAACTCCTTTATGCTCGGGTAGGCTGCTCATTAATACGTCAGAAATTTGGAAATTATAGCTTTGTGCTTTCTCGAGCTTTGAGTCCTTTATCTTACGAGGAAGCAATCGCGTAATGAATCTTCATTTTTGGCGAGCACCAACCGCGCACTTCCATTTTGCTTTCTCGTTAAACCAAAGATTACACAATTGCTGCTTTTAAGGCACATACATTATTTTAAAGCATTTCTACTTCAGCTCTGAAATTACTAGTGCCAAACTGGACAGGTTGCTACGTTGCTACAAGATGTAACACATTGCTGATGTATAAGAAACTACCAAAAGGATCTATCGTTTATGAGCTGTACGCGCCGAGTATATGAAAGTCCAGAATACTCTGCAACTGGTCACTTCAGAATGCAGTGATATGTAGGTTTTCTTCTTCTTCTTTCTTCTTCTATTATAGGCACATACCTGTTCCATTTTCGGTTTGTCTCTTATACATGTAGCTTGACTCTCCATCGTTCTGTGTCGTCTCGAATTTCTTCCTCTTATTGGTAATTTGTTTCATACGATTTTCATTATTCTTTCTTCCATATTCAATTGATATGTTTATTCAATTCGGGTTTCCTGTTGTTTACGTATGCGTTAATGTTTTTCACCTGGCACAGTCCTTTCATATTCTCACTATTGCCTCCGCCTAGGGGAGTTTTCCAGAAATTCTACTAAGTATCTGTAATACTTATGTCCCAAGTAGTTGTTTGGTTTGGGGTGTATTGATATGGGGTCATGCTTGTTCCTTTTTCGGCTTGCTTCTTATACATGTTGGTTGTCACACCATGGTTGTTCAGCTTCTCCAGTGCTTCTTTCTTATATTGGTGATTTGCCTCTTGCGATTTTCACTATTCTTTCTTAGACCTTCTGTTTCTCTATCTATCCCATTTCTGTTCTTTGTTGTTCACGCATCGTTGTCGTTCTTCATCTGGCACTATTTTCTCATATTCTGCGTCCATTGTTTAAGAATGTTACCAGAAATTCTAGTTTCTTGGTTTAGGATATATTAATACGGGACTCTTCGTAGTTTTCTTCTTTATTCAATTATAGGCACCCGTTCCCTCTTTGGTTTGCCTGTTATATATATAGGTTGTCACTTTATTGTTTTTTGAGTCGTATCGTGCGTCTTCCTCAAATTGATGATTTGTTTCTTGCGATTTTCACTATCCTTTCTTCCATAATTCTGTTGACCCATTCGTTAAAATTTTCACCTGGCACTGTCGTCTCATATGCTCACTCCTTTCTATATGTCTCACTCAGAGTATTTTTTAGAAATTCTACTATGTATCTTCTACACTTATGTATCAAATAGTTGCTTGGTTTTGGACGTATTAAATGGAGGTAGTCTCCTTCGTCCTTCTTGTATTATAGACACAAGCTTGTTCCTTTTTGGTTTGCTTTTTATACATGTATCGTTTTCGGGCTCGTCCCGTGATCCTTGTCCCGATTGGTGGCTTTTTTCTTGCAGTTTTCGCTATCCTTTCTTCCATCGTGCTGTTGATATGTTAATTCCATTCATGGTTTCTATTATTTACTCATTTGTTAATGTTTTTTATCTAACACTATCGTCTCATATTCTCACCTCTTTCTCTGTCTAGGAATGTTGCCCAGAAATCTTTTAGATTTATGTCTCAAGTGGTTGCTTGGTTTTAGATGTGGTAATGTGGAGGTCTTCGTCTTCTTCCTTCTTCTAGTATACGCGCATGCCATAGTTTACGTCTGCTACATGTAGGTTATCACTCCATCGTTTTTAGGGTCTCCCGAGCTTCTGGCGATTAGTAATTTATCTCTTGGGATATTCATTATCTTTTCCACCATTTTATTCTTTTCATTCGTGTTTTAGGTTGTTCACCAATTAACGTTTCCTAATTCTACGGAGTCTCTTCATTGCTGATGCTTCAAATAGTTGTTTGGTTTGGAATATATTGGTTTTTATTCCAATTCCTGATTTGTACGTTTCTGTTTTCAATATCCTTCCATCACTCTATTAATATCTTCATTCCATTAATATTTTTTGTGCATCATTAGTTATTGTTTTCCAGCTGGCACTGCTGTCCCTCTTTTTCTGATTGGTAATGTGTTTCTTACGATTTTAACCATCCTTTCTTTCATATTATCATATTCTATTAATGTGTTCATTTCGTTCATGTTTCCTCCAGTTCACAATTAGTAAATGATCTCCACGTGGCACTCCTTCCTCTGTCTAGGAGGATTTCCCAGAGTGTCTTTAACACTTGTATCACAAGTAGTTCTTTACTTTTGGATGTATTGATATTGAGGCCTTCCACTTCTTTCTTCCTCTATTGTAGGCACATACCTGTTACCTTTTCAGTTTGCTTCTTAGATATGTAGGTTGTCACTCCATCGTTCTGGGTCATTCTATGTTCCTTCTTCCGATTGGTGATTTGTCTCTTGCTATTTTTACCTATCCTGTCTTCCACTATTATGTTCATATGTTATTCCATTCATGTTTTCTGTTGTTCCCCCATTAGCTAAACGTTTTTCACCTGGCACTGTCACCTCACATCCTCACGCCTCGCTTTATACAGGAGGGTTTCTCGAAATTCTTCAGAGTATCTTTGGTTTTGGGCGTATTGATATGGAGGTCTTCTTCCTTCTTTTATTATAGGTGCATGATTGTTCTTTTCTCAGTTTGCCTCTTATACATATAGGTTGTTACTCCATAGTTTTCTGGGTCTTCCTGTGCTTTTTCCTCCGATTGGTGATTTGCCTTTTGGAATATTCACTACCATCTTGTAAATATGTTCACTATATTCATGCATCCTATTGTTTGCCCAATATTTTTCTCCTATCTCTGCCTAGGAATGTTTTCCAAAAAATCTACAGAGTACCTTCAATACTAAGATCTCAACTAGTTGCTTGGTTTTTGATATTTCTGCTTTGGTTGTGACTGTATATTTCATGTTTGGTCTAACCGTTGCTTTGCAAGTCTTTTTACTAACGTACTTCTCTCGCAAAATGGTATCATTTAAACATCTTGCCATGTTGTTGTTTTACTTCTGTTTCAACGTTGCCAAAATGTATGCCTTATTTTCCTAACCTGCTGAATTATTTTCAACCTCAATATTGTACCTAAAGGGTTCTATCGACGTTGTCAGACATTTGTGAGGTATTCGATTGTGGATTTTATATTTTTATATTAGTTTTGTTAATTACTCTACCTATGTTTGTTCCCCAATTTCTTCTTCTACATTGGCATAATCTATTGTTAGGCCATCGTCCTGCGATATCTGGTTGATTTCTATTGTTTGCTGTTTACCTTTAATATGTCTTCGAAGTATTCCGTGCCAACGTTTTTCTTTTCTACTTTGTATTTGCGAATATACCTCAGTAATGTTTTTCAATACACCTAATCATTGACTTTGTTTCGTTCCTTATCTTGCTATATTCTAGCTAGCGACTCTAATGTTCTTGGGGCCGGGGGGGGGGGGATCTATATGAGGTTTAATTTTGTAATTATCCATGTTTTACCGTAACCATCATAAGGGTTTGGGTATAGTCTACTATGTGATGTATGGTACTCTACATTCTCTTTCCTTATTTTCGAAAGCTTCTGCGTGGCTAAGTTGAAATGTCGAGCTTTGGCACCCATAGCGTTTGAATACCTAAGCCTCTTTTAAGAGGAGTCAATAAAATGTCATGTATAGCTTCAGATTTAAGTGTAAAACCTGTGGTGCTCGTATGTTCCACCAAGTGCTGCATTAAAGGCATAACCATCGTAGAATTAGGTAAACTTGTCTAGCAGCACATGCTTCAGCCCTAGATGGACAGCTCCGAGTCGAGTTTCCGAAGTTTTAGCTTACAAGTAATAACGTCCAAGCAGACAGCTGGCAAAGTGATCGCGCCCATTTAGCTCATTGATCAGGCACCGTAGCAATCTGACGTTAATATCGTCATAGAGAAATGCCAGCGCTGTTAATTGCGATGCAGAAGTATCTGCGCGAGGTCGCTCAGGGCTCCCATAATTAAATATGCGATAGGTAATAATAGTGCCGGGGTTAATTATTTGTATTAAAATGTAAATCTGCTCGCCGCTTTTTCTCGTATCTTGGAACCAACAATCCGTGCGGCCGCCTCAATTAATGAGGAGTACGTGAGAGCTGGATGTCCAGGGAGCTTTGCGAAATCGCTGTGACATTTCGAATCGGAGCTTTTGCGAAAACCAATCGCTGGATCGCTTATTAAGCGGTGCAGAGAGGTTGCGGGGAATAACAGTGATCGAGTGATCTACGTCTTGTAACATAGTTATTATCACCTATGGGCACATATTAATCTGTCATTATTGTCGTTTTATGTAAAACTATAGATATGGTAAATTGCCGACTATAATTTGTATTTTATCTTATAGTTGCTATAAAAGTGCAGATAAGTGAACTGCATTTCCTTTTACTTACAATGCAACCTTCATTCCCACCTGCATTAAGACATCATTGTGGATGTCAGTTGCTGATAAATCAAAATAAGAAATTTCTTAACAATTTCCGATCATAGCGACAAATAAACTAATCCGTAAATGACGTTGAATTTTATTGTCAACAGTATTCAATTATTGGAACACCGTCTATATTTTTTTACATATATAGATATTTCCCTTTCATTTCTGTGATGACGAATCTATTAGTTTACATTATGGAGAGGATAACATATTTGTTTTTGGCCAACCTGTCTTACTAGCTGTGGAACTTGAAAAGTCTATTACTTTGGTCATTTAGATTTGCATCGTGTTCGAATACCATAGACGTAACTCCAGCAGAAACATCTTGTTTGGTTTTGGTGTATGTTTGAAGTCTTACAATATTGCATTTAAGGAAGTAATTTAGAGAACGTAGTTTGTTGATCTTGTTGTTGTGAAGAAGAATAAAAACTAAAATGTTAAAAGAAAAAGATTAGCATACTAGATCAATGAAAATTAGAATGTGGTGAGAAAACCAATCTAATACATTGTGACCTACAAAGGCAAATAAAAGTAAGAGAATGTGAATTTAGTTTATTGTGGAATTACATTGCATCGACTGAATTGGATAACAAAGAATGGTTTACAAAGGAAGTAGATTACATCGACATCATTAGCAGAGTGAGCATATTTTGGGGCTCGTCAAGTGAGATCTTGTGGCTTGTATCTGGTAAAGGTTCGTGGTGCTGGGGTGTAGCAGGCTTCATACGTGTGATTTGGTTGAGCGTTAGAGTAAACACATCTACAGCTGATATCTATTTGGATGCTGTTTTTCATGTGTTTCTGTGGCAAAATGGGCTCTTGTGTTGATTTAGATCTGAATTATGGACCTCTTGGCAGTTGGTAGTCAGTTGAGGCCTTCGCTGTGGCTTTGAGTGGAGCAGTTTAGTAGCGTGGTGAGTTGGGGAGCTAGATGTATTGGGTTTGGTAGAGGAGAGGGTTAAATTCAATAAAAGGTAACAGAATACAGGTAACAAACGACTTCCGGGATTGGACCGTGTCATGATTGAGATCGAAGAAAATACAGGTATTTAAAATAAGAACTGAAAGAAAATAAAAAGTGAAGTGAGTATATTTTAATTAAGGAAGTACTTACCATTTGAGATTGTCGAATGACAAATGTAACGATGAAGTATTTGTAATTGATTTTTCAAAACTAGTTTGGGGTGTCAGTTGACAGATGTATTGATTTGTCATATAAAATAGGAACATCACATTTCAGAATATAAGCAATCTAGATTATAAAGAATCCGACCTGATTTTCAGTCAAGTGTTTCTACTGAGGCTAGCGGTAAATAATTTTGATTATACGTAATAAAAATAGGGCAATTCAATTAATTACAATTCAATTTAATATAAAAATTTTATTGAGAATCAACTAAAGTAAAGGTGTAAGTCAATTATCATATAACATAAGTTGGGCACACAAAGTGGAGCTAATCACCTTGACAGTATTTATATATCATTTCAAGTTCAATTCCTAAGCGTAAAGTGCCATTTTTCGGTGTTTTATTAAGTTAGTGTAGGTCTTTATTGTAGGAGCTGTGCACACATAAAACTATATTTATAATTACAATATTACAAGATATTGCAGTAGGTCGCCAGAAATTCTAAACTATGTGTTAGATATTTACCCAAAGAATTAACCCAAGTTACGTATGGTTAAACGTAATTTAAACATTTTAAATCCCTGGTGAATATCAAAAAATGTAAACTTATCTCGTTGTTTATCCAACAACTTTGCTTAATAATGATGTATTTGCAAGGAGTATCACCTAGATCTAAAGCTTAACCTGGTCCTTTGTCTCCATCTGCTTGATAATAGATATGAAAGGGTGACAAAATCATTTCGTCTTTGCAAAATCTTTCACACTGTAGGTTGCATGTCATACCCCTTTACTTTTAGGATACTTTTTTCTGTACAGATTTTCTCAACACAATTTTCGTGCACAGATGTACAAAAACCGCACTTACGAAATAATTTCCGGCATAAGAAGCGCAAGGAATGTTAACTGCGCACCTTCCAGAATTATTAATTGTTCGAGTTCGCATAGCTGAGCTGACGGCCAATCAATGCTACTCTAATAAGGTTTTTCGACGTACTATTACGCAACTTAAGCAAATTCATCCGGGTTATCTGGCGCATCTAAAGCGATCACTGAAAGCCTTAAAACACTCATTGGGCACATTCTGAGAGTAAATTAACTGCGGGTCCATGCAGTAGGTTGACAGTGATACATAGTGTTTGGAGGTCGAAGGTCGCACCACGACCATGCGTTACCCACATGCTAGAGCAAGCTCCGTAAACTGGATCTGTGTTTTTGCTTTGATTATTTACTTATTATTGATGCTGCGTGCAGGCGATCGAAGACCCGGCGAATAAATCCTGCGCTGGGCGTGAAAGAGCAAACACCTCCGCTCCGTTCCATGTTTTTCTAATGGAAAAGTGTTGTGCAGTGCAGAACACCGCGGCTAAATATTGTGAATTAATAGACACAGCCACTAAAACCTTATACATAATAAATTCGGTAAATTAAACAGGTATTTCGACAACCAATTTGTAATGTTGGGTAAGACCATGAGGCTGAGTATCTCCGAACAGACTCATGGCTGATCTAGTGGCCGACCGCAGAACTGTTACATGAAAAAACTTTAAAAACTTTGGCACTAATATTTTCATAGATGATAGTACAAGGAGAAAAATATATCCATTTCCACTTCAACAGTCGATAACTACCCTTTGATGATTGAAGGGGTCTCCAGTGTTTTATTTTACTGAGTATAAAGGAGGGCCTTCAATAAAACAACCTGGATTAACCTCAACTCGAATGGCGCAGGATCGTAATAAATGGAAGACGATAGTGACGATAGTTCTCAAAAAGACCAATAATAGTTTTTAAATTCTATAATCTTATTCTGTTATCACTCACGGAAGATCCCCTTTGATGCCTTAATATTGATCAGCTATATTTTCCCATAATTCTAAATAGTTATTGGGTCTTATACTCTGTAAAGAATAGTGTGATTTCCCCATTTGCAAAGACGACGCGGTCTAAGCCGAAGTGAAATCTTATCTTTATACCCCCTTCCATAGTGTAGTGTTAAACCGTTCTTCCAATTAGTTTGTTTTAAGACTGCATCCTCATCTATACATTTTAAGCAGGATTATTCTGCCATAACTTAAACAAAGCCGTTATTGTGCAAGCGGCAAGCCTTAAATTAAGCTACATTTTATGCAAAAGTATAAAAATTCCCTCATTAAAAAGCCTCGAAGCGGCGGCCACGATGAGGTTGCTGTTTTAAGCACTGACATATCAACCTTTAAATCGTAGCATCAGAGCCAGAAAATTTATGTAAAACTCTCTCCAGCGATGATATCTAAGAGAACCACCAGGTTGGTATTGAGAAGTCCATACTTTGTGCAGCAACTTTATGACTGGTGTTCTTAAATGCAGAAATGTGAACATCTGTCCATATTTGAATAAGAACCAAAAGCACTTTGGCAGAGGAATTCTCCAAAACGTCCAGTGTTCGTTGGCTCGCGAACTCAGCAGCAAGTTAGAGCAATATCACTTGCACTAAACCAGCTTAGGGTTGTGGGCTTGTTTTGCATACTTGCATATTTAATGACTGAAGCTTGTTGCGCATGTTGTTGTCAGAGCACAAGCTGCAGACTTGAGCACAACTTAGACACGTGTCCGGATTCGTAGTTAAACGCGTAAGTTAGTGGCCTCCTAACGAATAAATTGTTATGTTCATTATGGTCGTCGTGTCTTACTAGCTCGAATGTTATGCCAAAAGGACTTATTGGTGTCTCTGGATGCATGTGTACTCCGCTGATGGGAACGGATTTGTTTGCTTATCGGCCTCCCTCGATCTCAGGAACGCACCTGCACTGCTCTAACTACATGCCCCTAGAAATCTAATACGTTTTGTTCATCGCCATGCACCATGACTTGCTGAGTCCACCACAACCCCACATTTCAGACGTGAAGTATGGATCTGTTTAAGCTAATGAAGTGCAACTACGGCGATGGAAGCTAAAACTTTCCTAGCCTGATAAGGAAGAAGATAGCCTCGACAGCCCATAACTCTATTAGCTGCCGAAACCTATCATCGAATCCCGGACTCACTTTCTTCTCAGCTATTCAGATGCCCAAATTGGTCGGCGAATATTTCGCGAGTATCTGATGGCACTTCAGTTTCCTCGGAAATTAACAAATGCTCGTTTTGCTATCGCATGTTCGCTTAGCAGCAATTATTTATCGAGATTTGACACACGGATGCCTTCCTGCTATAACAATGTGTTTTACATGACAGCCGCTTTCACTCGCTAAAGAGTATCGCTCGATGCAGGCAGAGATAACGCTGCACTAGAATATCGCTATGCATCTTATTATAAAATTAAAGAACGCCGCACACGCTCATTCTCATTTTTTCGGATTCAGGGTCTGCATAAATTACGCAAACATACAATAACAGAAGCTGTTAAGCTGGCTAGTTTATTGTTGAAGTTATGAGAACGGTCCGACGTTTCTAATAGCATGAGTTGTTACTGTTAACAACATTAAAGCCTAATTAGAAAATCCTGCAGGCTAGGCAGATTCTATCGATTGAGATTACAAAATTGTCCGTGATGCCACTAACTAGCTATACGAGGCGTGACGAAAGTTTCGTCAGAAAAATACCCAAAAAGGCAATAATTTCAGCTCAGATGTTTTGTGTACTAGAAAATATTTTTAAATATGTATGTTGTAGTTGCTTCCAAAATTTGAAAATTTTCAATAACATGCGGTTTGCTATGAATGTAAATACTCACGCATTTATTATCTGAAAATTTTTGAAGATTTCTATAACTAGCATAATCAAGAAGTGAAACGAGGTTTCCAGCATTCCTCAAGAAGGTATTCACTGTGCTCAAACTTTTGCTTTGCTAAAGAAGTATGAAAACAGTTAGTTACAGTTGTTTCAAATGCGTAGTGATTAACAATAACAGCAAGTTTGCTATGAATCTAGATATTTCTTCAAGGTTTCTTTAACTATAGTATCATTAAGATGTAAAATGAGGCTTGAGTTATCCTCAAGAAAACATTAACTTTGCACATACTTTTGCCGTGTTTAAAAATATAGAAACATTGTGTTTTACTTATTCAAATGTGTAGTGATTTGCAATAACAACAAGTTTACTATGAATTTATACACTTCTTAAAGGTTTTTGTAATCTGCATGATTAAGAAGTTAAGGGACGCTTCAGATTTTCTCAAGAAAACATTCACTTCGCTCATACTTTTGCTATGCCGAAAAATAATGTGTTATAGTTGCTTCAGATGTGTAGTGATTCACAATAGCAAGTTTGCTATAAATCGAGATACTTATTGAAGGTTTTTCTAACTTCTAACATTATTAAGAAATGAAGCGAGGTTTCAGGTTTCCCCAAGAAGGCAATCACTTTGCTCAGATTTTTACTAAGAAATATGAAAACAGCGTGTTATAGTTGTTTCAAATGTGTAGTGATTCGCAATAACAGCAAGTTTGCTATGAATCCAGATACTTCTTGAAGGTTTTTGTAGCTTGCTTCAATAAGAAGTGAAGCGAAGATTCAGGTTTCCTCAAGAAAGCAATCACTTCGCACATAGTTTTGCTTTGTTTAAAAACAGGGATTGTAATTGCTTCAAATAGGTGGTGATTCACAATAACAAGTTTGCTATAAATTCATACACTCCTAAAGGTTTTTGTAATCTGCATTATTAAGAAGTGAAGGAACGCTTCAGATTTTCTCAAGAAAACATTCACTTTGCTCATATTTTTGCTATGCCGAAAAATAATGTGTTCTAGTTGTTTCAGATGTGTAGTGATTCACAATAGCAAGTTTGCTATAAATCGAGATACTTATTGAAGGTTTTTCTAACTTCTAACATTATTAAGAAATGAAGCGAGGTTTCAGGTTTCCCCAAGAAGGCAATCACTTTGCTCAGATTTTTACTAAGAAATATGAAAACAGCGTGTTATAGTTGTTTCAAATGTGTAGTGATTCGCAATAACAGCAACTTTGCTATGAATCCAGATACTTCTTGAAGGTTTTTGTAGCTTGCTTCAATAAAAAGTGAAGCGAAGATTCAGGTTTCCTCAAGAAAGCAATCACTTCGCATATAGTTTTGCTTTGTTTAAAAACAGGGATTGTAATTGCTTCAAATAGGTGGTGATTCACAATAACAAGTTTGCTATAAATTCATACACTCCTAAAGGTTTTTGTAATCTGCATCATTAAGAAGTGAAGGAACGCTTCAGATTTTCTCAAGAAAACATTCACTTTGCTCATATTTTTGCTATGCCGAAAAATAATGTGTTCTAGTTGTTTCAGATGTGTAGTGATTCACAATAGCAAGTTTGCTATAAATCGAGATACTTATTGAAGGTTTTTCTAACTTCTAACATTATTAAGAAATGAAGCGAGGTTTCAGGTTTCCCGAAGAAGGCAATCACTTTGCTCAGACTTTTACTAAGAAATATGAAAACAGCGTGTTATAGTTGTTTCAAATGTGTAGTGATTCGCAATAACAGCAAGTTTGCTATAAATCGAGATACTTATTGGAGGTTTTTCTAACTTTTAAAGGTTTTTGTAACTTGCTTCAATAAGAAGTGAAGCGAAGATTCAGGTTTTCTCAAGAAAGCAATCACTTCGCACATAGTTTTGCTTTGTTTCAAAACAGGAAACAGTGCGTTGTAGTTGCTTCAACTGTGTAGTGATTCACAATAACAAAAAATTTGTTATGAATTCAGATACTTCTTGAAGGTTTTTATAGCTTGCATCATTAAGAAATGTAGCGAGGTTTCAGGTTTCCTCAAGAAAGCAATCACTTTGCACATAGTTTTGCTTTGTTTAAAAACAGGGATTGTAATTGCTTCAAATAGGTGGTGATTCACAATAACAAGTTTGCTGTAAATTCATACACTCCTAAAGGTTTTTGTAATCTGCATTATTAAGAAGTGAAGGAACGCTTCAGATTTTCTCAAGAAAACATTCATTTTGCTCATATTTTTGCTATGCCGAAGAATAATGTGTTCTAGTTATTTCAAATGTGTAGTGATTCACAATAACAACAAATTTGCTATGAATTCAGATACTCTTGAAGGTTTTTCTAGCTTGCCTCATTAAGCAGTGAAGCGAAGCTTCAGGTTTCTTCGAGAAAGCATTCACTTTGCTCAAATGATCTTGTTATGCTTCAAAATGTGGAAACCGTGTTATAGTTGTTTGAAATCAGTAGTGATTCAGAATAAAAAGTTTGCCATAAATCCAGCTACTTCTTGAAGGTTTTTTTAGCTTGCATTATTAAGAAATGAACGTAGGTTTGAGGTTTACTCAAGAAATCATTCACTTTGCTTAAAAATATAAAAACAGTGGATTATACTTGCTTCAAATATGTAGTGGTTTACAATAACAATAGGTTTGCTATGAATCCAGATACTTCTCGAAGGTTTTTGTAATCTGCACTATTAAAAAGTTAAGCGGTGTTTCAGCTTTCCTCAACAAAGCATTCACTTTGCTTAGATTTTTGCTTAAAAATATGAAAACAGTCCGTTATAGTTGTTTCAAATGTGTAGTGATTCACAATAAGAACAAATTTGCTATAAATCTGGTTACTTTTTGAAGGTGAAGAGAGGCTTCAGGTTTCCTCAAGAGTACATTCACTTCGCTCGGATTTTGCTTAAAAATATGAAAACAGTGTACTATAGTTATTTCAAATGTGTACTAATTTACAATAAAAGCATGTTTTCTATGAATTCGGATACTTTTTGAAGATTTGTGTAACTTGCATCATTAAGAAGTGAAGCGACGCTTCAGCTATCCTCAAGAAAGCATTCACTTAACTCAGATTTTTGCTATGCTTACAAACATGAAAGCAGTGTGTTATAGTTCTTTCAAATGTGTAGTGATTCATGATAACCGAGTTTTCTACGAATCTAGATACTTCTTAAAGGAATTTGCAATTTGGATCATTAAGAAGTGGAGCCGGGCTTCAGGTTTCCTCAAAGGGGCATTCACTTCGCTCAGATTTTGGCTTACAAATATAAAAACAATGTGTATAGTTGTTTTAAATGTGTAGTAATTTACACTAACAAGTTTGGTGTCTAGATACTTCTTGAAAGTTTTTATAAATTACATCATTAATATATGAAGCGAGGCTTTGGTTTTCTAGGGAAAGCATTCAAGTTGCTCAAATTTTTGCAATAGGATATTATAGTTGTTTGATATGTGTAGTGATTCACAATAACAAGTTTCCTATGAATTTAGATACTTCTTAAAAGTTTTTGTAGCTTACATCATTAAGATGTGAAGCTAGTCTGCAGGTTTCCCCAAAAAAGCATTCCCATTGCTAAGATTTCCGTTTAAAAATGTGAAACCAGTGTTGTAGTTGTTTCAAATATGTAATGATTCACAATTATAACCAGTTTTGCTGTGAATCTAGACACCTTCTAAAGGTTTCGCTAACCTGCGTCAGTATAAAGTAAAGCCAAATTTTAGGTTTCCTCAAGAAGGCATGAACTACCCAGGGATAGTAAAACAACTCTATTGCCACTGAAGATACCAATACATTGATTCTCTATTCTTCTTTCAAGAATTGTTGCTTTTGCACTATGCATTATTCCAATTACCTCTCCTTGGAAGACATGCCATAATAGTATGCTTTGGCGGAGGTTCAGATCGTCAGAGAAAACTTCGGAATTCGTTTCATGCTTTTTCGTAGATCTGTCACTAAAGATGAATATATCTATAAGCTGGAAAAACCTAGCATTTTCTTAGACATTAAATTGTCTATTGAAGGCATATTATACAGAGAGATAGTCTACCATAATGTCCACAAGAGGGAGCTTGTCGACGGCCTCATTCAGAATGCGGATATGCCTCAGACGGCTCTTATGGCTACTTCCTCCACAAAAAAAAATCAAGTGGTGGAATACATAAGGTCACCTCTAAGGTGGCCGTAGGTGTTGAGCGTATAGCACCTGTAGAACTAAGACAGGCAAGACCAAGTACCATTTCTGTCTTTGAATAGTATAGAGTATAGAATCCAGCATCATTGAATGTGCTTAAAAGGCTGTCAACCACTGTATCCTATAGTAGTGAAGATAGAACTCTCCTTTGTTGACAGCCCTTCGTCACAACCCCTCCAATGAAGTTGTCTTCTATATTAAATTGTAATGCTTTCAAATGAAGCTTTGTCGAAGGCTCCTTCAATATCAATGAAAACTCCCAAAGTGGACATTTTATTGTCTAGCGATCTCTCAATCAGGTTCACTACAGCATCTAGCGCTGATTCAGTAGCTTTCCCTGAGATATAAGCGTGCTGATTCAGGTGCAATGAAGCAAAATTAAGTGAAACGTGGGTATATGTATTCCCCTAACAAGGCAATGAATTGACTTCAGGTTTTTATTTTGCTTAATAGTAATTTACGATGCAAGTAACGTTATCAAGCTTTTTACATTACGAGAGAATAGATAGAATGAACGAGCGACGTTAGGAGCGAGTTCTTTGAAATTCTCGAGTAATGTAGAAAGCAGCTAACGTTACGTAGATCGTAACACGGTTTATTTTATCCTAAAATACTAATCTTTAAAAAAATAGGAAAAATTGTTATTAATGACACTTACAACAGCGGGACATATATGTGCTATGGCTGTGGTGGTATCACTAGTAAGATAAAAACCATAAGTCACTCAATACTGTCAGATTATGTTAATTTCGAGATTAGCAGGTTAAGTTTTGCAAAACTCTGTGTCAAATAACTAGAGTCCGTCAAATGCCATTTTGCCATGTTTCTTACTATAGGCCTCTTTAGGGCCAGATTTCGTATTTAGGCGTTTCACGTACTATGGAGTGGAATGAACCACATTTGTTGGTGCCATAAATGCTATAAAATGCCATTTTTCGTGATAAATGCTGTATTTTGAATAAATGCCATATTTTAATGCTATATTTCAATCAAAATCAATATTATGTAGCTAATTTACAACAAAAGGGCTTACAAATTTCAAAATAGACATGCAGAAGTTCTGGTAAGTGCCAGGTACTAAGGTCGATGACCCGTGGCGGGGGTGACCGCTCGTCGCGAGCCTCAACGCTCAGGTAAGTATCCCGTTACGTCCACTCGTCAACAACAACCCCGCGCTCTCCCCCTTTTTTTTAATGCACCTCGGATACCTACGTTCCACTTATTTGTCTTATGCCCGTCGCTTTTATCAGATTACTTTGTGTTTTGTATTTGTGTTGTGGGATTTTTAATATTACTGGTGACATTTTTTTCTAAAATTTCAACTTTTTGAAATAAATACGTACCATTTTTATGCTTTATTTTGAAATAAGTGCCATTTTATATGCCATATTTTGAAAAAATAAATGCCATTTTGCTATGCTATATTTTGAAAAAATACGGGAAATATTTTGACGGACTCTACAAATAACAAACAAAAGCTAACCTACTAACATCGAATTTGACGTAGACTGACAGTGTCACCAATCATACACTTCAGTACTGCCAACATGTGACTAAATGCTGACAAAGTATCGGTATGTTATTTTTCTTGCGTCCCGGGTGGTGTAGCTTGAACAAGCGTCCACGTTCGATCAGTAGAGATAAGCAACGCCCTTTCTGGTCAGAACTTGGATGGGAGTTCCACGGCTGCCTCCCTCTGCGCCTCGTGGTACGGCTGCCACGGAAATAGTTGGTCCCGGATGTCATAATAACATCATGACAGTCGTTAGTGGGATTGGAAGTCCCCATAAAATGTACAGCGACGCCTATAATGGGCCTAACGGTTGTTGGCTGAGTATCAAAATAAATAAATAAATAAACAGTAGTGCTGTTAAATGCATCTTAACGCAACTCGTTGCTAAGGAGTTATTATCATAGTAACATAACAAGATAAAATAAAAATATTAAAAACAGTGTGTGTTACATTTGTTTAAAAAGTTTGAGGAAACCACAACGTCTACAAATACAGAAACCGCTCTACTCATTCGGAGAATCTGAAAGCCTTCCGAGACTTGAATCATGAAGTGAAACGTGGGTCGATGAATCTTCGAAAAGTCAATCACTTTACTTCAGATTTTTGTTTTGCGTAAATATATTTTAAAAAAATTTCTATTTTGTGGTTTACTAAAACAAAAAGTGTGCTACGTGTATACAGATATTCTTTAAATATTGATTTAAGTTGCATCCTTAAGAAGAAGTGTCAGGTTTCTCCAAGAACGGACTCAGATCGTTCAAATGTTGGCTATACTTAAAAATGTGAAATAGTGCGTTATGAATATTCTAGAAGTGTAGTGATTCACGTACATTTTTTCTGAGAATGTTAAAATCTTCTGAAACTAGAACCACGACGTGAAACCTGGCCGATGTATCTTCAAAAAGGCAAACCACTCACTTTAGATTTTAATTTTGCTTAAAGATATTAAAAAGTCTGCTATTTTCATGATGCATAAATTGAGAAAGTCGGCTATGGTTATAGATGCTTGTTGAAGATTTTTGTAACTTACATCACAAAAAGTGATATGGGGCTACAGGTTTCTCCAAACAGGCGTTCACTTCACTCAGATTTTTTACTTTGCTTAAAAATACGAAAACAGTGTGTTCTAGTGGTTTAAGAAGTATATTGAGTCACGAAACCATAACGTTATGCTATGAACGCAGACATTTACGTATTCGAGGATTTTTAAAGGATTCTGAAACTTGGATAGTGAAGGAAACGTAAGCTCTAAAAATCAACCATTTCACTGCAGATTTATATTTTGCTCAAAAATATTTTATAAAGTGTGCTGTTTCGTGATTCACGAAAGAAAAAACTGTGCCGCGAATACAAATGCTTCTCGGATGTTTCTGTAACTTGTATAATGAAGAAGTGAAATGGGTCTTCAGGTTTCTTCAAGAAGGTATTCAGTTCGCATTTTCTCAGAAAATTTTGAAAAATTGTTGTAGGTACCTTCATATATATTTTACTTGCTTCGTTGAGGTTTATTTGCCACATTACCAATATTTAGTATCATATAAGTAATTTGGATATGCATTCAGTGATGGGGTGCGTAATGCATTAACAGTATCAAATCGAAAGTAAAGCAAATTTTTCGACATTTTATTTATTATTGAAAACTATGCATACAAAAGCAAATTATGTTATCTTAAGTGTGTCTGCTATAGTAACTGTTGAGCTGACAAACGTTTCTTAGCCATTATTATTATCATTAGCCGTAAGAGATGATAACATGCGCTAATTTACACCTCCATTACTTAATACAGAGCTCTAAACATGCATGCAGCAGGAATTCGCCGTGATTCGTACATTAAAGAGCAATGTTCAACCACGGCGGGTAATTTCAACGCCCATGCGAAAACTGGGCTCTTATCTGATTGCACTAACACCTTTCCATATCTAATTTTTAAAAACGCCTGTGTTCAAACTGCCAAGTTGAAATGAAGATGTGGAATAAATATGCAACTTCACGACTGCTGCCGCGCTTATGGAGATGCACCATTCCTGAGAACACGCTGAAATTAAACGGCGATATAATATCATATTTCATGGTAACTGAATTAAAGCTCAAATATTTCTTAATAATGTTTAAGTAATTGGTTCGGTTTTTTTGTAGATTTGCTATTAAGCTAGCACTGGCATTGCTGTGCAATTTAATACATAAATTTAAATACATCGCGTTTAATTAAGCTCAAGAGAAATTGTTAATGTGCATCCACAGAATAAATATCGGTGGCAATAATTGCACCCAGATCGTAATCACGGCAGTACCGCTCTTTGTTTCGATATTTTAAAGTCACGCGAGAACAAAAGTCGGTGCACAAAGCCGCATTAAAGGAATTTGAAATAATTTGTTAATACGCAGCCGGTAATTATAAAGCAAGGCGTATACATATTATGGCGCAAATAATTTATAAGGCCTGCTTGTTCACCGTGCGTTATGCGCGCCCCCTATGATGCACATTCTCGAAGCTGCGGACGCGCCCCGCGCCCCGCATAAAATAATACCAAGAGTCGATATTATTTATTGTATCATGTTAACGTCCATGCCTATATGAAAAACACTAATTCTTTGCTTTCAGAGATGAAATTTACATTTCTCATTTTAAATAGCCGCGCGTGATTAACAAGCGGCTCAATTTGCCCTCTTCGGGGAATGCTCTCGCTTAATTCCCATGCTAATTAGTCGCGAAACAAAAAACGTGGTATTGCTTTTGATGCCAGTAACCGGTGTCTTATAAAATTCGATTTGTTCTCTGTAAAAAATATAGTTTTTACTTGAGATTGGTAGATTATCTTTGAATTGACAATTTGCACAATGTTCATAACGAAGTATTCTGGTGTGCCACAGGTAAGAGTGGTAGGTCCTCGCTTTTTTATAATTTATATCTTAAAGATGACAGTTTGAAGACAGTGATTGGAAGGCATATTCTTGCAATAAAATAATGACACCCGAATTCGTGTCTTGGGTCTTCAATGGTCGCGTGTTTATTTTGGAGTCAGGGCCGTAACTAGGTATAGGCTGAGTAGGCCCCTGCCTACAGGCGCAACCGCCAAGGAGCGCCAAAATGGCACTGAAAAAAATAATTCTTTCGTACTAATAAAAAAAATAAACAAGTCGGCAATTTTATAAACAAATTAATTTATAATTAATTTTAGCTTAAATAATCCTAATTATAATAATGTGAATTGCACCCAATCTGTTCGATACATTTCCTTGTGCAATTTCCAAAGGCAATGTTAGATTTCTACCAGTTTGTAACTGCGTTTGTTTTATAACTCTCACCTGTATCAATCAAAAGTACTAGCTGTTAGCCCGCCGCATAGGTGGCCTTATTCTAATTATTACATTTTTCTCATTTTTAAAACTGAATATAATACACCAGTGACGAGAAACGAACTTAAATCTTTAAAAACTGTTAAAGTGGGTCCACTGGTTGCACATATGACACATACATTTACTGCTTTGGGCTCATTGCTGGTACAGTGGCCCATTGCAACAATCATCAGAACACCACAGACCGATTTCGAGAGCTTACTTGTTCCACTACTATAACACTTTTCGCTTCAATCACTTGCCCGCTAGAATTTGTCCAATTTAAGACACTTCTGCGACTCTACACGGCGGCAGATTGTTATTAAAAAAATAATTATAGAAATCGGCTTGATGCAAGGCTTATACTAAATGCTCGTTTTAAATATATTGATTATTACAAGACGGGGTGACAGTGTGGCTGCGAGTATAGAACCTTATTCTATGTTCAAATGTTACTACGCATAATGCAATTATTTGTTCATATTATTTTTTTTACATATTGACATGTTTTTACTAGCGTTTGAGCGTAAGTGGTCTTATTTTAAATAAAATATTTTTTTGCATTTTTAAAATTGAATTGGACATAAAAGAATTACAACAGAAAATTTTTCAACTTTTGCTAGATCGAATTATGGTTAAGTCTTCAAAATTATCTACAAAATAGGTAAAAAAGACCTTAATGCTGCTAATAATACTGAAACAATTAGTATTAATGCGAATTGCGTCAATTTGAAAATGTTAAAAACCATTGCAGCCAGTGGGATTCGAACTCGCGTTCACTGATAAATGCGTATGCTTATCGTTGCGTTATAAATGACGAAGAGGCTTTCCGATTGTGGGCGAAATGCGCCCGATCGGTGCCGATGAAAAGATGACGTAGAAACGTAGGTACACCACACGTTCATATATAGGGATTTACAAAAAGTTCTACTGACTACATAATAATATGTATATATTTATTAAAACTGTTTTATAATTTTCTGTTCTTATTTTGTTTGCGTTTTATTTTGTTATTTTGTTGTTTTAACATTTAGTTGTTTATTTTTAAAACTTTTGAATTAAAAATGTTGAATTTATTTTTGAATACCTACACCTGTTTGTTTTGAATAGATTACATCATATATCCGTAGGTAATAAATGTAGAAAGCATAGAGTATTTTTGCTACATATGTCATTAGTGTACTAGAGGGCGCAAAAATTTTGGTTTGCCTACAATAAAAGTTTGTCTAGTTACGGATCTGTTTGGAGTATTTCCAGTTTTGCTTCAAGATACAGTTCTACTGGCTACATTTACAGCTGGAGCTCTGCATTACCTTTATAAAACATCAAATACCCCATCGACATATGGATATTTCTCAAATACTTGAAAACTTTAACGACTGGTCCCAGAATAATTGCAACATTTTTTTTTTCGAAATATCTATTCTAAGGAGATTCACAACATGTGTTGCTCTCTGCATCCTCATTTTCACTAGTCTCCAGGTACACTTTCTATTTTTCCATGTTTGCCTCGTCGCTTTCTGAATTCTTCAATCGTCTCTTCTGCTGGTTCTAAACAATGCGCACTGTTTTTACTTCCCTTGTCTAAAAAGCGTAGGAAGTACCTATTGTACGCGAAAAAATCACCTTCCTAGATTTCTTCAAATCTTTACGTTTCAGGGTGCCTACATGACTAAAAACACGTTTGCTCAATTCCGTCCGTCCGTGCGTCTGTCTGTCTGTCTGTCTGTCTGTTGGCGGTATAACTCAAATACGATTTGTTGGAGGAAGATGATATTTTGCATACACATTATATATATATATATATGTACCTGACATGAAACCGTGAAAATGTCAGACAAATATATACAGGCTGAGCATCTTAAAAAAGTTAAATTTTATTTGTTTTTGCTTTAGCTGAGAAATACATAGAAGTAATAATTTGTATATAACGCAGGATTTATCCTTGATAAAAATGGGGTCTAACAAATACAGGAGAAATGGTGTACGATACAAAAAGCAGCAACCAATAAATGCGTTACGTTAAATATAGCTGCAATGCAGGAATTCGAACGTTCCGAACAAAAATCGAATGAGCAGGCGCTGAAGTTCGAATTCTGTCACCGGTAATATATTTTTATTTGAAAATTGATGTAATTTGCATTAGCAAGTGTTTCCTTCTATTGTTTCGGAATTATTAGAAACTTGAAGATATTTTTACTCCTAGTTTCCTTCAATCTTTAAAATTATTTAATGTTACAACGTCCACTGGCGAGGGAAGTTCTGAGCCCAGATTTTTAGCATTTGACGTAGTTTCTCTGCCCGAAAGCAGAAGCAACCTTTTACCATAAAATATATACACAGTTTGCAATTACAGGCTTATTATGGATGTTTGACCATCCGTTTTTCATATCTTCAATACAGTCCTCACACACCTTGTTCAGAAATACAACTGCAATTTTACGATTTGCTGCACTTCAGCTTGGTCTTAATGCCTGAATCATAGTCTTGAAGTAAGCCTTATATCAAAAGGAACACTTCACAAGAATTTAGCTATAGCCGTTGCACATTGAGTAATCTGCTCTTTAGTTGTTTTTATAGCCACACTATCAATTTGGGTAAATGTCAATGTTGAATTTTGATATGGGACTTTGACTATGACCCATTACCAGCTTAAGAACAAAGCCTCCAGCGTGACGTTAGCACAGGTAGGTTGAATTGCCCAATGACTGAATTTACCTCGAGGCTCGAGGCGGGTAAATTCAATCATTTACAATTCGACCTAACTGTGGTGACGTCAGGCCTTGTTCTTCTGCTACGACTTGTTTTCACACTTCTGCGAAATAATTGTGAACTTTACTGCTACATATTTGTTGTTAGTATTTTTATTAGTTATCCCGATCTCACCAACATTTCAAACTTTTCCAGAATCGGAATGTGCAGCATTTGAGTTGGAGTCTCAGGTACACTTTCAAATGCATTTGTTTTTGTGGTTTTTCATCCGTAGTAGTTACACACTAACTGGTTTTTTGCACGCTCGCTATATATTTTTTTTAATTATTTTCACTGCATTCAATGAAGAACATCTAAATCGGATCCTTGTATCGCCTCCCATTTCTTTTGTTTTTCTGAGTTCAGAGTGTTCGGAATTTTGTAAAAAATAGTTAAAAATATTCCGTAATAGTAAAACAGTAAATAATTCGAACTACATTAAATCGCTAAAAAACAGCAGAGTGAGATTCGAATCTGTGCTTTCAGGTGGACGTGTACCTATCGTGCTTGCTTATCGCTGAGTTATAAAGAACGCGGTGACACGATGGCCGATCGCGAACGAACTGCACTCGATCGGTGCCGATGGAACAGAGATGCAGGCAGAACACACATTTATATATATAGGGATGTTAGTTTTGTAAAATTGGTAGCACTCGTCAAGGAGGTGTGTAGTAGGGTACGGATATTACGTATGCAGAGATGCACACTATGTGCACAGGTAATACATACATAATATAAAAAATCAGGAAATTGATATCATCCAGTGGTGTGTGCCGTTATAGACGGTTTATTTCGGTTTCGTCCACTGTCCCGGTATCAACATTTAAAAAATGGCTTTTCACCAACCCTGTTAGTCGGGCATTTTGGAGACTACTTTTTGTATTCATTCGTAAAATAGAATTTTAAAATATGGGGGGAGGCAGTTTTTATTTGCGCAAATAAATTTGTCTTACAATAATTTTCATAACAAACTATTTTGGCGTGTCACAGGAAAGTCTGGTAGGTCCTCGGTTTTTCAAATTTACATCTAAACAAATAAAAGATGCGTATTTAGAATAATATTTAAAAAAATCTAAACTTTACTATCGATAGTTTTGATTATTATTCTTTTGTAACTTGCCTTATTATCGAAAAATTTCCTTTCCTCTACCTTTGTCTGTTGTTAAAGTAACCAAGCAGGTAGTTTATTCCCATTCCGCCCTTATTATTACCACCAGACAATACCATAGTCGATATTATTTATTATGTCATGTTAACGTCGGTGCCTGTATGAAAAACGCTAATTCTTTGCTTTCAGAGCTGAAATTTACATTTCTCATTTTAAATAGCCGCGCGTGATTTACAAGCGGCTCAATTTGCCCTCTTCGGGGAATGCCCGCTCGCGCTTAATTCCCATGCTAATTAATCGTAAAACAAAGGGCGCCGTATTTTTACTGGCTCGTTAATGGTCATTAGGTGTCCAATTTCGCCACAAAGCGGAAAACTGCAGGATGCATGCGCTCGTTACGGCGCGTTCGCACCCCGGCGCTGAAAAACAAGTGCGGGCAACACTCGCAGCCTACTCGACCACACAAGGCCGCTAATTGTGCTTTATGACATCGCGTTAAACACAGCCTGCTCAATTAACAAATTTGCTGCGCAAATGATATGAGTTACACGGGAGTTTATGATTGTTCGCCGAGTTACTTGCGCGTAACGCCGTTGCCCGAGTTTTTGCCGCGAAAGTCTTCAGTAAGTATAAACATTACCTTCCCGAATAGTATATAATTGAGCAAGTACTGCATACGGTGAAGAGTTTAAGTATAAAACATTATGTCTAATTACCGAGCAAACGCATATGCCACACTGCTTGTCAAAACAATACTGGGCCATGCGCATTACTTGGGCAACCCCTTGTCGAAAAATGCACCGTACAAACACCATTGGCTTGGGAAACCCATACAGTGTGCTCAGTTGCAAGCTCATATGACCAAAGTGGATTCTTTTTTCTTCATCGTTAATCTGTACTCTCTGTACTAATAGTTCTATCTTGTGATTTATGACAAATTTTAGATATTCAAAATTTATCGCTTTCATGTGTAAACCTGAGCTCCATTGTGAATCAGTGAATCATCCTCTATTGGTTTCTCCAAACGCCTAGTGCAATAAACACGTTTATAATATGTCTTAAAACAACGTAAAACATTAGCACCGAATTGGAGAGTAATGGCCTATGTGTTTACTTGTGACACTCCCTTGCCAAAATACATGCACCGCCCACTTCAAACCTTGCTATTGCCACAATCACTTGTATTTGAGACGAAAACCATTTGTCTACCCGAGCCTGCAAGCTTTTGGAAGTGAACGATCATGTCGAGTCGTATCAAGCCAGCGAGCGACAGCATATTTTCCGATCATTGTCGTTCGCTGACATACTTGGAAGTATAATAGGAAGTACGGCCGTGTAATCGTAATACACCGCATTTCATTCAAAAATAGACATATAAATCAGCCGCTCTCGAGCTACCTACTTTGTGGAATAATGAGATATAGGAATTCTCGATGAAGAAATATACATCCGCTGGCGAACGGTAAAGTATGGAATATCGATTAAATTGACACTCCGCAGGGCGGCCCGCTTTAATTGGCGTCATTACGGCGTAACGTCTTTCTTTGAATCGTTAAAAGTCCGGCCTGTGCCCTATCCTAGCTGCGCTTTACATCTTAGACCGCCCCCGCACTCATGAATAGTAAGCGAGCTCATTAGTGAGGCAGGTACAGTAATGACCGACTCGGTGACAGTCGCACGGCCCCCCTCGCGCCCTCGACTAACCTCCCCATGTCCAACTAGCACACAATAAAATAGGGACTGGAGTACTGCACGACAGAGCTAATGCCGCGGTGCTGGTCGTCTCGGAATGGGAATAAACTACCTGCTTTCTTACTTTAACTACAGAAAATGGTTAGGAAAAGGGATTTCTCTCTTTAATAAAACAAAACAACTTCATGTAGGAGAACGAGCAACCAAGAAAACAGTAGATAATCGAAACAATAGATTTTCAAACTTTGATTGTAAATATGCGCCTTTAATTCCTTCAGATATAAATTTCAAAACCGAGGACCTACCATGCTTTCCTGTGGGACACCAAAATAGCTAGTTTCTTATGGAAATTATTGCAACTGTCATTAAAATGCAATTTGTGTAAATAAAATAATACAAAAAACTATTTTTCCCCATTTAGATCTCACGTATTAATACAAAAAGTAGTATCCAAGATACATTACTAAGCTACCAGATACTTGATTTATTACGTGTATTTTTTTTGTAAAAGATAAGAGATTACTTTCATGTGACAAACGTAGATTATATGTACAGAAGGGGCACGTAGTAAATGTAACAGCTTTTTTTTAATTACTGTAAATAGGTGTGTTTAAATTGGTTCAGAAGTTTTAGTTCCATACCAGAATTTGTTAGTCATCGCGACAGATTACAGTCTACATTGTTGAATGCTACTATAGTGCA
Organism: Agriotes lineatus; assembly: GCA_940337035.1. Taxonomy (NCBI): domain Eukaryota; kingdom Metazoa; phylum Arthropoda; class Insecta; order Coleoptera; family Elateridae; genus Agriotes; species Agriotes lineatus. The sequence goes on along the minus strand of OW679197.1, from coordinate 58,158,838 downwards.
TCCGAAAAAAAATATTTAAAAACAAGAACCTAACATCTCTTCCTGTGGCTCGTCAAAAGAGTTCGTTATTATATACACGGTGGTTTAAAGTTAGTGTCCTAAACTGTTATTAAAATGGCTTACATTTTAGCTTCCGATTTAACATTTCTAAGAAACCACTTGAAAATTACCTTGAATAAATATTTAAAAAGTGCAGAAGTTACCCAACGCATACTACTATTCCAGTATCGTCAATTGTGTTTCATAATTAGTTTTTATACGTGTAACTTGCCTTTTCTATATAAACAGGGCTCTTGACGCAAGCTATGTGTATAAAATAAAACAAGTATCTCTTAAAATAATATTAGAATAGACAGTTGATCGTGAAACATGGATTTTTGAAACTAACGAAACTGTTTCATCCATACGCTTTGATGCTTCTATTTTTACTATCGGCGCCATTATATTACCGCAAAAAGTATGTCTCCAATTTATTGTAATTCACAACTGTAATGTATTCTTACAGATGTTAATTATAAAAAGTGAGGACCTACCACACTTCCCTGTGGCACATCCGGATACTTCGTTATGGAAATTGTTTAAATTATCATTAACTTAGTTTATTTAGAAAGTCCGGCAGTTTACCTTCTATATTATGAAATAACATCTCAGTCCACCTGAAATAGGTGTAAAAAGCTAAAACCTACCGTGTCTCCCTGTGGCACACCAAAACGGTTCGTTATATAGATATACACTTCCACTACTTCCTATTTAAATTTTTCAAGAAACTATTTCTTCTCGCACTTGAAAATTATCTTGAATGAATATACAAAATGTTACAGCAGGCGTATTACTATTCCACCAGGGACAACTAGGCTAGATTAGTAATTTTTATACGTGTAGCTTACCTTTCCTCAACTCATTGGGGCGCTTAACGCAAGCTATGTGTATAAAATACTTCGACTAATACTTAAAATAATCTTCGAATAGACAGTTGGTTCATTTGAAATGATTTCGAAAGCAAACCTCGAAAAACCGATCCAATGCAGGAATGGGTAATCAAACCCCCGAGCAAAATATTACAGGTTCTTCCTTCACCAAAGATAAAGTAAACACTATGTCATCTAAATATGCTTATAGAGTCTCTTGCTCTTGTAATATTGTATACATTGGTAAAACAGGACATTCAGTAAAAAATCGTATCTCTGAACACCAGCGCTGTCTCAAGTCGCGTCTCATTTCATCATTAGCCATCGCCGAACACCAACGCGATCCCTGCCATAAGATCCGTTTTGATGAAACTTCTATTATCTGCAAATCCTCATTATTTAATTTAATTTAAAACACCTAATAATTTCAATTGGAACGAAGGCTTTTCCCTTCCTTCTATGTGAAAAGTGATCATTTCTACGCTCCGCCAATCATCACTCAACCGCGATGACATTTGCCTATAAATTCTCGCCTTTCTGATTCCTGTCGTTAGAAGAGTTTCGCCTCTGGCGTGGTTTACAAATTGAGTTACCGTACTCTGTTATCCCTTTCATTGCAAAAGAGTTTCGCATCTGGCGTGGTATACACGTTGAGTTACCCTGCTCTTTTGCTTTTCCTCCCTTACGAAAGTGAGCGATACGTTGAGTTCTTCGACCTTAGTAATGACACGGTCCAATTCCGAAAGTCGTAAAGACAGTTGGTTCTCAAATATGAATGTTTGGAAATAGTGCGTTTGTCATTATTTTCATGCAAAAATAAGTCTCCAATTCGTTGTAATTCACAAGTGTAATGTCTTTTTACAGTTTTTAATTATAAAAAAGCGAGGACCTACCACGCTTTCCTGTGGCACACCAGAATACTTCGTTATGAAGATTGTCTAAATTATCCTCACGTCAGCTTATTTGGAGATCGCGACAGTTTACATTCTATATTGCTAAATGACATTTCAGTCGACCTGAAAAAGTATAAAAAACCTACTATATCTTCCTGTGGCACACCAAAACAGGTTGTCACAGATATACACAGTTAGTTTTCTAAACAATTATTAAAATGTGTACATTTTATCTTGCGATTTAAATTTTCTAAGAAACTACTTGCTTTAGCACTTAAACATTATCTTGAATTAATATAAAATAGTACAGAAGCCTCCAAGCCATAATACTAATCCAGTAGGGTCAACCAGGTTTAATTATTACTTTTTACACGTGTAACTTACTTTTTCTACAGCTCAATGGAGCCCTTATGTGTATAAAATAGATCGTGCAACCCTAAAATTATATTTGAATAGCTAGCTAGTTATATATTTTTTTAATTTAGACCGTTTCCTACAAACGCTTTGATGGTTTTATTTTGACTGCGAGTGGCATTATTTGATTGCAAAAATATGTGTCCAATTTATTGTCTACTTACGTCTTTAAATTATAAAAAATGAGGACCTATCACTCTTTCTTGTGGCACACCAAAATTATCTAAATTGTCATTACATTTCTTTATTTAAAGATTGCGGCCGTTCACACTCTATATTTTTAACTGACATCTCAGTCCGCCTGAAAAAGTAGTAGGTATTAGATAAGAAGCCTCCCTGTGGCACACCAAAAGGGGTCCGTTATATTTGGATATACACAGTAATTTAAATGTAGTGTTATAAACTCCTATTAAAATGGCATACATTGTAGCTTCCAATTTTATAGAAAATACGTATCCTCATATTTGAAAATAATGGACTGTATATTATATAAAAGTATACAGAATCCTCAAATGCACCCTGCTAATCCTCCAGGCTCAAAGAGGTTTGATTATTAGTTCTTGTGGGTGGGTGGGCCGATACGAATTATTTAAAAAATGAGGATCTACCATGTTTCCCTGTGGCACACCAACATGGTTCGCTTTGAAAAATACATATCGAACTGTCGTAATTAATTCTTTTAACTGAGATATAATTAATATTTTAACTGTAATCCGATTGTATCACACAACTGGCAACATATAATTAAGATTAATATTGCAACAGACCTTAGATATCTAGTTATAAAACTAAAATAAAAAGGCAGCATCATCCAAAATCTCTTATGCAATGCAGCAATTTTACTTTTTGGGCTTATTGTTTCGTTGCTAATTGCTTTCCCGAGCAACGAGCCCTGTCAATTTAACTTTTCCGGTGGCAGCGCTTGACAAGGCAGAATTAGGGCTTCCTAGCATTGCCAAATTTATGGGGGTCGCGGCGACTCGGCGGCTGCTTTCACAAAAATAGAAAACGAAGAGTTCTCATTGTTTTAATATCGGCCTAAATGAAATTCAGACGGAGATTGCATCGGCGCGGTCGTGGGACTGAAAATAAAAAGGCTACAAATTAACAAGCTCTTTGTGCAAACTTCATTCGATTATCGTCGTTTTAATTCGCCGATCGCTGTCCTCGGCAGCTCCTGCAATAGATTAGATACCGAAAAAAGGAAATTTGCATTTCGTGATCCTGCCTAACGAATTCTTTGTCTTCTGGATGCAATCCCACACATTGCGCCCGTCTTTGAGCTTAATTCTTCGGTAATTAACGCTCGTGCTCGATCGGTTCCGATTGGAAGCTCCCGATTTGCCAGATAATTAAAAAGGAAAGTTTTCTTGTGTTGCAAAAAGCGCGGGTAAAAGGTAAATTTGTCGCAGAGACCGCTTTGTTTCACACACGGCCGGCGATTAGTTAACGTTTATTTCCATGCGATAATTAATAGTTCTGCAAACAGCAAAAAATTCCATTACTTGCCCGTACACCTGTTTAAATTAATACACGGCACTTGAATAAAAAAGCAATTAATAAGTAACATTGTTCTTTTCTATCGCTGTTAACGCCTACCCGGCTCTCTATAGACAGCGAATAATTCGGACGACTCCGTCTTGATTAACTGTAATAATAAAATGGCTGGAAATGACTTTTGGCTGTGCTTTATGAAGCTGTAGCCCGATTGATCATGCTGCCCACTCGCCCGCGATAATTAATAGCAATAAAAAAGCTCGTCAGATTTGAATGACCTTTAATTAAGAACAGCAGTACTCGGGCTTGCATTCAAAAACTGACTGTGCAGAGTCTGAACAACGATATCTATTAATTTAAGGCTTAGAATTTCCATTTTTCTTTTATTCAAATTCCTAGCATTTTTCCACAGCAGGTGCTTTAGACGAAGTTTTAGGGTGGCCATGCCAATTGACTGCGGATATTCAGCGAATTTCGGCATTTCCGGCGATTATAAGTCGACAGCCAAGCCCATTTGCTCATCACTCGTTCAAATTAGAACTTCATAATTATTAGTGGTGGTTTAGCCGATATCCATCCAGTGCAGCAGCTTGGGAATTGATTAGCCTTAGCAGGTGCATTTTATAATTGCACAAGTTCGCCGTTTATGAGATTTTTATGACAGTTAGGAGATGCAATCAAACTTCATTATTAGCTGAAAAGCTAACCACACGATGAAGCAGAATTAGTATAATAATTGTTACTTCACTTTTGTAATTCTTAAATTATATCACCCAACCGATGCAAAGTATAAAAAACGAGAACCTCCCACGGATCCCTGGGGTACACCGAAACAGTTTTATCTGAAGCCTTGAAATTATTGCAGTCTGTAGGAAACCAAACTTGGCAGCTTGTAAACGAGAGGGGAACAGAAGTATCTTAATCTGCAATTATAAAATATTGGTAGTTTTAATATTAAATAATATATAAATAACAGAATACAGATGAAAAAAGCTGAAAACAAGAATAGGCAGCTTCGCGGTGCCCCAACCGGAACGCTTTGTCCATGACTCTCTTGGCATCTTCTTATTAGCACTTAAAGGCCAACGAGGGGTTGCATTTTTCTCACGAAGGGCATAAGTTAGGCTTAGGCCAGAATTAATGCAAGGCATTTATTAGAAGGCGTCTGACCCTAACCTAGAAGACTGCTACCGTTGCGAACTAAGCGCAATAATGACATGCATGCATATAAAGCTAACTCTTTATCGTAGTCTGGTATCGGATAGGCGTGCCACAGACTCATTGTCACTGGGCATTCCTGAATAATACGACAGTATCTCTGCTGCGCTAAAAATCCTAACCTGTAGCTGGTATCCGAACCTAATATCTGAGCGCGCTCGGTTAATTTACCACGGCGCCGTCCTCTTTGTACAATTCCAATCAGCGTTAGGGCTCTGCTTGAATTGCGCTTGTAATTGCGCTTTTTCTGCTGTCACACTACGCCAAGCCTAAAATGGTTTTTGGACCTGGCCCTCATGCGAACCGCTCGCAGGATTTGCATTCCACAGTTTCCTCCGGCAGGAGTTCTGCTTCGCAGAACGCTTTTTCCTACCAGCATTCTGGAAAATTACTCTTGGGTGACTGTCACTGTAGAAAATAACAAGCTCTTTGATTACTTTTAGATTCGTAAACAACAGAACGTGAAGAAGTCAAAGCGAATTCTGCCAGTAATAAATTATGCAAAGAGCAGTGCATTCTCAACAATTACAAAAATTCAAAGTAAATCACAACACATCTTTCTCTGATTCCTCTTATTATACGCCAGTGGTCTGTTATAACCACATAGTGGTTCTATGAGTCCTTTTTGCCCTTAGGCTGGCTTTGCTAGTCGAAATTGAGAAAGGGTTCCCTTGTTAAGGGGTTAACGACTACCACAGGTGTTAGCGTAGCCGGGAGCGTACGATTTTAAAAATCGCCTGAGAGGCGAGCATTCGCTCACTGGGCCATCCGCTCACCACATCGTTGTAATTAATTGTCAGCCAAGTCTTATTTGTTGTCTGATATGCTTTAATCTTAGGGCTACTAAATGGTTTCTCTACGTGCGATTTGAAGACCTCGGATAGTGCGTGTTCTAGCGTAAGAGCTGCTCACCAAGACTACCGTGTCCATACTGGATCTCTAAGTAATACTTTAATAAATGTTATTGTTGTTCGAACTCTCTTTCTGTTGCTGCACGAAAGGTACAATATGTGACTTTTTCTATTTCTTCTCGCACTCATCGTGTTTGGTTATTTGGTTTTTCAACGGATACTAATTGATACTATCATCGTCGAAGCGTTAAATTTGCTGCCCAACCCACATAAAAAAGCAGTTATTTCGTTTCCAAATATACCAGCAAGTTTAAAACGACACTACCCCAGACGAGTAGAGAAAATAAGCTCAAAATGTTGAAAAACTAATATCCAAAAACAGCAAACATAATAGAAAACTAGCAACATGGAATAACTAGTAAAGAAGAAGAGCTAGCGAAAGAAGTAAAGAAAATCAATAATTACAACATAGCGGCTCAAGAACTACGAAGATACGTGATGATACACAGATAAAAAGATTGGAACAGCAACGAGAGTGGCAATCCTGAAGAAATTAGGATTTGCAATTAATTTATTCTATTAATAGGGTAAACATCAAAGTTTTAAAATCATTTAAACATTTCTTTGGTATTATCCAAATGATTAAACTAACAATTGAACGCAGAACTTAATAAGTTTAGAACTCCTGGATATTTTGAACAGGTAAGAATTGGAGTTTTTTCGCGTAGAGTAGAAAGATAAATACTTAAGCTATACAAAACAATGGCAAAACTAACAATGCTATACGGTAACGAAGCCTGGGTTATACACAAAAGAAAATTAGAAACATCGAAACAACTGAAATTCATTCTTGAGATATTGAAGGGCACTCAGGAAAGAAAATAGACTACGGGATCAAAGAATAAGGGAAGATCTAACCAAATATTCCATAATAGAAAAAGTATTAGAATGCGGAAGAAATGGAAAGATCATCTTGAGAGTAGATGAAGAGAGAATTCCCAAGAAAGTCTTAAAATATAAAGGAAAGGAATGTGGTAAGGCCGAAGAAGAAATGAATGGAAACAGGAACAATTCAAACACCTAATCCATGCAGGAGAAAATGAAGATTTTTTTTAGAGAGGTGCATGTTGCCTACATAAAAAACCCTTTTCGACGAATATAAGACTTACAAAAAATGGTACTATTTACCTTCAATTGGAAACATTTCAACAGTTTCATAACATGCTGAATTTCCGAAGAAACATTCTTCGGTGGAGCGTTGTGTACTGTAGTCTATTGGATAGAAACGGGGATATTCGTTTTCCTTTTGGAAAGTTTAGACTTTTCCCATCCGTTGAAAAATTTTAGAAAGATCGTTCTTCTAAACATATTTTTGTTAGACAGCATGTTGAAATTCTAGGTACTCGGATAACGTACAACACACTGTAGTATAGCCTATGACATTTGAAGTATAAACTATTGAAATGGAATAGAGATATCTATTTTCCGTTTGGAAAACTTCGATCGTGCTTGTAATTTACACAATTAAAGAAAATATATTTTGCGAAACGTATATTCTTCAAATACCGTAGCAAATACAAAAGCAAATAGCGTATTGTGGTATGGGCTCAGGCTTATGAAGCATATAGCATTGGTAGAAACCGGTAATATTCATTTTCCAGATAGAAACTTTTGCTTTTTACACACTTTGCAAAATATCAGAACAGATGGACTACAGAATACATTTTTAAATAGTTTTCCGAATAGAATGTTATTGTAAGTACGTATGAGAGCATATATTAGAGTCTTTTATTATTTTTGATGTATAGAATATTGGAAAGGAATTGTGGTATTTATTGCCCATTTGGAAAACTTCAACCTTACGCTTAGAACTTGCTAATTTTAGAAACATCTTCTTCTAAATACATGTTCTTCAGATATTATGGTAAATCTATTATAATTTTAACTATCTGGAGAAGTACAGACCGTAGTGTAGTACAGTCTACAGTTTTTGAAGTATACAATTTTGGAAAAGATTTGTTTTATTTATTGTCGATTTTTAAAACTTCGACCTTACCCAGAACTTGCTTAATTTTAACAAAATATTTTTCTAAATACGTTTTCTTTAGGTCTTATGGTAGATCTATTATAATTCCAACTATCTGGAGTGTACACAGTCTAGTGTACTACAGTTTACAGTATAGAACATTGGAAAACATTATTGTATTTATATGTTCATCTGGAAAATCTGGACCGTATTCAGAATTTACAATATTTTGGAAAAAATTTCTTCTAAATACATTTTCTTAAGATATTATGGTAAATTTATTATTATTATAAGTATCTGGAAGATTACACAGTGTGTGCTACAGTATACAGTTTTCGAAGTATGGAACATCGGCAAAGAATTATTGTATTTATTGTCCATTTGCAGAATCTCGACATTACTCAGAACACATTTCTTTCAGATATTATGGTAAATCTATTATTATTATTATTATAAGTATCTGGAAGAGTACACAGCGTAGTGTACTACATTCTACAGCTTTCGAAGTGTAGAAAATTGGAAATGAATTATAATGTTTATGCTCTATTTGGAAAACTTCGACCTTATTCAAAACGTTCAGAGTTTAGGAAAAAACGTTCTTCCAAATAAAATTTCTTCAGATATTATACTAATAAATCTATTACTTTTCTAAGTATCTGGAAGAATACACAGCGTAGTGTACGACAGTCTACAGTTTTCAACGTATAGAACACTGGAAAGGAATTGTGGTATGTATTGCCCATTTAGCAAACTTGAATCTGATTGAGAAATTATAAAATTTAGAAAAAAGACGTTCTTCTAAATATATTTGATTCAGATATTATAGTAAATCTATTATTATTCTAAGTATCTGGAAGACTACACATAGTAGTGTACTACAGTCTATAGTTTTCGAAGCATAGAACAGTTCAAAGGAATTGTGGTATTTAGTGCCCATTTGGCAAACTTCGATCTGACTGAGAACTTGTACAATTTAAAAAAGGCGTTCTTCTAAATACCTTTTTTTAGATATTAAGGTAAATGTACTATTATTATGCTAAGTGTCTGGAAGAGTAAACATCGTAGTATACTACAGTCTACAGTTTACGAAGCATACTCATAGAACAGTTGAAAGGAATTGCGGTATTTATTGCCCATTTGACAAACTTCGATCACCTCACTGAGAATTACCGAAATGTAGGGAATCATTCTTCTAAATACATTTCCTTCTGATATTATGGTAAATCTATTATTATTATTATAAGCCTCTGGAAGAGTCCAGAGCGTAGTGTACTACAGTATACAGTTTTCAAACTATAGAATATTGGAAAAGAATTGTGATATTTATTCTTCATTTGGAAAACTCCGACCTGCTTCAGAACTTACAAAAGACGTTTTTCTAAATACATTTTCTTCAGATATTGTGGTAAATCTATTATTATTTTAAGTATCTGGAAGAGTACACAGCGTAGCTTCCTACAGTCTACAGTTTTCGAAGTATAGAACATTAGAAAAGGAAGTTACTCCCACGTGGAAAAGTTTGCCCTTACAAAACGCCAACTGTATACAACGCCGACTTAACAAAATGCCGATCGTGGACACAATGACGATGAAGTGATGTGTGTGTGTGTGTGTCTCGTTCTAGCTTGTTTAGGTTAGTTGCAGCCTTTGATCGTTTGTTTTACTTCAGACTTTCGGCATTGTGTCCACGGTCGGCGTTTTGTCTAGTGGGCATTATGACCTATGCCCGTACGCTCTTCGGTAGGTTGTGAAATCTTGATACGTACTCTATTATTGATTGTTATAGTATAAAACATTGTCCTTTCAAAAAAGATGTTCTTCGAAGCACGTTCTTCACATTTTCGCACGTTCTCTGGGTTGATCTTGGTGATTATCAAGAGAAGAGCGTATAGTAGTTTTATAGAATGTCAAAAAGCTAATGAAAATGTACGAGGTTGGACTATAAAATTCAGTTTCCGATTACTTCCTGACGGCAAGGGCGTCTGTGGGCTCATATTGCTGCACCTACCCCGAGTTTTATGTTTATTTCGTCGGCGGCACCGGAGCAGAATCGATATTTAATTTAATTGCAATTTGTGATCAACTGTTATTGGCCATTGTTACTGATTGTGGGAACACATTACGACTCATTACTGGCGTTGTTCTACATTTTAAGTGTTGTTTGTTTTCCAGCGGCAATAAGGGATGTAGGCATTTTGTACGGCTTAATTTTAATGAGCCAGCGATTTTATTCGCTTTTGATGAGGCGAACGGGGCCAACAATCGGCGTCGGAGGAAAAATTTCCGAATTTCAGGCCGCGCTCATACGTGTCGCCTGATTAAGAGCAGAAATCGCGCAGCCTCTTCAGGCCGCTTTATCTAAATTGATTTCAACTGTCAGCTCTTGCAGGAGAGCAATAATATTTCAATATAATACGCTCACTCCCACTGCCCCGCTTGTAATTGTATGCGTTATCAAATTCATTGCACTGGCCGGCCGTAAAAATAACTTCTGCGTGAATCATGCAGATACAACAGCGCTGTGACGTTTTTATCAATTTCATGCCGATTTTTTGGGCGTCGCGCTTATAAGGACATCCTCCACGCAAAAGTCGCGCTTATCTAACGTGGCTGATTTACGTTTTTCCAACCGGGATTGTTAACCTCGAATACATAAAAACTGTAATGGCAGCCATTTCTATTCAGCGGTCTATGTGACGGCAACATCCAAAAATAAAACAATAAAACGGCCAGTGCTGGGAATGCAGCAATAAAATCTACCACCGTGAAGGAACACAAAGATATAAAATAGCAAAAATACAAAGAACTGGTTTAGAATAAACATTTGTAGAAATAATAGCTTTAATATAATACAGTTTACATTAACTGTGTTAAAAAAATACCAATTGGAAAATATTTCCAATTGGTTTTCGCAAATTTGACAAAATAGCAGCGGCCGCAAGTTGGAGTCCTGCGGAACACCATCCAATCTTCTTGCACTTGTCCTCACTTAAATTTTGAATATATTAAATATATCCACCAACTTGAATTTGCATACGTCATTTGAATAAGACTAGACCCTAATTAGAACCCTGTGAAACACCAACTATCGCTTGCTTTTAATAATCAACCAATAGAACTAATTTAGCTGCAACTCAATTAAACTCTTCGACTTCATATTACTAAAATATATTTCTCTGTTTCAGGTATGTGTCGAAGTGAAGCGCCCGTTCGTCTGTTAATCCAGCAAATGGCTTGTAAACACAGGATCTAGACCGGAGTTGCATAGCTCAATTCGAGCAGCATTACCATGTGTTGGTAAGAACGTGTTTTGTTCGATTTCCAATCATTGTTGTGGCTGCGTACGTGCCCCTCAGCGCGCGAGGCCCTATTTTATAACCACCAGAGGGCACTGAACCAATTGTTTCATGCGAAAATACAATTTTTGCGAGTGGCTGCAGTCAAAGCCGCCGCTAGCCATGAATGTCGCTGGGGCACAACACCCACCGCGCTCTGTTTTGACTCCTCGCGGTACTCTTGGTTTGTTTTTGTCATGCAGCTGATGCATTCGACGCGGATTCTGTATTAGCACACATTATGTCTGTCAACGGCTTAATCCTCGTGTGCCTGTCATTAACGTAAAAAAGCGCCGGCGTACACCCTCACAAGTACTTGTTACTCTCCAGATGAAGTAGATTATCTTTAACAAGTCTTTTCGATGTCATATTGAACGGAAAAACGTATTTCAAAGCTACTGAAATTCTCGATTTAGAAGAGTTTACCTTTTGCTATTGTAATATTTGTGTTGTATCTAGTACAATCCTACCGACTGCGCCATGTAATGTATGTGATGTATCTGATACTTATAATAACACTTCTTGTTTAAATAATAAAACATTTTTTACATAGCATATTCACAGTTCGAACTATAGGACTTCAGGATCGTAGAATTTGCATCATAGCCCGTAGAGTGCATTCCCATCTTCCCATGGAAACATCGCTTTAGCATACAAGCGGTAGTTTGCACTTTTGCGGACACAGGCCGATTTGTTTTTGCAGCGTGTTATTTGCAGCGTTTGAGCTGCATTGTATTTTAATAAGGCGGTGAAAATTCGCGGGCTGCAGCCTGCATTGCCATCGGCCGCTTATATCGGATTTTACGAGTCCTCTGCCTGCTTATTATTCACAATAATGCGGAATATGTACACAGCGGCCGCGATTTTTCCGGGCTGCATTAGAAGCTCGCACTCCTTGTACCGCCGACAATATTTTCACTATATTCAGAACACTTCACGCTTCCAGCTTGCTAATGCAGATAAACCAGAACATTCTGTTCCAGGCATAAATATTTAGCAGTCACGATCTCTAAACACCCATGTAATGAAAATTACAACTGCAGCCGCGCGGTCGTCGCATCTGCTTAGAAAACGTCATTGTTCGCTCTGCCAATAGATTTTCCTTCCTAGCCGAGATTATGTTATTAACGGAGCCTAAACCAACAGGCGCATCTCGTGTGAACCCAGTTTAAATGTAAATGATCCCGTATCGCATTCCTACAAAAGCCTAATCTGGCCATGCTCATGCTATTAATTAACGCATTTATACGTGAATTATTTCGTTCGCCGTGACTTCTCGCGTGATAATTGTTACAAAATCTGATTTGTTATGCATGCGAGGGGATCTGTGCCCGATAGCATCGCCTTGCCTAAACTGCGTGACAAATGATGCTTGTTGAAGGGCATTTTGCCTGTGTGCTTCCACCACCGTAGGTGCGATGCACAGTAGTTCAAATGTCGAACTTTTGTGTAGATAGTACGGGTAGGTCTGGAATTTGTCTAATTTGTATTCCTAGCCCGCTTGGGCCGACTGTTTTGGACGGGAAAGTCCCACTAACAATAGATAGTTATGGGTGTGATTTTTATAACAACTAGAGTTCTCACACGGAGCCAAGCTCTTAAAAAGATTAAACTTGGGTTAGCAATGTGTAAGTACATTCAAGACTAGGATTTGTTCTTGTCTGTTTTACATGTATTTTACAATTGTATACACACTATGGTTTTTTCTAGCCGTTTATTAAAATATTTCATAAAGTTAATTAGAAACAGTTTTCTTCTGCAAACTTTATGTAGGTATATTAAAAATATTGGACCCCAATTAGAACCCTGTGGAGCACCAGATATTTTCTGTTCTTGCATAAACTGAATAAGTTAGCGTAGCCTGTTTAGTCTGGATAATTAATGTAACACAAGGAAATAGGCCCATTTCGCATTGTCAATGTTTTTAAATTAGGAATAGCTACCAGTGACGACGCAGTTGTCAGAAATAAATTTCAAAAACTATTATTAAAAATGACAGCTGTTTGTTGCAGTAAAATATATATTTTATAAGTACCACAAGTGTCTACACAAATATTGATATTTTTTACTGCACTACAGCCAATATAAGTACTTTATAGTACGATAAAAATAATTTTTATCTAGTATGGCTATCGAATAGTTTCTAAGTTATTAATGCAATTATAACTCACTTAAAACTTAAATATAAAGTTTAACATTTAAGTATAAACCTAGTTGCATTCATAAATTAGAAACTAATCCATAACCATACTAGATGAAAATAATTTTCGATCATGCTTTATATGTAAAAAAGCTCGAACCCCAATTAGAAACCTGAGAAACAACAAATATTGTCTGTGTCTGGTGATCAATCATTACTGATTACAAAAAGCTTCTTGTTTAAACTAAACAAGTTCGTATAGCCGGTTTAATCTGTATCATTAGTACAAAACAAAGAAATCGGTTCATGACTTATGGTTCAATTTTTAAATTTTATCTACCAGTTATAGTGCAGTTGTTAAATATTAATTTTTCAATGTCTCCACTGTAAATTGATTATTATCAACAAATTCTTGTTGTAGTAAGTAGAAGTTACAATTATTTTACTAGTTGCCATGGTTACAAGGCTGTCGCTGTAATATTTACGTGCAGCAAATGGACTGTAATAGTAATTTACGTTACAAGACCGGAATGTAGTGTTTTGCAGGTTGAACCAAGTAGATTGGAAGCTTGGGGAGACCTGCAAAATACTTTCCGGTCGTATATCGTACAATATTTTATACAACATCCAAGTCCATACTTTCAAACGTGCAAATTCACTCTCAAAAACTCAAAAAAAATTATGACATTAGTATCTACTATTTGACTTCCAAACAATAACACACACTTGATTCCATAGTGGCGAACGCATCAAGGACTGGCAAAAGCTTTTACCGGTCCCTGATGCCCATTTTCCGATCTTGACCGGAAAAACGTTACTTTCTGGCGTAAAACGTCTCCAGAAACCGTATATTTTCTGGTCGGTCGTAAAAAAAAAATATTACGTACCTACCATCATCATAGTATAATCAAAAAGTCTTTGGATCATAGTAGCTGTGGAATTTAAGTCATCTATGCAATTATATACTTCTATTATTTTTATATCTACGATATTTATTTGGCGTCCTTCAAAAATTAGCAGATGGTAATAAAAAATGTTTTAAAAAGAATCATAAAATTATTATCGGATTGAAATTGTGCATATTAAAATGTATTTTATTTCTTTGGCAATTTATCTAGTTATTAGACCAATCAAATGCTTTTCCTATTTAAAATTTAACCAATCCAGAACTAATTACCCTGAAATTATCCTAGGATTATTTTTTAAACAGTCCTATCAACCAATAGCAACGAGAAAAAAATGCAAATCGACCAATAGCATCAAAATTACACTGACTATTTGCTAGTATCATCAAAATTACACTGACTATTTGCTAGTAGCTGATTACAGCGATTATTTTTTCACAAACCATTCAAATCGTTCTTCTGATGTAACACAACTAGCTAAAAGTGATGTAGGTGAGCAGCAGTTGTTAAAAATAACAGGACACTGATCTGGAATCTCCATCAAACAATATCTACAACTTGGACTGTTTAAAAAACAATCACGCGGAATTACATTCGTGGTAATAATTTATTTTTTAATTTTAACTAGATTAGCACTGTCCACTCGTGAGATTTCTTAATAGCAACAAAGATTCGCACATCTAGTTAAAATTATCAAAAAATTATCACCACTTATGTAATTACTGTAAATCAACTCTAGGGAAAATGTCCGTACCTTAATTCAGATGGCCAAAGTTAACTTAAAAATCAAACATTTCGCTAATAAAGTCAATGCGTGAGCAAAGGGGTATGGGGAATACGTACAACAAGCACTCGTATCTAAGTCTGTAAAATTTTCAGGAGTTTTCGTATTCCCTCGATGCATTATATGTGAAAAAGAAAATTTACAATGTGACAGAGATCAATGACACAAAATAATAGAAGTAAGTAATTTCATATATGACTTTTAAATTGTACAGCATTTGATTATACTATATTTATACCTGCCAGGATAAACAGAAATTTTGGATAGAGAATCTTGTGCAACCATTGAACATTTGAGAAATACCTTCAGTTGCAGCTTCTTCGATATCCATTTCATCCATTCAACAGTTTTTATTAGCAAAAATACAAGTAAAGGCTTGAGATCGTTGTCAAACTTAAATTTTCAACGTATTGTTTATCTATTAAGCTTATTGTATTCAATTGTAGGCTGCCTAATTTATTAAAATATAATAATGCCATGTAGACAGATCGTTATCAATAATTCAATGTTAACACATTATTTATTAATTTTCGGTAATCTTCACAGGTATAGGAAAAAAAATTACTAGTATAAGTGAGTTTTTCGCTTTCGAATACTTAGGAAGCCTCGGCCTCACCCCCGCTGGCCTTGAGATTGAGCCCTAATTGGAACCCTGTGGAACACCAGATAAGCCTACTATCTATTTCTGATTATAAATCCATATCGATTAGGCAACGTTCTTGTATAATTAAACAAATTAAGACTAAGTGGCAAAGCAAATGTCGAAAGACAGTGCCAAACTCCGCCTTGTGATAGCTTCCATTATTATTGTTATTTTTTATTTATTTCTACATAATTTTTTCACATATATTCAATTTATTGTTTACCTCATCCTTTTTGTATATAATCTTACCTTTTTTTATGCATAATCGTTATTGTGTATATTGGGAGATAATAAAAGTTGACTTATAATAATAATTATTATTATCTAACAGCGATGGTGCGATTATTAAAAATGTATTGAAAATACTGTTCTTCAAAGAGGCAAAAATACCATAGCAAATATACTGCCAATAACAACCACAGTGAATTATATCAAGTGTGAATACGTTATCTATCTATAACAAACAATAAACTCCAATTAGAACCGGATATTGTCTTTTTCGAAAATCTTCTGGTTTAAATCAAATAAGTTAATTATTCCATTTAATCGGTATATACCGTTAATGCAAAAATAACAAAAGCTATTTAAGACGCATTGTTCAACGGTTTAGTTTTTTTAATCATAGCTACCAGCAATAGTCGAAAGTTGAATTAAAAAACTGTTTGTTACAGTAAAATATAATATTTCTGGTAGATACCAAAATTTTATACACAAATATAAGTATCTCGTTAACCACGCAGCTCTTGTTTTCTGAGTATCAAAAAGATTCATGTAACTAATTATTTGTAGTACTACTAGTGATGAAAGCGAAACTTTTTTATGAGTTTCAGTAAAAATGTCTTTCATACCTTGTCTTTTTGCGTAGTTATACCATGCAATTCCAAATTTGGTCGAAAAAAGGACTTAAAATTTACAACTGTCAAATTGTCAGTTCGGGATTTTAATAAAATAGTTAAAAAAAGTATTATATTCTTTACGATTTTCGTTAAAGATGATCATTATGCAAATATAATTTTAATAATGTTTGATTGCAAGTATAGTAAAAAGAATAAAAAGCTTTACACTGTACTATGCAGCAAACTGAATAAAATTAACTGAGGGAGAAAACTTCAGAAAAAATGTACTTAGGAGCAGTTCTTAGGTATATTTTTTTCAAATTTCAAACGAATTAATTTGAATAGTATCTATGAAGGGCGGTTTTTATATTCCGGACCGAGTATGAACACGAAAGATAAGAACTGAGGCATAACTTTGTTTTAATGCACCTAAAAATCCTCTATCGCATAAGTAGGCCCTTTTTGTTGCTGTCAAAGCAAACAACATTTGCGGTGTTTAGTGTTTAATGTTTAAAACTACTATGTTTATTTATATTTGCAACAAAATCAATTTGGCAATGTAGGTAATTGGTGCATGTATGTATTTGCAATGGTATTTTTTCAAATCGGAACAGGCCAAAAGGAACATCTTTATAAGAGGGAAAAAGCCCTTTATAGATTCACAATTGTATACGTTGTGGAGACTTCTCACTATTTCAAAACATCCTGTCGGAATTTGTAACCCGTATCAAAAGTGTTATTTACCCACGGCCTCTCGCTTTCCGGACAACCCCTAATAACTGCTGGCGCCTCCGATTAGTCTGCTCCTCTTCCACATCAAAGCCACTCGCACCGACAGGTGTTGAAGAATTAACAACGACCTGCCAGTCGGATTAGAATTTTGGTGTCAACGATTAGTCTGGAGATATTTATTTGTCAGCTTCTCTCCCTTGGGTCGGTCCAAATGTAGGTATTTGTATTCAATGAGAAGTAGTGATATTATTGATCAAACTAAATATAAAATTCAGTAGAGTGGAAATTTTACAGCAGGTTCGGCATGTTGTCAATTTTAACAAACACTGAATGTGGCATGTCCTATAAAGTCTCGTAACGCCTTATTTCGACACAAGTGAGGCCAAATTTTGCTATAAGCTTGTGTAATACCTAGTTTCCGTCTATTAAAATTTTCTTTGTTAAAAATAAATTTGTGTAAAGTTCTGAAATAATAAATGTTGTTTAAATAGGGGTTTAAGTTAATTTACAACGTATTATTGTTTTCATTGTACTCTTAGTTAGCTCTCTAAAACTTAGCACTTTTCTGACTATAAAATATTTTGAATGCACACGTTTTCTTAATTTATCAGAAATTGCATATCGTCACATCATTTTAGTAGGCTGATGGTGTTTTATCTATGGCTTTACAGTTTTTTACAAGTTCTGCATACCAGTTATTCTTAATAAGACCAGCTGATTGATTTTTTAAATCTGTTAATTATTTGCAATCTGTGACAAAGCTTTTAAGAGAAATTATAACACTATTATACGGGTTTTTTTCTGTTTCTAGTGATATCAGGTTTGGTAAGCTAATTTCGATAAATACAGGAGTTATAAAAAAGAGTTGAAACACAAGAAACCAACGAGATTCACAAGCGAATTTATCCTTTCGGGATAATAAAAGTTACTGTTAGCAACGTTCGTCGAATTAAACTAATTTGCTAACTAATTATCGATAGAAATAGATTTATAAAGCAGTCTGTTTGGATCTGTTGTTGTCCTAAGTCATGTAATCACGTTACTGAAGCTGTCAATCCAGCTGAACGTCAAATAATTAAATCCTGATTGAATTTAAAAAAATCTAAGCAACACTTCTACCCTAGATGTAAACCTGGCTGCTACATCTTTTCATTTCGCCAATAATTTCAAAATTTGTAGCGATTTACTCCACTGCGCCAAGACGACGGTTTCGATGGTTCCCAGGAAGCATCATTTGATTTTTTGGTGGTCTCATCAAGAAGGCGCGGACGACCGGTCGGCCCCTGCACGCGATTGGCCGAAAGCGGCCGCAGGAAGGCTACCGGTTGGTCGCCACACTTGCTGGGTCACATAATAATGATAATAATAACAGTAGCGGTAATGATGAGCCGCGACGATCACTGGTAATTGGTAACGACAGCATGGCTTCTTGTTTTGCACGTTTAATTCCAGAGCCGCTGCAAAAATCGATTTTTGCGCAGGGCCGGACTGTCTGCTTTGTTTTGATCGCGGCGAGAATACAAATGCTTGTGGGGTCGTTAAGTGTAATTAGTGTCGCAACAATGATAAGCCATTGTCTTTATTGTTGTATTATTTATTTGATTAATAACATGACGCTGATTGCTGTAACTTAAACTGATACTGGTATAATTTGTCTTTAACTTCAATTAAAGTGTTACAACGAAGCTTGGAATTGTATGAATTAAAATGTGAGTATCGTCGATCTGAATCAATAATTCAGTATAAATTCGATTTTGACAGTTCAGTATTATAGAATTTATTTTTAAAAAATGTTGAGCGTGGTAAATGTATACCTAGCTCTTTCTTATTTATATATTTACATCTAATTTTATAATTATATTTTTGTAAATAATAACTTTAATTTCAGCACAGTATCACATAGGTACAGTAAAAAATTGTGTTGGTTCAAATAGCACTAAATATACAAATAAAGCCATTGAGACAAACATTTCTTGAAATTTAACAGTCCTTGTTTATAACGCTCTTTCCTAATGAATGTTTCGTGTGTCGTCTGTGTGATATTAAAATTTGAGAAGCATTTCAAGGCACTTAAAACAAACCTAAATTATAAATTTTAGTAAACGTAGCATGTGCTGAAGACGAGAACCATACAAAGCACAATAAATACTTTGGAAGCTATTTTAGGAGCACATTTCTAGATTTTGCTAAACTAAAATTGTGAAATTTAAAAAAAAACATACACAATAGTAAAAGTAGAAATTACTACTCATAATACGTTTGTTTTAATGACAAAAGAGTGAAATCATAAATTATATTTAGACGAAAGGAAATTACAGCTAACGCACAACAAAAAATAATCCATTAATAAGTATAAAAGTAATTTTTGAGAAATGTTGAAATTACTATTTTATGAAAATCAAAACCACCAATGTATAGATACTATCTACAGTTATTCCTGTACCAAGGGTAAAAGGAGGCGTTTGTGGCCATCGGCGTGAAAATTACATCCTTAACGCTAGATACACACGAGGTGCATACAGTATTTTATGTACACCGGAGTATTCACAATTAAAACCAGATTTATAATTATTATCAGTGTTGGCAACGATGAATTTTTTTGTCAAACTGATAAGCAATACCCAAGACCTTGCGCGCCATAAAGACTATGTGGCCCTAGGGCTGTAAAGTGACACATTACGCCCTTAAAGATAGGGTATAAAGTGACCAATTCCGCCCAGGCGTACATAAAGAATTTTATCTATGACAGTGTGAAAAATTGACTTTTACTTGGCAGTTTTCAGTTTTTAAACCAACTGTTTAATAACATGTTGTCATTAGTTCACGTCATCAGTATAGCAGCGTATTTAAAATGATTTCATTAGTTCCATCGTCAGTAGCAACGTGTTTTAAAATTTTTTTAACCACGCACAATTACTTCTGCTTGCTAGTACTAATCCTAATTTCCATTTAAAATATTTTTTTATATTTACCATGTTTTTTAGATTCTATCGTGGATAAAATATTTACGATACACATGCGTAAAGCATCTGTAGTAACTCGCGGGGCTTAAAACGCTCTGCCCCACTCGTGACTAAAGACTAGCTTTACGCATTTGTATCATAAATTACTATTTTTGCCAATTAGTTTAAACGAATTATTTTATTTCACGCAATCTGTAAAGTGTCCAAGCTGTTTGCTCTTATTTTCTTGCCCAACTGTCTGCGTTTAAAACCTCTAGGAAACAGCCCCCTCCATTTGATTAAGTGGAAGAATAGCTTCAAGCTGGACTTCACCAACTGAAAAATAAATAATTTGTTATTATTATTATTATTATTATTATTATTTCTTATAATTTAGACATTTACAAACCGTTAAGCCTTTAATATATTTTTCTTCAAAAGGCTTCGAATTTCAATAAGCAGCAAACATAATTTAAAAGTCTTTTAAAACAAGATGAGACCGTGCAAGCCTCTTATCAATAGTTTGGCGGACTAGCATTCGCAGGAGCCGTTTTTTCCGTCTTGTCCTAAAGATGCATCAAACAGTATTAGAAAACTTTTTCCTGTTAAAACTGATCCTTTGTATAATACACGTACAGTCAATTTGCAATAGTGCTACATTTCAACTCTACTGAATATTACACTTTACAATCTAGTAACTCAAATACAAATAAACAAACACATAAGTACAAAGAAAAGCAAGCGACGTTGTCCAAAAGCTTTGCAGTTATTTACTACGTTCCACACAAACTGGTGCAAAACTATTCTTGATAGGTTATGTCATTTTCGAGTTATCACGTGTACATCCACTCTGCGTGACATACTCGACTTCTCTAAATTTTCCGACGTTCCTTTGACGCCAAAGCTGTTGCTGTTTTTACAAAGATTATGTAGTTTCATGAGACCTTTCATATAATGTTGGGTTGGTTGCGACTGATTAAAAAGCTACAACAAAAATTATATATTTGTTAGTATATGTTATGAATAAAGTAACTTTTATAATTGTTAATATTGTTAAATTCATACCTAAGAAAACTGCAGAAGAAAATTTGGATTTAATAGATATCTTGATGCATTGCAGGTGCACAAATCATTATCATCATCATCATCAGTCAGCTAAGAGAGAGCAGCGTTGATCAGTCTCGCTCAGTTACTCCCTCGAACTTCTATTTTGTGCCGTATGGATCCAGCTGATTCTTATGTTTTGGTCTCCACTCTGATATAACGGGTGTTCATAAACAGTCGTCATCCCAGTAGGTTTTGACTTCAAAAACGTATGTCTATTATAATTGAGAAAAACTGCGTTGTTTTTCAAAGCAACTGGGATGACGACTGTTTATGAACACCCGTTATTTTTTGTCTATGTGTTGCTTCTTGTCCGGGCGATATGTCCAACCCAATTCCATTGTAGCGTCGTTCTCTTACATTTTACACCTTAAAAAATAAAAGTCTATTTTTGTTTTAACTTAGGAATAGATTAAAGTAATACTTTTCAAAAAGCTCAGGTTTATACGCTTGACGAAAATGGGATCCAGCAGATACAGGGTGAACTTCGTAAAAGCGACAGAAATATGCAGGGCTTGCTTGCTGCATCCATTATAATACATAAGCGAATCAAATTGCTAGAAGCTAGCGCTAGTGGTTTAAACGCTGGTCTAGTACCTAATTGGAACCATATCGCGACGCGAATTCGAATTTTCGCATTGATAAGTATTTCAATTTATTGCTTCAGTATTACTAGCAACGTTAAGATATGTTTACCTATTTTGTACATAATTTGAAACACTCTTGGGCTGCGTTTTCTTTATTAAAGGCGTTAAACATGTTCTTTCTTCTGTAATTTTCTTAAAATTTAATTTATAAAATGTTGCAATTATTGTAATTGGAGTAAGTCTACCTATGTGGTGGGCTTTTGCGAGGAAAGTTCCGTGTAAACCTTTTTACGCATTGTTTGGCAATTGTTAGTGTCACTGCAACGTGTATTTACACAAGTAGAATGCATGTATTATAAACCTTTCGCTTGAGACAAATAATTTTCCACTTTTTATAGTTGCTGTAGATCCCTTTTCGGTAGTCAATAAATGTAATAAAAATCGAAATCTAGTCTTAATAGTTATTCCATCATAAATATATTTCTATAGGTCATGACCAAATAATGAAGTAAACAAGAGGTTTGAGATGCTACAGTTATTTGTTTATTATGTTAAAAGTCTGAGTTAGATAACTTAGGTTTCAGCAAAACATCTTGACTAGTCTGTAACGATTTGTTCGAAATTGTGCTGCGTATGCTCCAACCATGTCTTCGAGGTATCGCATTCACGTGGCTGTGGTTTTGGTTTTCTGTAACTTACCATCGGAATTCCTTCCCGCTTCGGAGGGGCAGCTTCTTTTTGCCTGTTTGCTTAGGAGCATTTCCTCCGCTCGAAATTGAGCAGGCAATTTCTGCAGTCACAGTTTCTTGCGGTTTCCTCAGATTGCCGGTATCCTGTCTCATCGACATCCTCGGGTATGCTGTAATTTTACGACTGTCTGCCCCGACCGCAATCGATAATCAATTTTTATGATCCGAATCTGACACGAAATCCACAAAAACGCTTTCTGGCCGGCCAACCACTCACTCGCCTGCGCTAGCTGAACAAATTAATCGTGGTAGTTTCGATGTCCAGTTGTTGGATTTTCCTCAGTGTCATAGTGGTGAACTTGATGATAATGGTTGTACTCATATTCACAACCATCATAACTCTAGCTCTTTACAAAATTTTTAAAGCTGCGTGCTACCTTAAAGAGTGACTCTTAGCAGTTAATAGGCTAACAAAAAATAAGATTAGTTTTTATTGTAGTCAGTGAAGCAGGAAATTTGCTACTGATTATGCCACAAATCTGAATACATAATTTCGTAGTGTTTGGCCTACTATTTTTACCCGAACAGAATATACACTTTAAGGTTAGCTATACCTGTCTTTATGACTTAAGAGCAGTAATTTGGACTTTTCTAGAATAGGCTGCCTCCACCCATGCGGCCACTATAATTCCCCGAGGTGGTTATCTTCGGCTGCCCCAAAAATTACAATCGGTCCTCAAGCCAGCAAGGACCAAATGAATTCATATAGCAACAACCGTCAATTCCGAGGTAGGAGAATTAAATTCGAACCGAATGCGAAACGTAATTGATAATTACACATTGCAGTTTGAAAAGCGAGTTCCCAAGATATAAGTTGTTTGTTACAGCTGCAATTATCCCCGTAATAACAAACAATGATAGACATCAGACAACGCAGTGGCGAAATAAAATCTCCTCAATTGTCTGGGGACGTGACATCTATAATTAAGAGGTCGTAACTGGATTCAAAAATATTTTATGTTCGCTTTAAGCCTTACTTAGCTCCATTTGATTTTTATCGTGCCTGCGCGGGAGATGATGCCTGCTAACTGCTCTTCCTTTGAAATCCAAGCTTTGGTAATTACGCTAATTGCAAATACAGACTTGGTCGATAGCTCAATTGAGTTCTTAGTTTTAATGATGAACATCCTCCAAATATTTTGGTAAGGATTCAAGAAAATGGGTCGTCGTAAAAATTGTAAGATCAAAACCGAACAAAAGATGTCAAAAAAAATTATTCCGCAGAATTCAAATCAAACATCAAAGAGGCTGACGACGACGACGACGACTTGTTCACCAGCAATATATCCTAAGTAGTGTTTTGCTATAATTTATCCCGGTTTTCTTAAAGTTGCAAAGAACTAGGCGACACAAGAAGCTCCTGCATCGGTTAATGCTTGTTGAAGCAACAAGGCCTCCCAGCGCAATCTAAAAGCAATTAATAGGCGTTATAGTGACTTTCGCACTTGATGATCTTTTTAGCCGGATCGAAAAGAGGCGAGTAGGTACACATTTCTCATAGTAATTATATACTTTAGCTGTTTGCCAAGGCATTATTATCCCTCGCATAATCCTCCATATTTTATAGTAATGCTGCTTATAAATCCATTCGTAACTGAATATGGTAATTAATTCAGCCTGTGGTCGCGATTTTTACCAGCGCGGCTGTACGAGTGTAAATACGCGTTTATTTCACTTTAATGGAGTTGCAGACAATTAGCACGTTGGTGCTAATTCTTCATCGCCAGAAATCGCGGCGAATCCTGGGAAAGCTCTCGTTGCGCAATTTGGGCAGGGCTCTAAGTGCATCTGGAAGCGTGCATGCACGTTGTGGAAATGTGTACTGTAATCGGTCATAAATAGATTAAATTATGGGAAAAATAAAAGTCTCTGTCACGCTTTTGTGATATAAATACATAAATAAGCGATTTGATCACGGTTTTCGAATTGCCATATATCAAACGTGTCCTTTCTCTTGTACATAAATTTTATTGTGTATTAAACGTAAATAATTCAATGCAAAATATCAACAATCATTGTCAGCCTGCACAGAATATAACAAACGGGGCGCTGGCATGCAACAGAGCTTTTTGCACCGCCATTTTTGAGGTTTATGCGCACTCGGGCGGCAGTAAACTGTAATCTTTATGGACGAATAAACTTTTTGAAAAAATTGCGAAATAGCTCGCTTCATGAAGTTGATTCCATAAATTAGAAGTCGTAGACTAATTATGGCAAACAAAATTTTAAAATAGCAGCTGTACGCTAAGCAGTAAATTCGTATTTTATCGTAAACCGATTAATTTATGAACATTTAGTACTATGATTGGACCACCTTCATTCCATATAATTTCAGGAAGTTACGTTAAACATTGTCGCAAGTACAAGTTAGTTAAAATTCACTTTCTCGCGCAACAAACAATACAAAAATATAAATTTTATGTTTAATGTTGTTTAACCAAACTGCATTTTGCAATTTAAACCCTGAAAGCTTGTATATGGTTTAATATGCTATGCCCAATAAATGAAGTTCAGCAAATCAGAAATAGCGATTGTAGTTTTTATTTTGTGAATGTACCAGGCACGCTTTATTCAATTTAATTTTTATGTAAATATCCACAACTTTATACAGGGGTGGTAGTTGAAATTCAGATGTTTACATTTTAATTTTTACTGCATTACCTAGTTTAGTTTCTCCACTATCTTGAGTTATACTGATAAGTAATATTTTTGTGAACCTACCACGAATGCTTTATCCAGTTCACTTTTTATATAAAATATCCACAACTTCACGCAATGGTGATAGCTGAAATTAACAAATTTTAGATCTTTAGAATTTAATTTTGACTGCAGTATCATGTTTATTTCCCCTAGTATTTCGAGTTATACTGATGACGATAAGTTCTATTTTTATAAATTCACCAGGCGTATGTTTATATGAAATATCCACAGCTTTATACAGTGGTCATAGCCGAAATTATTAAAATTTCAAATGTTGAGAATTTAATTTGTCCTGCATTATTATGTTTGCTTGCTCCACTATTCTGAGTTATAGCGGTAAGTATAATTTTTACGAGAATACCAGGCACACTTTCTTGAATTTAATTGTTGTAAAATATCTACAATTTTAAGCACTCGTGATAGCTGAAATTGGCAAATTCCCGATACTTACGATTCAATTTTAACTACAATATCATGTTTCTTTTCTCCAGTATCTTGACTCACAGTGATAAAAGCTATTTTCGTGAATGTACAAGGCATGAGTTATTCAATTTAAACTATATTGAAAATATCCACAACTTTAGACATTCTTCACAGCTGAAATTAGCCAATTTATGATAAATTCAATTTAATTTTGACTGCAATATCATGCTTGCTTTATCCGGTATCTTGACTCGCAGTAATAAAAGTTATTTTGATGAGTGCAACAGGGATGAGTTATTCAATTTAAATTTTATATAAAATATCCACAGCGTTAAACACACAATTTCAGATATTTGCAATTTAATTTGACCGCATTGTCATGTTTGCTTCCTTCTGAATCTTGATTCACAGTGATACAAACTATTTTTGTGGGAATACCAGTCATGCTTTATTCAATTTAATTTAAATATAAAATACCCACAACTCTAAACATTCGTCACAGCTGAAATTAGGCAATTTGTGATAAATTCAATTTAGTTTTGCTTGCGTTATCATATTTGTTTTCATCAGTTTCTTTACTTACAGTAATAAAAACCTGGTGCACAGGCATGATTTATTTAATTTAAAATGTAACTAAAATATCTAGAATGTTAAACACACGTCATCGTTGAAATTAGTATATTTTATATATTTGCAATTGAATTTGACTGCATTGTCATGTTTTCTTCCTCCAGAATCTTGAATCACAGTGATAGAAAATATTTTTGTGGGTATACTAGCCATGCTTTATTTAATTTAATTTAAATATAAAATATCCACAACTTTAGTCATTCGTCACAGCTGAAATTAGCCAATTTGTGATATTTGCGCTTCAACTGTACATGCAATATCATGTTTGCTTTCTCCGGTATCTTGACTCACAGTGATGCAGCAAGCATGAATTATTCAATTTATATTATATTTAACATATCCACCACTTTAGACATTCGTCACGGCGGGAATTAGCGAATTTGTGATATTTGAGATTCAATTTTGACTGCAATATGTTTGCTTTCTCCGGTATCTTGACTCACAGTGATGCAGCATGCATGAATTATTCAATTTACATTATATTTAACATATCCACCACTTTAGATATTCGTCACAGCGGAAATTAGCCAATTTGTGATATTTGCGATTTAATTTTGACTGCAATATGTTTGCTTTCTCTGGTATCTTGACTCACAGTGATAAAAGCTATTTTTGTCAGTGCACCAGAAATTATTTATTCAATTTAAATTATATTTAAAAAATCCACAACGTTAGACATGGATCACATCTGAAATTAGCCAATTTGTGATAAATTCAATTTAATTTTGACTGCAATATCATGCTTGCTTTTTCCGGTATCTTGACTCGCAGCCATAAAAGCTATTTTCATGAGTGCAACAGGCATGAGTTATTCAATTTACATTATATTTAAAATATCCACAAGGTTAAGCACTCCCCATAGTTCAAATTATTAAATTTCAGATATTTGCAATTAAATTTGACCGCATTGTCAGGTTTGCGTGCTCCTGAATCTTGATTCACAGTTATTGAAACTATTTTTGTGAGTATACCAGTCATGTTTTATTCAATTTAGTTTAAATATAAAATATCCACAACTCTAAACATTCGTCACAGCTGAAATTAGGCAATTTAGTTTTGACTGCGTTATCATATTCGTTTTCATCAGTTTCTTTATTTACAGTGATAAAAGCTATTATCGTGCATGCACCAGGCATGATTTATTTAATTTAAAATGTAACTAAAATATCTAGAATGTTAAACACACATCATAGTTGAAATTAGTATATTTTATATATTTGCAATTAAATTTAACTGCATTGTCATGTTTACCACCTCCAGATTCTTGATTCACAGTGATAGAAAATATTTTTGTGGGTATACTAGTCATGCTTTATTCAATTTAATTTAAATATAAAATATCCACAACTTTAGACATTCGTCACAGCTGAAATTAGCCAATTTGTGATATTTGCGATTCAACTGTGACTGCAATATCATGTTTGCTTTCTTCAGTATCTTGACTCACAGTGATGAAGCTATTTTGGGAGTGCACCCAGCATGAATCATTCAATTTAAATTATATTTAAAATAACCACAACTTTAGACATTCATCATAGCTGAAATTAACCAATTTGTAATAAATTCAATTTAATTTTTATTGCATTATCATGTTTGCTTCCTCCGGTATGTTTACACGCAGTCATAAAAGCTATTTTCATGAGTGCAACAGGAATGAGTTATTCAATTTAAATTATATATAAAATATCCACAACTTTAGCCATTCGTCACAGCTGAAATGAGCCAATTTGTAATATTTGCGATTCAACTGTGACTGCAATATCATGTTTGCTTTCTCCGGTATCTTGACTCACAGTGCTGAAAGCTATTTCCGTGAGTGCACCAAGCATGAGTCTTTCAATTTAAATTATATATAAAATATCCACAACTTTAGACATTCGTCACAGCTGAAATTAGCCAATTTGTGATATTTGGCATTCAAGTGTGACTACAATATCATGTTTGCTTTCTCCGGTATCTTGACTTACAGTGCTGAAAGCTATTTCCATGAGTGCACCAAGCATGAGTCTTTCAATTTAAATTATATATAAAATATCCACAACTTTAGACATTCGTCACAGCTGAAATCAGCCAATTTGTGATATTTGCGATTCAACTGGGACTGCAATATCATGTTTGCTTTCTCCAGTATCTTGACTCACAGTGATGAACGCTATTTTGGGAGTGAACCCAGCATGAATCATTCAATTTAAATTATATTTAAAATAACCATAACTTTAGACATTCATCATAGCTGAAATTAACCAATTTGTGATAAATTCAATTTAATTTTTATTAAATTATCATGTTTGCTTCCTCTGGTATGTTTACTCGCAGTCATAAAAGCTATTTTCATGAGTGCAACAGGAATGAGTTATTCAATTTAAATTATATATAAAATATTCACAACTTTAGCCATTCGTCACAGCTGAAATGAGCCAATTTGTGATATTTGCGATTCAACTGTGACTGCAATATCAAGTTTGCTTTCTCCGGTATCTTGACCCACAGTGCTGAAAGCTATTTCCGTGAGTGCACCAAGCATGAGTCTTTCAATTTAAATTATATATAAAATATCCACAACTTTAGCCATTCGTCACAGCTGAAATGAGCCAATTTGTGATATTTGCGATTCAACTGTGACTGCAATATCATGTTTGCTTTCTCCGGTATCTTGACCCACAGTGCTGAAAGCTATTTCCGTGAGTGCACCTAGCATGAGTCTTTCAATTTAAATTATATATAAAATATCCACAACTTTAGACATTCGTCACAGCTGAAATTAGCGAATTTGTGATATTTGGGATTCAACTGTGACTGCAATATCATGTTTGCTTTCTCCGGTATCTTGACTCACAGTGCTGAAAGCTCTTTCCGTGAGTGCACCAAGCATGAGTCTTTCAATTTAAATTATACATATATAAAATATCCACAACTTTAGACATTCGTCACAGCTGAAATTAGCCAATTTGTGATATTTGCGATTCAACTGTGACTGCAATACCATGTTTGCTTTCTCCGGTATCTTGACTCACAGTGATGAAAGCTATTTTGGGAGTGCACCCAGCATGAGGCATTCAATTTAAATTATATTTAAAATAACCACAACTTTAGACATTCATCATAGTTGAAATGAACCAATTTGTGATAAATTCAATTTAATTTTTATTGCATTATCATGTTTGCTTCCTCCGGTATGTTTACTCGCAGTCATAAAAGCTATTTTCATTGGTGCAACAGGAATGAGTTATTCAATTTAAATTATATATAAAATATCCACAACTTTAGCCATTCGTCACAGCTGAAGTGAGCCAATTTGTGATATTTGCGATTCAACTGTGACTACAATATCATGTTTGCTTTCTCCGGTATCTTGACTCACAGTGCTGAAAGCTATTTCCGTGAGTGCACCAAGCATGAGTCTTTCAATTTAAATTATATATAAAATATCCACAACTTTAGCCATTCGTCACAGCTGAAATTAGCCAATTTGTGATATTTGCGATTCAACTGTGACTGCAATATCATGTTTGCTTTCTCCAGTATCTTGACTCACAGTGATGAAAGCTATTTCCGTGAGTGCACCAAGCATGAGTCTTTCAATTTAAATTATATATAAAATATCCATAACTTTAGACATTCGTCACAGCTGAAATTAGCCAATTTGTGATATTTGGGATTCAACTGTGACTGCAATATCATGCTATTCTCCTTAGCATAGAATTTCGGCTTAGACCGCGTAGTATTTCTAGATGAACACCCAGCATTATCTGGCTTAATGTGCCTTGCACCTTGTGAAGTCGAGCAAAAACCCGCGCGATGGCCATGCTCTTTGGTGGCTCGTGTTGTTCGAGTATCTTGAGAACGAGGATACTTAGGCAGATTTGGCCGTTTTGCTGTTTGTGCATCCATATTCACTAACGTTTCGCAAGACCTTGCAGCTTGCATCATCAGAGTGAAAGTCGCACTCTAATAATATGCGTCTTTGTATGAACCTGATGGAAAGATAATCACCAGGAAATTTTGTATAGTAGTTTAGCTTGTTACTCACGAGTAAATGAACAAAATAACTGTGTCAATTAACAAACTAATTGAAAAACGTACAGATACAGAAATATTATATCAACAACCGTAGTAAATGCGGACGCAAATGTCAATAAAGTCGAAAACTCTCTTTATATGGTGCTGCCCCAAATTTGTCAGGCTCTTATCTGCCTGCTTGCATTACAATTGAGCAGCCCTCAATATAGAAATTCTTCCAAGCATTATGTCGAAGCTGAGCAATTGCTATAGTGTGACAGTTTTTTTACAAAAATATGATCAATTCAGATGGTAATGTTTCGGTGAAAGAAAACCATTTGGGAAGTTAGAAGCAAAAATTTTTGTAAAATATGTAATAAATAATAATTGGTCAATTTTTTTCTGTTCATTTCCTCTGAATTTTTTAATGCGGTGTTGGGTAATATGTAATTTTTATTGTAATCTTTATGAACGATTAAGATATTCTGAGAAATTACGAAATTGCTCCAATAAATTAAGAGCCGTGGACTAATTACGGCGATATTCGCATCCGCGATTCAAGCTCAACCAAAATATTAAAATGCAGCTGCATTAAGTAATAAATTCGGAATTTATCGTACCTGTAACTCATATGGTTGTAATTCAATCCTCGCCGAGCTTTCGGAACGCGCGTCGAAATGTGTAAGCGAAACCGTGGAAACTCCTAGATTTCGATGATCGATCAGGCGCGAAGTGTCGCTCGGTTTCATAGTCAAGGTTTGGTGTTGGTCCGTTTTGGTCTAGACGCAACAAGGCTGCTTGTCTGCGGGTAGATAAGCAGCAATGCTTTATTTCGCTTAATTAAGATGTAGCGGACAACCTTCTGGGTAAAAGGACAGCATTATGTTTATTAGTTGAATATTCCAGCGTGGGGAAGCTCTGGATCGGCTGCCGCGATGATTTATCGACCGAGCAGGCCGGCTAATCGCAAATATTTCATTTTCCCTTAATTAAATTAAACATTTTTATTATCTGTACAAATTGTTGCTAATTTATTGTAGTTGTTAGGATGCTGCCTGCGTTCCAACATATTTTCATCTGAAAGCAATTATAAAGAGATATTGCTGGAGGCTTTTCATTTTGTGATTTGTCGAAATTATTTTGGCTTAGACCGCGTCGTCTTTGCGTTGTGGCTCTGCCAGGTAAAACATCGAGGAGCGACTGGTTAAATCAGACAAAAGAATTTATCAGTATCACTTCAAAATAAATAAATTCCTGGGAATAATCATAGCATCATAAACTTTAATTTTCTACGATTCTAGGTGGCGTTCATTATTAAAGAAATGCATTAAATCACTGCTGAAGGTAACAACATTTTTATAAGTTTTTAAGTTGCGTAAATCACGCTCATAAAAACCTTTTATAACGTCATGTAACTGGGAGTATTACAAATATTATAGCCAGTATTTATTTCAAAATTTATGGAATTAGAATTGTAAATTAGTAATTTAATTTAATTTACAGTCTCGCGTTTACAGTTATGGATGCGAGCGAGCCCTGGTTTGTTTATTTATTTATTTCGCGGCCGCTACAGCAACAGGAACAACAGATCCTCATTGCGCAACAGCCGAAGTTCCTAGTGACAGGTATTTTGAAATATATTGGCGCTTTCAGCTGCCGCTTAGGCGGTCTTGTCACTTTCTGGCTGAGGTGTGTCATACCGTGCATATTAAACATCCTTTTGAAGGAACGCCAGGACTTGGATAAGTGCCACATTTTGGCAATTTCTCATATCTTAATCGCCCGATTTGTCCACGGCTACCGTTTGACTAAGCTTAAGGAAGTGCATTAATTTGGCGACAAGGTTGCCAACCTCGCCCAGAAGCCATAACCTTGGTTATGCACGCAACAAAAAACTAAAATATTTGTTTATACTGCTTGCAGATTAGGACTTAAAATTCAAAAAGTCTGGATTGCAGGCGAATTAAGCCAGCAAGGTGCATTCTCGGCACTTGCTAACTTGATGCGATTTGCGCATAGTTGCAGGTATTGTGCAAAGTGTAATTAGTGGAGTGAATGTGGTTTATAAATGAGGCTATCGAGTGGGTACGCGTGCATGTAGGCTCATACCCAGGACCGGATTTATTGCGCAAAATATAAATTTGCAGGGTTTCTGCTATTTGCTCTAGCGGCAATTACACAAATCTCCGTTAATTGCGGATTGACGCGCACCTGAAATATAATTACCGTCATTGCCCAACTGCCAACACTCTTGGGAACTGATCAGCGCGATAATTTGAGAAAATTGCTTGAGATAATTAATTGGTTATGTGTATTTGGTTTCGAAACGCTTTACTAGGACATCGGCATTATTTACAAAAGAAGTTGGAAAAAGTTTGCTCCATACACCTTCTACAGCTTAATATTAAAGGTACAACCAGCAAATCCATTTCAGGTAATATAGTGGTTATTTCTTCAATAAAATTAAGAAAAAGCGTTATTGCTTCATCAATGCAGAATTTATGACCAAACTAAGAAGTCTGTATATCCGGCTCGAAGGACCAATATTGAGCTTTAGAATTAATACATTTATATTAAGAACCGTATACGGTTTGTATCGATATATTTTCTCCTGCCAACATATTTTAAAATTGAGAATCGCATTTTTCTAATGTGTTTCCTATACAGGGTGATTTATTAGCTCTATGACAAATTTTGGCAAATAAACGTCGATGTGGCTTTAAGAACAACAACGTCTTATAAACATTAGGCCAATTCGTATTACATAGCGAGATAACAGGTGATGAAATTAAAAAATGGTCTATTTCTACATGTCTTAAACAGACGAAAAATAGCGTCCAGTAGCGTATGCACTAGAAAAATATGACACGTGACTGACTGAAATAAAAAATGTTTCTATTTGTTAAATCTACATCTATTTTTCTAAAACCGGTTTGAAGGAGTACCTCATATGATGCGTTTTCTAAGAAAAACAACTTTTCAACTCTTATTTTTTTTATGAATTAACAAACACAAGAAACAAACAAAAATTTTTATTTACGTTAATTATTTTTTTTGCATAGTGATTTTTTTAAGGAAAAACAGTTGTAAATTCTGAAGTCCTCTTGCAAAAAATTTCCAGTTAGAAAGGATCAATATGCAAAAAAATAACGTGTACAACACGTATGAAAGCTATTTTTTTACTCATTTACTTGATAGCCTCGGTCTTCGCCCTCGTTAATCCAACTACAAATTTGTGAAAAATAGTAGGCATGACTTTCATAAGTAGTTGTAAATAAAATATACAATTTTCGTATCTATTACTATAAAGTTTTCTAAAGTATAATCAAACATTGGTTTCATCTAGCAAGGCTATGGAATAGTTCCTAATTTATGGATGCAACTACGTTTATACCTAATTTGACATTGGGTGTTTAAGTGACTTATAGTTGCATTCATAAATTAGGAAATATTCCATAACCATACTACATGAAAGTAATTTTTGATCATACTATATTTATTCCTGAGATTTTTTTTCTTCAGTTTGTTAATTTATCAGAAAAAAAAATAAAAACTGAAAAACATTTTTTAGCGTATCTTAGAAGTCTGAAAATTTTGAGCATTATGTTAAAGTGTGCTATTCATCTTCGCAACTTATGTTTCGTTTTTTTTTGTTTATTAATTTATCAAAAAATAAGAACTAGAAAAAATATTATAAAGTGTACCATCCATTTAAGAATTTTGTGTTTCGTTTCGTTTGTTTGTTAAATCATAAGAAAAAAATAAAAATATATATTTTTAGTATTTTAGCAGAAACCTATGAAAATGTTTGACATTATTTTGAAGTGTAGTATTTCTTTCTGCAATTTTTGTTTCGTTCCTTTTCGTTATATCAAAATTTTAAAGTGTGTCATTTCCAAAATAGTTTTTTGGTTCTTTGGTTTTGTTAATTTATCAGAAAGAAAATTAGGATTTAAAAAAAGTTATATTTCTCGGAAATCGGTGTATCATATGAGATACTACTTAGGATACCTTTTTAGATGCATATTGTTATGGCCCCTTTTAGTTAAATAAAGAACCTTAATAATCTAATCTGGGGCGGGTCTCTACATCCAGACAAGTATTATTTTGATTGGTAATGATTTACAAAAAATATATTTGCTATCAAATCAATTATTGTGGTACTATTTTACATAATTTAAAAGTAAACTCTCTGTGTAATGGTGATTTAACTAACGGGATCGCTACGATACTCACAACCTCACAAATCGCAA
The DNA here is from genome assembly GCA_940337035.1 of Agriotes lineatus. NCBI lineage: Eukaryota > Metazoa > Arthropoda > Insecta > Coleoptera > Elateridae > Agriotes > Agriotes lineatus. The sequence continues at coordinate 58,124,269 of OW679197.1, read as the reverse complement.
AAAAGTCCGCAATTAAACGACGAGTATTTCCAAGTGACTTCACAAGCTCCGCTCTAACAGCTGATCGTGGACAAGCAACTTTAACTTTCTTATGGAAGTTTTACATAAAGTCTAATTTTATAAGCTTTGTGTCCATTGTACTGAGTTTATTGAAGCGTGTAGTTTAGGTGTTGTTTATTAATTGTGTAAACAGATAAACGCAGCACTTGATTTGAATTACAGCTTTTGATGGTGATGTGGTTATCAATGACCGCCGACAAATAATTAAGATTTTCGTATTCCGGGTTAAAATACTCTTTTCAGTTGAAAATTGAAGGACGATATGGATTTGTAAAATAGTTTAATCCAAAAGCTGGTTAAGTAACATTTTCGACAGTGAATAAAGAACATAACCTTGAAACCGACAAAAATGTGTTCAAGTAGGAGTAACCGAGAGACGGAAAAGAAATATTTTGGATTTCCTAGTGTGCGAGATAGAAGAGGTCGAGAGTTTCCTGAGGGCATACGTTTGTTCAGGCCACTTTTTAACAGAGGTAATGCATTTCTATTATCAAAACATCTCTATTGATTAAATGGAATCAATTTGGAATTGCCATAAAAACCGGCGGCATCTGGTGATTTAATTAATCCAGACTACGTTTTTATTTACATTTATTTAAAAATTAAATCAAAAATACTTCTATCTTCCAGAGTTCACTCACAGAAGGTAGTTGCTGCTCACCCACGAATCACGATAGCCGTAAATAACACAACAAATCCATAAAATCACTAACTTAATTACTTATAAACTAAACTATACTTGCCAAAAAAATCGAAAAATCACCACAAGCCTTCTAACAAACCATACAAAGGTTGTTCTCGAGCAGCTGTCGTTGGGCCTAGCTATGAAGTCATTGTGACGTACTTGGGAAAGGTTAATTAAAGCATTGCCTAGGTGATAACAATTGCCGTAAGTAAATACACATCACAAAACAAAACACACTCAAAGGACGTTTCTGCCGGAAGTGCTTATAAAAACCGACGCCACCAAGAAAGTTGTTAAATTCGATCTTTTAAGGTGAAGTTTTTTAACCTTTTTATTGGCTTTGGAACGGAATTAGAGCCCAACTCGAGCTCCTAGCGAGTCTCACCTTGCTTGGCCCCCTCATTGTCCGTTGGCCAGCCTCTGAACGCCGTCGCAGAACGATTCCTGTAGTTCGACCACTGTGATACCAAAAACTGCTTCCAGCTGTCCCCGTTGCTTACACCCAGTGCCCACTGCCTATCTCCAGCTTCCAGGGGCTCCAATTATTTTGCTCGGATGTTCAAAAGCTAACACTCGATGCACCGATAAAACACTTTTTTAACCTTCTGCAGAGGTGCCACAAATGAATGCACTTCACTACAGCGCTTCCAAAAGACATACAATCAATTTCAAAACTCACCTAATTGGGAAAATGGTATTTATTTACAATTTTACAATTATTTAGTGGGGAAGCCAAAATAACACCACCATTCAATTTGATTTCCTCCCCCCAATTGTCTGTCTTCGATACATCATTGTTTTACAGTGTTTCCAAGCCTACTCTGATCACATTTTGTTTAAATCAAGGCGAACACTATTTTTAATATTGTTTTACAATTATTATGAAAACCAATGCTATTTTCTACTACTTACAAAAATTAAACTACCACATTTCTGAAATATTGTATATAATATTATTTGATAAGCATGCAATATTATTAATTGCTATAATAATCAGAAAGGATTAAAATGTGTTGATAACAATATATATGTCAGAAATGGCATAACTTTTTACCTTAAACAGTGGCGTATCACATGTTTTTGACATCTAGAAATACACCAGCTTTATAATAATGCACAAAATGTGAAGAAATTATTTCTATTCGTCTTTTAAAGTTATAAAAGTAAAATCAAATCAATTTTTACAACTCAACTTCCTACCTTGTGTTTCACTAAGATGCATCAGACCTATATCCACAAAAAATTTTTTTCTAAAATTGCATCAACTTCATTAGTTTTTTCATAAAAAATAGTTAAAAATGTTTATTTCTCCGTGAGCTAAGAAAAATTGTAATTGCTTTATTATTGCAGAATTCGGAGAAAAGCTACAGCGATCGGTTTTCATTTGTAGCATAGGCTGTGATTCAAATGATTAAAATAGTAAATTTTAGTTAAAGAAAGTGCCTATTGCCTCACCAATCGAGGAAAAATATTGTTTCATTATCATATAAAAATGCAGGATAAAGTTGCAGGAAAGCTACAGACTTCTCAATTTGCTAATCCGGCTCGAAGGACCTAAAAAGCTGTAAGGCCCAATTCCTTGAGCCTTAATGTGAATTGTCTTCCCCCATCGAAGGTTTCATATTGTTTACTTTAAAATATTCAAGCGCTACTTGCAACTTCTCGACGCAAAACGCGATGCAAATTGCTACAGCGCCAAATTTGTAAAACTGTTGACCTTTGGCGGCTCATTGTTAAAAATCGCCACCACTGACATAACTAATTGTTGCCGCATTTTTACATATTTCCACTTGACAATGGCGCTGGCCTCCTGCTATAGTTAGCAAAATAAATCCTCAAGTCTCTAGAGCCAAGGCTCACGCACATTTCCTCAGTTATCTAAACAAGCCAAGCCTACGTGATCGCACATTAATTCGCATTTCGGCTTCATTTGATAATTGCGTCCATGAAAGTCTTAGTTTGTTTTCAAATAAGTGATTTATATCACCTAACGCATCTAAAAAGTAATTATGGTAATTATTAGAACCGCCAGGTGCGCATGGAAGAAGGGAAACCTATATACTATTAATCCTAATGGGAATGCAAACTGTGTAAATACGTTGATCAGACGCATCGATCGATCATCCCACTAATAAATCATTCATAAGCGACTTTTTGAGATTTCTAAGCCGCTTGCATTTGTCTTTTATGTAGTTTTAATGTGATTATGGTCTTAGATTCAGTTGATTACTATAATTGTGGTTGGTTTTCATTTTATATTATGTTGTGTTCTTTAGATTTTTCTCTGTTGTTTTGTTTCTATTACATAGTTTTAATGTTAGGAATCTACTATATTCCTTAAATTTCAGTAGTTCTGGTCAAGACCATGTGCTTGCCGATTGATCATGTTTTGAATGTATCAACTTGCCTATTCCCCATTTAATTGTTTATGTAATCCTCAGATTTATATTTCAGCAGGTCGTCCGAAGCAAAGAAGCTCGTGTTAACTTAATTAGCCAATTACTTTCACGACGCCTCATTTATGATGGACGGTTGCGCTAACACACAAATTTGAGAGAACGTTAGAATTCGGCTTTTATGGGCCTGGCATGCCGTAAAAACTGGAGTGACGGGCGGCGAATTGTTGGAGTGGATTAGCTTTTTTGAATGTTTGGCAATAGCTCAATGCAGAGTAACCCAATTTGCTGACAGCGGAATGAAAACACCTGTGGATTCATCTAGCTTGGAGGTCGCGCCTAATCGATTGCTGTTTTTGCAGGCTTTACGCAACGCTTCTGCATTTTCTGTCCCAATTTCCTCACATTCAAAAGAATTGAAAAAGCTCTGAATATTCAACATCAGCAACCAGTCGAAATGGATAGATCAAGTCTTCCTCCTCCAGGATGTCGCTTTTTAAATAGAAAAATTAGCATGAGCTAAAGCCTAATCAATTACCTCCACCTTGCAGGCTGTAATTACAGCAGATTATCGGTCTAGTCCAGGCCTGCACCGGCTAGATGTGGATGGCATAAGTTTAAAGGTAACTGGGCAGGTGCATGAGAAAGCGAAGCTTGCATGTAGTTCATTGCGTTGCTCCGAATTATGTAACTCGTTCTCCACTCGGCCTACGTCACCGCGCCGAGACCTACGACTCAATATGCTGCACAAGATACTGCAATAAATATACATTATCTCTATTATTACGCCGACATTATGCAACAATAAATACTTCGGGTTTGCTATTTTCCAGAAACGCGTCCTCGTAAATTCGCCTCCAATGGCTCGAAGTAGACTAACCTTTAATGAAGGCTTTGGCCGGTGAATGAGCTCGTTTTCGAAAAGTACTTCGATCACGTTTGCAGTATCTTTTGTTATGTCCGTATTTCTAGCATTTATAGCATTGGAAATTTGCAAAATTTTGGCGTTACTGATTGAAAGCTAATGCTTTAAGGGTCTGTGACATGTGCATAACTAGAATCCTGGAAATTATCAAAAAAATATGTACGACACAGCATGTCGCAAGTTTTGCTGGATTAGATAAAGCTCAAGGTGTGCTTATAAATTCAGATGTTTTTGTGTAAGGGTCATGTAAACTTGGTGTTGTTATTGTTATTACATGGTCATATTGTGGGTGTTATTCTGGCGTTGCATTGTACGCATGAAGCATTGAGCTGCTTCCTTGTTATCAGAAATGTCTGAAAATCTTTTATGTGCTTTTCATTAAGCTTATTTACATCATTCGCTTTTGTGGACCTTTTATGGAGCTACTTATTTTATTGCCTCGGTGTTAAGGTTAATTGCCTTTTCATGGTTATCCATTGTCAGATACGAATTTGATTTGGAAGAGTTCAATATTAACCTAGCAACAAATGCTTAAAATGCAGCGAAGAGGCGCCACCTTGCCTAAAATCCACTTAATCAGATCTTGGCCCAATTCCGGGCACTTTTAATTAATTTAATGTTATTACACGGTCTGAATGGCATTTCAGTGGAGATTAACGCATTAAAATTCATAACAACCGCACCTGCCCTTGTTTATCAGTACGCAACTGACCGTAACGTGCGTTCTAGCCGGCCTTTGTTACGAAATAGCTATTCGAAAAATGCTCTTTCTGAGGGCACTTATGGTCGCCGCCGATGGACAAATCCCTGGCTAATCTAATAAAAGAAAAAGTGGCCGATTTAGAGCCCGTTCCGGCGTACGTCTTAATCATACCTTTAGCCGGAGTACCGTTAATGTGTGCTTGCGTCTTTCAATCACCATCGCATTCCTCCGGGTGAGAAAGCCGATCGGCTCTAAATATGGAGATTCTTCTTCAATTGCTGCTAAGCTATTGAAGATGAGACTGCTCGGTCAATTACGACAGCTAGCCGCGTTTTTGCGCCGAGTGAAAAGGGGTAATTGGATTAAGGTTGAATAAAGTGCCACAAATTCCTATTGAGGAAAAATGAGGAAAGGATTTTGTAGAATGGCATCCTACCGGCGTTCTAAATTCAAATCGAAACCAATTTTATCAGTTGAACATATAGTATTTAACTCGCACATAATCAGACTTTATTTGCTGGCCGTTTTACTGCCCTCGCGCGTAAGCTCGTTCGACTATAAAAATGTTCGTGCAACGAACATGTTCAACAATTGCTAAAATTAGAGTTATATCCATAACGTAAAATCGTTAATATGCAAATTTGCGCTTTTAATAATTGGGCATGTTGTATTTATAAAAATCTGCAAAACATTTTTTTCATAGTCGTCATATACTCACAGCTTAAGCCTTTCACAAAAATGACACTTTTTTCTGCAATTATATGCTGAAATATTGAATTGCCATCGAAATTAAATTGTTAGAAATGTTTCATTTATTGACAAAATAGAACTACTAAGAGATAGATAGCCCAGGTTCCTGCTTCCGTTTCCACTCTATATCTTCAGATCTCCCATCTAGCTATAACTTAGGCCCTAATAACAACTCACGTTACTTGTAACAAATTCTATATTAGCTGATAGATCATCCGGGTTTAATTCAGAAAGTAAAGTATAATAAGGTAGTCGACAAACTTCCTGAGCGTCGAGCCATGTGTTTGTTGTATTGTGAAAGATGAGAGCTCTGTCACTAACTTTAAAATAAACCATCCTTTGCTCCCAGCCAAACGATATTTAGCCCATTTAACCAGCTGACGGTTTGGTGAAGTAGTACTGAATTAATCTCTAAACATGCGAGACATCTCTTACGAACACTATTACGAATAGATTATCTAAAACTCATTGCAATTTTACTTAAAACTTTCTGTTTGCTAGCTGAAGATTTATAGTAGTATCACTGACAGGCCAGAGAAAGTTTTACTGGAAACACGCTGAAGAGAGTTACTACAAACTTAAAGCAGATATATTGATATTTTGCTAAGCAAATGCTGCTAATTTATTGCTTACTACGTAAACATTTTCTAAGAATGCATTACAACATGTTGATAATTTACTGAAATCTGCAAAGTGTATAGACCATTTATCCAAATTTTACATTTGACGTAAGACTAAAATTTTTTTAACAATTGTTGATGATGTCAAAACGTACTGAACAGTTGCTGAAAGATTACAGGTTGTTTGCAAACTCGCAGAATATTTACTGTAGACTTACTGAAATTTTGCTTTAGAGTTACTATAAATACGTTGGGATTTTTATCAAAATTTCCTACAAATTTGTTAGAGTTACACTGATAAAATACTGATAATTTACTAAAAATTTACTGGACGTTTACAGAAAAATTGATGTAGTTATTATAAGATATTGCAAACCTCTTGATTTTTGCTAAACTAGTGTTTAACAACTCTGTTCAAAGTAGCACCACACCGCGAAAATACAGAAAAAATACTACTAACAATTTTCTACAAACTTGAATTTACTGAAAATTTACAAAAAATTTGATGTACTCATTAACAAATTGTGCAATGTTACTAAAGATTCATTTCAAACTTACTCAAATTTCCTATACTGGTGCTTGATAGCATGTTGCCACGTAGCTACAGATTTACTGCAACTACACTGAAAATATTAATAATTTACTACAAAATCAAAGAAATTTACTCGAAGTTAGTAACAAATTTGCAATGTTGCTAAAGATTAATTCTAAACTACTTGCTATTTTGCTACACAGGTTTCCACAACTCACTGCAAAGTAGCTACAGATTTTCTACAACCATCTTGAGATATTACAGAAAATTTACTAAATTTTGTTACAGTGCTGATGAACTTTACTGAAAATTTACAGAAAATTTGTTGTAGTTATTTATTAAAAAAAATGCAACGTTACTAAAGATTCACTTAAAACTTATTAAAATTTTCTATATGGGTGTTTGACAACTTATTGCTACGTATTTCCTGCACCTGCACTCAAAAGGTGCTGGAAATTTACTAAAAAATTATTACACGCTCGAGTAAATTACCTCGAAGTTTGCAATAAATTTGTTCGAGTTACTAAAAACCGTTGAAAGATTCATTGCGAATCTACTCCAACTTACTCCACCGGTGCCTGACAACTTGTTGCCACGTAGCTATAGATTTTCTACAATTGCTCTGAAAGAATGGTAAAAATTTACTAAAAATTTACTACAAACTCGAAGAAATTTGGTCGATGTTCGCATAAAATTGATGTAGTTATTAAAAAACCATTGCAAGTTTGCAAAATATTCATTGCAAACCTGTTCAAATTTTCTACAAGGATGCTTGACAACTTGTTGCCAAGTCTATGCAGATTTGCTGCAACTACACCCAAAAAAATCTGAAGATATGCTAAAAGTGTACACAAACTCGAAGAAATTTACTCGAAGTTTGTAGAAAATTTTGTGTAGTTATTTAAAAATGTTTCAATGTTTCTGAGAATTAATTGCAAACTCCCTTATATTTTGCTACGCAGGTCCTTAACTACTGTGTGCAAAGTAGCTACAAATTTGCTGCAACTACACTCAAAAATGCAGAAAATTTACTATAAATTAACTATAAATTCGAATACATTTTCTCAAAGTCTGCAGAAAACTTGGTGTGGTTATTTAAAAATTTGCTAAAGATTCATTGCAAAGTACCTCATATTTTGCTACACAGGTCCTTAACAGATCTCTGCAAAGTAGCTAGACATTTGCTGCAACTACACTCAAAAATTCAGAAAATTTACTAGAAATTTAATATAAATTCGATTACATTTTCTCAAAGTTTGCAGAAACCTTTGTGTGGTTATTTAAAAATTTGCTAAAGATTCATTGCAAAGTACCTGATATTTTGCTACACAGGTCCTTAACAGGTCTCTGCAAAGCAGCTAGATATTTGCTGCAACTACACTCAAAAATGCATAAATGTTACTAAAAATTTACTATAAATCGAATTTTCTCTAAGTTTTCAGAAAACTTGTTGTAGTTATTTAAATCTGTTGGAATTTTGTGTAAGATTTATTGCAAACTTACTCAAATTTTCAACAAAGGTGCTTGACAACGTTTTGTCAAGTAGTTACAGGTTCGCTGCAACTGCACTGAAAATGTATTAATAATCTACTACGAATTCGAAGAAGGTTTGCCGAAAATTGGTGTAATTATTTTGGAAAGTTGGAATATTGCAAAAGATTTAATACAAACTTACTCAAGTTTTCAACACGGGTGTTTGCCAAATAGCTACAGGTTTGCTGCAATTGCATTGAGAAGGTATTGACAATTTACTAAAACTTTACTTATATTTATTATTTTCAGAAAATTAACTGTTGTTATCAAAAAAGTTGGAAATTTGGGAAAGATTCATTGCAAACTTATTCAAATATTGTACATGGGTGCTTGTCAACGTGTTGTCAAGTAGCTGCAGCTACAGGTTTGCTGCAACTGCACAGAAAAACGCTAAAAATTTACTGCAAACCCAAATAACTTTACTCGACGTTTGCAGATAATTTCGTGTCGTTATTTAAAAATCTTGCAATATTGCGAAAGATTCATTGCAATATTGCACTTACTCAAATATTGTACACGGGTGCTTATTAACGTGTTTTCAAGTCACTGCAGCTACAGGTATGCTGCAACTGCACTGAAAAATGTTAAAAATTTACTAGAAACCCAAATAACTTTACTCGACGTTTGCAGATAATTTGGTGTTGTTATTTAAAAATCTTGCAATATAACGAAAGATTCATTGCAATATTGCACTTACTCAAATATTGTACACGGGTGCTTATTAACGTGCTTTCAAGTAGCTGGAGCTACAGGTTTGTTGCAACTACACTGAAAAATGCTAAAAAATTACTGCAAACCCGAATAACTTTACTCGAAGTTTGCAGATAATTTGGTGTCGTTATTTAAAAATATTGCAGTGTTGCAAACTTACTCAAATATAGCACACGGGTGCTTGTCAACGTGTTGTCAAGTAGTTGCAGCTACAGTTTTGCTGCAACTGTACTGAAAAATGCAAAAAATATTGCAAACCCGAATAACTATAGTCGAAGTTTGCAGATAATTTGGTGTCGTTATTTAAAAATCTTGCAATATAACGAAAGATTCATTGCCATATTGCACTTACTCAAATATTGTATACGGGTGCTTATTAACGTGCTTTCAAGTAGCTGGAGCTACTGGTTTGTTGTAACTGCACTGAAAAATGCTAAAAATTTACTGCAAACCCGAATAACTTTACTCGAATTTTGCAGATAATTTGATGTCGTTATTTAAAAATATTGCAATATTGGAAACTTACTCAAATATATTACACGGGTGCTTGTGAAGTAGCTGCAGCTACAGGTTTGCTGCAACTGCACTGAAAAATGCTAAACATTTACTGCAAACCCGAATAACTTTACTCGAAGTTTGCAGATAATTTGTTGTCGTTATTTAAAAATCTTGCAATATTGCGAAAGATTTATTGCAAACTTACTCAAACATACGGGTACTTGTCAACGTGTTGTTAAGTAGCTGCAGCTATAGGTTTGTTGTAACTGCACTGAGAAAAGCTAAAAATGTACTGCAAACCCGAATAACTTTACTCGAATTTTACAGATAATTTGGTTACGTTATTTAAAAATATTGCAGTGTTGCAAACTTACTCAAATATAGCACACGGGTGCTTGTCAACGTGTTGTCAAGTAGTTGCAGCTACAGTTTTGCTGCAACTGTACTGAAAAATGCAAAAAAAAATATTGCAAACCCGAATAACTATAGTCGAAGTTTGCAGATAATTTGGTGTCGTTATTTAAAAATCTTGCAATATTGGGAACGATTTCTTGCAAACTTACTCAAATACACGGGTACTTGTGAACGTGTTGTTAAGTAGCTGCAGCTACAGGTCTGCCGCAACTGCACTGAAAAATGCTAGAAATTTACTGCAAACCCGAATAACTTTACTCGAAGTTAGCAGACAATTTGGTGTCGTTATTTAAAAATACTGCAAAAAATTCATAGCACAGCTACTCAATTTACACAGGTGCTTGACAAGTTGTGCCAAATAACTACAGGTTCGCTGCAACTGCATTGAAAAAGTGCTGAAAATTTAAAGTTACGACAAATTCTAATAAATTTGCTCAAAGTTTGCAGAAAATTTGGAGTATTTACGTAAAAACCTTGCGATGTTGCGAAATATTAATTGCAAACTTAAATTTTCTACACGGGTGCTTCACAACTTGTTTCCAAGTGGTTTCTGGTTTTATGCAAATGCACTGAAAAAATGATGAAAATTATCTACGAACTCGAAGTTTGCAGAAAGTTTGATGTACTTATTTAAAAATGGTTGAAATGTTGCTAAAGATGCATTGTAGGCTCACGGGTGCTCGATACCATGTAGCAAATTAACTACAGATATATTGCAACCACAACGAGAAAATATAACAAAGCAAATAACACAAAACAGACTCGTAATATTGTTATGTTATGACAAACTTCAATAAGGTCGTGAGAATACCAATAATAATTGCTGTGATGGTGAATAAATATAAGCATTAGGTGTCAACTTTGAGTATTAAATAATAATTAATGCCTAGAAATTATAATTTATTGTTATCTATACAATTGAGTCATGTCTATCGAAAATCAAATTTTGCTGAACAGGTATAGTATTTCAAAAGCTATTTAAAATCAAGTACATCATGGAAAATGTAAGTCATGCCTAAGTTGGTTTCATACAATCAATAAATAATTTTCTAACGTCTAGCAGCTTTCAAGCCATGACAGTTCATCTGTAGATTGTACACGTAACTGTTTTGTTAAGGCATTGTAATATTTTCCATGATAAAAGTAGGTACTAGTTGTTTAACCGCAGCTTTTAAAACTGTATACTAGCATAAAAAAAATGAAAAACGTGTATGTCTTCCAAAATTCCCAATGCATATGTCAAATTTGAAGGTTGTTATTAAAGTGGCACTAAATGACAACTAAACAGTCATTTTATGAATTAAATTACAAAGTGACTTACTGTTTTCAACCTACTTTTCTCTGCCCTATTTTTAATCGGCTTCCAATTTCTGGTTGCAATACCATACTTAACAACGTGTTGCCAACAATTACAAATTATTATTTTAAAATCACCACTACTGGCTAAGGAAACTTTGATTGACATAAGTACTTTCTCGTGCTGTTTTAAAAAAAAAAGCAACAATGCATTGCTATTGCACCAGAGAATGGCATGCGTTTTAATTGGCCTTTATAACCATAATTAGTTTACATTTAGCAACAACAGCTCAGGCAATGCAAGTAACTCGCCATTACTCTTTGACCTGTCGGAACGAGATAAACCACGTAAATCACGGCGAGGAATGATACCGGCGCAAATTGCAAAACTCTCCTGCGCCTCCACCAATTTCGGTAGTCCAGTAAATTTCGATTTTATATTGACATTTATGATTAACATCTAAGGCGGCCCCGTTATGCGTTTGATGGAGCGCTGCGAATCAGTGTTTCCGAGCATTATAGCCTTTTTAATTACATGACGCAGAGCTTCGGCGGCAGTCTTAATTTATGAAAAAATTGGGCGGCGACCGCAAACACAATGTTTTAATAAATATTTTTTACCGGATAAGCGGGAGAGCTTTGTTGGTCGCAGTCGCTAATGGCGCCCATCCGAGTTGCACTTGCAGGGAAACGCTCTTAAGAGCGCAAACAAAAAGCAATTGTAGGACGCACAAAGAGCTCGCAGAAAAACAAAGCAAAGTGACAGGCGTTGATAGTGAAGTACGAGTGACTCGGCATAATCGGGCCACTAATTGGGATGAGTGGAACCACTCATGGGTAATTATTAGTTATTTTCTCAGATTATCATTTCTCCATTTTCGCGCGAGCTCCGGACCGAGAGATGCAATTTAGGAGTCGCATGCTGCAAAAATCCTGCGCCCGACGACTGTTGGTGCTTACTCGATCGGTTATTTATCTCCCCGTTCTTAAAAGTCGCAGCACCTACATCGAGATTTATTATTTATTTATTTCCTCGCTGGCGTTGAAACGGTTTCTATCCTGCTCGTCTCCTGACAGTTCTGGTGCTGGTGCAAACAGGACATTTATATTCTGCCCATGTGGTTCTGCATACTTGGCATTCCTGCACTTTGTTACAAGCTTTTCTCACATGAGAAAACCATTCCATTGATTTATCTTAATCTTAATCTTAATAAATAATTGCTCCAAATAGTAGGCCAGTTTTTCAGAAAATCCAAAAATACACTTAGCACTTCCAAAGCTTTCTTCATAAAATGTAATCAATTTCTTGATGAACTTGATAATGAAGAAATACTTTCATGTAAAAACTGTTTGAACGTGAGAACGTGACAGTGTATCCACTATACTTCTACTAGAAAACAGTTTTGAAAAAGTTGGCATTAGAACGTGCCACGAGAGATTAATCACTGTCTACAAGTATTGTTTTACCAGCCAGTTCTTAGATAAAACCTGAACAATATCTCTCAGAACTATATTGAATACAATAACAACTCCACCTCTTGAAAGCACGCTTCAAGTTGAAATTTTCTTTTTCACAGAAATATTTTTATAGCATTTGACAGAATTTCAAACGTTAAAAGAATTGGAATTTGAATTTTTTGTTATTACAGGCTTGGCTTATAAGCCTCTCGCTTTTTATATTTGTGGAGTGCTGATAGATTATAACGCCCAGCATTTGCTCCATATTTTCATTCAATAAATATTGCGTTGCTGCAAGTCATTCGCATGTCTTTTGCGAAATTGCTTATATGTTCTTTTTATCGATACTGTTTACAGTTTTAAAATAACACTTTAATTTATACGTAGAAAACTCCAAGACGAGTCCTAATTTAATCTATTATTCATCGTTTTATATGCCTTCACATTATTTTAATTATGTACTCCAGAGAATTATACTTTTAATATGTCATTTCGCGTTTAATGCATTCTACTAATTATTTGCATTTATGTTTGTAATAAAGGCTTTAATGGTCGGAATGACATTTACAGAAGCTGTTTTCATTTACAGTATTGTTCATTTGACTTCTTGTCTTAGAAGCTTTGCAATTAAACTTTATGTGGGATTACAATTTTAATGCTAATTTTATTGTAGGCAATACCGACATACCAAAATTAATTTTGAATTCTGTTTAGATCGCCTCGTTTGATTTAACTATATAATAATATATTAATAATACTATAACTAACAATTATCGGATTTGTAAAGAGTTATTGTGTGTAGTACAGCCTAAATCTTAAAAAAACTTTCAAATTCTTAGTTATCTGTGTCGGTGCGTAGTAGAACTTAAATCTGTTTCATATACGAGTAGTGTGCTAACAAACATTTTCAAACAGTTTTAAGTGACTTGTCCGTAAATCTTGTAGATCGTATGTTTTCTGAACACACTCATTAGAAGAAAACACGTAGAGCACGCAATTCCCTTCTAATTTACAATTATATGTGGTGGATATTTTCTGGTGCTTGGTAGAATGTAAAACCTTTTTATGTGACAAAAAATCTCAAACAGTTTTACGTGAGTTTTTATAAATCGTGTAGATCACATATTTTATGAGCAAACTTACAAAAGATGTAGGATACGCAACTGCCTTAAAGATCTGCGAACCCATAATTATCTGTGTTGTAAACATTTTCTGGTGTTGGGTAGAATTTACACCCCTTTCATACAGCATGACGACAGAAATTCTCAAACAGTGACTTTTTTGAGAAACTTGTAGATTGTATGTTTTCTGAGCAAAGTCTCTGCAATGTACGGTTACCTTAACCAAACTTTAACTGCACAGTCTTCTGCATTTCTGGTGTGTGGTAGAACTTAAACCAGTTTTATACAGCGTGGTGACAGAAATTCTCAAAGCATTTCGCGTGATTTGTTTGTAGATCTTCTAGATCGTATGTTTTCTGAGAAAATTCCGTAGAAGAAAAATGTGTCATCGATAATGCATTGTCATAGTAAGAAAACTTTGAATTTGCAGTATCTGCGTTGTTGGCAGTTTCTGAATATGTGTTAAAATCGAAATCCGTATTATACAGCCTGGTGACAGTAATTCTCAAAGAGCGTCATACGACTTGTTTGTAAATCTTGTGATTGCATGTTTTTTTGAGCAAATTCTCAACAAGAACATGTGTGCAATGCACAGTTGTCTTAAGCAAATTTCCAATTCACAGTCTCTGCGTCGTGGACATTTTCTGGTGCGTGGTGGAAATTAAACCCGTTATACAATACGATATGACAGAAATTTTCAAAGAGTTTCACTTGACTTGTTTGTAAATCTTGTAGGTCATATGTTTTCTGAACAAACTTTCCAGTAGTAAAGATTTGCATCAGACGTTGTCGACATTTTCTGGTGCGTGGTAGAACATAAACCCGTTTTATACGGCGTGGGAACGGAAATTTTCACAGAGTTGCATATGACTTCTGTGTAAGTCTTCTAGATCGTATATTTTCTCAGAAAACTGTCCACAAGTAAAGATGTGCAACCCTCAGTTTCCTCTGATTGCATAGTTTTCTGCAGCGTGGACATGTTGCGTGGTTGAACTTGAACCTGTTATACGGCGTGGTAAGAGAAATTCTCAAAGGGTTTCACATGACTTGCCTGTAAATCTTGTAGACCGTAAGTTTTCTGATCAAACTCTCCACAAGTAAACATGTGCAACTCGCCGCTGCATTTGATTGTACAGTTTCCTGCATCGTGGACATTTTTTGATGTGTGGTTGAACCTGAACCCATTATACAGCGTAGTAACGGAAATTCTCAAAGGGGTTCACATGACTTGTCTGTAAATCTTGTAGACCGTAAGTTTTCTGAGCAAACTCACCACAAGTAAAGATGTGCAACGCTCAGTTGCCTTTGATTGCAGAGTTCTCTGCATCGTGGACATTTTTTTGATGCGTGGTTGAACCTGAACCCGTTATACAGCGTGGTAACAGAAATTTTCCAAGGGTTTCACATGACTTGCCTGTAAATCTTGTAGATCGTATGTTTTCTGAGCAAACTCTCAACAAGTAAAGATGTGCAAAGCACAGCTGCCTTCGACTACACAGTTGTCTGCGTCGTGGGCATTTTCTGGTGCGTGGTGGAAATTAAACCCGTTTTATACAACGTGATGACAGAAATTCCCAAATAGTTTCACATGACTTCTTTGTAAGTCTTGTAGATCGTATGTTTTCTGAGCAAACTGTCCTCAAGTAAAGATGTGCAAGGCTCAGTTGCCTTTGATTGCACACTTTTCTGCACCGTGGACATTTTTGGTTGCGTGGTTGAACTTGAACCTGTTATAATGTGTAATAACAGAAATTCTCAAAGGGGTTCACATGACTTGTCTGTAAATCTTGTAGACCGTAGGTTTTCTGAGCAAACTCACCACAAGTAAAGATGTGCAACGCTCAGTTGCCTTTGATTGCAGAGTTTTCTGCATCGTAGACATTTTTTTAATGCGTGGTTGAACCTGAACCCGTTATACAGCGTGGTAACAGAAATTTTCAAAGGGTTTCACATGACTTGCCTGTAAATCTTGTAGACCGTATGTTTTCTGATCAAACTCTCCACAAGTAAAGATGTGCAAAGCACAGCTGCCTTCGACTACACGGTTTTCTGCGTCGTGGGCCTTTTCTGGTGCGTGGTGGAAATTAAACCCGTTTTATACAACGTGATGACAGAAATTCCCAAATAGTTTTACATGACTTCTTTGTAAGTCTTGTAGATCGTATGTTTTCTGAGCAAACTGTCCTCAAGTAAAGATGTGCAAGGCTCAGTTGCCTTTGATTGCACACTTTTCTGCACCGTGGACATTTTTGGTTGCGTGGTTGAACTTGAACCTGTTATAATGTGTAATAACAGAAATTCTCAAAGGGTTTCACATGACTTGCCTGTAAATCTTGTAGACCGTAAGTTTT
This sequence comes from Agriotes lineatus, assembly GCA_940337035.1. Classification (NCBI taxonomy): domain Eukaryota; kingdom Metazoa; phylum Arthropoda; class Insecta; order Coleoptera; family Elateridae; genus Agriotes; species Agriotes lineatus. Next base: position 58,108,216 of record OW679197.1, on the reverse strand, counting down.
CTGAGCAAACTCTCCACAAGTAAAGATGTGCAACGCTCAGTTGCCTTTGATTGCAGAGTTTTCTGCATCGTGGACATTTTTTTTTGATGCGTGGTTGAACCTGAACCCGTTATACGGTGTAGTAACAGAAATTCTCAAAGGGTTTCACATGACTTGCCTGTAAATCTTGTAGACCGTAAGTTTTCTGAGCAAACTCTCCACAAGTAAAGATGTGCAACGCACAGCTGCCTTCGACTGCACCGTTTTCTGCGTCGTGAACATTTTCTGGTGTGTGGTGGAAATTAAATCCGTTTTATACAGCGTGATGACAGAAATTCTCAAAGAGTTTCACATGACTTTTTTGTAAGTCTTGTAGATCGTATGTTTTCTGAGCAAACTGTCCACAAGTACAGATGTGCAAGGCTCAGTTGCCTTTGATTGCACAGTTTTCTACACCGTGGACATTTTTGGTTGCGTGGTTGAACTTGAACCTGTTATACGGTGTAGTAACAGAAATTCTCAAAGGGTTTCACATGACTTGCCTGTAAATCTTGTAGACCGTAAATTTTCTGAGCAAACTCACCACAAGTAAAGATGTGCAACGCTCAGTTGCCTTTGATTGCAGAGTTTTCTGCATCGTGGACATTTTTTTGATGCGTGGTTGAACCTGAACCCGTTATACAGCGTGGTGACAGAAATTTTCAAAAGGTTTCACATGACTTGCCTGTAAATCTTGTAGACCGTATGTTTTCTGATCAAACTCTCCACAAGTAAAGATGTGCAAAGCACAGCTGCCTTCGACTACACAGTTTTCTGCGTCGTGGGCCTTTTCTGGTGCGTGGTGGAAATTAAACCCGTTTTATACAACGTGATGACAGAAATTCTCAAAGAGTTTCACATGACTTCTTTGTAAGTCTTGTAGATCGTATGTTTTCTGAGCAAACTGTCCACAAGTAAAGATGTGCATGGCTCAGTTGCCTTTGATTGCACAGTTTTCTGCACCGTGGACATTTATGGTTGCGTAGTTGAACTTGAACCTGTTATACGGTGTAGTAACAGAAATTCTCAAAGGGTTTCACATGACTTGCCTGTAAATCTTGTAGACCGTAAGTTTTCTGAGCAAACTCTCCACAAGTAAAGATGTGCAACGCACAGCTGGCTTCGTCTGCACCGTTTTCTGCATTGTGAACATTTTCTGGTGTGTGGTGGAAATTAAACCCGTTTTATAAAACGTGATGACAGAAATTCTCAAAGAGTTTCACATGACTTCTTTGTAAGTCTTGTAGATCGTATATGTTTTCTGAGAAAACTCTCTACAAGTAAAGATGTTCAACTCCCAGTTGCCTCCGACTGCACAGTTTTCTCTGTTGTGGACATTCTCTGGTGCGTGGTGGAGCTCAACGTTTTATACAGCATGGTGACAGAAATATACAAAGAATTTCACAGAACTTGGTTGTATATCTTGTAGAGATGTTTTCTGAGCAAACACTCCAGGAGAAAATATATGCAACGCACAGTTGTCTTAAGCAAGTTTCGACTGCACAGTGTCTGCATCGTGTACATTTTCCGGTGCGTGGTAGAAGTTACACCCGTATTATACAGCGTGCTGTCAGATTCTCAATGAGTTTCACATTGTTTATATATCTTGCAGATTGACTTTTTGAGCAAATTCTACATAAAAACGAATGTGACCCACACAGTTGCTTTAAACAAACTTGGATTACACAGTTCTCTGCATCGTGGACATTTTCCAGTGCGTAGTAGAAGTTAAACCCGTATTATCAACCTGCTACCAAAAATTCACAATAAGTTTCACATTGTTTGTTTATCTTGCATATCGACGTTTTTTGAGCAAATTCTACACAAGAAAAAATGTCACCCACACAGTTTCCTTAAGTAAACTTGGATTCCACAGTTTTCTGCGTTGTGGAGATTTTCTGGTGCGTGGTAAAACTTAAACCCGTATTTTACAGAGTGGTGTCAGAAATTCTCAAGGAGTTTCGCTTCACTTGTTTGTAAAGCTTGCATGTCGACGTTTGCTGAGCAAAGAAAGTATGTGACCCCCACAGTTACCTTAATCAAACTTGGATTACATAGTTTTCTGCGTGGTGGACATCTTCTAGTGCGTGGTAGAACTTTAACCCCATTGATGTAGCATCGTGACAAAAATTTTCAAACGGTTTCACCTCACTTCTTTGTAAATCTTCTAGACCGTATGCTTTCTAAGCAAATTCTTTACGAAAAAAAAATGTGTAATGTACAGTTGTCTTAAGCAAACTATGAATTCCTAGTATCTGCATCATGGACAAGTTTTGGTGTGTAGTGGTACTTAAACCCTTATCAACCAGCGTGGTAACAGAAATTCTCAAAGAGTTTCACATTAATTGTTTGAAAATCTTGTATATTGTATGTTTTCTAAGCAAAATCTCTGGAATAAAAGGTGTGCAATGCTTTCAGAAAACTTCCAATGTACAGTTATCTGCGTCGTAGACATTTTCTTATGTGTGGTACAACTTATCCTCGTATTATACTGCATCGTGGCAGAAATTCTCAAACAGCTATGGGAAAAATACTTGTAACATATGAGAACGGTTTGATAGAAGCCCAACAGTAGTTCCGTTAGCTATTTTCAGTGAACATATTGCAAAAGTTTAGAATCCGCATTGGCTAATATCGACGTGCACGGCCGATTTTCGGAGTTCTTCCGCACGCCATTAATATGTATTGGATAATTTGATTAGAAGGCGTTAGAGGCCAAGATTTATCATCAGCTAGCCAAAACGGAGCCAATTTGTAATCTGCAAAGCAAACACTGGGGCCAGATCGCAATCTGGATCCGAAGCACTTGCTGTAATTGGTTCGAGCGTTAATGGTTCGGCGGAGTTGTCACGAACACTGCCATATACCTTCCATCGGCCGCGAAATAATAAATTAGCGGTAGATAATTACGAGCCTGTATTCATTCCACTTTCAAATAAACATCGGATATTTAGAACGGCCGTATATTCGCGGCCGCAATGCAGACGGCCACCCAGCGGACCGCCGATAAAACTGTTTGGCCGAAAAATAAATTTAATTCCGAGATTGATCCTCGCAAATAAAAGGCGCAGTACCGCCGAACATAATTACTTTAGAATCCAATCTGCCGACGCGGCCCAAAAGGTAAACCACTCGGTATGATCCCGTGCACGCTACAATTTACAGCCCGGAGGAATGAGGAAGTCCGCGAGAGGCATACGTGGCTGTTCTCACTGTTTCTGCAATTTATAGTAAATTGTTGCCGCCATTTTTGCTCCCGAGTGCGAGCTCACAGAAATCTGAAATATTATCTGCGCTTCCCGATTGTTCCCGGTCGGCCGTGCATAATGGCCTATTATTCTAACTGTATTCGTTGTAGCCGCCGATATACCGTGCGAGAGGAGGAATGTGAGCCAGATAATGGAAGCGCAAATACTGTGCACGCGGTGCTAAAGTATTAGCTGTTTCGTGGACCGCCGAAGATTATACTGATTTGCGCTCAGCAGATGATTTTATCGCCGGGACCCCGAGGCGCACTGCTGAAATAGATTATTTTATTTTCAATTTCCCTGCTCCGTTGGAATAACTGTATAATCTACAAGCCAGGAACTAAGGACGGACATTCTATATTATGAGATGCTTGAGCGAACTTTTTTCATTGTTGATTCTCTCCCATCCTTAAGCCTTAATTGACGATTATCTGACCTAAATATTCTATTATATTTAGGCCAAATAATCACGTAAGAATAGGTGATCACTTGTTCGTTCAAAACCGTTAGACTTTAATAGCAGAAATGTACATTCGGTAGGATAGACGTTCTCTAATGTTTCAATGGACTTTTTTCACAATTCTGGGTAGTGTACACACGACTACTCGGAAGCTTTTGATCTCCCATTCTTGACGGGACAATCGTCTAACCCAAATGATCCTGTTCTATCCGGGTCAGATAATCACCTATGGTGTTACAGGGCTAAATGGTATTTACAATACAAAACAGGTCCTCAAGTAGGCATTGGGTCGTTACTTGGCTTTATTTGAATAGTAATCCCCTCAAGGGGGTGTAAAATTTGATATATTATTACTTTAAAAATGTTACAGTGCCCCAACATACACATATTTAGCCCTGCATCGAATTACTCCGGCAAGAAGGTCAGTCGAGACATAGGGGTGGTTCTTTTGAACGATACATTGGTGCTAGAAAGAGCCTTAGTGCCACGGATTCTATACTTTGGATTCTCATTTTTTGCCCTAGAATCCGAGATAGGGACGAAACGTAGCCTTGGGTCGATATATGCGATGCGAGGACTTACCTTGGACGGTGTTAGTATTTTTTCTGTCAACTGCTGTACAAAGCTGAACAGAACATGGGAACACACAATAAAACGTATCCAAGATACAAATCAAACATATAATAAACCGATAATAATCGAATGGGCCCTTGCTGGCCGTCGTCCGAGTTCTTCTGTTTCCAGTTTCTTCCGCCTCGCCAAAGCAGCTTTTTTCGACCCCTTTTCCACAATTGTGTCACGTTACCGTCACTAATATTTTCTTAAGCCCCTCACATTCGCTCATACGTTCGATTCACCATAGTTCCGGGTTAGTTCTTCTTCTATAATGCTCTTTTACACCCAAAAATTCGCCTTACTATTCTCCTTCTTCCCTTAACTATAATACAAATGTAATATGTAAACTTTACCAATTAATTTGTTAGTTAATGTTCCAATTGCCATCTATCTGGACATCCAAAGAAAAATTGCAAAAGAATACAAAATTCTTCGAATTTTGAGTTGTTTGTTGTGTTATCAAAAGTAAGTAGAATTTCAAATAACTGTTGTTATATCTTGCAATAAATTTGAGCTCCAACTACAACAATCACAATGTTTAGTAACCGACGTTCATTTATTAGAAAATTTTTAATTGTGCTGCTTGCACTGGTCATCGCTGGTTTTCTAAGCGCAGCAAGGCGTTAAACTCGGGTCCAGTTTATTAATTACTCGCGCCGACAACGTGACAATATGCAAATGTCAACTAGAAGTCGCACCGAAATGCGGCGGGTCATTACGCCGGAGTTATGCATTGATGAGTCAAACCAAACAATTTTTAATTCGCAGAAGCGCTCTACGGCTAGAAAATATAGCACCTAATTTATTTGCGCAGATATTCTAAGAATACGTGCGTTTTTACCGGGCCTTCCGAATGGGTCGAATAAAACAAAGCTGCAAATTGCCGACCATTAAGCCGCAAAAACGCCTTACACCACCGCGATTTGGCGCACTTAATGAACACGTATCACTTGCGCGATGCCAAATTGAGAGGCAGCAATTCGGGTGCAATCGCCATTGTCGCGGCGTGGCGGATCCAATTTGGATTTGCATGCGCGCAGATAAAATTGCCAAACAATATGGATATGACAAAACAAACAAACGGACGGGCATTCAACAAAGGGATGACATCAGACTACAAAAGGACGCTCGTTTCAAAAGCTAATGTGACAATATGCAGTATAGACACGCTTTTGTACGTGAGCATGTGGAACATACGCTACATGTTGAGTACAGAGGCGGAAAACAAAAAAGGCTGAGATGCGCTGAAGCCTGGTTATTCCCAAGACGTGTTCAGTAGGATTTCCTAAAAAATCTCCAGATTGGCACTAATTGACTTGATGCTATCCAAAAGACGACAACCGTGGTGGACAAGGGTGACAACCTTAAAGGGATACGCCGTTTAGTGTTTTATTTGTATTAATGCTAAGCATTGAAATAAAAGGAAATTATTTTTGGATTTCGCCATAAACTTGCATCTCATATTTTTTATGTAATTATTAACGCCAAGAAAAGTTCTCAAAACGAATACGTTGATGGTGCGTCATTCTAGATGTGTCTATTTTTAGGAAGAACCAGCTCTAGTTTATGTGTTCGTAGTTTCTGATTATTATAATCTCCTTCTTTCTTCTTTGTCAGTCTGTATTCATCCACACATAACCATAAGCTTTCCTGACATACGTCCATTTCTCTATGTCAAAAGCAAGACCATCGTTCTCTCATCGTTCCTTTAGTGTTTTTTTCCTTCGTTTGGTCGTCCTTGGTTTCCATTGTTTAATCTTGCTCCATCTGCTCGAGCTACATGACCCGCCCAACTCCACATGACTCTTCGTTCTGCTATATCAGCCACTTATGTTGTTCTACGTAACTATGTCCTCACTTTTAATTTCATCCCTAAAGTAAACCATCTTTCCATTGTTTTTCGAATAACGGAGTTTTTGAACCATGCTTGTTGTCATCGCTGATGTTTTTAGCGCATTATACATTTTTCACACATTTGAAGTTTATAAGTGTGTATTGTTCTCACCAACATGTGATAAGCTCTAAAACCCGGCTTAGCTGGGTCTTACGCTTCTATGTCATGATTTCTTTTCCATTTTTAATTGAGTGGCGTTTACCAGCATTTGATTTTCTATAGCAAATTGAGTATTATTGCTTATGAAGATGATCAGCAAATCGTAGATGGCCAAGATTGCTTCTCCAAATGTTGATTCCCTTGTATTCCCTCGTTTGCTACGAAATACAGTTCCAATACATATCCAATGTAATTGATAGCCTATTAGTTGCCATCTGCATTAGTAACTTGTACAAGTGACATGGTAAGGTGATGGGACGCTAGTTCTCTGTGTTAATTCGGTCTTAATCAGTAAGCCTTGCGTTTAACCATGCTAGGTATTCAGCCCTGAATTAGACATTATTTAATCATATTTTAAGGGCTTTAAGAAGTGTATCATTAAATGACTTCAACATCTCGCTTGTGATCTGATCTTCTAGCTAATTTTATCCTATTACTACCTCCTTACGGATACCAGTGTGGCCGAGCGGTTAGGGAGCTGTATCACAATACGAGGTTGAATCCGCACATCGGGCAATTGGCGAGCTTTAAAACTTGAGTAAAGAAACTATGGTTGTGGAAGCAGGTCAGTCATTGAAGGCATGATGTTCAACACATCACCCAGTTAACGTGTGCCAGATGACTGGGTTTCTGAAATAGATATTTAGGCGGCCCTAACCCGCCCTGTCTCAGGCCATATTCCTCCGTGTGGAACGCAGCGCTTTGAACTTTACTCTTGTAGTTCAGGCAGCGATGTCAAGTAATTTATATAAAAAAGCCCGACAAAAGGCACAAATGTAGCTTCGTTGAAACACAAGTGGCGGGAGTGTGGAAAGTGAAAAAATGGGATATTAGGTACCATAAAATCATGCCCTGTTCACATCCGGCCTCCTGCGAGGGTGCGATTTACAGGAGGATGTTTATGGGTTTATTGTGTTTGCGGAGGCGACCGAAATGCGTGCTTGTCGCACATTCTGGGGGAGAATTCCGGACGGAAATGTACTATTATAAAATATTTCGCTTTGTAGCCACTCGAAATTACACGCCAGTGCTTCTCGGTGCAGCGACAAAGAAAATTGCTCATTATGTACCATAAACACGAGGCATTTGAGCGAAAAAGCTCAGAAAGCAGTAATCTTCTCCTATTGTGGGTAGTTATTAACTCTGTTTTCGACTGTCGTTCTCTGAAGTGATCATCATTAGACGATACTTGGGGCATTTTTTCTCTGAAACTGTGGGATTGATCTCCGAGGTTAGATTAGTTTTTGTCGGCGTCCGGTACGTGCGTGCGGACGCTTCGATTTTGTAACTTCTCCGATTGTCGTCATGCATTCCTGCTCGGGTCGCTTTTACTATCGAGTTTGATGGAAATATTAATGTCAGTTATTAGCCGAGTTAGGAGGCATTGCGCAGCCTCAGCTTCCATAATAAGCAGCGCAGCACATTTTTGCGCTAATAAATGCTCGGCCACCGTGATTATCTCAGGTAGAAATTCCTTTCAATTTTGGGCAACCTTGATTGTTCAAGCTAAATATATTGCTAAGACAATAGTTTAGTAGTTGCGTAATGCCAAAATTCCAGTTTCTGGGAAATAGGTAAGGAATTTAAGTCGTCCTAGTCTGCTGTAACTAAAACACAAATTCAGGTCTGTTCACGACCTTCCATGATAACGTAATCATTAACACAATTAACTTTATGAATTTAAAATGTTTAGTAGGCCCCATGCTTAGAAAGCAAAATTCGCGTTTTAGGGTGCACTACAAGTTCAGCAGCTAGCTTTGTTTTTCAGAGATTCATGTTAGTTAATACCCAAATACAGAGTGCATCTAATTTAAGCAAAAGACTTCATGTTTATGCAATCTTTAATATCTATTAAAACCAATGGTTGTTTCAATTGCCAACAAAAATATGAAGGTTGGTGCGTTTAATACTACAGAGGTGCAGGTTCGTTAGAAGCCAAATACAGAATTAAGAACTCATTATAAGGTCGTGCATCTAATTTAAGCTCATAGTCTTATTTTTACAAAATCTGCAAGCCCTATTGAAGCTAACGTTTGTTCAAATTAGTAGAAAAAATTATGCAAGTCGATCTGTTTAAAACTACATACATGCATGTTCATTAAAACCCAAATACAGGACCAAAATCGTGCATTTAATTTAAGCAGAATACTTTATTTTTATGCAATCCTGAAAACATATTGCTATTACTTGTTTAAATGCCCAGTAAAATGATATAATTTGATGTTTAAAACTACAGGAGCGCATGTTAGTTTAAATTAACAGAAAAACTACGTAAATTTACCATTTTCATTAAAAGTGAGTGCATGTCCGCTGGACCCTAAATACTTTCAAACCTTACTATAATTATTGTGTACATAATTTAAGCAAAAAACTTTAGTTTTATGAAACGTCAAGAAGCATCGAAACCAATACGTGCTGTAAATTAGTGTAAAAGCAAAGTTTATAATTTTAAAACTACAGAAGTAAGTGGATGTTCTTTAGACCCTAAATATTTTCGAAACTAATTACGATGATGTACTATGCAAGACAAAAAAACTGGGACAGTTAGTATGGCCTGTTGTGAATGTGACTGCCTTAATATGTACAGTTGCTAGGTATTTCTAACTTAACCGTCAACTTGTTTAGATGTTGCTATGAATCAAAATTGTTAATAAATGTAATTGTTTCAAGCCTCGTTTAAGCTAATCAATTTATGCTAAAATCTCTATCAAGAGTTGTCCCAGTTGTCTTACGTAGTACATTATTTAAACATAAATCTTACTAAAAAAATCGTTGGGGAGCATCGAAACCAATACCTAGTGTAAATTAATGTAAGAACGACGTAAACTCATCATTTTAGAACTATAGAAGTACGTGTGTTAGACCCAAAACACATTCAAAGATTACTAAGGGGATTGACATTATTTAATCAGAAAACGTTACTATATAAAATCGTTGAGGAGCATCACAACCGATACCTATTATAAATTAATGTAAGAACGACGTAAGATCATCATTTTAGGACTATATAAGTACATGTGTTAGACCCTGAAAACTTTCAAAGATGACTACAAGGATGGACATTATTTAAGCAGAAAACGTTGGTTTTTTAAAATCGTGGAGAAATATCAAAGCCAATACCTTTGTAACTTAATGTAAGAACTACGCAAGGTCATCTTTTAAGACTACAGAAATAAATGAATGTTCGTTAGACCCAAAATGCTTTCGAAGTTGACTGATGATATACATTATTTAATCAGAATGACATGAAATTATCAAGGAGCATCGCAAGCAACACCGGCTGTAAATTAATGTAATAACGACTAAGTTTATCTTTTTAGGCCCTAGATACTTTCGAATTTACATTATTTAAAAAGAAAACTTTTATAAAATCGTTGAGGAACATCGAAGTTAATACCAATTGTTAATTAATGTAAGAACGATGTAAGCTAATCATTGCTATACATTTAAGTGTATATGCGTTAGACCCTAATACTTTAAAGCTTACTATGATGATAGACATTATTCAAACAAAAAATGTTACTTTTATGAAATCGTTCAATATCATCGAACCCGATAGCTACTGTAAATTAATGTAAAAACGATATAAATTCGTAATTTTAAGACTATAGAATTTAGTGCATGTGTTGGATCCTAAAATCTTTCAAAGATGACTACGAGGCTAGACATTATTTAAGCAGAAAACGTTAGTTTTATAAAATCATGGAGGAACATCGAAGCCAATACCTTTGTATATTGATGTAATGTAAGAACTACGCCAGTTCATCTTTTAAGACTACAAAAATAAATGCATGTCATTAATGTAAGAACGATGTAAGCTCATCACATTGGGGCTATAGATTTAAGTATATGTGCGTTAGACTCTAAATACTTTCAAACCTTACTATAATTGTGTACATAATTTAACCAGAAAACTTTACTTTTATGAAACGTCAAGAAATATCGAAGCGAATACGTGCTTTAAATTAATGTACCAACGAAGTAAGTTTATCATTTTAAAACTTCAGAAGTAAGTGCATGTTCTTTAGACCTTAAATACTTTCGAAGCTAATCATGATGCTGTACATTATTTAAGGAGAAAACGTTACTATATAAAATCGTTGAGGAACAGCGAAACCAATATCTAATGTAAATAATTAATGCAAGAATGACGTAAGTTCGTAATTTTAAGACTACAGAAGTAAGTACATGCGTTAGACCCTAAAAACTTTCAAATATGACTACGAGGATAGACATTATTTAAGCAGGAAAGGTTAGTTTTATAAAATCGTGGAGAAACATCGAAGCCAATATCTTTGTACATTAATGTAAGAACTACGCAAATTCATTATTTTAAGACTACGGAAGTAAATGCATGTCTGCTAGACCCTAAAAATTTCCAAGGTTACTATGATGGTGTAGATTTTAATTATTTAACAAGAAAACGTTACTTTTATGAAATCGTCAAGCTGCTTTTAAGCTAATGTTGTAAATTAATGTAAAAATTATGCAAGTGCTTCTTTTAAGAATGCTGAAATAAGTGCGTGCCAGTTAGATTAAAGCAGGGCTCATAGGAGCTGGTGCTTGCTTAGATTAACGCTGTTTTGAGGCCTCCTATTTTTGTATATATCATTTAAAGATAAACTTTACTTTTATGCAGTATTTGAGTCCCTATTTAAAAACTGTGGCAGTTTTCCGGGCCTGCCGGTTCTGTTGCATGGACGATTAAAGCCGGTCGTGCGAATGCACTTGAATTCACGAGGGGCTTGCTAATCATCAAGCATCGCATACCAATTTCACGCATTTTTAGCACGCGATTTTCCAGTTGTGATTCCGCGCTTTCAGCTGCAGGGTGCGACGTAGGCCGCGATCCTTATTCCGTAATTTATGAAAACATATATGCTCTTCTCAGGACAAATCCCGGCACTTCATGTTGCGTCTCGGCGGGCACATAAAGCTCCGAAGTTCACGACCGTGCGGCGAGTACATTTCTTTGAAATGAGAAAATTTGTATTCAGTAACGACGCTGGTTTCTGTTATGTGCAGCAGATAGGCAGCCCACGTCCGACCGCTCCGAAATATGGATATAATCCGCCAGATAAGCAACCCTTTGAGATACACACTCACGTAATGTCCGTCAGGTCGTGGCTGCACTCTATCAAACTTGTATCTGCTGCTGGCTCGCTTTATGACGGTTTTGATGCTTTGTTGTGAAATTCTTCTGAAAATCGTAAAGACGCAGATTGCATACTGTAAAACGCGAACGCTGTGGGAATGTGCGCGGCTGCAACTTTCAGTTTCGAAATGTAAACCTGCACATTCCTCCTTCCCTTGCTCAGGAAACGGTCTGCCTGGTTTAATGAAGTTAGCTAATCCAGGACCGTAATTATAATTTCTTTGGCATGGTCTGTTTAACATGGACAATAGATTGAAATCTTGATGCCAGGCTATCATTTCATCACGCCTTTTCAACTGTAGTATCGTGTAAATAACAAGAAATGTTAAAGCCTATACAGTAACTGCAAATGTAAATAAGTTTAATGCCTTTTTATTTCTCTCGTCTAAACTACGAAGGAAATATTGAAAAAAATTACCTTCCGAGATTTCTTCAGATCTTCACGTTTCAGAGCCCAAACTATAACAGGGTGAACGTTCTTCTTGAGTCCTGTCGTGAGCACATCGTTTATACTGCTGTCGTAAGCCCTTAATGTAAGTGATATTCCGTGGTCTAGAGTTTAGAGCGTGTCGGAGCCCGAGTTCGAATCCCATCGGCAAATTGATGTAGTTCCCATTATTTTAGGGAGGGAAGTTTCAATTAAACCCCTTCACAGATGTTTTCAAGTCGTTAATATGGAAAAATAAGCCTTGTCCAATCAAAGTCGAAGAAAAAGCGCGAGTAACTCCAAGTGGCAGGATATCCAGAAAACTGCCGTTTTGCAAAACAAAATAATTAAGCTTTCTGAGCAATGAAGCGGTTAAAATTAATATCTGCAGAACCGTTCTGGGTATAATTTTACTCATTTATTTGAGAAAGAAGTTATTAACATCATGATGTAATTATCTAGTCGTCAACTGTCGTAACCACCTATCCCTGATGGAGGCTGAGTACAATTTTCTTTGTTAATTACTTCCCTCTTTCTCGGTCTATATATTAATTAGCTTAGGTTAATGAAGTTCTTGGGGGGACTGATCGTTTTGTGCCGCCAGGCGAGCATTTTTCCACATTTTCTTCTACCGCTCTGGGCGTTCGTTCGCGCCTACGCTCTTCATTTTCCAAACAGGTTTGCAATTTGGCGTCCAAAGCGCCTTTAGTCCTCTTAAAATTGCAAATCATATCTAATTCTAGCAAGGCCGCGCGGACGTCGCATTTCCAGGCAATAAATCACTAATCTTTATTTATGTCTTAATATTGTCCTTTTTTAGCAGCCTTTTCTGCGTTTGCTTGCCGCCTTTTTGCGCTCGCCGACGATTAGCGCTATTTCAGAGATGACATAACAAATATCAAGAAATGTTGGAAGGTTGCAGCTACCGTCCGCAGTGTATGCGCATTCTTTCCGATAAAGATCTCGCTTTGAATGGTATCGCACCAGATCTAACGCCCGCGGCCCCACCAAATGTCAACATTTATTAAGGTTGCTATTAGTGGCGTATTAATCTTTTTTAATTGCGCGTTGTTAAATCGTGTAATTGATTGTTGGAGCGCTTATGTACTTTCCCCGTCCCCCGGCTGGAACCGCTACAGCTGGAAGTGCACAACGCGTTGCACCACTTAATCACATCCTGAATATTTAATAAAAGGTAATTGTTGGGTTGACGCGTTTTTCAGGTCGGCTTCTGTTGGGCTGCCAAGGGTGAATGTTCGACAATAATATCTAGGGACATAGAATCAGGGTCAGGGACTAATTTTTTCTTGAAGTTAGAGCGGTCCTTACGCATACATTTACAGGCGAACGACTTACAAAAATTTCCGGAACGCCCTTTCAGTGTAAGTGTTGTGAATCAGCAACGCGACATCAGCGGATTCTTTCATGTGGCATATGGTTACACTTACTCACTCGTAAACACAAAACATGCAAATTCCACAATCAGCCATGCGAAAAAGAATAAACAAACAACACGACATTTAGCAGTATGTGTTCGGGATGATGGTACTTACAGGTGGTTTTGCGGCCCCCGCGGTACTCTCACATAGCATCTAGTAGAATGTCTCGGCTGGGATGTTTCCTTCAGGTAGACCGTCGATGAGATGTCTGCAATATCTGCAAGGCGGATGCTTACCGCATATAGTATCTATTAGCCGAATGCTAACTAGACTAATGAGCTACGCTGCAACTGTCAGTGTAATGTAAATTAATAGTTGCCGCCTTCGCAGAAGGCGAAATAACAAGGAATTTGTGAGAAATGAGTATTCCAGGCTATCCAGGTGCGCTTCCTGGATTACTGATAAGTACGATAGTAATATCTGCGGTAGTACTAATAATTGAAGACCAACCCAACAATAAAATAATGGGCAACAACCCAAGCAACAAACACTGACAACAATCGGTGAGTGCTATAGCGGATTTCGGTTAACTGGGACACCGTTTAACTGGAATAATCGTTTATGAAGAGGAAAGTATAAACCCTAAATTTGCTCCGTGTAACTGGAATCTTTATCTTTTAGTATCAAACCCTTGAAGTGATGGAGAAGCATCTGCTAATACATCATCTCCAGCAGCTGAAGTTGTTGAAAAATGTGACAATGGTTTCCAAGTATATGGTAATACACTATTGAAAGATGCCTGTTAGCAAACTTCGAGGCAATATTACCATCATGGTTGCAGTTTTAAAGATTCTAGGTCGATCTCATATCGAAAAAAAATGAAATATGTACTATAGTTCAGTCAGAGTTGAAAGAGTTGGAAGAAAAGTATATAATACAGTGCAAAGGACAAAGTATTGCTTTCAGTGTTGTTCCATAAAGGTGTGCTGACTAGGTGAACTTTGGCTTAATTAGCTCAGTTAACCAGAATCTGTATATAAATAATATTCTTAGAAGAGGAACGATCATTATATATGCAATACAATATTTTGTAAGCTATTCATAACCGTTTTTCCAATTTCACATTCCTACATGAGGCTTTTCCTCGAAGACTCGCGAATGCGCTCAGATTTAAAATTAACCGGCGCATTGTTTGTCCAGGAGATGCATGGAAAAGCGTTTTGTCAACAACCTGCCGCAGTAAAAATGTGCCCACACAAGCCAGAACACTCTATTATTTAATTAGCAGCAGCCTACATGGCTTTTTCGAAACCCGAGTGTGTCGCGATCGGACCATTATCAGCAAGGATCGAGTTAGTCTCAGCTTATCGCCGCATGCAGACGAATAAACGGGCGTGTAGAACCCGCTATCAGTCCCATACCTACACGGCGATAAAGAGACTCACAGCATAATGAGAATTTTCTGTATAAATTGAATTATGATAATGCCAGCGACAGACACGCCGACTGCTGGGCAAGTGCAGTTCTTGACGCAAGCTTGGCCTTCAGCCCAGAATGGGTGCGCTACACGCCTAGAACGAGGCGTTGCTCGCTTTTTCCCTGGTGTCCCTGAAAATCAACAGACACGTAGTCTGCTCGCGATTCCTGATTCATTGATTGATAGAGCTCGCATGCCATGGGAGCCAAATCGCAAACAACAGCGAAGGAATTGGATTGAGCTAGCGCTGATAATTGAAAGTTCGATCCAAATTTCCTGCAGGTATCGCATTACAAGGATCGTGTGTGGAGGGCTCTCCGAAAGTATTCTGTACCTGTCAGGAAAATGCCTTCATCCACGTGGAAATGACATACATTGACAGAAATGGGCGTGAATTAACTGCAACAACCCACGAGTCGCGCTCTTTATCTGATGTAACCTACAATCGTTAATTAGCGGTTTTTGTCAAGTTCTTGGTACAGCGCTAAGCTGCGCCGACTTATATGGCGATTGGTAATGTCATATTTGTTATTCAGTAATTATGAATTGGAGGTTCATTGTTTTATTGCAGAGGCGTGGTGGTCAACAAGTTGACATTGTTTTGCTATTACCGTTCGCTGTCTGTTTGACTTTAACTGTTCGTTGTTTACGTCCAACATTTTTCCTTACACAATCCAATAATTGTAGTACATTTGAACTACTTACGCTATGAAGGACATTCGAGCCGCAACAAGGTAGCTTACACAATGCACAGTTCTTTAAGGCCCCCTGCTTGAAAATAATGGGAAAATCGTGAGAAGGAATTATAAATATGGCACTAAACTAGTGAAAAGGGATTTTGTTTTTAAGGTTTTAATGGAAAATATTATTTAAAATGGTAGCCCAGGTTCATAGTTTGCTGGCATAGGATACCACGTTAACTGAGAAATGTCCAAAAAAGTGTGTTTCTCTTTCTTGTCTGTTCATTGATTGATAAGATTGAGGTAGTTCTGGTGGTTAGTTTTAATTTTATGTAAATTTTTACAATTTTCTGAAACAACCATTTTAAGAAATCGTTTGCTGGCATTATTTGAGTTTTGTGATTCTCAAGTTGTGAGATAACCTTTCCCCTGTTTCTTCTTCTCCATTAGCCTCCGTGAACAGCAGCATTATATCAAAAAGTTTACGTAGTAGGCCAGAGGAACAGTTGATGTCTTCTTTGTTGATTTCAAACACATCCTTCAGCCGCATATAGTGTTGCACTTACCGCTATAGATTATCTTTTTTTTTTCTAATGTTTTTTTCCCATTGCACGTGTGCTAGATCTTACCTTACATATCTGAAGACTTATTTGTGCGTGCATGTCTTCCTTTTCTATTAAAACGTTTTCATGTAATCAATTAGGCCTAAAGTAACCCTTTTTTAAGTAGACGGAGGGTGCAAAAATTGGTAAATTGCACGGTGACTGTGGAATGTATATAACACCATAACCAGTTCCTTTCAGATTAATCACCTTGGGACCACATATGTACTACTTCTTATTTTCCTTTGAAAATTTCGGTGTCTGTAATCGGGTTTTTATGGTGTGATTATATGCTCTATTTCTGTATAAGTATACCTTTTCTCTATCACCACCAATTATCTACATTGAAATATGGTGTTTCACATAGTCTGCTTGTTGGCAGTGCTAGTATTAAGCTCTGTCCGCTTTGTCTATTTTATGTATGTAATTTTCGAAACACCCATGTGCTGTTACCACTTGGGTGAAGTAGTAGTCTATTTGGCCGTGTTTTCTGAAATACCACGACATGTTCAAGGTTAATCTATCTTTCCATTCATCTTTTTCTATCTCCTTTACCATTTGCCGACTAATGGTATTTTAAATCTGTCTTCTGGCTACTCGCTATTGCCACAATCCTTCTTCTTTCTGCCACTATGAGGTCAAACGGAATAATTCTTAATAACACTCTTGCAACTTTCGTAGATATGGTCGAAAATATTCTTTGCATATTTTCACGTTCTTCCAGTGCTATCCATAGTTTCATCGTTGTCATCCAATCACTTACCTCTTCCAAAGCGTCATTTACCGTTCCCATAAACCCCATTTCGGTCTTCTCCGTGTCTGTAAGTGTCAGATCTTCATCATATGCTATCAGTTCAGCTTCTTCACGCAGACTAACTTCTAGCACACCATCATATAAAATAGATTATAGCAGCGGGCCAAGAACACTGCCTGTGGGACTCTACGAGTGACAGGTAGAGCATTCTGACTCCCTTTTTCAACTCCGCGTATCTATCCTTCTTCGCCTTCTTCTTAGGTTCTCCCTTATAAACTGCAATTTTGCTGCATTAAAAGCATTCAGCGAATAACTTTCTAATACGCAAGACTCCTTCCTGTCTGTATCGTACACCCTTTCTACAGCCATCATCGTGGATCTTTTTCTAAACCCATACTATTTCTTTGATACATTTTCGTGTGTGTCAAGTTCATTCTTGATTTTATTTGCCATAAGAGGCTCCAGCAGCTTTCTCATTGTGTCCAATAGACTTAGAGCTCTATAGGATGACGAATTGTTTGTTGCCTTATTTGGCTTCTTGATCAAGACTAGTCTTGCGATCTGCCAGGGTTAAGAAAAGCTTCCCATTTCAGGATATCTGGTATATATGTTGGTTATAGTTCCGCTTCCGGTAGTATTCTTTCCGGCTTCACTGTATTTTCCATGAAGGAGCAACATCGACTTCCAGAGTTTCCCATATAGTTGTTTTATTCATCGGAAATATCGCCTCTGCTAGTTTTTCTTACCCTCTATGTCGATTTTTGGAAGTCCTACCATCCTTCATGATAATCTTGTATCTGGTTCCCCATATATGATCTTCTATTTCTGCACAAGTGTTGCTCTATTGACGATTCTTTGCTTCTATGATGCTTTGTTTTAGAGTCTATTTTTCTTGTTTGTATTCAATTGCCATTTGTTACACTTTTATGTGTGTTCCATTCTTCCTTTTTCCTGTAACTACTCTCTAATCTTACGTTTCGTTACCGACTCGCACTATCTCTAAAAATGACCAGTATCTAACCTTTTTTTTATCGGTGGGTAGTGGAAACGTATGTAAGATTTCGACCCATTAAAAAATCCTCTCTCTTTGTTATCCGTCCCGAATCCGCTTTCTCATTATTTTAAAACGAATGCAGTCTCTCATTATTGTTCTCTCTTTGCGATATTACCCTTTCCACTAAGACTTCAGTGCTTTTCCAGCTGTCTTCTCTCATAAACATTGTCAGAATCTTGCCTTATACCGCCATTTCATCCCCTTCATTTGCGCTCCAGCTGACGCACTCCTGCTCCCATCGCGTGCATCTGAAGATGGCATACCCGCCACCGTTCAGGCTGTCTCCGCAGTACCTACACCCTTCTGATTTCGCATACACGCTAAAGCAGCCATACCTATTCGAGAACTGTTTAATATGAGCCGTCACGTCCATCCGCCGTTCATCCTGCCACTTCGTCATTATCGTCTGTTTCTTTGTACTTCCTTTTCGTCCCGTACATTTTCAGTCTCTCCTCAATCAGATAGAAATAATCCCAGCGATTACCAGTACAGCTTTCATAGACACCGTCCGGTATGCCGTACAAAACCCCTTCACCCCAAATAAGAGATTTTTTGGTAACCTGAGATATATGATCTCTAAAGCTGAGGTGTCTAGCGAGAGCCACCCCTACTTATTATATTGGTTCTTTCGTTATTATTTTCACTCCATGCATCTTTATCTCTATTAAACCATATTTCCTTCGATCCACCGACATCACCATCTTTGCTAAACCAAGTCTCATACCGCTTAGGTAGCTTTTTATTTTCTGCAGTGCTCTGCTAGCACTGACCCTTATGGTTCTTCATTGGTCACCTTTTATGCTCTCGCTTTCATAATCATCATCGATTATAATTAATCTATTTTACAGCTAGTTGCGTATCACCCCATCCAGTTTCACCATCTCTTCAACTATTAATTGCCACGACGCTGAGCTGAAGGCTTTGTTGTATAAACAGTACTACCGCGCCATGTACCTGAATTGGCTCTTTTGGGGATATTCGTTAGCTTCTAGATGGCTCCGATGGCGAAACGCTAGGAGTTGCTCCATAAACTTTCCAATACTATCCAGAATACATTTGGTCCTCAAATGATTTGTTGGTTTCTTGAGAAGTGCTACCCTGGCATGTTTCCACGCCGTCAGATACTCCCCTGTGGTTATTACTTATTACCTTGTTCATGAGCTTGAGAACAACTTCAGATATATCGTCCACCATTTTTACTACGTCTGCATGTATCCTATCTGCTAGCAGCAGTTTTTATCTCTTCATCCCGGATGACGTCATCGTATGATGGGAAGAGTACTTTTACTACTTCTCTAACTAGCTGTGGGTAGCTTTAACTTCACAGTTGTGGGGAGGGGGATTTTATGTTCTTTGTTTAATAAACCTGTTGCTGCTGCTTTCAGAAGACAACTCTATTTCGCCACTGCCAACCACTCAAACCTCATATTTATTTTCCTTCTCGTCTAGATCTGAGATTATTTTAATTTTCTGCTAATCTTATGAGCGTATGAAAATGTAAATGATTCTTATGCAATTTTTCAGGTTACGGATATTTAGTGAACACATTTTTGCTATTCAACGAATGACAGCTTTAGTGTGACAACTGACAATATCAGTAGTTTTTAGGTTAAAATAGCATATTTAGCCGACCGTATAACTGTAAATTGTGCATTTTTTCATAACACACACGTTCGTTATGATAACGACCAGGTGAATGATATTTCAATTTTTCGTTGCTACTTGACTAGTTACTATATGGAAACCGCCACTTCAGCATATGGGCTTGGGAAAAAACGGTAATCCACTAGTGACATAAAAACCGTGTTACTCACTACTGTATTGTTGGTATCACTGTCAAGCTATGTCAAATTCGAGATTTGCAGGTTAAGCTTTGCGTCAGTCTGTGTCAAATAACAAACAAAACCTAACCGACTAACCTCAGTACTACCAAACGTCTAACACAAATCGCAGGCGACTCTAATTATAAATTTATATGATCTCTCGATACCTTCTAATTTGTCACTATAACTTTTGACGGCTGTCAATACAATATTTATTGAGTTATTGGATAAAAGTTTGCATGGCACGCGTGTGTTACACATTTGTACTATAAATGACTATTATTAAGTCCTGATTTTTTATATTCTTTTCCCATTGCAAGTATCAAAAATCCTCTCAATTCCCTCCTGTGCGGCAATTAAATTCCTCACTTATTCTTGCAATTTATATTACTCCTTCAATTCCCTGGTCATGCAACAGAGAGCATGCACATGTTTTTCCTCTCTGAGGAGGGTATGATCAACTTGAGTAATATAAAATGTCATTTTTATTTTGCCAATTTATTTGCTTTGCCATTTTTGTTTAATGGTTGAGGGGTATGTTCTCGGTAATAATATATTTCCCAAGGAATCTTGTCCATTTGTTCCTAAAATAATAATAAGTTACCTACAGTTTCACTTATAAATATTTCCGTTGCTGCGGCCATTTCATAAAGCATAATTAAAGCAGCAGAACACTTGCGCTGGTCCTGCAAAAAACCAGCACTTAGACGTAGAATTAGTTATGTTTCAGTCAGCAGTAAGGTCGCCGTATTAATAGAAAGTAAACGCGATAATTATTGGGTTCTGGCGTGGTAAGCCCGACGTAGAAGATTAAAGAGCTCGAGCCTTCCAGCCAGAATCCAGGTCAAAGATTGAAAAGATTGGCCGACTGCTGCGGGTGTTCGAAGGTTTCGAGCTGCGAGCGGCTGGCTCTCAGAGCCCTTATTAATTCTTCTAATGGTGGAGAAGCATCAAATCGCCGGTTTCCGCATTCCACCAAGGGAACACGCATGCAGGTTTTGCACCGTTTGGTCGTACAAGGCGAGCTGGTAACTTTTAAACTATTTAGTGCTGGGGTTATTCTAATTTAAACGATCATCTTGAATGGGTCTTGATGGAGCGAATTCTTCAACGCCTCATCAGAAAAAATGGATAAATAAAAGCTTTTAACCAGGAAATGGAAGAAAATTGGGAAAAATGAAGAAGCCACAAGATCAACAAAAATTCCTGCATTACAGATAATAGGGTAAGACAGGAAAAACTCTTGAAAGACTCAAGACTAGAAAGAATGAATGACAATAAATACATAAACGGACCATGATAAGGATGGTCTTCACAAGCGATGAATGAGC
The DNA here is from genome assembly GCA_940337035.1 of Agriotes lineatus. Taxonomy (NCBI): domain Eukaryota; kingdom Metazoa; phylum Arthropoda; class Insecta; order Coleoptera; family Elateridae; genus Agriotes; species Agriotes lineatus. The sequence goes on along the minus strand of OW679197.1, from coordinate 58,087,140 downwards.
GGCCGGCCGCTCAGGGCGGCGCGAACCTTGGATTTATTCTAATCCGAGAGAAAGATACTGCATGATCTCATTGATAGCGCTTAATGATAATTAAAACGCTGCCAAGGCAGGTTCGGCACTAGGAGCAAAATAGAAGACAGCTATGAAGGACTGCCAATTAAAATTCCTGCTGTACGCGACACTTATTAACATCTAACCAATCTCTAATTACGCCAATGCGCCCGCCTGCACTGCTCGATTTATCGCTCAAATTTCCACTATGAAGAAATGTCGCAGCCTTCGCATTGTGTGAATTACCATGCATTTGAATATGAAATCCGTTCCAGGTATCTCAACACCTGCAGTTGCGTTTTTATCAGCCGCTGTCACATGCATCAATATCCGCAGCCATCTTTGATCCGCGATCGTTCACGCTGATAACGCGCACAATGTAGGCTAGGTGCAGCCCGGTTCATTTCATTTTTGAGCTAAATTGTATACTAATTACCGCCGCCCACGCGGGCATTAATTGGACTTCAGCCACCATTGTACGCGCGGAAAAAACGTTTACGCCTAATCAATAGTAAACATCTCGTCCCGGGTTCACTGACTGATGTAAGTGCGGCAATAAGTCACTTATTGTTCGCAAATAACGCTGGCAGTTGCTCGCATGGCGATGATGAGAGCCGTCTCCAAGTAGAATAGACAGCTGCGCGTCATCGATATGGAGATTGAAGCATAATGAGAAAGCCCTAACCTCGTCTTTACTTTTAATTCTTAATTAAAAATGCTAGTCCTGATTAATCGCATAAAACTTAATATTGAATTACGAATTCGGTTGTGAATAATCGAAAGATGCTAAGGTTAACCAGGGATGTATTAAGGGTATAGCTGTGGGGACTAGAAAAGCGTCCAATTGAAAGCATAAAAGTAAAATGTTTGAAAGACAAAATTGAATATAAATCAATAACAATAATAACGATTTGAATTTTAATTCGTTTAAAAAGTGAAGAGGTTTTACATTTTTGAAGGCGGTAACAGTTTCGAACAGTCATGACGTCGCTTTCGCGCAAATTTTGTAGTGATGTCATTCTCAAAAATTCGTGCTAAAAGTAGCTTTTATCGACGTATGCATTACGGTATAGAATATCGAAGACCAAATTTTCTGTCGCCCCATATACAGTATAACTCCCTTATAACTGGGTTCGGTTATTGCGTACGAGATCAGTTGGGGCCAAATACCTAATTTATTTATTTTTTAAAACGTACTTCTCATACAACCCAAGCTGCATATTTTCTTTTAGAACGTATTTCACTCTTACAACATAGAGAATGTGCAACTATTGCATACGCTTTGGTTCGTAGACTAAGGTACACAATGCGGGTGTTGTTACATGCAAGCTTGTAAGAAATGCACCTCCAAACGTGGTCGTTTGTTTATTTTTGTGTCACCTAGAAGTTGCTATTGTCATCTATGAATCGATACAGCAATGTAAGCGTAAAAAAGCAACAAAAACACCGACAACATCTTTAACGCTTCCTTAAAAATTTTATAGATATTAACGATACAAGTTTGATTATGAGCATCTTAACGAAACGAGTTTGATTGCCAAAACGAGGCGGTTAGCCGAGTTTTGCGGCAATCAAACGAGTTTCGTTGTGTGCCATAAGCCAACGTGTATTGTTCAATATTTTATCTTCATCAATAAACTCTGGTTCACTGTATAAAAAGAGTGCGGTAATGAAGCTCTTAACGATACTAAAATTAATTTGGTTAAGACGCTATAACAACACGGATGAAGATAAAATTATTTACAACACTATATACTGAAAACTTGAAAAAAAACAGACACACATAATAGATTTTATTTGATTTTGATACCGTAATCTTGTTTATTGGCTCTCGATATGGCTTTTATTGCCCTAGGGCATATAAAGCTGTTAAGCAGTAAAACAGACACCAACAATGTAGTATAGCAACACCCACAATCTGCATAGAAACCGTAGCACACCAAAAATTAACAGCACCAGCGCATTGATGATGCAGTAGTCAAAATACTGAAAACTTGAATTTTGTCCATTTTGAAAACGAAAATAAAATAAAACGTTGTATGTACCATGTGCAAAATGACGATTATATCTCTCAGGCAATTTAAAGAACTCCGCTTTGCGTTGCACTTTAAACGTTCCCTCGTGCTATAATCTACTGATTATGCCCTTAATACATAAATAACTATTTTAAATGCATAATTAGCATGGATAGGCGCTCAAAGTGTTAGGGCGAAATAGGCATAAAAGCGGTCCATCTAATAAATAGCGAGATATATATTTTTTTATGTTATTTGGATTGTTATATTAAACAGTAACCTGTCATGGCCTTTTCTACTGTCTCAGACAGTGGAAAGAGTCCACTAAACAACTCATATATTTTTTATCTTGACGAGAAATACACACAAATCTGAAACAATCTACAGTATTTATTACATGTTCCTAAAACATCAAAATATTTTTTTATAATTCACATTTACTCAATACTTTGTGTGAATTAGATTGTAAATTCAATTAAAGGTAAAAAAAAAATAATTCAAGTTAAAAAAATCTGTAAATGGGTTTACACCGAACTTCCTTCGCGTGAATTGGATCAATTTGCAAATTTAAAAAAAAATGTATCCCGTAACCGCATCGATAAGTCAAACTGCGCCATCCAGCCTTATTGAAATTAGTGCAGGGCGTGCCTCTATTTAACGGAACGGTTTTATTGTTGAAACGTTTTGACTATTTTGTGACATTATTCTGTATCTGTACAGTCTGACCTATGTGATAATTATTACTTCCTTCTATTTCAAAATTAACGCAAAAATAAACAAAATCTTATTTTTTTAAGGTGCTCACCTTGTATATAGTTGTCTGACATTTCCACGGTTTCATGTCAGGTACATATATGCATGCAAAATATTGTCTTCCTCCAATAAATAGTTTTTGATTTATACCGCCAACAGACAGACAAACGGAATTAAGAAAACCTGTTTTTCGTCATCTAGGGACCCTGAAACGTGAAGATCTGAAAAAATCTCGGAAGGTGATTTTTTCGGGATTACAATACTTTTGTCGTCTTTCAGACGAGGGAAGTAAAAATAGAAAAGCTCATGTAAAATTTCTCGCTCTATGTGCATAAGAACAAATGACCCCAATCTATTGTTACTAGGTGCATTTTGAAGCCGATTTTTACTATATTGCAGAACTGAAAATGATCTTTCACATGCAACTTGTGATACCGGTAACATTAATATGCACCTGAAAACAACAATAAAATAAGTGAAAACATAATTATGATTATTTTTTTCTGTCACCTTATCAACTGATTGCCGAAAGCTACCCGGTGGGCCCAGTTTCCTGTCTGTTCGATTCATCCCTGGTAATTACGAATAGCCTGCTTTGGTATTATGTTTCTGAACACTTGTCTTTGAGTTCAAAAATCAGTTTTTTTTCGTAATTTAGTGTATGTTTCTTTCTTATATTCCCGGCAGGTACCTTATAAGCGAGTTATACTGTAGTTATAAGACACATTCAAGAAGTTTTATGCCCTGAAACTGAAACTGTATAGTTTTCACATCAAACTACGGAATCGCATACCAGAATGCGATGCATTATGGGGAATGGGGCGTCAGCTGTTACCTATCATTCAGTGCTTTCTGGCAACAAAGACATTTCAGTTAGTATGTCGAATAAAACTTTTTCAACCTGGGAAATTATTAAATGCCACTAGATTATACCATGAGATAAAAAAAATTATTCTGAGCAGGCCTTGTTAGTCTATATCAAATTCGAGATTAAAAGGTTAGGTTTTGTTTGTTGTTTGACACAGACTGACGTAAAGCTTAACCTGCAAATCTCGAATTTGACATAGACTGACAATACACTTCAGTACTGCCAAACGTATAACACATATCAAGGCCTGCTCAGAATAATTTTTTTATCTCATGGTATATTTTCGCAGTAGTGGGGATACATATTGCCATGCTTGTAAGCTTTTTAATGCCAAGCCGTTGTCGCCTTTCAGTATTAATGGATTTCTTACTGCAAAAGAGCAGTAAGAGGGATACAATTTCATGAAAATAATACTGATCAGAGAAGTTGTACGAATAAATTAATTATCCGTAATAATCGAACTAAACAAGTGGACACAAATATGGCCGAACAGGTTGAAAAAGAAAGAACTATTGAAATTTTGTTCATGAAAAAACTGTGGCCAAAATTAAGTTCTTGGCTGAAAGAGGTTTACCATTTCGAGGTCAAAATGGATCTCTTGTGACCCTTTTTTGAAAACACACATTAAAAATGTTGGTCCCAAAGCAAAAGAATATACTACGTATTTATTAAGAACTATATGTGAAGAGTTTATTCAAATCCTGGTTAAAGCAGTTCATAAAAAATATTGTCTAACATAAAATTAGTAAAATTGTATAACATTCTTGTCCATTTAGCCCACATCGATCAGATGTCAATCATTATTAGAGCCCTGGCCTCATAGAGGGTTAACCCTCACCACACTAACAGTAGCTCACATTTTCATTAAAACACAACAATATTTTGATAACTGATCCTATTTCAGCGAGGCTTATTTCAAAGAACATTCAGGTTTAAAAAAAAATCAGGGACCTTCAATTATCACTTTAATAGGAGGCCGATTACGAGTGGGTAGGTGCGTTAAGTCGCTTTGCAAATACGGTTTCATTTACATTATTAATCGTTTAAATACAAATTAAAACAGCGAAGCACGGCGTGCAAATGTACACAACTACACCTGTTGATTTTTTCCCTAAGGGAATGCGAGCGGAAGGTATTTTATTTATAACTCAATTAAAACCAAGGAAAAAGATATGGCGACACTTAAAATAATCGCTTATGCCATCCAATTAAATCAGCTTTTAAAAATTGTTACAATTAGTAAGCAGATAAGGCGGAGAAAAATTAATTCGGAGCAACAAAAACGTGGGCTATGCTTAATTAAATAATATATTTCCCGGCCAAAGCAAAGTAACGTACGCAGAAGTAAAAAGTTATCTCCAAAATACATTTTAAATTGCCGACGATTATAAAACTGGCATGTTTATCAAACAGGTAGGACTCGAGCAGCAGGTAAAAGGAGAAAAACGTTGATTGCTTTTTTACCCTTGCAGATGGTCCACACCTACTAATTTATTTGAGCGAGCGAAAGGGATGAGATTACCTTTGGAAGGACTGCAGACGGGGTTATAATATTTCAGGTTGCTTTCGTTGCCCGTCGTTGAAGTCTCCGCTAAACGAGCGCCGGTTGGTAATTAAGCACAATTACTTAAAGGCGAGACGTTTTACTACTCGCAAAACTTGCGATGGGAGGTGTACGAATATTTGCCAGCTTCTATTTCAAATTCCAATTGAGTAAAAAGCGCCTCTTCCTAATGAATTTCCTTTCGGTGCGACCGTTCTAACAGTAGTTTGTAATAAGAATCGCCTAAAAACGCCTTAATGGCTTTGCAAAAATATCGGCAACGCCTATTCTTCTTTTTTAAATCCAAGAAGAATGTCGTAGTTTCTTGCATACTCCTAGTTCTCTGCATGAATGCTTCGATTCCATGCATTATTATTGCGATTTCAGTAAAAAGGCGCAGATAAGGATTCCGTTTGCATAATAACCAGAAGACTCATTACACAACTATATCCTCCATATTTAAGCAGATCGCGTGCAGCCTCGCACTTTTATCAATTTTCCGCTTCCTCTGACTGTTGTAAGAGCCCAAGTGTTCCTGAAGGCTTACGCGCCAGTACCGCTGGCTGTAATTGCAATTAATTACGACCCTTCCGAGGGCTTTGTTCAGCGGATTTGTTTGCAGTCATTACTCCACTAGACAATAGGCCTATGGCACAGCCGCTCTGATAATAATGTTTAGCATTTAATTAACGCAAATGAGGCCATAAAGCGGTAATAGGGCGTCAAAGCCGCCGATCCAGAGGCCGGATTTTCGTGCGCGACGCGCTCGCGACCCCTAATTGGTCCGTTTGTGGTGTAAAACAGAACGAGTTTCGCGGGCCATTAATGTTTACAATTAAGTTTTTGCAAATTCTTTATCTGGACCGCGCTTTTTGCGCCTCGAGTGTTGAGCTGCTCCGCCGAATTGGTGTTTAGGACGTCAGGGCTTTGACTGGAAGGGGTGAAGTGCATCTACCACCTTGGAACAAAAGCAAAGCTATCTGCAATATTCACTCCACTCTAAAGTTGGCATAAAAACTTGAAAATTCAAAAAATCTAAACACCATACCTTGTCAATTAGCGAACTGTGCCAAAGTAGAGATGAAGTTTAATCTTTTTTTTTGGATTACGTTTACAAAAAAGACGAGGATCAAGGTGAGTGCTGCGATTTTGTGTAGCTAAACAGGATGTATACGCAAACACATTCTCAAATTTACAAAAGCAATTTTGTCCACATTCTTATTATCTTCTACGTAGCGAGATTTATAGATAGCGATTCGTACCAAGACAGATTTATACATAGCCAGATCTATACGTTCCGAGATTTGTACATAACGACATTTATAAGGACATAGCGAGCGATATTTAAGCAATGTATTTTATATATAGCAACTTACATGTAACAAAATGTGTAAGTAACGATGGATACTTACACATAAAGAGAATATTACGAATCGAGATTTCTACCTAGGCCAATTTATAGGTAGCGATCTATACCTACAGAGACTTACACATAGCTACATCTATATGTTAGTACATACAGACATTGATACATAAATGGTGATATGTATACATGTACCTTTTACTACGTTTATACAGTAAATTTTTTTGTTCCATCCTGCAGCAGGTTTACTATGATTTAAAACCCAACAGGATATACATATTTGAAATCAGAAGTAAAGGCTCTGTAATCTAATCATTTTATTATTAATCTTAATTTTATTATTTTTTTTCTTAAAAATGGCAATAATAAAAAATAACGCTACAATATTTTAACAAATTATTACAGAAGTGGTTCCAAATTACCCCTTCGTGTTGCATGCACATTCGTCATCTTCTTAGAACTGTTCTGGTGGAATTTCTCATTGCTGCATGCGTTAACAAATTATGGCAACCAAGAAAAATAAGGAAACAGTTTGTATTGTAAAAAGATAAAAGGGATACAAACATAATCAATTGATAGGTATTTCTGATTTGAAAAATATATAATTCCGGCATTTCAATGCATAATAAAGTTGTTACAACGCTAGGAAAAAATAAGAAAAGGGACTGTATAGTTTATAGCGTGCGATATTTATCCAACGCAACGGTATATACGCTGTGAGACTTACACGTAACAAAATGTGTACTAATAAAGAGAATATTACATATTCAAATTTATACATAGCGATTTCTACATAGAGCAATTTATCGGTAGCGATCTGTAACTACAGAGATTTACACGTAGCCGAATCTATACGTTAGTACAGAACGATATTTATATTCAGGCTGCCGATTTTATCTTGTAATAACTAGATAGGCAACACAATTAATACTCTCATAATTATCACAGCCAACTTGATAACTGCTTCGATTTCTTGCACTCGTTCAGGAAGCACATCATAAATGTAACTTGTAGATTTATAGGACCAGGTTATTTTACCGTAGGTAACTTGGTGAGGAGATGAAGAGTTGTAGGGTAAGATGTAAATGGAGTAGCCAGACCTAACTACCCCTTAAGACATTTGTAGCCTACGTCAGTTCACAAATGACTGCACCTCAATGCTAAAGGATGTATTAAAGATTCACCTAAAATACACTGATTACATACATGATGTTTGTGTCATGTTTTGCTTATTGTAATCGATATGGTCACCTAGTGAGTTACTTGACGTAAATTGAAAACAAACGTCTTTAAAAACTCCTGGCTTGTAAACAATACATTCTAACTTGACCTAGTGATATAGCACCAATGCTGAATGTTACGTAAATATAGCTTAGATATTACATATTATGAGCTATTTTCGCGGTTTAATTAATTTCTGTACAACTTCACAATTGTCTATTTTGTTTTGTTATGGACAAGGTTTAGGCATGCGAAGTGAAACCACCCATTTTCAAAATTTAGAAAATTATTTGTAACATCAAAAGGAAAATTTCACGATATTTTTAAGCATGTTGCCTATCTAATTGCTACACGATAAAATGAGCTGTATAGAGAGCGATAATTATACAGTGCCTTTTATACGTAGCGACGTTTATACTTATATAGCGAGCGATATTTTTCCAATGCCAAAGTTATATGTAACGTTACTTACGCTACGAAACTTATACTTAGCGATACATACATCATGATAGTTTTAGCTAATGAAATTTAGACATAAGGAATTCTACGTAGCAGAATTTGTAGGTAACGATTTATAGCTAGAAAAATTTACACCTAGCCAGATCTATACACAAGCGATATTTATACAATACTCTTTATAGTTAGCGGCGTTTAAATATAGTAAACGATATTTATACAATGACAAGTTCATACATACCCATATTTATACCCAGTGAAATTTATATGGACGTAGAGATACGTACACAGCGAGATCTCTGAGTAGCGACTAAGATGCCTGCATAATCACCTTGGTAGTGAAGTAGGATATTTAAGAACCAAAAACAAAGGGTGTTTCAACTCCTGTAGAGCACTCTCTTGATTTAAATGTTAAGCAAAATACACAAATTTAAATCTCTTCAAATTTACTGCCAAAGAAGTAAAAAAGACTTAAAGCACAAAATCATTGAGTATGAATATTTAAAAATTAAGCATATTTCAAAACAGAGCTATCGAAAAATAGTTCAAAATTGTATTTTTATTTTTAATTTGATCCTGGAAGTGGATGATTTTTGAGGCTTCACGGCCATTGTCATTAAGTAACAAACGACTTCCGGGATTGGACCGTGTCATGATTGAGATCGAAGAGTTCTTCGAATGCAATCATGACACGGTCCAATCCCGGAAGTCGTTTGTTACTGGAAGTGTATATTTTCAAAATACGTATCTTGTTCATATATTTTTGCGTATTTTACTTATCAATTATTTATCTGCTTGAAATTTATTAGGATGAACAATTAAATTTAAAGAGACACAAATACAAATGTTTTATCTTAAATATAATTATTGCAATTTCAAAAATTGTATTAACTCATTATAATAATGAGTGGCTACGTACTCTCATATATTTAAAAAAAATTGTATTTCAATGTTTATTCAAATCTATCAACAAGAAGCACTGGTTGCCAAGCACGCCTGAAAATGTTACTACTATTTACGACTTCATATTCCATTAAAATGATACTTTTCAGGCTACTTTACTTAGAGATAGAACGAGACCAGTTTTATCAGGCTGATGACTTTAATAAAAGTTTGGCTACTGTATATACATTCTGCGGGATTTGCAATATTCGGCTTTGACCTTTGAGTAAGTAAGGCACGTTGCTTTTAAGGGAAGCTTCGAAAATAAACTAGTTGCATGTAGTAATAATTCGTTAAAAAGAATTTTTTCATCTTTAAATTAAACAAAAATTTACCTGCAGGCTTGCAATGTTTGTAGCATTTTATTCTGTTAAGACATGTTTGCCAATTTGAACAGAATTAATAAAATAGTCTTTGCAAGTGTGCATAATGCATTTTTAAAGTTTTAAAATTTTCTTTCTTTCATTCCATTTGTTTCGATTGATGCCGCAATCAAGGGCATGTTTTGTATTTTAGAACATAAAACAAAGGAAAGTTCAAATGAAGAAATACTTACAACTAAATACTGTAGCTGTAGAGGACCATCAATTAAAAAAAAAATAACCGAAGCTAGATGCCATTGCAGTATCAAATATTGATTGGTTTGACTATATATTTTTTTAATTTAATAATTTCAGTTGGATCATTGGAACTATACGTATACATGCTAAACTTAAACTGCGACATTATATAGTTTAAATTGAGTGTATGGAACTGCAGCACGTAAAGAAGATTTTTGCCGTAATGAATAATTCATAAGAAGATGTAAAAGAAAAAGGGTGTAACACAAGGTTCCAACGTGCGACCTATATTATTCTTTTCTACGTTCCTATCTTTGCACAACAGAACATTTTACACATATAAATGTTTCAGTCGATATGGTCTACTACCTTTAGTCATTCTAGTGAGCAAATTACAGTTTCATGGCTTATTATCAATGAAGAAGTATTTAATTTTTTACCAATTTTCCTGAAATACCTCTTGATTTACGAGTGTTCCACAGATATAAAAAATAGAAACAAATGTAAATATCGTGAGGCTATTTCCGAGAGAATTTAATTTTCCACTTAACTAAGTTTCGGTCCTTTGTACGTCCGTTTCCGATTTCTAAGTCCCCTTAAGAACTTCATCCTCGAAGGTCTGCGTCTACGGCTTCTAACGAACCTGGCATATAGTTTGCTGACTTCGCTTCTTCGATTATAGAAACCAAGGTAATGATGTCTCGGGTTACAGCCGCTGATTTCTTCTGTGGGCGTTCACTTGTGAAATTGCCCCGTCAGGGTCAGGGTTTTACCTGGAGCAGGTTATGGGCACTGATATGACCGAGCTCCTTATACGTCGAGGTTGAAAATGTTACTTAATACAGAGTCGCAGGATAGTTCGCCCTAATCGCGCCGGATAATTAATAAAACTGGAATTATTTGTTTCTTGGCCCGCACTGCAATGCCGGCGTAATTATTTCCAGCCAACGAGGCAAGTGGGAAACATCGCGAGCATGATTGATGCACGATATGTTTATTAACTGTAGCAGAAAAGTAGCAAATGACCTCGCAGGATTGTTATTTATTTACGATCTTGCTTCGTCGTCCATTTCTCAGCCCCTGCTCGGGCTCGGATGCGCTTTTTCCACGCTGCCACTAATTTCTAACATCCTTTGTTCGACTCAACTAGTGCTTCAGGACATGCCTCAGTTTCACTCTTAGACATGGACTTGTACCTATCATTCCTACAATATGATAAAGTTGTACTGTTGAACTTCCACCCAATCTCTTCTTGTCAATATTTTCCGTACTTATTTAGTTTCTACCAGTTATGCTTAGACGGTGATTATTTGCAATCCCAAGCCATATCGAGCCAGTTTTAACGACACGTTGTTTTCAAGAACGTCACGTAACTAATTGGTACCTTTCCTGAGAACTCATAATTGCACCAATACTCAGCTCCAAGTATTCGAAACCCTTCCAGACGTTTTGGTTTTGCTTGCTTCAGGTTCGACTTAATGCGTTTGTTTAATTGCTGGTGAGGGCAACACGGTAGCTGTTTTGAATACAGTAGAAAGCGTTGTTTCTGGGCTGCAACATTCTGAGACTTATATTTTTCCAAGTTTTCGTTCCATTGGACAGGTACTTGATTTCCCAATTCATTAACGATAATTAATACGCCAAACAGATTAAAACCTTTGTTCGCTTCTATATAAATCATTTCGAAACGTAACCCACTTTTGCAATTCTTCTCCTTACTGTCATTTTTAATTATATGCTTGGTTGCTTGGTGCGTTTTAGCTTAGACATATTCATATCCACACTGAGCATTCCCCCAGTTTCCACTAGTTGCAACAAAACGGCGATCTACAGCTGCGTGTTTATCTTCACGGCGATTATTAATTAACTAGATACCGCCAGCGCAGGTTTAGCTGTTCATAACAATCCTTGATGATATGGTACTTTTATTCCAAATCAGGATGATCAGCTGCCATTTCTAACTGGGTTATCACGTCCTCCGTAATTTGTGAACAAATTGAACGTATGTCTAACGGTGCTCCTGCATGCGATGGCGCACTACCTGTTATTTTCCTCATTAACAAGTGTTGGTCTAAAATTATACACATTGATTTATCCCTGCTTTCTGTTATTCTTTCTTGTTCTTGATGGTTCGCGTTTATCAGCTGCTCTCCCGTCCTCCTAAATCCAGTTATTTTAGTTCTTCACCTCGTAGTTGTCTCAGCAACATCTGACCATATTCATTAGATAAGCTTACTTACTTTCCTTATTTTTCCTATATAACGGTATGAGGACGAATCATTTCTTAAATTCACTTGTTTTGATTTTATAGGATTTAA
>OW679197.1:58041577-58074950 GCA_940337035.1 Agriotes lineatus | reverse complement strand
GCAAACTTAAAGTTTACTGCAAAAAACACTTTCATTTTGTAACTTGATACATAAATAACTATTATTTACCACGGTACAAATGATAAATTGTTTATAGCTCGTCACATAATATAGAAGAAAGAGTATTGATATAGTATTGACTCTACATTGCAGGCCAATATTTCTGTAATAGCTATTGTACTGATATGCTATTCTTGTTTATTTAATTACAAATATTTTAAATAAAATATTTGCTTTAATTCAATTTTTTAACCAAATTATTTATTTCTTTTAATAGCTCAGGTAATAGAAAAATCTTTCTTAAATCAGGTCGGTTCTTGCGTTAGAAAACTATCAAAATATTTGTAAAAATCGTGTGGTTAAATGAAAGGTTACTTCAAAATTATTTGACAACTCTCAATTGTCGCTGTCAGACTATTAATATGACATATAAGCTGAATTCATATTCAATCAATACATGTTAGTTTAAATATGTTAACAAGCGTAAGTATTTATGTACATAACTTATTATTTCACTGTTGAAATTGATTAATATGTATCTTTACATATACCTAGTTATCTTCTCTCAATTGAATTGATCCAATTCTCCTGTTAAAAAAGTATAAATGCAATCAGCTTATTCTGCCACTTGTGTTTGTATCTCCAACCAAAATTCTTACTTCAATTTGAACCCACAGCGTCACAATGGATAGAATACTATTGAAGTCTCATACACCAATCCCAAAAGTTAGTCAGCTCTCCTAGATGGTAAATCCTTTGTAGCTCATCCAACAGTAATTCTAAGATGTCTTCCCCTTTACAGCAACTCGCATGCAATCCAACCAATTAACTCAATTCCAGAGACAATTACTTCAATGATGACTTGTTAGATCATTTTCGACCTCTTTCGTTTTGCTCAAAATTACGTTTATTTGTCGCCCGAATTCTTACTGATTACGGCCCTGTAGGCCTGTACTAGTTTATATTCGAATTCATTTTAGCCAGCGTTCAGATGCTCGTGACCGTGAATTCTTTCTTTGATTTCGTATTGCTGACACTGTATATGAGCGTCCCAAATTCTGTGCATCGCTTTTGTTGCCCTTGAAAATAGTTCTCGGAACTACGTCGTTTATGGCAAGCAGTGCCGTTTAGTTTCAAATCTCCGAATTACAGCGATAACGATAAGGCATTCTTTGTTCACTGTTCCATATAGATCGCTTTGGATCTCAACCTTCAACTTGCCTTCTGCCTGATGTAATTAAGCTTTCAAAATAAGGCTTACTGAAATCTTTGTTGTCACACATTTAAACACCGATTTCAGAGCTTAAATTTAGTTCTTGGTATTTTTTAGGAGCCGCGCTGGTAATTGATACTTAAGCTCGTAAATTTTCCGTGCGTGGCTTAGTAGTGCATTGGAACCCTTATCTTGTGTTTTGTTACCCGGGGCTTCTGGGAACTTTGCTTATTTTGCTAATACAGCTATGACATCATGCTGCGTGTAGTTGCACCAAGCTTTGTGTAAAGGAAATAAAAATTGATAACTCCCTAGGGAATGATGCATTTAAAATTAGTGGTTTCGGAGTTCTAAACTCTTTTCCGTCGTGTTCTTCACGCAGAGTCAAATTTGAAATGAGGAATCTGTACCCAGCATTTGAGTGAGCAAGACGTATGTGAAATTTCGCGCCCCCGACTGTGGCGTCACGCTGCAGTTGGGGAGCTTTTGTTAACGCATTAATGAACTTTTGGCTGCGTTGTTTTTGTTGAGCTTTTGGCTAACTTGTGGTGATTAAGTTGTGAATCCTTTTTGGTTTTTGTGCAGACTTTCGAGTGTCTTGGGGCACGTTGATGGCGAGTGCAGTTAAACCCGAATCTTCGAAGTGAACATTAATTTCTGTGTGTCTTTGAAAATGCGCGGTGGGCAGAGGAAGTGTAGTTAACCGACGTTGTTAATGAAGGGCCGATTTTCGCATCATACAGTTGGTCTCCAGGGAGACTTTTGGCACTTTTTGCCGATTCGATTAGAGAAACGATATCTGATGAGCCTCAACTAACTTTTTTTCCCTGTTAAGTCGGGAAAAAACCATTGCGTAATGCATATCTGTGTCAACGTCGGGTTTAATTAAAGGAAGAGCCCCCGCGCGTTATAGTGTTGTTTGATGTCACTTCGTTGATTGACGTTTGCTGCCGATTCTCCTCAATCCCTCGAGTTTCTGCTCCACCTGTTGTCTCTTCTGGAGAATTCGCTACACCTCTGGCACGTTTTACCAGGCCTCCACGAGGACAACTACATCTGCACTTAAGACTGCATGCTGCAACTATCAGGTAGGCGCCCTGCATTGTACCCATTAGGTAACTCTGGTGCCTAACTTAATGTGCGATTTTATATTTTATTGTGCGTCAGTGCTTATAAACGTTGCGTACGTCCGCTAGGATTTATGATCTGTCTCAGTTAATGTTTACCAGGGGCTTTACTCCTGGCGTTCATTTTATGTCATTTGTTTTCGATCATACTGTGTTTTTTTGTGTCTTTGTAACTAGCCCTTAAGATATATTTTGGTTTTGTGGGGCCCCCTTTCATATTCACGTAGAATATCTTATTACTAAATTTAAACTCACCTCCGGGTGTTTGTTTTAATGTACCGATTTGTGTAAACTGTCACTTGTTTCTTTAAATAATAAACTTGTTAAAGTCAGTTCATTCTTTTTATGAATCTTGAAACCCCTTCTGGGTCATTTACTAATCCAGTGTGGCAAAGGCCATGTGTAATTAATTCTGTGAAGTTGAAGCATGCTCTTTTGATTAAGCGAGCCCCGAGACTTGGGCCAGTCAGTGTTCTTTTGTTATTCTTTAGTGACGGTGGCCTTGAAGGTAAGTGATTTAACGACAAGGTCACCCGGCTACTCGGAGGAGGCTTGGTAAACAACAGGCTGAGGTGTTCAGCAACGTACCTGGAGGACTTCTACATAGGCTACGTGTATTGTTCTTGGTTCTAGACACGTTAGCCACCCCCTAATCAGAACCAAGTGGCGCTCAGGCATTTCTTTTCCTGTTAAGCAAGCTTTAGGGTAAGTACCCCGTCGGTTTTCCATTTAAGTCTTCGAACTACCCCTTCCCGACTGAGTTAAGTGCGAGTAACCGGAGCAACAAAATCTGCTCCAGCACATTAAGATCTGTGTTCTTTTTAGTAAAGCCGGCGAACCCTGTAGTTTGTACCCGTTTTTGAACAATCAATACGACCTATGTCGATCTGATGAATTAATACCGTAACAGACTGTATGACAGCGTGTCCCATTAGAGATGGGCGCGTGAGTGAATTTTCGCTCACGTCACGCACGTTTCACACTTGCTTTAAACAGTCACGTTCACGCACGTTCACGCTCACGTTCACTCACGTTCACGGCGTGACACGCCACTCACGACGTGACACGCAACTTTTATTTCAAAATTTAAATTCAGATAGAACAGAATGTTCAAATTTAAAACCAATGAAAAAACCCTAAAGAGAACTAAAAATATGTTTTGCACCTGACATAATTTACGTGATATGTTGAAATCAGAATAGTTGACATAAAAATAAGTAAAATAAAATTGACTACAATAACTTCGACAAGGGATAAATACTGATTCCTCGCAAATATATTTCTTGCAGCTGGCTTCAAAGACATTACTTTTAATACTAAAAGCTGTCATTGGAATTGACGTTTCCCTTATTGGTATGAGTACAGAAGCTATATGTTGCTAGACAACACTTTTAATTCGTAGGTTTGAAAGTACTTTTACGTACAAGGATCAAAATTTTCAGCGTTAAAGCGAGTATACAAAAAAACATTACTTTTATTAGAATAAGTTCATCTACACAAGTACACATTAAATTGGTTTAAAAATATCATCTACACATCTACACAATACATTTTTGGTTTAATAATAAAACGTAATTAACAGTTTCAGCGTTAGCCGAGTATAAAAAACAAACCATTACTTTTATTAGAATAATAAGTTCATCTACACATCTACACATTAAAATGTTGATTTAAAAGTAATACGTAATCAACATTTTCAGCGTTACGTCGAATTCTGCGCTCTTCTAACATTCGCCCAGCTGTAGAAAATACTCTTTGGCTTGTAGCGAAACTTGCCGGTATGTTTAAAATTTCTCAAGTTTTTTTAACAGTGTTTTTAAAAAATCCTAAAATGTCATCTACATTTCCGAATTTTAATTTAACATACTAATTTAGTTTTGTTTCGACATCATCCTAATTACATGTGTCATCGTCAGAGCTATCTCTAACTGTATAAAGATAAGAATATGATGCTGATGTACCAGTTTTGAGTCGTTTGCTATGTATTTCATCATTATCATCTATAGTTTTATTTGCATTATAATCTTCTCTTTTATGTGAAGGTAGAACTTTAAGGATTTATAATTAGGATCCAAAAATAAAGCCACATAATGTAACTTGTTTGGCACAATTTGTGATTTCATGAATTTAAAAGTTGCTGCACCCTGCAGTTTTTTATTCGTTACTAAATATTTAACGTGAAATTAACGTGAAACGTGAATCACGCCTTGGAAATTTTCACTCACGTTCACTCACGTTCAAGTCACGATTTTCAAATAATAGTCACGTTCACGACGTGACACGCCGTGACACGACGTGACACGACTCTTTTCACGTCACGCGCCCATCCCTATGTCCCATTCAAACCCAATCACAGATGTATTTTCCCCAACAGTAACTTGTATGAAATTCAAACAACCAACTCAGTAGTTCCAGATGTATCCACCTGGATAATAACTGTATCACAGAGTACCCAATTCAAACAGTCAAACTTAGATATAGATGTATCCTCCTTGACAGCAACTTGTACAAAATCCAACCAGCAATCACAGGTCCAGATTTATTTAACTCCATAACTTGCTCACAGCACTCGTACTCAATTCAAATCAGTTACAGATACCTCCGCCTTGACAGCAACTCGAACTGCAGCTCCTTCAATCACTCAGGTTGAAACAGATTTACTTCACCAATTCCACTATTCTTAATTCTTCCTCTAATTAATGAAGTGATCTCCTTCTTCATATTAAAGTTAGTCTTCTCTTAAAATTCTTATACAGGGTGTATACAAATTGGCACAACAGCTCCAGGTAGCGATATTCCTTGTACAATTCTGAGTCGAAAATCTTAAAACGAAAATGTTGGATTGGTGTTCATAAGCCCTCACGAGCGGTAGCTAAAAACAATTGTTTTTCAGGTAAAGTACCCTTTCTTCTGTTTTAAATACGACAAAATGTCATCAGGAAGAGTTGTTCAAAATGTAAAATTATGGTACCATACAAAATTTCGGAAATATCGACGTACTTCTATGAAAGCGTGTGCATTGGATGAAGTACTTTTGTGAGTAAGCCGATATTTGTTTCTACTTACTCAAACTGTAAGAGTAGATTGTAAATATGCAAATTTAATTAGAAAAAAAATCTGCACTCTTTCTATTCATACATCATATAATCGCCTCACCTTTATATATTTGCCTTTTTACTTCCTTTTACGATAAAGGAAGTATTGGATTCACCCCAAAAATTCGAAATTGAGTTTTCAACAGATCTTCACGTTTCAAAGTCCCCTGAACCCAAAAAAACATGTTTTTGTTCATTGGTCTCTGTGTGTGTGTCTGTGAACAGAATATCTCAAAAACGAAAAGAGGTATGGCGTTGAAACTTCTTGTGTACTATGTACATGAGACAGCAAGTTTTTGAAGAAAATCGCATAACCGGAAGTAGGTGTTTACTCTTGTGATTTTTCAGTTTTTCCGATTTTTTTCAAAAACGGCTCTAACGATTTTTTAAAAATTTTTTTATTAACTCCTATTTTAAATAGAACACCCGGTATATTATTACATTTTTGAATTCAGCTTAAAATTTGAGAAAATGTGTCTCTTTTTTAAAATCTTTGACAAATGCTTAAAAATTAAAAATCAAATTTTTAACTAATTATAAGATCACTGTAAAAGGAAGTTGTGTGAGTGTATCAAACCAGATTTTTCTAGTGTCTTTGGTTGCATGTTTTATGGTAATTTTAAGTTTCGCACGATTTCCCTTTTGTGCTTTTATTTGGATCCACTCTGCGATATGATACAAGATTACAATAATTGTATTCCAGAGTGAAATATAAATTAATAATTGAACAAGACTTAAACATGTACTAATCATACACGAATGGACTGTTAAAGTACACGCTGAAATCATTTTAAGGTTAAGTAAAGAAAGAGAAATAGAATAGTATATTATATACCAAGGGACAAAAGTGCATCAGTTGATCTCGCGAGTGAAGTTTATTGTCCGAGACGAAGTCGAGTTACTCAAGGGATCAAAGGCACTTTGGCCCCAGGTATACTGAGTGATCATAGATGGTTGTGATTTTTTGCTTAGGTTGGGACTGTTAATGTTGGTTACCCTGCTGTAAATTTTCTCCCTACGTCACAATTGACATTTAGCAATGACACCAAGGGTAAGAATCTTGAATTTATTGAATAAATTGTAAAAACATTGTATTAAAAAAAACAGGTAAGATAAGTGTTTAGAGCAGTTCTTCGAAATGATGTCCATCTTCATGTAAACAACAGTGAATTCTTCTATGCAAACTACTAAAAACATTTCAGGCCTTATGTTTGCCACTGCAGCCTCAATTGCTTGTTGCAGGTCTGGATTTCTAAAAACATTTTTTAAATAAGGAAATAAAACGAAATCAAGAGGGGTCAAATCAGCTGATCGACTTGGCCATAATCCTTCACTAATCAATCGCTCTGGGAAACTCTTCTAAATAATTAATTGTTGCTCGTGCCGTGTGGGCAGCGGCTGAGTCCTGTTGGAAATAACAATTTGTTAGTTCCACATCATTCACCTGGTTTATAAATGGTTCAGGAAGGAGTCTTTGGTATCTTTCAGCATTAATTGTTTCATTAAAGAAAATTGGGCCAATAATTCGCCTTTGGGACATTGCAACCCTAACACCAACTTTTACTGAATGCAGGGGCACGTCAATAACATTGTGGGGATTATTTGCTGACCAACTTCTATAATTTTTAAGATGGAACAAAGCCTCATCCGAAAAAAAGCAGATCTTCCATGTCGGTATTTCGGAAATTGTTGTTATACCAATGACAAAATTGGATTCTTTGAAAAAATCAGGAGGTAGGAGTTGTAGGATTTTTCTGGAGGATTCATAGGAAAGACCTAAAATAATGGAAGAGATGGAAAAAGGTAAAGTCATGCTTTATTCAAACCACAAATCCACCTATTTGTTGGGATAAACGACGTATGGAAGGTGGGGATTTTGGGCAATAATTTGGTTTACATTTTCCACAACATCTGGTATAACTACAACATCTGGTATAACTACCGTCGCCCGTCGAGTAGACTTGCCGATTCCTACATTACCAGTACTGAAAGTGTTGGTAATTATTTACTTTAGCTTTAAACGCTTAAATTGCAACGTTTGAACGCAGTTTTGCACTGTTCCTATGGTTTACGGCCTGCTGAACTCGAATCTGTTGTCGGAAGAGGCGAAAAATGTATATTTTCACTAAATAAATACCACATTAAAATGTACCTCTACTATCACAATTGACACTTCACGTGCTAGCTACGTTTCCAACTGTCGTTCAAATACCCTAAACGGTGTGACGCAGCCCAAACGAGTATAAAAGTATAGAGGCATCTAGTAAATACTTTGCTAAAATGCAGTATCGTAGACCACTTCTGTCTCATGCCCAAGAGCTATCATTTTAGGTTAGCCGCAGTTTAAGATTTGTGTGTACTTAGTACCCTCTAAAAGATTGATGTAGTCTACTATACTGCAGTTTTCCCTCATTCTATCTATTTATTTTAAATCAATTGGTGCCGCCCCTGGTGTTTTTCGAGCTACAGTCTGCGTTGAGTGTAAACCCAAATAAAATGACGTCTTTGTCATTTCGCCGGTGATTTTCGTGTTTTTCGGAATTTATGATGAATTTTTGTAAGTTTTGATATTTAAAAACGCCTTTCCGCCGACTTCTCTGTACTTACTTTTTGTTCTGCTTGGCCTTTTTCTAGGAATCCCAAAAAAAAGTTTTTAGCGTTTCAAGCTATTGTAAGCTGTTACCAAAATGTTCAACTACTCTTTCACAATGTTGTGAAAAAACACGATAATCCACTTCTTCTGGATACATTTCGACAAACTGATCGCATGACGATTATCGTGAATATTCCCAATCACCGTTTTCATTTCTTACGCCAGTTCGGAAATATGCCATTACAATACATGTATTATGTTCTACAGTAAAAACCATTTTCAAACAGGAATGTTTTATTTCATAAAATGTATAAACAAATAAATGTCAAAATGACGTTTTGTTTGTATTTCGCACGCCAATGTGTTATTTTAAGTATCAGGTCTGCCAAAGTAATATTTTGAAAACGTGACACAACCATTTATGATCACCCGGTATACGCTATTTTTTGCACTCCCGGATCACAAATTATGAAACAAATCTGATTTTGCTGGTTTTAAAATTTATATTTTAGATTCGGAAAAATGGATAGCTTTGGAAATGTAGATAAGTAAGGTAATGTTGTAAATAATGTCATTTTGATAGACGAAAGTGGTTTTAAATAAAAATTTAATCCATCAGGGATTAAAAGTGGCACTTTGGTTCTTCAAAATGACGCCTAAAGTAGGTTGTTTAGCCCCGGGAGTGCAAAAATATTAATAACTAGGTACCCTAATTCATTAGAGATAAATAAACTTGTAGTGTAACGTTTGCTCTTGAATTAAAATTCTCATGATACTTACCTAAAAAGTATTTGAATTTAATTCATCGCGCTATCAAGCGTTAAAATCTATCCGCCGCGACAAAAGGTAACAGAATCCGATACGCGAGCCACGCTGAAGAACCGACGGAGTGTTTCTCCCCTTCCATGAAGTAGGGAGCCCGTGTACCGATAACAACGCACGGAACCTATAAAAGGAGAAGACATAGCCGCTCCAAAATAATCTTTCCTTCCTATCCCGATCTGATTTTATTTTATCCTGACAGCGTTTCTGTCTCGTAGAATAAACTCAGGTATAATAGACCCTTAGGGAGATGACAACGTTTCTGTCAACCCATAAGTGCATTTAACTTCCCTGTAATCCACCCAACCAGACCGCCGTTAATATTTTATCCGTATTCGCTTAAATTTAGAGGGTACATTTTAATTACATTCAAGAAGGCCGTATTTCAACGAATTTAATTTTGTTGACATTAAAGCATTCCGAGATTCCTATCGCCGCCACTGCATACCCGAAGCAGCCACCTGAAGATCACGAGATAAGCTCACCTATAAAGTCAGTCGTCATCCCCTTAAAAGCGGCCCAAAAGCTCGCAATCGAAGGCAACTCATCTCTAGCTCTCCGTCATTTAACGTCTACATTTCCCATACTAGCGGAAATTCCGAGGCCACCACTGTGCTGAAAATCAAGCCGCGGCTGCCACCAGATTCCCAGGTGAAAGGCCATTTTGAGTTATTAATGTACACATTATATTTAGTTATAATATTATCCTGTGTTATTAGTAATAACTTATTACTGATCTATTCTATATTTGAACCAAAGTGAATTCTCCGATTTGAGCTAACCGAGTTATAAATTTTGGCGCCCTTAAGCGAAGGGTTGAAACGAGTTAATATAGATTACTGTAACTCTTAATCAATTGATTTGGAAATGCTAGGTAATAATTAATACATAGATAAAATAAATATTAGTATACTTAATTGTCTGTAAATAAATAACCTACAAATGAGCCGGTTCTTAATTATAAGAACGGGATTTTTCTCAGTGTAGGTAAATACCTAAAGCAACAGAATCATATACCTACCTGTATATGTAACGTGGCGTTTTAGTTTTGGCGTTATGTATTCTCCAATTGGAATTTGTTAAAAAAACGTATTCTTCCACCCACTCCTTTGCATCACTCTCATTTAATAAATTTGTGCTATATTTTCCTGGAGCTATTTAAAAATATTTATAGTGAGATGGTACCTACATTTGTTGTTGTATTATCCATGACCAAGACAATGAGAAAGTGGTGAGGAACTAAACAGTATGCAAACAGTTGCGTCACGCCATGCACGCCTTGGCAGCCGCGCACCGCATAATAACTGTATGTGAATTTGGCACCGATTTACATTCCGTACACAGATTTTGATGATCCTAGTAGCCTGCCGCAATCTGTATATTCTTTCTGAGTGGCCAAAACAAAAGATTTAAATCAAACAGAAATTGACTTCTGTCAAATAATTTTCATATTACATAATTATTTAAAGGAAATTTATTTAAAATAATTAAGATTATATTTTCAAATACTTAACAATGAATATGTATACAACAGAAGAAAAAATTCAAATGGTAACATGGAATTTAGCAGGTAACAGTTTGCGAAGAACTTAGGAGCTTTTTAGTGTTTATTTTAATGAACGGCCTATTCCCTGCAATGCAATACTGAGAGGGCCAAAAATCTAGATGATTTTGGTCAAAAGATTATTGATGGTCTTGCAACCATCACTCCTGCAATCCTACATAAAACATGAAATTTTTACAACAGGATGGGCCATTGTTTGGCCGAAGAGGAATTAATATAGTTTTTGCTTTGTTAATAGGTAGTAATTTCAGTAATTTTGTGTAAAATTTATTACCTGCTTTAATAACATTCCAATTCTTTATTATTTTGTACTGTTTTTAATGATTGACGTACAACCGCGGCCATCCAAAAGTGAACGACATTAATATTTTCTTAAGTTAATATAATTTTACTTTCACTTTAATAATATATCTATTAATTACTTCTCAGTCTCATTTTTATTAAAAATTATTTATAAGTAACTCTTAACGAAAATATGGAAATTTTCGCAAGGTATCATACACTTTTGGATGGCCACGATTGTACATCACATATAATTAATGCTCTTTGATGTCACCAAAAATAGTTATTTATGTACCAAGGGTGTAAGAAGGTGTTTATGGCCCGAGGTGTGAAAATTAGAGCCCAAGATGTAACCACGGGCTCTAACACGACCAGGGTCATAAACGCTAGTTACGCACGAGGTGCATACAATATTTTATGTACAGACCAGACACCAGAGTACTCACAATTAAAAACAAATTTATAATTTTTATCAATTTTACATGTATTAGGCCGATACTGATCATATAAAGGACGAGGTTACATTTTGTGGCCAAGGCTAATTAATTATATAAGTCAGCTATACCTACGTTCTTTAACAGTTTTTGTAATATCTTTTAAAACCAGCCAATTTTGAGAGATGTAATTTTAATATAAATAAAACGTATTAGTAACCTGAGTCCTGCACGTAATTTGTAGTGTAGCAACGAATGTTTACAAATTTGTTTTGAAATAAATTAAAACGATGCACGTAATTTGGTAGTGTAGCAACGGTTACAACAGCCAAGGCTGTTATAGGTGACATTTTGATCAAGCAGACAGTACTGACATAGTACAATGACAAGGTAGGTATTATGAAAAGTATTTTTCCGTCGACCTCCCTATAAAATGTGATTTTACGGACGCATTTACGTACCAAAAATGTCACTTTTTTGGATACCATAAATTTTTCGTCCGCAAACACTTTTCGTCCGCACACACTTTTCGTCCGCAAACGCTTTTTGTCCGCAAACGTTTTTCGTCCTCAACAACTCTTATAATTCGGACTTTAATTTTTTTTCAAATTATGACGGTCGACGGAAAAATTTAATATGTACCTCGGACGAAAGCTGCTTTTTATGGCCTTGCCTGATTGCTTACCTCGGCTATCGCTTCGGCCAGCAATTGCAGGCATAGTCCATAACAAGCCAATTTTTCGTCCTTGATGCATAAATAACTATTATGACCCGCTTATTGTTGCTTAGCGAGTGGTAAAGTACTTTATGGCCTTGAGGCTGTAAAGTGATACATTACACCCTTAAATATAGCGTATAAAGTGACCAATTCTGCACGGTTGTACATAATTAAATTTATTATGTCAAACATATTAAATTAAACTAGCAACCCAGTGAGACAAATGTCTCATTTAAAAAAACAAAAAAGACCGTTTTTCAAATAGAACGCGTATTAAATAAAAACTGTACCCAGATCTGGAAGGTGTCAAAGTGGTACGACTCATCGGAACATTCTGGAAGCTGTCAAAGTGGTTGCCTAACCGATCGAGGTTTTAAGACGCAGAGGGTCGCAGCTCCGTTTGGCTGCTGAAACAGCGTACACGTGACTGAAATTCGGTTCCTGACCTGACATGACCATTCCAAACATATAACTTTCATAACTTTTTTCTCTATCTCTTACGGTTTGGCTGCTGAAACAGCGTCCCGGACAGACAAGTCTATTAGATAAAGGATTATGTAACAATGGAGACCTGAATTCCCCTTAAATCATTTATTTATCTCTTATAGCGTGTCCTTATTGCACTCATTAGTAGGGTTGCCAACACTATTATTTTGCCTCGAAGTCTTCGGGTTTGGAGATCATTGTTCGGGCTTCGGGTTTCAATAAAATTATTTGGCTTAGCTAAAGGTTCATACATACATTGAATGAGAAAAATTTTACTGCCTTTTAAAAGCTCCAGAGCAGAAGTGTTATTAGAAAGTGTGTAAACAATAAATATAATTTTAGTAAATACCTTTTCATAAAAATTTAGTTTTTTACTAGTTTGCGTACCATTTGACAGATTCTTTTTTAATTTATGTTATGAAATGCAAGAAATATATTAAGTTGTCATACAGAATTAGTAATTTTCAAAGAAAGTTATTTGTCTACTCAAGGACTGAAATAATTTATTCTATTTTATGTTAGGACTGTTACAATAAACAATAAAAATGAAATATTAATAAGATTCCTTATAGAAGTTTGTATTTTCCAAAGAAAGTTTTGCTCTTTAATTCCTACGGTTTATACCGGGTGACTATAAATGATTGTCATTTTTTTTCTTAGGTTGGCACTGTACATCTATGTCAAATTCAATGTTTGCAGGTTAGGCTTTGCGTCATTCTGTCTCAAAGCTGTCGCAAAACCTAACCTGCTAACTTTGAATTTGACATAGACTTACAGTGCCCCCAACATAAACAGTGCCAACCTAAGAAAAAACATCTGGTGTGATACACTCACACAACTTCCTTTTACAGTGATCTTATAATCAGCCAAACATTTGATTTTTAATTTTTAAGCATTTGTCAAAAATTTTCAAAAAATTACAAATTCTACGAAAACGGTACAAAATAGAGCGTTAGTTGAAGAGACAAATTTTCTCTAGAATCACAAGCTGAATTCAAAAATGTAATGATATACCGGGTGTTGTATTTCAAATAGGAGTTAATAAAAAAAATAGAAAAAAAAACAAAAGAAACCCACTTTAGAAGTATTCAACTGGAAAATCGCCTATCTCACATCAATGCACATTAAAAATGTAATAAAAATGTAAAGTTTGAAAAAAACGTTAGAGCCGTTTTTGAAAAAATCGAAAAAAACTGAATAATTACAAGAGTAAACACCTACTTCCGGTTATGCGATTTTCTTCAAAAGCTTGCTGTCGCATCTGCATAGTACACAAAACTTATATATGAAGTTTCAACCCCATTCCTCTTTTCGTTTTTGAGATATTCTGTTCACAGACAGACACACAGACCAATGAAAAAAAATATGTTTTTTGGGATCAGGGGACTCTGAAACGTGAAGATCTGTTGAAAACTCAATTTCGAATTTTTGGGGTGAATCCAATACTTCCTTTATTGTAAAAGGAAGTAAAAATATGTTTTTTGGGATCAGGGGACTCTAAAACGTGAAGATCTGTTGAAAACTCAATTTCGAATTTTTGGGGTGAATCCAATACTTCCTTTATCGTAAAAGGAAGTAAAAATTAGAAATTCTACAAAAACGGTAAAAAATAGAGAATTAGTTGAAGAGACAAATTATCTCTAGAATTCTAAGCTGAATTGAAAAATGTAATAATATACCGGGTGTTCTATTTAAAATAGGAGTTAATAAAAAAATAGAAAAAAAATCTGGTGTGATACACTCACACTTCCTTTTACAGTGTTCTTATAATTAGTCAAAAATTTCATTTTTAATTTTTTAGCCATTTGTCAAAAATTTTCAAAAATTACAAGTACTACAAAAACGGTACAAAATAAAGCGTTAGTTGAAGAGACAAATTTTCTCTAGAATTTTAAGGTGAATTCAAAAATGTAATAATATATCGGGTGTTTTATTTAAAATAGGAGTTAATAAAAAAAATAGAAAAAAAAACAAAAGAAACCCACTTTAGAAGTATTCAACTGGAAAATCACCTATTTCACATCAATACACATTAAAAATGTAGTAAAAATGTAAAGTTTAAAAAAAATCGTTAGAGCCGTTTTTGATAAAATCGAAAAAAACTGAAAAATCACAAGAGTAAACACCTACTTCCGGTTATGCGATTTTCTTCAAAAGCTTGCTGTCTCATCTACATAGTACACAAAACTTATATATGAAGTTTCAACGCCATACCTCTTTTCGTTTTTGAGATATTCTGTTCACAGACAGACACACACACAGACAGACACACACACAGACAGACAGACAGACAGACACACAGACAGACAGACCAATAAAAAAAAATGTTTTTTGGGATCAGGGGACTCTAAAACGTGAAGATCTGTTGAAAACTCAATTTCGAATTTTTGGGGTGAATCCAATACTTCCTTTATAGTAAAAGGAAGTAAAAATCACAATCATTTAGTCACCCGGTAGAAAAAAATATATACAGGGTGTAAACGGAAATGTACATAGGTAAAAGGCATCGTTACAAATTATAGACGATCAACTCTTGTTTTGACCCAAATAAAACATTATTATGAGTGTTTTGTTATCAAGACAGTACAAATTAATATTCTTTATTTTCAAACGTCATAAAAGTGACAACTTATGTGACTTGACAGACAAGGCAAATGCGTTACCTACTCTTATGCGTAGGCATTTACACCGGCAGAGTATCAGTACTTCAAAACTTGATTAGCTTTCGAATATTTTTGACATTGTCCTTCTTGATTCTCGACAATTGGAATTTTTGAAATCTATTTTTTCTATAGCAAATGTTAAAGTGTGTTTTAATCGACTCAAAACAAAAGGTCAAGTGTTACTTTAACAGCAAGGGTAGATAAAGTAGCACTTTAACATCAAGGGTAGATGAAGTAATTTAATTTTCTAACTTTTATTTAAATTAAATATTACAGCTTCGTATTACCGCAGCAACCCAATCTAGCTACTGAGATTTTAAAATGTGATTGATTTCCTTATTTTCTTTTGAAATTGTTCAAGTTCTTGCTATACAAAAAAAAATTGTATTATACACGACGATAAAGTTATTACTATCCTCTCTTGAATCATTAACGTCTCGACGTTAAACGATTCACTCATGAATAAAATTTAACTTTATCATCTTGTATAATGAATCACTATTATTTATATTAGTTCGGGCGTTTGAAAATAAACTGGCATATGTTACTCGAAATAAAAGTGTATTTTGTTTTGCAACGATTTCCACATCTGCTTAAAGGCGAGTTTAAATTTAAAAATTACCATCAATGACAGTTAATATTTCTCATTGTTTCAGTGTCAAAATAGATATTATTCCAAAAATTCTGATCTGAACATGTAATAAAAATACCTTAGTAAACGCTACGTCAATAGCATCCAACACTGTATTCGTAACATGTTTTCAAAAAGAAATTACACGGAAAATCAGTGAAGGAGAAATAATTTAATTATTTATGGAATTAAAGATGATAATAATAAAAACTGGGATTCAACTGGAATTTATTAAAAACTATCTCGAGATCGATATAAAACCCCAGGAAATTGAAAATCTCAGACTGGGTAAAAACTTTCGAGGATCTAATCGACCAGTAATATAAAATTTAATAACTTTAAAACTAAAAACGAATTACTAAAGGCAGCTCCTAAATTGAAGAAAATCAATTTTGCACTTTCTGAAGATTACTCCCAAAAGGTCAAAAATAAGTTAGTTCTCAGAAATCCTCAGTACGTTAGAGTGCTCGTGAATAGAGAAATACACATACGTCACCAACAACCTGCGCGCCGGGAATTTACCAGTGGCGTAGCATGATGGTTTATATTAGTTTAGTTTAAATGAACCAAATGCAAACAACCACAACTTAAGCACACCTATGAACAAGGGACATTTCCGCCCCTTGATATTTATAATAAACTTGTCCGAACACAAATCGGTCGTTGCGCACCTCTGCCGTACATGAATTTCTCTAAATACGTGCGCTCTAAAACAACTGTACTTTGATGTGAATGATAACAAACAGAAAAACGCACCATAAAGTTTATATTACTAACACATACAAATTATAATAAACCTGCACAAAAACATAATCTTGAATCATTGACTCTGTGATTCTTGAGAATCTTTATAGACATTTTCTAAAGCAATAGTGATAGTTCGCACATCTCCTTCGATGGTTTTTGCCCAATTTTCCACATCTCCTAATTCTTTGAGCGCACTACTAAAAGTTTCCACAAGGTTTAACCACTGGTTTGTTTGTTTTGAAAAACTAATTGCACTGGAATGTAACTGTTTTGCTTCAGCATCTAAACGTTTTTGGTTTAGATAGGCTTGAGCAACCCTAAAATCAGAAGTGGAGCAGAAAATTGATTAAAATAATTTATCAAGCACTTACCCCACATTAAGGTGATCAACAAGGGCTTGAGTTAAATCACTGGCAGCGGCCACTGCCTCTTTCCTTTTGCTTTCTATAAAATGAAAATGTAAATATTCAACTTAACCTAGTAGTACCAATATTTACCTTGCGCTTCTTTTCTAGCAGACTGTTTTGCTTGGTGTTCTTTTACCATTGACGAAAGCATTTTGATTTGCATTAGTGACAAAACGTATGTAAATATTGTTTTTAATAATCCATAAATCTATCCCTTACTGACTTTATTCTGTGTACATAACTCATTGGGATAGGACTCAACTGACATAACTTATCCACAATAATATATGACAGATGTGAGCATGTGACAGATGACAGTAGGCAAATTTTGTTGGGCAACCTTTTCACTGTTCGACCAATGTGTTACCAGATGTATGACGAAACAGCATTCACTTGAGCCTACGAATAAAGTGAGCCCTTTATTAGTAGTACCTTACCCTTTATAATACGAGCATGCTTGTCAGCCATATTGAATCACATCACAAAAGCGGCAAATTAAAAAAATTAGTTACTTTTCAGAAAATGAAAATATGTTAATGTCTACTATACGTTTAATAGTACTAATTCGAGGCTGAAAAACCGGTCATGTTCGAAGATTTTGAAATCTGAAAAACAGAAAAGACCGTAAATAGTTCATTCAAAAATGAATCAATGTTTTAGGCTTACCTTATATCAAAGAGCAATGCTCTTTGCTTATATCCAAAAAAAGTATTTCTTAGTCTTGAAATAGACTGATTTTTTTAATAAAGAATATGAGAGGCAACGCATAAAAGGCAAAAAGACACAGGAAAACGAACACAGTTGGCAACTCAAACACAAGGTTAGAAGCTTGAACAGCGAGCATAGATAATATAACCCAGAACGAGTGAACTGTTTGACGTTGTAGGGTTATGTTTTGGTTGCCCACCAACATGTAAACGCGAAAGTACTGTGATGCAAGATTTTATGCAACTGTGCGACATGCGTCTGCTTGTATTATAAAGGGCTCTAGCATTCACAAAATAGAGGAAAGTTCAAATTATACTCAGTTTTTTCCGTCGAGGACTATTTCCATGGCTAAATATGAAATAAAATAATATACCACAAATGCGTTTACTTTCTTTAAAAATAAGGTGACCAAAATTACCACAATATTTAAGTTAAATATAAATAATCCCTACAAGCAAAAAAAATAAGGAGAAAGGATAAAAAACTGCAATTATATTTAACATACATTAAAATAAAGAATAATGGTAAAACATATTTTAATTTCTAACACTTTATAACCAAGCTCCTTCATGGGGTATTAGTGCCTCACTATTATTATTATGTATATTAAAGGAGATGCAATTTTTATTAACACCTTTTATCGCAATTTTTACCACCATAAATAAATTATTTTGAAATTTAACATGCCTATTAATATCTATAGGCAACTACATTCAGGTTATTGAAGTTTGAGATTTACCACTGCTATTTCGAAAACCGTCTGGAATACAAAGACGGTTAAATTAGGATAAAATTGAGCATTCCAATATATATAATTCTTCTGTACGTGTGTATGTAACTGAACTCCTCCTAAACGGCTTGACCGATTTTGATGAAATTTTGTGTGTGTGTTTGAGTGAGTAACTGGATGGTTTAGATTCACAATTGGAGTCGATGGGTGGCGCTGCAATCAGCTTCTAAAAATTTTTTTTAAAATTTTTTGACGAATCTTTTTTTTATAATTTTTTTAAGATTTCTCGCATATCAGAACATATAACAACAAAATTTCACCTCCCCACCACCCCCAATATTTTTTAAAATAAAAAAAATCGAAAATTCGAATATAAAAAAAAAACGTTTGCTGAACCCGCTAATACAAGGCAAACTAACGTTCGGGCAGGACAACGTCTGTCGGGTCTGCTACCCCTTAGGGGGGTGAAATGGGGTAAATAAGCCTAAAAATCAATATGGGTGTCGTTATAGAGGTTTTTTGGGACGTTGATTGCGGAAATGGCATTTTTTTTAAATCCAAGATGATGGACATGACAAAATTAAAACTTTATAGTGGTGAAACGGGGTTTTAAAGACAAATTATTTTTGGGCAGAACAACGTTTGCCGGGCCCGCTAGTATTAAATAAAATTCAAAAATAGCTATTTATGTTACAAGTAAGAAATTAAGTTTTTGGACTAGTCGCAGTTTATGGCCAAGCGAGGGCAGCGAGCTGGGCGCATAAATAAGGCGTGTCTGAAAGTCCACTTTCATACGAGCTACAGCTACATACACAATTTTTTGTTCCACTGGTTTGGAAGATTTTTTTAATTAAAAAATGACAGTTTAATCGAGGAGGCCCAGAAAAGTCAAAGAGGTCTCGTGCCAATAAATGGCAATGTGTATTTTGATTTTGACCAATGGAAACACAACCTTAGTTTTCGTGGCTATGGTTATTACTGCCGAAAAGTAAAATGTAGGTCCTAAGTACGAAAAAGTGGATGTATTCGGCCGCTAAACACTGCCGAAATTAATAACTTTTCGATGCAGTGGAACAAAATAGCTATTTATGTTACAAGTACAAAATTAAGGACTTCTTGGAAGAGCCGTAGTTCATAGTTAAGCGAGCGCAGCGAGTCTAAAAGTCTGCTTTCGTACGAGTATATACACATTTTTTGTTCCACTGCTTTAGAAGCGTTGTTTTTTGTTATTAAAAATGACAGTTTAATCGAGGAGGTCGAGAAAAGTCGAGAAGGTTTTATACTAAAAAATTGCAATGTGTATTTCGATTTTGACCAATGGAAACACAACCTTAGTTTTTGTTGCTATGGTTATTACTGCCGAAAAGTAAAAGGTACTAAGTACTAAAAAGTGTTTGAAGAAACAAGGACTTTTTCAACGAGCCGCAGTTTATGGCCAAGCAAGCGCAGCGATCGAGGCACATAAATAAGGCGAGTTTAAAACTCCGCTTTCGTACGAGTTACATACATAATATTTTATTCTACTGCTTTTGAAGCGTTTTCTCTTATTATAAAATGACAGTTTAATTGAGAAGTTCGGGAAAAGTCAAGGAGGTCATAATCATACCGCAAAATGGCAATGTGTATTTTGATTTCTACCAATGGAAATTGTCGTTAGTTTTTGTTGCTATGGTTATGTCGCGGTAGTAAATGCATATATATAATACACATATATTGCTAGTAGGGCCTCGGAACGCTAGAAAACATTACGGCGCCGACATAGTCTCACTTAGAGTATAACGCGTCTTGTGCGCATGCGTGGGAATTCGAACTCCGCCTTTAGAAGCGAATTTTAAACTTGAACACTTCCCCATTGGGCGGACGACGCCGCCGCCCTTGCGCACAGCTCACCTTTATACATTGAAGAGTTGGTTGTCTGTCTCACTTCCTTGGTAAGTTTCCCACTCATAGCCGCTAGCAATATAGTAAGTATTAGATATATGAGTAAAGGTCGCATTAGCATTATACGGATGGGGCCATATTTATACGAATGGGGCCATAATTATACAGCAATAAGATAACATGAACAACAAAATAGAATGATTGAGTAAGAAAGAGATGACCAGACAACAAAATTATTTTAGTAGGCACAATTAGTTGACATATGTCATAATGAAATTGTGCGTCAAGCCTACTCGTGTATTTGCTACTATGTTTATATCTTTCTTACTCAAGCAATATGTACCTATTATTTTCTTGTTCATGTTATCTCATTGCTGTTATATACAGAATGCGGCAGGCTACTAGGTCCATTGCAAAAGCAAGGAGAATGTGCATGTGCGTGGTGTTTAACAAACGAACAATCAATGTACGGTAGCGGTAGGTCGTTAGGATCATTATAAATACAAGGTATAGATTCAACTTTTTAATTTTTTAAATACATTTATGGCCATATGTAAAGTCCTCTTGCTTTTGCTATGGTTCTAGTGTCCTGCTGCAATCTGTATAATTGTGGCCTCATCGGAATGAGCTAACATGAATAACAAAATAGAATGCTCGAGTAAGAAAAAGACGACAATACGCAAACAATATTTTAAAATATTTTAGTAGGCATGTTTAGTTGACATATGTCATAATTGAAATGAGCTACTATGTTTATCTCTTTCTTACTCAAGCAATACGTGTTATTTTCTTGTTTATGTTATCTCAGTTTAGTTTGAGGTTATATCAGTAATGTCATTTTAACAAATACATACATTTTGTTGGATACATAAAAATTTTAATAAAAAAAATAACTACAGCTGTTCAAAGTGTTTCCTCAATTTTCCATCATAGATAAAGTAAATAGATTGACGATTTTCTTATTTATTTTTAAGAGACGATTTGCAGTGCCACCTGTAATTGCTGCGCTACAATCGATCGTCGCCTGCGTTAATAGGTTATGTTAGTACGTTTATAAAGCCTGCCAGCTAGGCTGTTTTGACATTTGTTTCAATAGTTCATATTTTGCTCATTGACGATAGTTCACACATTTTGACGTTTTAGAGTTCAAAACTTGTGTTTGGTTAAAACATATTTAAAAATGTTTCGTTGCATTCCTTCATGTTGAAATAGAGATAGGAAAAATTTCTCTTATCACGAATTTCCATCAAATATGGTAAATTTTTATGGCTGGATAAAGCCTATCATGTAAAGATAAAATATGTCAGATGGTGTCAACCAGCGTTAATTTCATGAAGTAGCCATAATTTGAATCTTACCGACATTCAGCCAACTGGCAGGCTTTGTAAAGACGGAGTTTTTGTTAATCAACGCAGGCGACGCAATCGATAATTAATATTGTATAGGTCTCTGTAAAATTGTCGCTGAATTAAGTGCGGGTAATTTGAATTTGTTAATTATTTTAAACATATGCAGTGTCCGCCAAAAAGTCGGCATAATATGGGAAACATTTTTATTTTAGATTTTTCAAAAAAACTTTTTACGCCAATAATTTGTGCTTATCTAAAAACCTATTTAGCCCCTATCATATATATCGAGTGATTTTTACTTATTTAGAAAATAGAGTTTTTCGAAATTGTCAAAATCTGAAAAGTGCTATTTTTCCGAAATTAAGTAAGATTTCAATGAGATTTTGTTAGAGCGTGTTATTTTTAGCTAACTTAACAATCTCAAGGCCAGAAAGCCCCAATTTTTTTAACTTTAGCTAAAAATTAATTTTTTTAAATATTTTTCAAAATTTCACATATCAAGACGTAATATTAAAATTCAATTGTTTTACGTAAAGCCTTTAAATATTTAAAATTGGAAAAAATAATATAAATTTTTTTATTATTTATCGAAAAGTAGTATGGTTGCATAATTTTTTAATAATGCAATGCGCTTTTTAGGAGAAATATTTATCAATTCTAATTAACACCTATTTAAATGGCTTCAAGAAACTTTAATGTTAATGAATTACTGTTACAAAAATCCTTTAAATGTTCTCTTACAGTTATCTAAATGAGGAGATTTTTTAGAACATGTAATTGGATAAAGAAAAATCTTCTCATTTAGACAACTGTAAAAGAACATTTCGAGGATTTCTGTAACAGTAATTCATCAACAGGGCTAGATTAAAGTTTCTAGAAGCCATTTAAATAAATATTAATTAGAATTGAAAAATATTTCTTTTAAAAAGCGCCTTACATAAAAAACGTAAACATCTAAAGAAGTAATTAACATTTTATATATTATTTTTTCCAATTATAAATATTTAAAGTCTTCACATAAAAAATAATTGAATTTTAATATTAAAGTCTTGATATGTGAAATTTTGAAAAATATTTAAAAAACCTAAAAATTTATTTTATCTACGACCACTACTAAAAGTAGGCCTTTTAGCGCTAGCTTGTTTAACTAAAAGTGACGTTTTATAGTTTACCGTAGTTAAAGAAATCAGCTGTTTACTTTTAGCTCTAGTGCTAAAAGTGAAGTGAGGTTATAAAACTACAATTTCGAACTGGAAGTGAAATTGTAAAGTTATTCTAGTTGCTTCTTGCGTTACAGGTAAAGTGTTTTTGAAATAATTAAAGCGTTATGTAATGAATACACTCAGATGTGGAGTATTAATAATTACATTTCGTAACTGACCTTAACAGCACTGGCTTCGCAAACATTCGCCGTGCACGGCCTACTCTTTATTATGACATAAATTAGAAACATTTGTTAAATCGATATTTATGGATTAATAACGGTACAATTAAGGTCGTAGATAAAATATTGTATGCAACCCGTGCTAAAAGTCGTTTATGCACAAGACATATTGTTACGGTCTTAAACGGTCTTTACGACACCGCACCGGCTCATACAACAACCAAACGGCCGGCGCGGGCGAGTCGACAAAATCGGGACGAAAGTTCTCCTAGGCCGCTACCCATGCCGCAACAAGATAGGCCGGCTAAGGCATCAGTGGAGCTGGGCGGGTCCTTAACGAGATTAGCAAAAGGGCAACGGCCAGAAGGTCGGTAGGTATCGATAAAAGTAAATAGGGCGCCACCAAGTCTGTCTTACAACATTCCCGTAAAACTGGACCTGGACGGTTAGACGGGGCGAGAAGTACACAAATAACTATTTCGAGAAAGCCGACGACTCCCAAGCTGTAGCGACGAGTGTACCGACTTACCTTTGATGGCTCTAAACTGCTTTCCAGGTTCCACCTTACATTTATCTGCACAAAGTATATCTTAACCCTGAAAATTAGCATGCAAACGGCACAAAGAAAACAACAGGCAACTTAAACAAACCGGTATATTGGTCTGCGCACACATAAACAAACTTGGTAAACAAAAGGTCGAAAGGGTTTCCACAACAAACATTATTAAATACGTAAAAAGGGCTTTCACAGCAAACATTATTATTCAAATCGTAAACAAAGGTTTTCATAACTAAACGTCACGCACAAAACTGTAAATCAAACGACACTGAGCAGTAATAATACGTTAACAAAAATTCTTAAATGAAGTGCTTAATTAGCACCCGGATTAGTGATTGAATTGGTGCATCTTAACTGTACTAAAGCAACTGCATAAACGAGAATTTAAATCGGTACGTTACTGTTACATTAATAGGAAATTGGTATCGAAAATTATCTAATTAAATCTACACAAATACTCTAACCTCGCCTGATATAATGCGCTACAATGTAAATTGCTAAATAAGTCGGTAACTTTTAAATGGTGACGATAAAGTGGTAACTACATAAAACACACACTGAATGGTCTGACCTGTATTAGTTTCACCTGGCTCCCCACTTCGGTACTGCAATGGGCTCGTCTCACAGCGTAGGGAAGGTCGCAAAGCTCACGGTTGCAGGTGCAAACGACACTACTAAGGAATCCCTCTCAGGACACGATATGCGGCCCAAAGGGGCGGCGAGGACTTGCATGAAGACGGTAAACAAGGCACGCTCTCGTTATAATCCCACTATGGCTGTGGTAAAGACGCCGACAAGGCACACGGTACTCGAAAGCGTCCGTCAACAATCGGGTCAAATAACACCTACAACTTTCTCGCGGCCGAAACTGAAGTCTCTGCGAACTGCCTGACCGCTGGAGCACTTGATACGAAGATAGCCTTCTCGGCAACGGTACGAAATCAAAGGCAGGCGTCCCCCAAGCGTCCAGGACGCTCGAGGACGCCATCCACGGCAACACAAATAACGAACGCTCTACTCGGCGACCTGATCTCAACTGCCACGAAGCAAATATAGTTCAATGGATTCGGGAAAACACTGTTACAGCACAAAAGGACAAAAGACACGCCGCCATAGCGACACAAAAGGAAGGGACGGCGCCCCGCACAGGGCGAGACGCCGGCCGCCTTGGAATGACTCTGCAACGACTGACTTCTTCGACAACCCGAGACCGAATGCCCGAAACGACCGTTAAAAATACTGCATCTGGGGATTCAACCGCCAAACGGGTGACTACGACGGCCAATTGCGATGCGACCAATAAAACAAATAAGTGCCGGTGACAAAGACAGCCAATGGCGAGGCGCCCAATAAAACAAATAAGGCCGGTGACAAAGAGAGCGCGAGGCCTCGCAGTCACACCAAAAGCGTAAATTCTAGAAGGTTCGGAAATCCTGCGAGCGTTAACACCCGATTGTCAAAGTACCAACAAAGGGGTGCCCCGGATGACGAGAAATACTGCGCTTGAAGCCAAATATGTGCAAAATCACTATTATGGAATTAGGCGATGAAGCCAAATAAGTAATGTTACGTGTCAAAAGCATTTGATATTAATACTAGTGTTGAATGAGGAATCTAGTGAGAGTGACGCGATAAAAATTAATATCAGATTGGCTTTGTTCGTTGCTAGAGGAGATATAAAAACAAGGTTGGTTTGTTTTGGGAGAAAATTTGTATATCAGCTTTTAAAAAAGGCAAGAGTTTTCGTGTGGTGTAAATGACAATCTCGCCATTTATTATGGTTTGGTGATAGTAAAGAATTGGGTTACTGGCCAGCCGTTCCTGTAAGGGAGATCATTAAGCAGATGTCATTTTTCCAATGAATATTTATATTCAAGCTGTGAAGCGATCTGGGAAACACGAATACAACGATTGCGAAGTTTATTGCCTGTGAACAGGGTATGTAGTTTAATGTGGAATTTGCCTTTTGTTACCTGGAAATTCGATTTATAGCAACAACTATTAGGCGGACAATCTTGGAAAGCTAATCTACCGCAGTATTGGGGGTCGATGTATAACGAATGACAGCCGAGGTTGGAACCTGTCAAGCTGACATGTGATAGGAGTAACGGGACGTATTAAATGTCTGCGAGTATATCGGCACAAAGATAAGTGTTTTAGCTAGAATCTGATGATATTTTTGCATATAAAAACTGTGTAACCATTAAACTTACGAGCGGTTTAAGTTAAACTATTTGGGGTACCCTGCGTGAGGTAGTAATAGTAAAGATGCTAATTGTCTGATCGATGGTAGTAATGTTCGAGTAGTAATAAAACCAGCTACAAGTATTGCTTTCTTTCATTTTGATAGGGAGTTCAATAATCGTATTGTTATTAGTTGATAGAAAGTGAAGTTACAAGTTCCTTGGCTTATATCAGTATATTTGAGTTTAACTTGTTGGCGCCATTTATAACATCATAAACTAGAATCCGCGACGTCTTCACTGATGCTAGAGACGGGCCTCAAATATACTTTTATAGTGATCGATTGTTAACTAAGAGATATAGCGATGACCTAAAGGTAGGTAAAGGAATTTATAGATAAATATAGCTAACAGTAACTAAAAAGGTTTAACATACGGGCACGCTGCCCTAAAGCCTAGGTGGCTAATTAAAATACAAAATGACCTGACACTCCCCTTACTTGAAAGAGAGTTCCCCGAAGTTTCTTAAAATCAACGGGGCATTTTGTTACTGCGCCGCGAGAACTC
This sequence comes from Agriotes lineatus, assembly GCA_940337035.1. NCBI lineage: Eukaryota > Metazoa > Arthropoda > Insecta > Coleoptera > Elateridae > Agriotes > Agriotes lineatus. Next base: position 58,048,807 of record OW679197.1, on the reverse strand, counting down.
AAACGAAAACGCAACAAGGAAAAACAAACAAAACAAAAAAACATTCGATACGATAGAGTGCACCCCCAAAGGGATTACGCACACTGGCCACCAGATAGGGTGCAAAGGTGGGAAGAGAGAAGAGGAAGAAGAAAGACTGGATACTCCAGTAGAAAATACGTAAATTGGGTCTAAATCTGGTAAAAATAGGTCTTACACCTGTGGACTCTTCCGACCAACCGTTCCAAAAAAACACAAGGAAAGGGGGGGGGGGTTATAGAAATGGAAGTCCAAAATCCCACACGAGGGTTACCTGAAGAGGGCACGTTGCGCGTCACGAGATCGGCGCATTGTGTGGATCCCACAACTGGTATGAATACCCAAGAAAAGAGGATGAACCACCAAAAAGGGAAAATGGTTGTGACAGAAACTGTCAAAATAGTCATGATCAGTAATAGGTAAAACTCAGTCCACCGAAATCCTCAATCGATGCCGATGCCGGAGCCAAGTCGACTATTAAACCGCAAAGCGCGAGCTCGAAAATGACTCCAACACCGAACACCAAAAGAAAATCACGAAGAACTAAGTCTCCAAACAAAATGACCAGAAACACGCTCTCTTTATGTAATCCCACACAGGTGGTTGAAAATGGCGACGGCCAACGGTACGGTAAAAGAGCGCTAGTCCACGAAAACAACAGGGCATCACTACATAGAAAAACTCAAAAATATGTTGAACACTCAAACACTATACACTTAAGAAACCTTATGCGAACAACCGGGCCCTGGTGTCACACAAAGCGCAAAAGCTTCAACGAAACTGTTCACAAAGAACACGATACGTGACAACATGAAGTCATCAGACAAAAAGGGTACGATAAATGACAACAAAACGTCAACAAGTACGAAACATTTCGACCAGCGGTAAAAACTCGTTAAATGCTAACGGAAAGTGTACAAAACACTACTATAGCTATTAGGGGTGTCCACGAAGAAGTCGGTAAACAAAGTTGGGCGGTACATGATAATAATGAGAATGAAATAAAAAGTCCAACGAAAATAACTACGCCAAACCAACTAGGAAGATGGCCTGAGGGACTTAATAACCGCACGAGCGAATCTCCCCAAGCACACCCACAACAAACCATAACTTATCAACAAACCAAAACATGGTAATGAAGGCGAGAATAAATTCCAACCTGCTTACCAAAAATCAACGCGGCACCACGCCACACAACAACAACAAAAAAAAACGTCAGAATCGGTTATCATCAACGTTAAAAACGATAAACCTCGTTAACGTGAACGTCAGTTTGGTACGGTACAACAAAAATGTCAACTTAGCCCAAGGCTAAACAATGTAAGCGACAGGGAATCGAAACTCCCAACTAAGCCTTCGAAAAGACTTAAAAAAACAAGGTCGGTACCTTCACTCAACAACATCTGGTACTAAATCCGACTAATACGGGATAAAATCTGCACTAAATGCAACAAGAGATCTCGGTAGTATGAACTGGCTAAGAAAAACAAGAAACGACGGTAAAAATGACGAAAAAGATACTCAAAATATGAAAAGACAGGGAAAAACACAAAAAGAAAACTCAAAAAGGCGATAAACAACAAGAAAACACGAAACTACAAATAGAAAATAAGAAAAGACAAGAAAAAACAGAAAACAAGAAAAGAAGCTTGGTAAAATATTCTACTAGGGAAAAAGAACGGTTTACCAGTCCATACCACTTCGAAATGACGAAAAAAAACATTTGTGACATCAGTATAAGCGACACGACAAGGCTACAATGCCTAAAATGCCAGAACAGCCAACAGAAGCCTAAAGCCCCACGAATTGGGCGCCAAAAGCTTGTTACGGTCTTAAACGTTCTTTACAACACCGCACCGGCTCATACAACAACCAAACGGCCGGCGCGGGCGAGAGTCGACAAAATCGGGACGAAAGTTCTCCTAGGCCGCTACCCATGCCGCAACAAGATAGGCCGGCTAAGGCATCAGTGGAGCTGGGCGGGTCCTTAACGAGATTACCAAAAGGGCAACGGCCAGAGGGTCGGTAGGTATCGATAAAAGTAAATAGGGCGCCACCAAGTCTGTCTTACAACATTCCCGTAAAACCGGACCTGGACGGTTAGACGGGGCGAGAAGTACACAAATAACTATTTCGAGAAAGCCGACGACTCCCAAGCTGTAGCGACGAGTGGACCGACTTACCTTTGATGGCTCTAAACTGCTTTCCAGGTTCCACCTTACATTTATCTGCACAAAGTATATCTTAACCCTGAAAATTAGCATGCAAACGGCACAAAGAAAACAACAGGCAACTTAAACAAACCGGTATATTGGTCTGCGCACACATAAACAAACTTGGTAAACAAAAGGTCGAAAGGGTTTCCACAACAAACATTATTAAATACGTAAAAAGGGCATTCACAGCAAACATTATTATTCAAATCGTAAACAAAGGTTTTCATAACTAAACGTCACGCACAAAACTATAAATCAAACGACACTGAGCAGTAATAATACGTTAACAAAAATTCTTAAATGAAGTGCTTAATTAGCACCCGGATTAGTGATTGAATTGGTGCATCTTAACTGTACTAAAGCAACTGCATAAACGAGAATTTAAATCGGTACGTTACTGTTACATTAATAGGAAATTGGTATCGAAAATTATCTAATTAAATCTACACAAATACTTTAACCTCGCCTGATATAATGCGCTACAATGTAAATTGCTAAATAAGTCGGTAACTTTTACATGGTGACGATAAAGTGGTAACTACATAAAACACACACTGAATGGTCTGACCTGTATTAGTTTCACCTGGCTCCACACTTCGGTACTGCAATGGGCTCGTCTCACAACGTAGGGAAGGTCGCAAAGCTCACGGTTGCAGGTGCAAACGACACTACTAAGGAATCCCTCTCAGGACACGATATGCGGCCCAAAGGGGCGGCGAGGACTTGCATGAAGACGGTAAACAAGGCACGCTCTCGTTATAATCCCACTATGGCTGTGGTAAAGACGCCGACAAGGCACACGGTACTCGAAAGCGTCCGTCAACAATCGGGTCAAATAACACCTACAACTTTCTCGCGGCCGAAACTGAAGTCTCTGCGAACTGCCTGACCGCTGGAGCACTTGATACGAAGATAGCCTTCTCGGCAACGGTACGAAATCAAAGGCAGGCGTCCCCCAAGCGTCCAGGACGCTCGAGGACGCCATCCACGGCAACACAAATAACGAACGCTCTACTCGGCGACCTGATCTCAACTGCCACGAAGCAAATAGGTATAGTTCAATGGATTCGGGAAAACACTGTTACAGCACAAAAGGACAAAAGACACGCCGCCATAGCGACACAAAAGGAAGGGACGGCGCCCCGCACAGGGCGAGACGCCGGCCGCCTTGGAATGACTCTGCAACGACTGACTTCTTCGACAACCCGAGACCGAATGCCCGAAACGACCGTTAAAAATACTGCATCTGGGGATTCAACCGCCAAACGGGTGACTACGACGGCCAATAGCGATGCGACCAATAAAACAAATAAGTGCCGGTGACAAAGACAGCCAATGGCGAGGCGCCCAATAAAACAAATAAGGCCGGTGACAAAGAGAGCGCGAGGCCTCGCAGTCACACCAACAGCGTAAATTCTAGAAGGTTCGGAAATCCTGCGAGCGTTAACACCCGATTGTCAAAGTACCAACAAAGGGGTGCCCCGGATGACGAGAAATACTGCGCTTGAGGCCAAATATGTGCAAAATCACTATTATGGAATTAGGCGATGAAGCCAAATAAGTAACTAAAAAGGTTTAACATACGGGCACGCTGCCCTAAAGCCTAGGTGGCTAATTAAAACACAAAATGACCTGACACTCCCCTTACTTGAAAGAGAGTTCCCCGAAGTCTCTTAAAATCAACGGGGCATTTTGTTACTGCGCCGCGAGAACTCAATGCTCTTATGAGATTATATGTGAATATTTCCTGTTTTCCATACACAGCACCACTTTTTCTTCAGTATCAAACATTCTGTCAAAGTTCAGTGGTTCTCTAAAAATTGTATGGGTTATATTAAGTACATTTACTCACCAGTGCCAACATATTTTTTTTTTAAATCCACAGCCCTCTAGAGGATAAAAGTTTTCGATCATACGGTACTACAGTTGTATTTAGTGTAACTGTATAATACTTTATTTTATCCTATTATATTATTATGACAATAATTCCTTAGCAACGAGTTGCGTTAAGATGTATTTAGCAGCACTAGTGTTGTTAAGAAAAATAACATAACGATACTTTATTAGCATTTAATCACATGTTGACAGCACTGAAGTGTATTGTCAGTCTATGTCAAATTCGATGTTAGTAGGTTAGGTTTTGTTTGTTATTTGACACAAACTGACGCAAAACTTAACCTGAAAATCTCAAATTTAACATAACCTGACAGTGCTATCAACAATACAGTATTGAGTTTTTATCTTACTAGTGATACTACCACTCGCTGTTGTAAGTGTCATCAATAACCATTTTTCCATTTTTTAAGAAGATTAGTATTTTAGGAGAAAATAAACCGTGTTACGATATACGTAACGTTATCTCCTTTCTACATTACTCGAGAATTTTAAAGAACTCGCTCCTAACGTCGCTCGTTCATTCAAACTATTCTCTCGTATTGTAAAAAGCTTGGTAACATTACTTGCATTTTAAATTACTATTACTCAAGTATTATACAGGTACACTAGTTGTATTTACATACCGAGAATTGCTAACAACTAAATAGGAGAAATTGAGATAACTTATTACTATGACAATTCCAGTGGTGTACATAACGGACATTTAAACCCAATTCCACACTATCAGTTAGTTTGACAAACTAAACTGATCAGTCTGTTTTAATAACTTAAAATGATGTCACCGTTGTAGTTTCCTCAAACTTTCCTAATTTTAGGGGCGTCTCTATTTTCTATCAGTTTGTTTGATGCGAGTTTTCTGATTGGTTAAAATTTGAATTCAACAAAAAGGCGCGAAATATACGGAAACCTTGAACGTTGTTGGTAAAATATAACCTCGAATATTCAATACTCGCTTTTTGCATTGTTGAACTTTAAGCTTTGTGTTCAACGCAGTAACCTGGTATTTGTGTATTTAATTAACAGTAGTAACCCATGTTAGTACTTCTCGGCCAAGGCAATCATTTCGTTTTAATAACCAATGTTTTAACTATAACTTCCTTCTACTTCGCTTTTTTATTTTTTTTGCGTTAATACAGCTAACTCTGCTAGTAATATCAATGTTACTGCTTTTCTGGTATTAATTTTTAAAATAAAATCATCTTTTTGAACAAAAACTACATATGAATAAATGTAAACAATTTGACGTAACCTCAGTTGAAAACACCTACACTTAGCATCAATGTTTGATCAAACTCGACGTATAGTGTCACAACCAAGCTTGAAAATTCTTTCAAACTTTTCGTTCGTGACGTCATTAAAGCAGACTGATTAGTATAGTTTGTCAAACTAACTGATGGTGTGACATATGCTTAATTGTGTCCTATCATCTGTCAGTCTAAAGGTTAAGTGAGCAACTATAGTAATTATGTACATGATTTTCACAATTTCTTTTCAAATTTTAAAATTTATACAGGCGCATTCAATTTTGGAGAATCTTATTTTCTCCAAGATTTCCTATTCTTAAATTTACAACTGTTCCGTAATTTGACTTGACAGTTTGAAGTCTAACATTATTGTATTATACATATTATAATAAAAGTTGCTCCACTATTGTGTTTATATTTCTTAACAATCAAATATAAAATCGACGAAATCTTCAATAGTAATATAACAAGGGCGAGACATACTTACCGATAATTTTGCACACGACTACGGTCGAGTGCTGGTTGTAATGAACACTGCCCCAAGGGCAGTTTTCTAAGGGCAACCAGCACGATGACTCTTCGCACGGGCAAAATTATATGTAAGTGTGTTGCCCGCGTTTATATTTTGAAGATTATTACACAAACCCCGAATACGAATTATGATTTAAAACAGATCTAATAATGCCAAAAAACTCAAATTGCGTTTTCTTGCGTTTTTATTTCTAATTATGACACCATCTACGGGGTCGATAATTAGTACTAGGGAACTTATGGCTTGATAATCATTCCTAGGGCGCTTATCAGGTAATCAGTTCGGGATTGGTCGATTTTAAAAAAATGCATGGTGCTCATTGTGTGATATCAGTTATGTGCGAGTTGTGTGTAATAATTAATTGCATTTCCTCCATATTCGCGGTATGTGACAACAACTGTAATTAGCCCTATGTACTAATGTAGAACTCTAGATGGCCGTTCAAAGTAGCACAAAAAACCAAAGAAAAATTCTAACATTTATTATTTTGACAGTTACTGTTGTTTCTATTCGTGTGAAGGTCGTCAACCTTGAAATTGAAATTGTGAAAAACAAAGATCTGAAATTGAGATGGGTAAAAGTGTAGTATACGGTCCGGTAAACTGGGCAAAAATGTAACAGTGAACCTAAAAATGTAAGGTTCAACATACTCCCTTCTTGTATTTTTTCTCAGTAATAATGTATTAAGGGCAAATGATTTTGCCGGTAAAACTGTTTTACGAAAGTATTTTGTTTTGGAAATGTCACAAGACAAACTAACTTGATCAAATTTGTCAAAGTTAGTTTGTCGAGGGCCATTGCCAAAAAACAACAAATCTTGAGTAAACATTTTCCTAGCAAAATCATGAGCCCTAAATACATTTAGTGAACTATTTCCCGATTTCGGTTCATTTTGACATTTATACTGATGCACAATGACAGTTTAAATAATGTTTTTGAAATACCACCTTGATTAAAACAACATATTCGGTTGTTACCATGAATACAAGTGGCAAAAGAAACTGATAAAATCCCAAGGAAGAATTTTGAGTTTTTGTCACTATAAAAACACGTGATTGATTGAATTTTGGAAAATCATGGCAGTTAATTAGATAATAAGAGATGCGGAAAATAGTCTAAAAAAATATCAAAACCTAACAACTAACCTAAACCGCTAACATGGACTATATTAATAAAGAAACAAGAGCTGGGGCATTTGTAGGATTTATATTCCATAAAAATACGTTTTATCTAACTCCATCGATGTTGTATAGCCGCCATATTCAAATTGCTGGATTGTTGAAAACTGTATAAGACACCGCGAAGTACGGAAAAGATTTCTTTT
>OW679197.1:57994067-58041554 GCA_940337035.1 Agriotes lineatus | reverse complement strand
GGTTACTGAACAGATTCGCCTGGAGGCTGTGGAAATCAGGCGTCCGTTACGTTATTTTGCTGGTTCCATCCCTTATGTTAAGCGCAGAACTGAGACAGCAGTTTCCGCTTTAAGACAGCTTAGTCATGCCACTTAACGGGATGATAATTCGTCACTGTGTGAGATGCAGCCTCACATCCCTTAATTATTTATAGGCTTGGACCCACAGCGACGCAGTAAGTGAATCTAACAAGTAAATGCAGACTGGTTTATTACAAAAATAATTGTTCTATATATACAAACAAATTTGCTTAGATCATAGTAATATACAAAGTTCATTTCTAATAACAGGTGCAATGTATTATATTCAGTAGGTTAATTTACTAGTATTGCAAAACAATACTCAGCGGTTTTGCTTCCGTGATATGATATGGACTCCATGAACTCGAGCGTCTTTTATGCTGAGCTGCGATTGTAGGCATTTAAACCTTGTCACGGCCTTGCGTAATTGTGTACGCGAAGCCGTGTAAAAATGCTGAGCGGCGACTGCGAGGTGTTTAAACTTGACTGTGAGTAGGTCGCCGCGCTTGCATAATGCAATATTGCGTTTTTGGTGGCTTTTAATTTTTAGAATGTTTCGTAAAATTTAAATGAATAATTATAAATTTATATCTGGTTAATCTGTTAAAGACAAGATTAAACATATTGCCAATTTTAAGCCACAAAAAAAGCAAACCGATAAATTATATTGTTTCTTCGAGATTGAGCGTTTTGAGAGGATATTCTTCTGCCTGGGGTTGTGCGGGTGGTGGCTTCCTTCGTGTTATTCGTTGCCGAATGTGGTAGATAGCTCCTAGTAGGGCAGCGGTTCCCAAAAGGCTGCCTGTGACCCCAATAGACAGGTGAGAATGATGTCGGATGGCTTTCCAGGTGAAGTTTTTTATATGCTCCTGGAAATCTAACTGCGATGCTTGTAGGTCTTCGAAGTGGTCTGACTGAGTTAGTACAGGTTCCTCTGCGATTTCTGAAAATGAGTTTGTTGTGATTGGGTTGGTAATATTGATACTGATAGCCTTGGAGTATCCAGCCAGGATCTTGTATTTTCTGTTGTGCCTTGGGGTTAATGTATTCCTCGCAGTTTGGATGATGCAATCCGATGAAATTTGAATGACACCTGTAGTGTTGACGGTGACTTCTTCCCTGTTTCCACTACAAGTGATTGCTATGCGGGTTGGCTTACTGACTACAAATAGCCAGGTGTTTTCCATGTACAATTGTTTCCAAATAATGGACTGGATGCGATGTCTTCGTAGGAGACATTGACTGGTTTCTACTCGGTGATATATATCGTCAATGATGCAGTTTGGGTTGTTTTCAATTCCTTTAACTACCGTTGGACTGCAAACATAGGTAGTGGGAGAAATTTGTAGCTCTTCTTTGAATTCTTCATCTGTTTCGTGGAAGTACATTTGTAGGTTGTAATCCACAGCGAAGATTCCTTTCGGCACATCGATCATCCAGTAGGATCCATTGCTGATTTGGAGAGGAATTGGTGTCACTTTAATTAAGGAGTATTCCGTTTTTTCCACTATGATGAAATACCCTTGGACGTTGATGTAGATGTCGTCATGCCCAATGTCAACCTTTAGAATTGGCGTTGGTAATATCTCCAAATTTGGTGAAAGTTTACTGGTTGCATTAGCGAGGATCTGTTTAATTTGAGCAGGTGTTATTAGCTCGTACAGATTACCTTGCTGGAAGTGAACGTTTAAGATGTGAATATGGTAGTTGCACAGTTCACTAATTACATTTGTGGCGACTTGGTACACACTGATGATGTGAATATTTAGTCGGTTGGAGTCGGTTGCTTTATACCATTTGTCCATGTTGTTAATGGCCCGGATTCCTTGGTTTAATTTTTCTTGGAAATGTTCCAGCTTCTTGTCGATTCGTTCTTCGGTTTCATTAAACCTGGAAAGTGCTGATAGCAAGAATTTGGATTGTTGACTGTCCATTTTTATTAGTTCCTGTTGATTCTTGTCTAGCCTGTCTATATCTTGATAGACTTCATCGTTGACTCCAAAAATTGACGTTAATACTGTGTCAAGGACTCCTCTTTTTTCTCGTCTTGTTATTATTTCTTCCATACCATCTCTAATCCATTCCATATGCTTTTTCTGTTCCAGAAGATGATGCACCAGTGTCTTGCATAATGTGTCTTCGGACAGTTCTTTTGCAGAGTCGCAGAGATTGTCGAATTTGTCTACCATGTCTGTGACTGTTTCGAAGTCTTCTTCGATCTTCCCCCTCTCGAACTGGATTTCGATCCGGAATGTTCCTCTCTCAATCTTCCCGTGTCCAATGTGTTCTACATAGTACCCGCTGTCTGGTTTTTGGATATTAAATTCTGCTTTACTTAATGTATTGGTGGTAAGAAGGGTAAAGATGAGTAACAGCAGTTTCCATTTGGACGCGACAGATTTCCTTGGTGCTGGGGATGATCGTGTCTGGATAATGTTAGTTGAAATTTTATCTTCTGCCTCTGGTTCCTGCGATTCCTCGGTAGTTGCTGGTAATGGAATGATGCTGCCTATGGATCGTTTTAGCTGATGTCCTCCTGATTTCTGGAGCGTCACTACTCGTACTGATCCATCGGCTGCTGGATGAGTTGCAGTGACTCTTGCTAAAGGCCACTTACTAGGATTGATACTATCTTCTTTGATTAACACTAAATCTCCAACTTTAGTGTTCTCCAATGGTTTCTTCCATTTGTTTCGTTGCTGTAGTCCATGAAGGTAGTCCGAGCTCCATGATTTCCAAAAATCTTGCTTGATCTTTTGGATTATCCTCCAACGATTCGATAGATTTGAAGATATTGGAGTGTTGATTGGGTCTGGTGGCGATATGATTTCCCTCCCTATTAGGAAATGGCCTGGCGTCAGAGCAGTTGTGTCCTCAATATCGTTGCCTTGTGGACATAGAGGACGTGAGTTTAGGCAGGCCTCAATTTGGCAGAGAAGAGTTGTTAACTCTTCAAAGGTAAGAGTAGCGTGGCCAATAGTTCTCTTCAGATGATGCTTCATTGATTTTACCCCTGCTTCCCATATCCCTCCGAAGTGAGGGGCTATTGGAGGGATGAAGTGCCATTGGGTACCACCGGTTGCTAAGGTTTCTTGGACAACTGGGCCTTCAATTGTTTGGCGGGTCTCCTTGTCCAACACTTTTCTTGCGCCAACGAAGTTTGTTCCGTTGTCGCTGTATAGGTGTGCACAGCGTCCTCTTCGGGCAGTAAACCTCCTGAAGACTGCTAGGAAGCTGTTGGTTGTCATGTCGCTGACGGCCTCTAGGTGAATTGCCTTGGTTGATAGACAGACAAAAACAGCAATGTACCCTTTGTGCGAAGAATGCCCTCTTCCCTTGGATGTTCGGATCTGTATTGGGCCGGCGTAGTCCACTCCGGAATGGAAGAATGGAGGAGTTGAATTCACTCTGGTTGATGGAAGATTTCCCATCAGTTGCTGTGCTGCCTCTGCTTTGTATCGTAGACATCGGAAACACTTCTGGATGCTGGAGCTGACTGCTTTCTTCGCGTTGATGATCCAATATTTTCTTCGGATATATGAGAGAGTGAGTTGGGTGCCACCGTGCAGCGTGCGTAGATGCGCCTCTTGGATTATTAGTTTGGAAATATGACTGGAGTACGGGAGTATGATTGGGTGTTTTTCATTGAAGGACAAGGTGGAATTTTCTAATCTTCCTCCAACACGGATTATTCCATGCTGATCGATGAAGGGATTGAGGTTGGCAAGCTTGTTACTGGAACTCACATATTTGTTCTGCCGGAGTTGAGATCCTGTTGCCCTCAAAATAGGATCACTTCCTTGGATGACCTTAACGAGTAGGAGGATGGTGTCGTCCATTTCCTTCACTGATAGGCATCCTGATTGAGTGGGAAGTCGCTTACACTTGTTGATGAATCTTCGGCAGTGTGACATGACTCGTACCATTCTTGTTAGAGAAGAAAAACGATGAACGACTTCGTTCTCGTCTTGATGAATGGTAGTTTGATGCACAGTGTAACTTCTTGCTTCTTCCTCGGTGGTTGCGGTGTCTGGTTGACACGGCCATGAACTCTTGTTAACTAGCCAGCTCGGTCCGTCCCACCATAAGAGATGATTCTTTAGTTTTTCTGGACTAGTGCCTCGGGAGATGACGTCTGCAGGATTCTCTTCGGATTTGACGTGGTTCCAATGTTGAGCCGGAATTAGATTGTTGATTTCGGCTACTCGATTCGCGACGAACGTCTTCCATCGTACCGGGTCTCCTTTTATCCATCCTAATGTAACCATGGAGTCGGTCCAGGCGAAGATAGACACCTTAGGAAGGTCTAATGCTGCAATTACCCTTTGAAGTAGATTGGAAAGGAGTACTGCTGCGCAGAGTTCCAGTCTTGATAATGTCGTCTTGGCTCGGGCTGGTGCCACCTTGGATTTGGCGATTAATAAGGATACCTTGACTTGGCCGGATGATGTGGTGACTCTGGTATAAATCGCGGCCCCGAAAGCTCTTTCGGAGGCGTCACAGAATCCATGCAGCTCTACTAGAGATTCCCTTTTGATAAACAACCACCTTGGTAAGGTAATTTCTTCCACTGCCTTGAGTTGAGACCTGAGCGTCTCCCATTTGCCTTGGATATTTTCAGACACTGGGTCATCCCATTTGATATTTTCGAGCCATAGTTCTTGGATGAGTAGCTTGGCAGTGATGATGACGGGTGCTAACCATCCCAATGGGTCGAAAATTTTGGCAACTTCGGATAGTATGGTGCGTTTGGTGGATTCCTGTTGCTTAACGTCTACCTTAAAACAGAAAACATCTTCATATGGAGACCAGTGAATGCCCAAGGACTTTTTTACGCCGTCTTCACTTATTTCGAGGTATGTTTGTTCCTTTAACTCTTCTGGGAGTTCTTGAATGATGGCTGACTCATTACTGCACCATTTATGTAGAGTAAAGCCTCCACGCTTTAGTAAGGAAATGAGCTGACCTTGTTGTTGGATCGCTTCTTCCACAGTGTCGGCCCCAGAAAGCACGTCGTCCACGTAGAAATCTTTCTTCACTGCTTCTGAAGCTAATGGAAATGAGACCTTTTCGTCCTGTGCGAGTTGATGCAAGGTTCGAATGGCAAGATAGGGAGCTGATGCGGTTCCATAAGTGACGGTGCACAGCTTATATTCCCTGATTGGCTGTGATTTGTCGAATCTCCATAGGACTCTTTGGTACTCCTGGTCTTGGTTGTTCATTCTGATTTGTCGGTACATTTTTTCAATGTCTGCAGAAAAAACAATCCTGTGTGTCCTCCATCGAAGTAGAATGTCGACCAGTTCTTGCTGAAGTTTAGGTCCAGCGTACATCATCTCATTTAAGGATTTTCCGTGAGAGGCCTTGCTAGAGGCATCGAAAACGACACGAAGCCTGGTTGATGAACTTGCTTCTCGGATGACGCCATGGTGGGGAATGTAATACTTGCCGTTATTCTCATCTTCCTTTGCCACCTTTTCCATATGTCCTAAATCCAAGTATTCTTGCATGAATTTCTTGTATTGGACTGCTAGATCTTGATCTTGTCCTAATTTCTTCTCCAGATGTATGAATCGTGCCAATGCTGAGGGTTTGGACCTTCCCATGTGTACTGGAGTTTGTTTGAATGGAATCCTTACTACGTATCTTCCATCTACGTCTCGCTGGACTGTGTCTGTGAATTTATTTTCACATACCTGATCATCTGGGGAAAGTTTCCTTTGAGGAGAAGCCTCTTCAATGTTCCAGAATTTCTGCAACTGCTCATCCTCTTCAATTTTGGCAACCATGGTGTTGACCTTAAGGCTGGTGGGAGGTCGTCTTCCCATGGTTCCTGATAAGATCCATCCCAATTCGGTATTCTGTCCTAGGATGCCATCTTTGGATTTCTTGATTCCTTCGAGAATTATTTGGGAATATTCTTCAGCGCCTAGAAGTATATCTATGGGGCCAGGTCGGTTGAAGGTTGGATCGGCGATGAAGACATGTTTCCAGGCATCCATTTTTATGTTCGGAATGGGTGATGAAGGCATGGTTTTTGTAAGTTTGGGAAGTACCAGTAAAGTAACAGGTAAGGAAAATTTACTTGGAAATCTTGGCGTAATCAAACCTGTGATTTTCCATTTTGCGACTTTTGTTTCGCTGTTCCCAATTCCGGAGATTTCTGCTCGAACCTTGGTCCTGGGTAACGCTAATAATTCGGCTGCGGCTTCGGTGATGAAGGAACCTTGAGACCCTGGATCTATCAAGACCCTCAAGAGATGAGTCATCCCGGATGCTGCCTTAACTTGAACCGTTGCTGTGGCCAGTAGCACTTGGCTCTTCTTTGCGCCTAGGTTGGCGGCAATGATTGTGGGTTTTGGCTTCTTCTCTGGAGCGTTGGAGGTCTGCATGGCTGCTGCGTGAGAAAACGTCTTCATCTTCGGAGCAGGTATCGGCTTTGATGGCGGCTGTGCCTTGTGAAGCAGAGTATGGTGTGGAAAGCGGCAGATTTTGCAGTTATAATACGAACGACATTGTATATTAGAATCGTGTCGCAAACATCGAAAGCACAATCGGTAGGTTCTTACCACTTCTTGCTTTTCGTGGGTGGAGAGCCTCTGGAATTGACCACAGTTATCGATGTAATGGTCCCCATTGCACATCTTGCAGTTGAGATATCCGGCAGCGTAATTTTTCTGTGGCTTGTCCTGAGTTGGTTTTCGAGCTCCATCAATGGATTCCAAGGATTGGAACCGCATTTGTAAGAAGGCCATTAGAGTTTGGTGATCCTGAACTTCATTTGGGCACTGAAGCGATTGCTCATATAATTTGTTAGTTTCAGGATCCCATTTTCGAGTAATAACTCGGTTAATCCACGGACCCCAGCTGTCGGTGGAAATGCCCAAATTTTTGATTGCTTCCACACATTCCTTAGTGGAGTCATGCAATCTTTTCAACCCTTGGGCTGATTCCTTGGAGAGGACCGGCTGATCGAAGATGGTGTCTAGCAATTTGGTTAGAATAAGGCGATTATTTTGATACCTTTGTTGCAGCAAATTCCAAGCGGTGTTGTAGTTGGCTTGAGTCACTGCGAGATGCTGGATTAGTCGGCTGGGCTCTCCCTTGACATGCGTTTTTAAATACTGCATTTTGATGACATCATCCATGTTTTGGTTGTCATCTACTAATTTGGTGAATAGGTCCTTAAAAGTGGCCCATTCCTCATAATTTCCCTCGTATATGGGGATTTTAACTTGAGGAAGCGAGATGGCTGATGCTTGCTCGTTCCTTGTTGGTGCTTGTAACAAATTAATTAAATTTCGGTACCTGTCTTTCAACGTAGTAAATTCAGGACTGAAGTGCGTCTGGTTTGAATCCATCTCGTTAGACATGACTTCTTCGTCCATCTCGATCACCCGGTCCCATTCTTCCTTTAATTCCCTCTTTGTGATGGCGGGCCTTCCGAGTGCTTGTTCCAGTTCGGCGTCGTCCAAAGATTGCTTAAAATTCTGCATCCGAATCTGCAGTTTTCGGATACGAACCTTTTGCTCGGGATTTACAACTGTTTCCTCTCGCCTCCTAGTTTCAGAGGGGTCGGGATTTTCAGTTGCCTTTAAACAGCTCTGCAAATAACTTTTTGCTTCGCAGTAGATGGCTTTAATTTGTTCGTAATACCCTGTGGTAAAATAATTATGTGTAGAAATACTTAGCTGCACCATTTTGGCGTGATTTTTGGTCACGGCGTTCCAAGTTTCGTCCAGCGTCTTGTTTCGGCTGGCGATGTAAGCTTCTGTTTTTCGGCTGGCAGGGTCCTTTTTGCTGTTGGAAAATACCTGCGTGATCTTCTGGCCGAGTTCTTCTTGGGCGACAGCTAGCTGATTGAATTCCTCCATATTGTTTGCCATTTTCGGGGAACCGGGTGGGTTGGTAGATGTTGTTTTCTTCTCGGGATGTACCTCTTCTTAGTTGTAGACAGATCCGGCTCGAAGGACCATGAACAGATTCGCCTGGAGGCTGTAGAAATCAGGCGTCCGTTACGTTATTTTGCTGGTTCCATCCCTTATGTTAAGCGCAGAACTGAGACAGCAGTTTCCGCTTTAAGACAGCTTAGTCATGCCACTTAACGGGATGATAATTCGTCACTGTGTGAGATGCAGCCTCACATCCCTTAATTATTTATAGGCTTGGACCCACAGCGACGCAGTAAGTGAATCTAACAAGTAAATGCAGACTCGTTTATTACAAAAATAATTGTTCTATATATACAAACAAATTTGCTTAGATCATAGTAATATACAAAGTTCATTTCTAATAACAGGTGCAATGTATTATATTCAGTAGGTTAATTTACTAGTATTGCAAAACAATACTCAGCGGTTTTGCTTCCGTGATATGATATGGACTCCATGAACTCGAGCGTCTTTTATGCTGAGCTGCGATTGTAGGCATTTAAACCTTGTCACGGCCTTGCGTAATTGTGTACGCGAAGCCGTGTAAAAATGCTGAGCGGCGACTGCGAGGTGTTTAAACTTGACTGTGAGTAGGTCGCCGCGCTTGCATAATGCAATATTGCGTTTTTGGTGGCTTTTAACTTTTAGAATGTTTCGTAAAATTTAAATGAATAATTATAAATTTATATCTGGTTAATCTGTTAAAGACAAGATTAAACACAAGCACTTTGCTGATAGTACTAAATGTAATGGGACGCTGTTAGAATTTCTTTGACAATATTACTGCTTAGGAGCCTATAGGGTACATACATAATAGCAGAGATAGCTACAGTAGCGTTTACTGACTATATCTAGATTTGAATATTGTGAGATAAGTACTTGCTGGTAGTACTAAATGTAATGGGACGCTTCTACAACTTTTTTTAACAATAATACTACTTAGGAGCTTGTATAGTACATACGTCGTGGCAGAGATAGCAGCAACAGCCTTTACTGATTATATGTTGTATATAAATAAAAACAGAAAATATTTTGGATATTGTGCGACAATTACTAGAGTACTAAATGTAATGGGACGTCATGGCAGAAATAGCTACATCAGCCTTTACCAATTATATGTTGTATCTAGGTAGACAGAAGGATTTTTTTTATATTGTGAGATAATTACTTGCTACTAGAACTAAATGTAATGAGACACCTCTAGGATTTGTTAACATTAATACTGCTTAGGCACCTGTAGAGTATTTACGTTGTGGCAGAGATAGCTGCAGAAGTCTTGGCCGAATAGATGTTGTATCTGCGACACAGGGCTTTTTCGATATTGTGAGATAAGTACTTCCTGCTAGAACTAAAGGTAATGGGACGCCTCTAAGATTTTTTAGCAATAATTCTGCTATATATATCGTGGTAGAGATAGCTACAGCAGCCTTTACTGACCATATCGTGTATATAGATAACGACACAAGGCTCTTTTGGACATTGTGAGATAAGTAATTTGCTGCTAGTACTAAATGTAATGGGACGCCGTTAGAATTTCTTCCGACAACATTACTGCTTAGGAGCCTATAAAGTACATACATAATAGCAGAGATAGCTTAAGCAGCCTTTACGGACTATATCTAGATAACGACACGAGAATTTTTAAGCTATTGTGAGATAAGTACTTGCTACTAGTACTGAATGCAATGAGACGCATCTAGGATTTTTTTAAGTAGAGTACATACGTCATGGCAGAGATAGCTGCAGATGTCTTAACCGAATAGATTTTGCATCTAGATAGCGACACAGGACTTTTTGGATATTGTGAGATAAGTACTGGCTGCTAGTACTCAAGGTAACGACGCCTCTAAGATATTTTAACAATAATTCTGCTAGAGTACATATATCGTGGTAGAGATAGCTGCAGCAGCCTTTACTGACTATATGTTGTATCTAAACGACGCAGGGCTCTTTTGGACATTTTGAGATAAGTACTTTGCTGCTAGTACTAAATGTAATGGGACGCCGTTAAAATTTCTTCCGACAATATTACTGCTTAGGAGCCTGTAGAGTACATTTATATAATAGCGGAGATAGCTACAGCAGCCTTTACCAACTATATCTAGATAACGACACAAGGATTTTTAAGCTACTGTGAGATAAGTACTTGCTACGAGTACTGAATGTAATGAGGCACATCTAAGATTTATCAACAAAAATACTACTTAGTAATCTGTAGAGTACATACGTCGTGGCAGAGATAGCTGCAGAAGTCTTTACCGAATAGGTGTTGTATCTAGATAGCGACACAGGGCTTTTGCATATTGTGAGATAAGCAGCTGTTAATACTAAATATAATGGGACGCCTGTAGAATTTTGTAAATAATAATACTGCTTAGGAGTTTAGAGTACCCACGTTGTGGCAGAAATAGCTACAGCAGCCTTTACTTATTATATGTTGTATCTAGGTAGAAACAGAGGAGTTTTTTTGATACAGCGAGATAATTACTTACTACTAGTACTAAATATAATGAGTCGCCTCTACGATTTTTTTAACATTAATACTGCTAGGGAACCTGTCGAGTACGTAGGTCGTAGCCGAGATAGCTATAGCATATCAATATTGTTATATCTAGATAACAACAAAGGGTGTTTTTAAATATTGTGAGATAATTACTCGAGACTAGTACTAAACGTAATGAGACGTCTCTAGGACTTTTTTAAACAATACTACTGCTGTACTGTAGAGTATATACGTCGTACCAGAGCTTCTACCATGGCACTTTTGACAAATAGATAATAACCAGATAAAAAAAAATCTATTTTAAATAAAACTTCAATTAGTCAGCGAGCTTGATCCGAGCGCGAGCAGGCTCGATGCCAACTGGAATTGGTTAATTACATGTTAATTAAGGCGACTGTTAGCAAGGCGAAGTCGCGATAGTGCAGGCTGTCTTCTATTAACGCTTCCATAAATTGGTTGCAGCCCTGGCAGCGGACACGACTGCAGTTTGTATGTTAATGAATGGATGCGACACCGTGCTATATGGAGGTTGATGCATCAGGCAGGACTCGCTAGGTTCTGGGAATCGCCATCTAGGCTCAGCGACTCCTTGATAAACTAGGATGGGCTCGGTGATCGGTGGGCTGCAATTATAAGTACATGCCGAGGCCTAATGGGGCGATTTTTAAACGGCTGTCGCACTGTCTTAGCCGTAAAGTGCTATTGCAGCGTTTCATTATGCTGAAGGTTCGAGTAGACTGGTAGAATATGAAAGAGAGACGTTACGTAATCTCGGAAGTTGATGTTTCGTGACCAAGTTCGTGTTCAAGTAGCAGAAAATATTATATTAGATGGTTAGCATTTCCGTCAAGTACTTCAGTTTTACATGTTTCATCCAGGAAATTGCAGGAATATTTTCTTAAAAATGTATCAAGAGCTGAATAAACCTTAAAACCATAAAAATTATTGAAAAATTGGTGGTTCCATTTCATCCAATGAAAAGAAGCAAAGCTCGATAGGAATGTTAAATTCTAACATATTATTAACAGGCAAAGCGTTTCCTCAAACTTGAAATTAATCTTTAGGGTATGTGTTGAAAAATTAAGCTTACCTATAAGCTTAAGCTTAAGATTTTTAGAACTAGTTTTCACGGTATTCAAAAAAGCTCTCGGCAGTTGTTTAGATAAAAAAAGTGAGAATCAAATGCATACACAATTGCTTCTTCATATCTTATCTTAATTCAACTACCTGAAAACACAGGCTGCTAGAAACCCATTAAAGGAAATTGAATTTACAGCAATTGTTGGTCTGATATACTGTTGGATAAGAAAATAAGAAGGAATTGAGTGTGTAATTCATATTTACAGATTTTTTGAATATTGTGAACAAAATGTGTGTGGGTTTAAACATTGAATACACTTTTCAGAAAGTCACATTTTAAAATATGTTGTTCCAATTGTAGAATAACCATTTAAATAGTAAAATTTTTATTCTAAATATTTGAACTTTCGCATAAAACTTAAATTGAAAAGGAAGATTGACATTTAAATCAAGGGCGTGCTTTACAGATGATATTATATAAATGCATTGGAAATGGAGCATCCCATAAATTTGTGCAATTTAAATGAGATCTTGCTCCTAAAAATTCTATTGTATATAGTTTACCCTCACTAGATACCTAATTGACTACGCAGACAGGGAGTGTATAAATGTCGTTACATATAAATTTCGTGTAAACATATCGCTATGTAGAAATGTATTACGTGTAAATTTCGTTTCGTGTATATTTCGCTACGTGTAAATTTCGCTACACATAAATATCGATACGTATAAATTTGGCATTATGTAAATGTCGCTCACTACATATAAACGTGGCTACGTATAAATGACATTGTAATAATATCCCTCGCTATGTATACATGTCATTACGTATACATCTCGCTAGCTGTTTGGCTACGTATAAATTGATTTATATTAGTGATCACAAGTATCGCTAACATTATCTCGCTATGTAAGTACCAAGAAACTACATATAAATGTACGCTACCCCCCCCCCCCTCATATGTTACTTTAATTATTAATGATTTCCACTACAGTGTCGCTACGTCTAATTCTTGTTACAGAGTGCAGTCTTATTTGCTACTTTACAGAACGTAAAAGTGTCAGAATTTATTCTTCCATTTATTAAGAAAAAATTTCAAAATTGCAGTAAATAATATAAGTTTGAAAAGGATTCGTTATTAGATTGGCCATTTAACAGTGAGATTTTTCAATAGTTCAACATAGTGCAAGTCCTTTTTAAGTATTTTTCTAATTCAAGTGTATTAAAATCCAACTTGTCATCTGCATATTAAGGGGGGTCATTGAATGAAACGCAATTTTAGTTCCAATCTAGAGTGATTTTTATAATTTACGAAAAGGAAGTCCCATATGTACATTACTGCTATAGATTATATCTAAATGGCAGAATGGTTTTTTGATTGTTATATATATATATTTTATTTTAGAACAATTACTTATAGTATTATTAAAAAAAGTTTTCTAAAGAAAATGCTTTAAAATAAAGTCCATATGTGATCTCACCTATACCTTTCACCCTAATTCGATAAATATGATTGAAAATCGACATCAACCAACACAAAAAAACCGTAAAACTTTTCCAGAGTTTCAGTTGCAACAATTCGATCTATCTTGTACTTTCAGCACCCGCTTTCTGAGCAATCCTTTCGAATTTAAGGTTTCCTCTCGCCAGGAAAGTTCTCCGAGGAAAATTACGAGTTGACACCCCGTTAAGCAGCCGCCCACAACCCGGCAATAGTAAACTAATTACGGGCGGTAAAACTGCGAGAGAGTTTGACGTTCAATTTGCCGGAGCCATACATCAATGCAAAGTAGCTCTATCTGTATCGTGATGGCAACGAACGCAGCGAGGAAAGTGGAATATAAAAATCGGCAGAAATGATGACTTCGTTGCCGAGAAGTGTTGATACCATCTCTGAATGCACTTATTTCATACGGGTGGTTTTGCATAGCAGCGGCTTGATTGGTGGCGAGTCATATTTACCGACTTTTCTGGCCATTCAATGCAAATTACGTCGCAAACCTCTCTTGGACTGGTCGAAATGAGTGGAAATTTAGTCGAAAACTTATGTCGTCGGCTCGGTTTTGGAAGAGGGCAGACAGTCGGTTTACCTGAAACAAAAAATAATAATAAATACAGATTCATATTATGTAGGTACTAAATTTCAATTGTCAAAATTAAGTTTATAAAAATAGCAATATTAATAATAATTAATTTTCTAAAAATGTAAAAATAATATTTATTATTTATCTATTCAAATGTGAACTCTTATACGTCTAGTTCTGACAAAAATGAGAATGTATAATAACTTTAGCAAATAATCCGGATGACGTTTAGTGATTAATGACGGCGCGTACAAAAAAGTATGTAACGTAGCGTAACTGAAAATTTATTAATCACTTGCTGTAACGTTTCGCTAGAATTTTATCATTTGCAAACGTTCTAAACAGTTATGACAATATATGTGCATTATTAATGAATATTCTTTAAGTCGAACAGCCAGACTATTAGACAATTAGAGATGCGTTGTTGGAGTCACATATACAGGGTTTAGAAAATACCGCCGCAATTAATTAAACTATAGAGATCAGTGTTCGCCGTAATGCTGAATTTTTATATAACATTGCGACTGGAATGAACATTTTAGACAAGTTAAAATCGCAAATTGCGACATGAAATGATATTTCCATTTACATATTAGATACCACATTATAATTTTACATTTTATTGTTTCGGTACTTTGATATTCCAATGAAATTCTAAAATCAGAAAAATTAAGAAAGCATTTCAAAATCAAACATCTGCAGATAACAATAAAAAATAAAGTTTGCGATCAGTAATTTGTCTCAAAATGCAGTTCTTGTTTGGGATGCTACTTTTGCCCCATATTTACAAACTAAATTGAAATATTTTTTAACTACTTCTGACTTTTTCCTTACAGTAAATTTAGACAGATTTAAATTTATGCATTTTACTTGTCATTTAAATCAAGGATGTGTACATGTACTAGAGCTGAAGATTCTCATTGCGTATAAATATCGCTACGTGTAAATCTTACTGCATATGAAATCTCTTCGTTTTGTTAAAGTATCGCATTTAACATTGTTTGGTCCTATATTTCTCTTTCTATTAGTTTCCACACCAACCAATGTATTCCAGTACTTACTGGTTTAGTACTTGATTCCACTGAAATAGATCTTTCTTATATCTTGTTCAACTTAATTTTCCAAAACCTTTTGACCCTGATATTCTTCTCAAATTAACACTTTTTAGTAACTTATGACCTCGTGTGTTGTGAAGCTCAAGGCAAGCTAAGGTTTTACTGTGTTATTCTAAAGTTTTAGTGACTACCTGTACAGTATAATGAATTGATTTATTGCAGTTTCCAATAAATAGTATACTGTAGAACTATTATGCAAAGTAGCATCGCTGCTCCTTGAATTTATGCAAGTCTTCGATTTGTGCAGTTCAGTGAATTATATATTGCACTTCGAAACATAAATTGTACAGTTATAGGACCAGGTTATTTTACTGAAGGGTTTACACGTGATAAAGGGATGAAGGGTTGTAGGATAAGATGTGAATGCAGTAGCCAGGCCTAACGACCCTTTAAGAAATTTTTAGCCTTTGTCTGTTCACACATGAATACACTTCAGAGTTCAAAGTATATTAAAAAATAAAATATAGTACAGAGCCTTATATACAATTAAATTGTGTCGTGTTTTGCTATTCGATTTAATAACCTACTATTTGCATAGTTGCAAAACATGAAGCTTGCATAAACTCCTTGCTTGTAAACAATGTGTATTGAAACTTGACCTAATGCTACCATATTAATTATGAGAGAGTGGCACACGGATACCGTAATTGTTACACATTGTGAACTAGTTTTGCTGTCTAATTTGTTTCCGCACAATTTTACCGAATTGTCTATTTCATGGGCAAACAGAAGTTTGAACAAAGAGTCTCCACTTTTCTTACATATTACACATAATAGTTTGTGTTCAATCGATGATATAAACCAGAAAAGTAATTTTTACTTTATTATTGCTGTATTAATTTACACGTGAAGTTTTTTCCTGCCTAAGCAGATACAGTTTTAGCCGTACTCTTATTTCTTGGCATCTTAAAAATGAGTACATTCTCCTACTGCGATGTCTAACAATGACAATTGAATCATGTATTTTGCCACCCAAAAACACGTCGCAAAAATATAATTTTTCGTTCGATGGGAGAAAAAATACTGATTCATCCTCCCTTTGGCTTGTCGCTACGTATAAATGTCATTGTGTACACATCACTCGCTATATAAATGTCGCAACACATGAATCTGACATTGTACAAATATCGCCAGCTAAAAAGACGTTCGGATATATTACCTACTTATAGATCTCATCAATACAAACAAAAAAGACTTAATAAACATGGGTCTTGAAACCCTTTGTTTCCGAGAAAGTGTTAAAGTTTTTAAAAAAATCTGTTTTTTATTGATATCTAAAAAACGCTTAGGGTGATTTTAACGAAATTTTTATAGTTTGTTTATAACTTTATAAGGTATCTTTTGGACATATTACAGTTGTAGGTTTTTTACAAAAATATAACGGCCATAAGATTTTTTAAAAGCCCTGTATAAATGCTGCTACGTATAAATGGCTTGTATAAATAGTGTTCACTATAAACAAATTTTACTGCGTATAAATAAAATTATATAAATATCACTCCCTGTATACAAACGTTGCTACGTAGAAATACTATTGTATAAATATGGCTCGCTGTATATAAACATTGTTACATATAAGTAAAATGTATAAATATCGCTCGCTATTGATATTATTGTAGTAACTTATAAATATCGTTGGTACTACATCACTATGTATAGATGGCATTTAATTAATGCCGCTTGCTGTATATAAACGACGCTTTGTATAAACAGCGAGCAAAATTTGTACAATTATTGCAACATAACTATACAACTAGCATTGTGCACATATATATATATATATATATATATAAACGTCACTACGTATAAATGGCTTTATATGAAAATATGGATCGCTGTGTATACACGTTGCTAATAAAAAATGATAGTGTAGGGATATGGCTCGCTATTTATAAATGTCGCAACGTATAAATTTGGCATTGTACATGTGTCGCTCGCTGTACAGAAATGTCGCTACGTATAAACGGCATTGTATAATTATCGTTCGTTGTATATAATCGTCGCTACGTATAGGTAAATGCTCACTATGTACAAATGTCGCTACGTATGAATCTCGGAACGTATAGGTCTAGCTACGTGTAAATATTTTAGGTAGGTATATGTATAATTCTTGTTACAGTCAGTTACAAGTAGGGTTTGGGTCGACTCGGTTTTTTCGGACCTGTCGAGTCCGGGTATTTGATATTTTATGTTCAAACATATCTATATACATATGTATATACTTTTCTTTTGTGTTATCAATAATTCATTATCACAATAAACACATAATCATTAACCATTAATGATGAAAAAATATACAACAATAGATTTATTTGTTTAAATTTTTGTTTGTATGCTAATATAATATAATATAGTAAACTTAAAGTCTATATAATATAATATAATATAATAAAGTTAAAACATAAAAATCCATTGAACATAAGTATACTATGATCAATAATTATTTTCATCTAGTATGGCTACGGAATATTTCCTAATTTATGAATACCAAATACAACTACGTTTACACTTAAATGTCAAACTTGACATTTTATTTTTAAGGGAGTTATAGTTGCATTCATGAATTAGGAAATATTCCATAACCATACTAGATGAAAATAATTATTGATCATACTTTCCAATTTTACAAGTAGGTACCTAATATTACAAAGAAATTTAAAAATCTGGTGTGATACACTCACACAACTACAGTGATCTTATAATTAGTCAAAAATTTCATTTTTAATTTTTAACCATTTGTTAAAAATTTTAAAAAATTGCATATTCTACGAAAACGGTACAAAATAGAGCGTTAGTTGAAGAGACAAATTTTCTCTAGAATTTTAAGGTGAATTCAAAAATGTAATAATATACCGGGTGTTTTATTTAAAATAGGAGTTAATAAAAAAAATAGAAAAAAAACAAAAGAAACCCACTTTAGAAGTATTCAACTGGAAAATCACCTATCTCACATCAATACACATTAAAAATGTAAGAAAAATTTAAAGTTTAAAAAAATCGTTAAAGCCGTTTTTGAAAAAATCGAAAAAAACGGAAAAATCACAGGAGTAAACACCTACTTCCGGTTATGCGATTTTCTTCAAAAGCGTGCTGTCTCATCTACATAGTACACAAAACTTATATATGAAGTTTCAACGCCATACCTCTTTTTGTTTTTGAGATATTCTGTTCACAGACAGACACACAGACACACACACAGACAGACAGACACACAGACAGACAGACCAATGAAAAAAAATATGTTTTTTTGGGATCAGGGAATTCTGAAACGTGAAGATCTGTTGAAAACTCAATTTCGAATTTTTGGGGTGAATCCAATACTTCCTTTATAGTAAAAGGAAGTAAAAAACGGTGACTGGGGTCTCGCCGAGTCGTAGACCGGGTATCGGGTCCGGGTATTCCCAATTGGACTCGACAGCTCCGGGTACCCGGAACCGAAAAACCGTAATTACAAGTTATTTCTATAGACACATTGTAGTATGTAGTACTACAAAAAGTAGTAAAAACCGTTATATGCAAACCCATTGGGCAAATGTTTTTAGTTTATGTTTATGATTCCATATGTTTAGACTGTAAGATTTTTATATATGAACCGAATTCGACAGCGAAGAAAAATATGAAGCTTGCATTCCGCTTACTCTACGCTTTAAATAATATCAACTAGCTGTAAATTGACAGAGCCACATATATTAGAAAAAATCAAGCACATAAATAACCGCATTTCCTTAATGACTTGTAAATACTGCTAATGGCCCCTTATAAAAGTGTCAAATTTTTACTTTAATGGAATCCCAAAAGCGGCCATATTTTAGGTTCTCTTTGTTGGCCCGCACAGGCACGGAAGCCACCAGGAGTAGAAGCAGTGCATCTATAAGCTTCTAAATCCCGAGTTATGAACCCGAAGAATCGTAAGTCAGAGAGCCCGAGTTCGTGACCTGCGGCCGCCACCGGGTGTCGTGCGGTCTCCGGTGACCACGATGCCACCGTTCTTCTTACGAGTCTATTTTAGACGGGACGCTTTCTATTAGAACCATCCTGACAACTTAATAGTTCGCCTCGATCGGGAACAGATCGCAATCGCCGGGAACGTCGACCATCTGTACGAAATTCGCTCGTCTTCGGCGTGTAGCGCCAGATTAGAACATTAGTCACTTCCTAAACTCGGCATTAGCACGAACAAGAAAATGCTGACTTATTAATTATTGTCGGCCACACTGAGGTCTTGCTGGGCGCTAATTTTTTTTACCGTGCACAGCGCTGAAGAATTTGATTTGATCGTTTGAAATATGGTGGATGCGCCGAATTTGCACTCTTTCTTCTTCATACCCTACAGGGATGTTTAGCTATCCCTCCATAGTTTATGTGGCCTCTCTCTATCTTATTGTCCTATTGGTTTTGTGGTCATTACATCCCCTACCCTGTCTCGTCGTGTCTTTCCAACTGTCATGGCTAATAAGATTGTTATGGTAAATTTAATTTACTGGTTTTTTTTTACCGTGCACAGCGCTGAAGAATTTGATTTGTTCCTTTCAAATATGGTGGATGCGCCGAATTCGTACATCGGCGAATACACGCGGAAGGTGAATTTTACAGACTCGTCACGGCCTCCTAGACGCAGTTCATCGTTAAACGCATCTGTATTTATTAATAAGCGGCCGCAGGCGCTTAATTTATCCTGGAATACCGTTTTATGCCAATTATAAATACTGGGTCGCATGTCTCGGGATGCAGCAGGAAGCGCTCGCATTATGCCCTCGCGTAACTGGAGCTCTAGCGAAAAGAGGATTTATAACTGCAATCCTTAAAAACATGACAACCATGAAAGTTAATAAACTGCCGCGGCCGCTGCATTTTGTATTTATTCCAACGTATGTAGGTAGCCCGAGCATAAAAGAATTCTGGGCGAAAATAATTATCCCGCTGAATCGAAATTCTGTAATGTGCGTGCCTGTCGGGCGACTTACTTGTGCCGCGCAAAGGCGGCGAAAAGGAAAAATTTGACTTTCTCCTCGTCTAAGGCGCAGAGCTGCTTTTGCATGGTTAATAAACGAAAACCGGAAACCCCAGCACCGATAAATTCCTATCGATATGAATATTTAATGCACCTATTTCACGATTCACAAAAATGAATGGGTTATGTATGGGTTTTGGATTTCAAAATGGTTCAACCCACTCTTAGGATAGTATACAGAGCTAAATGTAATTTGAAATAACGAGTGCAATACGCTTTGTGTGGTTGCTAACAATCCCCCGCTCTCAATTAAGAGCAAGAAGAGGTGTGCACTAGGAAATTTCTTGAATAAAATAATAGTTGTCGACAATGGAAAGAAGATCGCGTTAAAAAAAGGACTTGTATTGTGCTGAATCGCCTCAAAAACATTATATACGCAACGATAGTTATAATTGATACGAAGTACAAGAATTTAAGTTACACCTTTTTTAAATAAAAAATATTTTCCCACACTGGAGAAAAGCGCGTGTAAGACAATATATATTTTTAAAGCTTTTTAACATCGTGTAAATTTTCAATACATCTTTTTTGAAAGTTTGAAAAAATATGGACAGTTGATAGTGCAATTCGGCATTACCATTAGTTAAAAATAAAATTCTAAGAGTAAATTAAAAGCTATGCAAAGTACAGTCGTGAAGTAAAACTAATAAAAGATTTATTTATTAACTAAAAGCTATTTCAGTGAAGTTTTGTCACCTTACCTATGATACAATTTAAAAGAAAATAGTTAATTGTGTAACATGGTACTAAGACTTTGTAGCAAAGGTGTATGTAGAATCACAGAACTTTGTTACTAAAATTTACAGCTACAGAATTTAGTTGCCTGTTTGTAATTTAAACCGAAGATAGTGATTAAAAATACGTTGAAACCTGCATAAAGTTAATCCAAAATGCTCAATGATTATGTTTGGAGAGGGAGTAACAAGAAATCATGGAAGCCATGGACAGTACTATGAAATAAATTTACATCATTTCTGAATTTGATTTATTTACATGGAAAATAATTTTGATCAGGACATAATATTCGATTACTGTTCTTTAAATACAAACATGTTATTTTTTTTCTTTGAGAAGTACAAGCACTTTTGTTCTTTGGAAGGAAAACGTTCGACAATTTCGCTTGGAACGTACGCTAGGCGCGAGTGTGTGACAAGCACCATAAACGCAATATAAAGTGCAGCGAGTGATAAACAACATCCGCCGGTGCCGCAGTGTCAGTACTCACAATTAGCAACGCAAGTAGGACAAATTAATGCGTCTTGGAGATCCGCAGCTGCGCCTAAAGAACACGGTAAGAAACCCCAGCTCGCTAGACGCACAGTTACCTTGAAGATATAATAGTCGTAGGGCAAACAAGCGGGGGTGTCATAAATCCTCTCTATGATGCAAAACCCTTGGCAGTTTGCACTTTCGCTTGCAAGACGTTCCAACTCAGTCCAGAAGGGCCAATATATTCTTCACTGACGCTACTGAATAGAGCAACTACAAACATGACCAGAGCAAGAACCCGGTCACTCAGTTCCATTCATTTCATTTGTTCACCGAGGTCTGTCATGACACCAGCGATATTGACTGTTAGCACGCTAGCTATTAATCGCGCTCTATATTTATTTATGGAATTGTGCATTGATGTGTATAGGTATGTGCGAATAATAATAAATTAAAAAGTTGTTGCTATCAACAACGTATTTATTACATCTAACACCTCAACTAGTTAATTTCGCATTATCGAGAAAAACTCCAGGAGGTGACATTTTTAGAGCTTATTATCTCAAATTGCGCCTTGTGTGACATATAATTTTATAATTCTAGGGCAACTGGTTGTATGAAATATATGTATTATGCTTAATAATTTTCATAAATTACCAACATTCTTATACTTTTAAAGATATTTTACAGACGAGTTACTAGTTCATAGTTTTCATACATTATGGAGAATAAAAATAATTTTGAAAATATGTGTTAATATATTTATATTTAAGCAATTTGAAGCTAGCATTAGAATAATTTCTGAAAATTAAAAAATATATATATTTTTACTTCTTTGGTGATCTCACACTGGCAAAAAACCTTATAATTTTCTTAAACATGTGGCTATACAAAGCGGCAGTGTTAAATAAAACAAATATTTACAGTTTATGCATGTTTATCAGCCGTTACAGGCAGTGTTACATGCACTGACACTAAATGGCAAGGCAATACACGAACAGTACTTGATGACTGGTTACTCGGTAGATTGTAGGAACGATTGAGCGGCAAGCTCAGGACGGTGATCTGTCAACCAAGCTGACAGTTGTTGTGATAGCTCGTCGCTCGTCTATTTACCGCCGAATTCCTGCGAAGAGCGGCGTCGCGGCTGCCGCACACACCTGAGCGCAGCCGGGTGAAAAGCCCAGAAAATCCATCCGCCCAAGAGCTTCTAATCACAAATCGTGTAGTGAAGTGGAACAGCGCGCACGTATCGCTTCGCCGCGAATATCCCGGGAATTATAAAAAAGCCGCCTCAAAAAACCACTCGCTTTGTTCTTTGATTGTAAATATAATACACGTTTCGCTGCGGTTTCGGACTTGGCTAAAAGCGGTCGATATTATATTTTCTTGCAATTTCCAGCTGTCAGAAAAAAATGCAAATAGTTCCCCAACGAGCCGCGGGCGGCTCGATTACCGCGATTACCCGCTCTTCACTCTTAGTGTCTCCGCGGAATCAATCTAGCTAATCGCCGTTATTAATCATATTCCGGCGGTGTCAACAGCTATTGAGTTTCGCTAATAAGCGGAATATTTAATTCGAAATTTATTGGCTGCCTCTTGCGTCTCCACAGAATCAATCTCTATAATTGCCCGTATTAGTTATAAACGATAGAAAATAAGCGCAAAGAGGCGTCAATTGCTGTTTGGGTTGCTAATAAGCGGCTTGAAATATTGATATTACGCACGCTTGCACTTTTGCCATTTATCACCGCGGCTATTGACAATCGGATAAGTCCGATTTCGCAGGAAACGCAGCTGGTGGGAAAGATGAAAATTAATTCAACCAAGATTAATTATGAGCTGGCATTGATTTAATTTATTTCAAAAACGGTATTCTACTTGTTTCGCTTTCACGGGGACAGAAATCAACACTTTCGTTTATTTTTATATAAACATGTAAGGCAACACTGGAGAAAAGCGCGTGCAACAAAATTGACACTTATTGATTTACACACTTAAATTGTTTCAAAAATGTTATATATGGCGCTAGTGCTAATATTAAAGCAAAATAATGAATGTGCCAAAAAATATGTAGTTTCAATTTTGATAAAATTAAATATATTGGCTCACATTAGAGAAAAGCTTTTGAACTAAATATTTTTTAAGCTCCAATTTGGCAATTCTTTTAGAAAACTAGAGCCGAAACGCCGAGTCAATGCCGATCGCCCATTAGAGCATTACGTTACACTGATCTAGTTATAGATGACCTTAAGAGTCCCGCGAAAGTCACGATGTGCCCCCCGCCAGGCGATCTTTTTGTGTCACTTTCTCAATGGCTTATTAATGATTCCAGAAACCTTGGCTCTAACAGATAAAATGGCCGGGGAGCGGGTGCTTTATTGCTTTGCTAAATATAGGTAAGTAGGAGGAACGGCGGTAGCCGAAATTATTTATGGACAGCGGTCACTCCATCGCCGTGTTAATGGCAGTGCCAAAAATGGTAACTTAGCGAATTTATGGTACAAGGATAACTTGCAAATATGGAAAAAACTTTTAATTGCTGGTTTAACTGAAAACTCATAAAAAAGCTGCAAAACTGCTTGAATAAGCATCGGAGATTCGTTTTGAATGACAATGAGTGAGAAGGAAAGGATCGAAGGGAATTAGGCAACACTTAAAGACTTGAGATTGCTTGCTACAGTTTTGTAGGCCTATTACGATACAAAACAATGAGTATAAACGTTAACATCAAGGCTTGGCTTAAATCATGCTACTTCAGGCAGATTTCCATTTATGAAGTATCGTGCAATTTAGAGAAATCGTAAATTAATTTAAAGGAATAATTAAACACTGGCGTTATAGCAAATTATAGTTATAAACTATCAGCGCCTACTGTGGAAGCTGTTTGTCTAATTTAAATTATATATCACTTATTAATTAGCAGAATTATCGCAACATTTATATGCGTATTTATAGTATTGCAATTATTTCTAACGCCATGCATTTTGCTAATCTGCAATCGGTTTATACAAGATGATTTGAACAGTACCACCAACCACGATAAGTTGAAAATGGCATTTGGATATGAAAATACTAACATACTTAAAATACCGTCGTGGAAATCTAAGCTCGCAAAAATTTAATAAGGTTTTTCGCCACTTGCATTGTCAAGCATCTATCAACGATTATTATGGAAGTGCACAATTGCTGAAAATTGATCATATTTCAGCCAAGTCCTTCTGCCACTCATAATGTGTTTATTGGAAGGTAATTTTAAAATTCCAACGTACGCACAATACCTTGGTAAAAATCTAGGCTTAGAAATAAATTTCAAGGTTTTTCGCTACTTGATTGTCACATTCAGGTATCTACCATAGTTCTTCTAATTGGCAAAGTCTACTCTTAACACGTTCTTGAGTAGAATTTTTGGGCTTATCTATTCAACTTAAAAACATCTCGATCGAGGCCATGGCTAAACACAAAATGAAGGAGGTCTTTCCCCACTAACATTTATCTACTTGAAAATTATCGAAAAAACACTGGCGATTAAATCATACCTTTCCTTCACTCTTAACACGTTTTTGGGTAGATAATTGCGGAGCCATTCCGTCCATAATTAGCAGCTCATGTGTCTGCAGGTCTCGGGTTCGTCATTAAGGCTCGCCGGGGCGATTCGTCTCGCTATTTAAGCGTTTTAAGGACATTTCCTGACTAATGTATTCCGGAATTGAGATGGTAAAGTTCGCCGCGGCAGGGGGCCCACGATTCTGTTTACACGTTGCATTTCTCCCGCTCCAGTTGGCTCTTCCTGGTTGCGGTGCTGATTTATGCGCCTTTTGATTAGGCAAGTTAAGGTCGCAATTATAGCGGATGCGCAAATTACCCGCTCCTCATAACTGTTTCCTCTCGAATCGGCCCGCGTTATCTTTCAATTGGTATCGGTGGTAGCGGTATGCGTAATAAGCAATAATTTATTTCTTATCAGGACACGTTTGCCTAAGTAACTGGCTGCTGCGCGGCCGTCTAAATTATTTTAAGTACGCGTCCATATTCTTCCGCGGCCACTTACGACTTTTGACATGCGGATAGAGCAAGTGTTTCCATAAAGCGTTCGTTATCGCGCCGATCTTAATACCAACAATTTGTTAATGAAGCAAATAGCAGGCCGTGCGCCATTGCATGCAGGAGTACCGTTAGATGGCCATTCAATCTCCGATGGTAAATTGCCTGGGACGTGATAACCCAGTTAGAAATGTGTAGCCGACCGTCTCGATTAGAATAAAGGATTGCAAAGGGCACATCGTATTGGAGAAGCGTTAG
Source organism: Agriotes lineatus (assembly GCA_940337035.1). Lineage (NCBI taxonomy): Eukaryota > Metazoa > Arthropoda > Insecta > Coleoptera > Elateridae > Agriotes > Agriotes lineatus. The sequence goes on along the minus strand of OW679197.1, from coordinate 58,016,258 downwards.
AAGATGCTCAAAATTCCTAGAGCTATTAAGAAGGTATTTAAAAAGAGGTTCAAACAAAAATGCCACAAAGAAGTTTCAAATTTTTAATGTCGCTTCTAGTACGTCGGGAGCACTCGGTGTGAAACGCTGCTGCATGCTGCACTATAGGAGTAGTGTTATCCATATATCTATTATACAATTAAAGTTTACTGAGTGATTAAATTCTTACACCTTCCCAAATTAAAAATACGTTCTTACAACAGAGGGCCAATTATCCAGGTACCTGTATACTTCCCACACTCAAAATAAATTAGCTGGGATCAAAAATCAGTATACCAATTATATTCTCAGAGTACTGAGTTCTTAGCTGCTTTAGGCAATTGTGTTCAAACATCGCTTTGAGCTATCAGCGATTTTAGTTTTGGTACAATATTGATCTTTAACCTCAATTTGCATCTCAGCACCGGAATTACTCCTCAACCTCGTAGAAACTTAAAAGGGTGAAGCCCAGCTGGTTACAATAGATAAAGGAAATGTATTTATAATGTGTGTCTACTGAAACTATCCTGGACGTTGAGTATTTAGTATTACAGAGTCATTGTAACGTAAGATTATCGAAGCGTTGCTTCATATCGATCTGCCAACAAAGGGTTAATCCTAATGATCACCAAAATACCTGCAGGACACCTCGCAGCAATATCTGACAGCAAGGCTCAGATTAGAATTTCAAATCGCCGCTTAAGCCTCTTTCATAAAAAATCTAACAACACCAATAATAAGATGATTAGTTCACAAAGGAAATAAATGCTTACCAAAGCTATTAAGCCTCAAAACTACAACTTAACTGACTAGGCAGCACGTGGCTCCAGGTGATGTGACGATAACGACTTTAAAATTTCCTCATGTGGCACCAACGGGGCTCGCGCTCAATTTAGCACGGCCATCTAAACCCTTCGAACTCGTGATAATCTCCGAAAATGCTGTCTGACCAAAAACGCTCACCCGAGAAACAGAAAATGCAAATGTTTATTTTAAAAACAAACGACGCTTAATTGGTTGCAAATCCACCAGGTGCAAATATTTCCTACTGACGCAGGTAAATGGTCTCACTGTGCCTATCCTTGGTAGATGGTGAAGTTGTCGCTTCAGCTTCTGTGAATTCTGCCTCTGTTTCTACATCCAGACGGTGATTTGTCACGAGCTATCTTCACTATTCGATCTGCATCTATCCAATATCTTCTTAAATTTCTCTGTCTAGTAATGTTCTGCCAGCAGTCCTGCGAAGCATTTGCATGCACACCGGATGGACGGAGTAGCTCAGTGATCATGTTGCCGGTCCCAAGCCTGTGTAAAGAAGGAGGGTTCGTCGGTCTGATTAACGTTTTGTCCAAGTCAGGGCTGATTACTGATTCAAGAAGTTTCCAATCTACATAATTAAAATGACATTTATTAAATTCCTCTAAATAATAATAATAATTTTAGTAGAAGAATTACATAGCGAGGCAACAAGATCAGAAATATATACGAAGAAGAAAGAAAACATCCAGTGAGATCCACGCTTGTACATGTTGAACCAACGAACAGCAAGCTGAAAGGTGAATGTTTAATAAAGATGAGGTATACAAACCTTCTCAACTTAAAGAAACGGCACAAATCTAAAGTGAGTATCGAATAAAAGTGATGCAGCAATTGAAAAACAGAAACAGCAACTCAATGTAGCTCGCCCTTTTTAGATGAAGTCAGTCCCGCCGGAAAAAAGGGTGACAAAATGATTAAACTATAAGTTTGACAAAAGACCAAAGAAGTAGAAGAAATCTTAAATGGAAAATAAAATACAAATTAATACATGTTATGTAAGTAATAACACTTTCTAAATTAGTATATGGGAGGTCACATCTGTTACACGTAGAAGAAAGAAAAAATATTTGCGGGTAAATTATTAGTCATGTAAACAACTCTGTTAGGAATAAGTGGTCGATCAATCTGATTTAGAATACGCCAGGTGCAATCTCAGATAAGAATAATAAAAAAGTTGTGGCTAGGGCTAAGAGAATATAACTCAAGGAAGTAGTTTCGCATTCCCAATTTTAACTAATCTGGTCATATGGTAATTACACGCAGAGAGACTTAATACGTAGCAAAATGTGTACTTAGCGATGCATACCTATGCATAAAGGGATTATATATCGAGATTATACTTAGCGATTTATGGGTAACGATTTGTATTCAGAGAAATTCACATACCTATAGCATAGTCAATAAGTACCACGATTTATAGGTAGGGAAATTTATACAACGCTATTTATACTTAGGGACATTTAGATATAGCGAGCGATACTTGTATGATGACAGGTATACGCAGCGAAATGTACACGTAACAAAATGTATACAAAGCGATACTTATACATAACGAGATTTACTAAAACTTGCTGTTTTAAGATCAAGAACCAGCAACATAAAGATAAATGGTCTAGTACCACTTCAGTTTTTTGTAATAACAATAAAATTGAAAAATATAAGAAATGTACGCTTTAAATCCTACAATCAAAACAAGTGAATTTAAGAAATGATTCGTCCTCATACAGCTATATAGGAAAAATAAGGAAAGTAAGTACTATGCTTATCTAATGAAAATGGTCAGATGTTGCTGAGACAACTACGAGGTGAAGAACTAAAATAACTGGATTTAGGAGGACGGGAGAGCAGCTGATAAACGCGAACCATCAAGAACAAGAAAGAATAACAGAAAGCAGGGATAAATCAATGTGTATAATTTTAGACCAACACTTGTTAATGAGGAAAATAACAGGTAGTGCGCCATCGCATGCAGGAGCACCGTTAGACATACGTTCAATTTGTTCACAAATTACGGAGGACGTGATAACCCAGTTAGAAATGGCAGCTGATCATCCTGATTTGGAATAAAAGTACCATATCATCAAGGATTGTTATGAACAGCTAAACCTGCGCTGGCGGTATCTACTTAATTAATAATCGCCGTGAAGATAAACACGCAGCTGTAGATCGCCGTTTTGTTGCAACTAGTGGAAACTGGGGGAATGCTCAGTGTGGATATGAATATGTCTAAGCTAAAACGCACCAAGCAACCAAGCATATAATTAAAAATGACAGTAAGGAGAAAAATTGCAAAAGTGGGTTACGTTTCGAAATGATTTATATGGAAGCGAACAAAGGTTTTAATCTGTTTGGCGTATTAATTATCGTTAATGAATTGGGAAATCAAGTACCTGTCCAATGGAACGAAAACTTGGAAACATATAAGTCTCAGAATGTTGCAGCCCAGAAACAACGCTTTCTACTGCATTCAAACAGCTACCGCGTTGCCCTTACCAGCAATTAAACAAACGCATTAAGTCGAACCTGAAGCAAGCAAACCAAAACGTCTGGAAGGGTTTCGAATACTTGGAGCTGAGTATTGGTGCAATTATGAGTTCTCAGGAAAGGTACCAATTAGTTACGTGACGTTCTTGAAAACAACGTGTCGTTAAAACTGGCTCGATATGGCTTGGGATTGCAAATATGCACCGTCTAAGCGTAACTGGTAGAAACTAAATAAGTACGGAAAATATTGACAAGAAGAAATTGGGTGGAAGTTCATCAACAGTACAACTTTTATCATATTGTAGGAATGGTAGGTAAAAGTCCATGTCTAAGAGTGAAACCGAGGCATGTCCTGAAGCACTAGTGGAGTCGAACAAAGGATGTTGAAAATTAGTGGCAGCTTGGAAAAAGCGCATCCGAGCCCGAGCAGGGGCTGAGAAATGGACGACGAAGCAAGATCGTAAATAAATAACAATCCTGCGAGGTCATTTGCTACTTTTCTGCTACAGTTAATAAACATATCGTGCATCAATCATGCTCGCGATGTTTCCCACTTGCCTCGTTGGCTGGAAATAATTACGCCGGCATTGCAGTGCGGGTCAAGAAACAAATAATTCCAGTTTTATTAATTATCCGGCGCGATTAGGGCGAACTATCCCGCGACTCTGTATTAAGTAACATTTTCAACCTCGACGTATAAGGAGCTCGGTCATATCAGTGCCCATAACCTGCTCCAGGTAAAACCCTGACCCTGACGGGGCAATTTCACAAGTGAACGCCCACAGAAGAAATCAGCGGCTGTAACCCGAGACATCATTACCTTGGTTTCTATAATCGAAGAAGCGAAGTCAGCAAACTATATGCCAGATTCGTTAGAAGCCGTAGACGCAGACCTTCGAGGATGAAGTTCTTAAGGGGATTTAGAAATCGGAAACGGACGTACAAAGGACCGAAACTTAGTTAAGTGGAAAATTAAATTCTCTCGGAAATAGCCTCATATATTTACATTTGTTTCTATTTTTTATATCTGTGGAACACTCGTAAATCAAGATGTATTTCAGGAAAATTGGGAAAAAATGAAATACTTCTTCATTTATAATAAGCAATCAAACTGTAATTTGCACACTAGAATGACTAAAGGTAGTAGACCATATCGACTGAAACATTTATATGTGTAAAATGTTCTGTTGTGCAAAGATAGGAACGTAGAAAAGAATAATATAGGTCGCACGTTGGAACCTTGTGTTACACCCTTTTTCCTTTACATCTTCTTATGAATTATTCATTACGGCAAATTCTTCTTTACGTGCTGAAGTTCCATACACTCAATTTAAACTACTTATATAATGTGGCAGTTTAAGTTTAGCATGTATATAGTTCCAATGATTCAACAGAAATTATTAAATTAAAAAAATATATAGTCAAACCAATCAATATTTGATACTGCAATGGCATCTAGCTTCGGATATTTTTTTTTAATTGATGGTCCTCTACACCTACAGCTACAGTATTCAGTTGTAAGTATTTATTCATTCGAACTTTCCTTTGTTTTATGTTCTAAAATACAAAACATGCCCTTGATTGCGTCATCAATCGAAACAAATGGAATGAAAGAAAGAAAATTTTAAAACTTTAAAAATGCATTATGCACACTTGCAAAGACTATTTTATTAATTCTGTTCAAATTGGCAAACATTTCTTAACAGAATAAAATGCTACAAACGTTGGAAGCCTACAGGTAAATTTAAAGATTAAAAAATTCTTTTTAACGAATTATTACTACATGCAACTAGTTTATTTTCGAACCTTCCCTTAAAAGCAAAGTGCCTTACTTACTCAAAGGTCAAAGCCGAATATTGCAAATCCCGCAGAATGTATATACAGTAGCCAAACTTTTATTAAAGTCATCAGCCTGATAAAACTGGTCTCGTTCTATCTCTAAGTAAAGTAGCCTGAAAAGTATCATTTTAATGGAATATGAAGTCGTAAATAGTAGTAACATTTTCAGGCGTGCTTGGCAACCAGTGCTTCTTGTTGATAGATTTGAATGAAGATTGAAATACAATTTTTTTTAAATATATGAGAGTACGTAGCCACTCATTATTATAATGAGTTAACACAATTTTTGAAATTGCAATAATTATATTTAAGATAAAACGTTTGTAACGTCTCTTTAAATTTAATTGTTCTTCTTAATAAATTTGAAGCAGATAAATACTTGAAAAGTAAAATACGCAAAATTGTATGAACAAGATACGTATTTTCAAAATATACACTTCCAGGATCAAATTAAAAATAAAAATACAATTTTGAACTATTTTTCGATAGCTCTGTTTTGAAATATGCTTAATTTTTAAATATTGGTTGGCGGCTGTCATACTCAATGCTTTTGTGCTTTAAGTCTTTTTTACTTCTTTGGCAGTAAATTTGAAGAGATTTAAATTTGTGTATTTTGCTTAACATTTAAATCATGAGAGTGCTCTACAGGAGTTGAAACACCCTTTGTTTTTGTTTCTTAAATATCCTACCTCACTACCAAGGTGATTATGCAGGCATCTTAGTCACTACTCAGAGATCTCGCTGTGTACGTATCGCTACGTCCATATAAATTTCACTGGGTATAAATATGGGTATGTATGAACTTGTCATTGTATAAATATCGTTTACTATATTTAAAGGCCGCTAAGTATAAAGAGTATTGTATAAATATCGCTTGTGTATAGATCTGGCTAGGTGTAAATTTTTCTAGCTATAAATCGTTACCTACAAATTCTGCTACGTAGACTTCCTTATGTCTAAATTTCATTAGGTAAAACTATCATGATGTATGTATCGCTAGATATAAGTTTCGTTGCGTAAGTAACGTTACATATAACTTTGGCATTGGAAAAATATCGCTCGCTATATACGTATAAACGTCGCTACGTATAAAAGGCACTGTATAGTTATCGCTCTCTATACAGCTCATTTTATCGTGTAGCAACTAGATAGGCAACATGCTTAAAAATATCGTGAAATTTTCCTTTTAATTTTACAAATTATTTTCTAAATTTTGAAAATGGGTGGTTTCACTTCGCATGCCTAAACCTTGTCCATAACAAAACAAAATAGACAATTGTGAAGTTGTACGGAAATTAATTAAACCGCGAAAATAGCTGCATTGGTGCTATATCACTAGGTCAAGTTAGAATGTATTGTTTACAAGCCAGGAGTTTTTAAAGACGTTTGTTTTCAATTTACGTCAAGTAACTCACTAGGTGACCATATCGATTACAATAAGCAAAATATGACACAAACATCATGTATGTAAGCAGTGTATTTTAGGTGAATCTTTAATACATCCTTTAGCATTGAGGTGCAGTCATTTGTGAACTGACGTAGGCTACAGATGTCTTAAGGGGTAGTTAGGTCTGGCTAATCCATTTACATCTTACCCTACAACTCTTCATCTCCTCACCAAGTTACCTACGGTAAAATAACCTGGTCCTATAAATCTACAAGTTACATTTATGATGTGCTTCCTGAACGAGTGCAAGAAATCAAAGCAGTTATCAAGTTGGCTGTGATAATTATGAGAGTATTAATTGTGTTGCCTATCTAGTTATTACAAGATAAAATCGGCAGCCTGAATATAAATATCGTTCTGTACTAACGTATAGATGCGGCTACGTGTAAATTTCTGTAGTTACAGATCGCTACCGATAAATTGCTCTATGTAGAAATCGCTATGTATAAATTTGAATATGTAATATTCTCTTTATAAGTACACATTTTGTTACGTGTAAGTCTCACAGCGTATATACCGTTGCGTTGGATAAATATCGCACGCTATGAACTATACAGTCCCTTTTCTTATTTTTTCCTAGCGTTGTAACAACTTTATTATGCATTGAAATGCCGGAATTATATATTTTTGAAATCAGAAATACCTATCAATTGATTATGTTTGTATCCATTTTATCTTTTTGCAATACAAACTTTTTCCTTATTTTTCTTGGTTGCTATAAGTTGTTAACGCATGCAGCAATGAGAAATTCCACCAGAACAGTTCTAAGAAGATGACGAATGTGCATGCAACAAGAAGGGGTCATTTGGAACCACTTCTGTAATAATTTGTTTAAAATATTGTAGCGTTATTCTTTATTATTGCTATTTTTAGGAAAAAAATTAATAAAATTAAGATTAATAATAAAATGAATAGCTTACAGAGCCTTTACTTCTAATTTGAAATATGTATTTCCTGTTAGGTTTTAAATCATAGTAAACCTGCTACAGGATGGAACAAAAAAATTGACTGTATAAAAGTCGCTATAAGTAAAAGGTACATGTATACATATCACCTTTTATGTATAAATGTCGGTATGTACTAACATATAGATGTAGCTATGTGTAAGTCTCTGTAGGTATAGATCGCTACCTATAAATTGGCCTAGGTAGAAATCTCGATTCGTAATATTCTCTTTATGTGTAAGTATCCATCGTTACGTACACATTTTGTTACATGTAAGTTGCTATATATAAAATACATTGCTTAAATATCGCTCGCTATGTCCTTATAAATGTCGTTATGTATAAATCTCGGAACGTATAGATCTGGCTATGTATAAATCTGTCTTGGTACGAATCGCTATCTATAAATCTCGCTACGTAGAAGATAATAAGAATGTGGACAAAATTGCGTTTGTAAATTTGAGAATGTGTTTGCGTATACATCCTGTTTAGCTACACAAAATCGCAGCACTCACCTTGATCCTCGTCTTTTTTGTAAACGTAATAATAAAAAAAAGATTAAACTTCATCTCTACTTTGGCACAGTTCGCTAATTGACAAGGTATGGTGTTTAGATTTTTTGAATTTTCAAGTTTTTATGCCAACTTTAGAGTGGAGTGTATATTGGAGATAGCTTTGCTTTTGTTCCAAGGTGGTAGATCCACTTCACCCCTTCCAGTCAAAGCCCTGACGTGCTAAACACCAATTCGGCGGAGCAGCTCAACACTCGAGGCGCAAAAAGCGCGGTCCAGATAAAGAATTTGCAAAAACTTAATTGTAAACATTAATGGCCCGCGAAACTCGTTCTGTTTTACACCACAAACGGACCAATTAGGGGTCGCGAGCGCGTCGCGCACGAAAATCCGGCCTCTGGATCGGCGGCTTTGACGCCCTATTACCGCTTTATGGCCTCATTTGCGTTAATTAAATGCTAAACATTATTATCAGAGCGGCTGTGCCATAGGCCCATTGTCTAGTGGAGTAATGACTGCAAACAAATCCGCTGAACAAAGCCCTCGGAAGGGTCGTAATTAATTGCAATTACAGCCAGCGGTACTGGCGCGTAAGCCTTCAGGAACACTTGGGCTCTTACAACAGTCAGAGGAAGCGGAAAATTGATAAAAGTGCGAGGCTGCACGCGATCTGCTTAAATATGGAGGAGATAGTTGTGTAATGAGTCTTCTGGTTATTATGCAAACGGAATCCTTATCTGCGCCTTTTTACTGAAATCGCAATAATAATGCATGGAATCGAAGCATTCATGCAGAGAACTAGGAGTATGCAAGAAACTACGACATTCTTCTTGGATTTAAAAAAGAAGAATAGGCGTTGCCGATATTTTTGCAAAGCCATTAAGGCGTTTTTAGGCGATTCTTATTACAAACTACTGTTAGAACGTCGCACCGAAAGGAAATTCATTAGGAAGAGGCGCTTTTTACTCAATTGGAATTTGAAATAGAAGCTGGCAAATATTCGTACACCTCCCATCGCAAGTTTTGCGAGTAGTAAAACGTCTCGCCTTTAAGTAATTGTGCTTAATTACCAACCGGCGCTCGTTTAGCGGAGACTTCAACGACGGGCAACGAAAGCAACCTGAAATATTATAACCCCGTCTGCAGTCCTTCCAAAGGTAATCTCATCCCTTTCGCTCGCTCAAATAAATTAGTAGGTGTGGACCATCTGCAAGGGTAAAAAAGCAATCAACGTTTTTCTCCTTTTACCTGCTGCTCGAGTCCTACCTGTTTGATAAACATGCCAGTTTTATAATCGTCGGCAATTTAAAATGTATTTTGGAGATAACTTTTTACTTCTGCGTACGTTACTTTGCTTTGGCCGGGAAATATATTATTTAATTAAGCATAGCCCACGTTTTTGTTGCTCCGAATTAATTTTTCTCCGCCTTATCTGCTTACTAATTGTAACAATTTTTAAAAGCTGATTTAATTGGATGGCATAAGCGATTATTTTAAGTGTCGCCATATCTTTTTCCTTGGTTTTAATTGAGTTATAAATAAAATACCTTCCGCTCGCATTCCCTTCGGGAAAAAATCAACAGGTGTAGTTGTGTACATTTGCACGCCGTGCTTCGCTGTTTTAATTTGTATTTAAACGATTAATAATGTAAATGAAACCGTATTTGCAAAGCGACTTAACGCACCTACCCACTCGTAATCGGCCTCCTATTAAAGTGGTAATTGAAGGTCCCTGATTTTTTTTAAACCTGCATGTTCTTTGAAACAAGCCTCGCTGAAATAGGATCAGTTATCAAAATATTGTTGTGTTTTAATGAAAATTTGAGCTACTGTTAGTGTGGTGAGGGTTAACCCTCTATGAGGCCAGGGCTCTAATAATGATTGACATCTGATCGATGTGGGCTAAATGGACAAGAATGTTATACAATTTTACTAATTTTATGTTAGACAATATTTTTTATGAACTGCTTTAACCAGGATTTGAATAAACTCTTTACATATAGTTCTTAATAAATACGTAGTATATCCTTTTGCATTTTTAATGTGTGTTTTCAAAAAAGGGTCACAAGAGATCCATTTTGACCTCGAAATGGTAAACCTCTTTCAGCCAAGAACTTAATTTTGGCCACAGTTTTTTTATGAACAAAATTTCAATAGTTTTTTCTTTTTCAACCTGTTCGGCCATATTTGTGTCCACTTTAGTTCGATTATTACGGATAATTAATTTATTCGTACAACTTCTCTGATCAGTATTATTTTCATGAAATTGTATCCCTCTTACTACTCTTTTGCAGTAAGAAACCCATTAATACTGAAATGCGACAACGGCTTGGCATTAAAAAGCTTACAAGCATGGTAATATGTATCCCCACTACTGCGAAAATATACCATGAAATAAAAAAAATTATTCTGAGCAGGCCTTCATATGTGTTATAGGTTTGGCAGTACTGAAGTGTATTGTCAGTCTATGTCAAATTCGAGATTAAAAGGTTAAGTTTTACATCAGTCTGTGTCAAACAACAGACAAAACCTAACCTTTTAATCTCGAATTTGACATAACAATACACTTCATTACTGCCAAACGTATAACACATATAAAGGCCTATTCAGAATCATTTTTTTTATCTCATGGTATAATCTAGTGGCATTTAATAATTTCCCAGGTTGAAGAAGTTTTATTCGACATACTAACTGAAATGTCTTTGTTGCCAGAAAGCACTGAATGATAGGTAACAGCTGACGCCCCATTCCCCATAATGCATCGCATTCTAGTATGCGATTCCGTAGTTTGATGTGAAAACTATACAGTTTCAGTTTCAGGGCATAAAACTTCTTAAATGTGTCTTATAACTACAGTATAACTCGCTTATAAGGTACCTGCCGGGAATATAAGAAAGAAACGTACACTAAATTACAAAAAAAAACTGATTTTTGAACTCAAAGGCAAGTGTTCAGAAACATAATACCAAAGCAGGCTATTCGTAATTACCAGGGATGAATCGAACAGGCAGGAAACTGGGCCCACCGGGTAGCTTTCGGCAATCAGTTGATAAGGCGACAGAAAAAAATAATCATAATTATGTTTTCACTTATTACTTCGACACGAAGTGTACGAAGTATTGAAATTCCCTCATATCGAAAACCACTCTGAGTCAAATATCTCTAAAATTCGAGCCAACCGACTAATGAACCCCCTATATCAAATCTCCGTCTCGGCGGTGCGGATCTTTTGGTGAAGATCCCAGCCCACTAGATCAATCCCCAATGTATGTTCGTATGTGTACACGATTCCGGTCGCCAGGAACCTTCCTGAAGTCTTGGATCGTTTTCATACGATAGGTCCTCCGAAAATGAAGGCAACATTAACTTTTGAGCTATGGTCGTCGGCAAAAAAATTCTTTTTGTTTTTTTTATAAATAACTGGTTCATAGCATTTCATTGTATTAGCGAAACGGAGTAATGTTGAGTATCGAAGTATTCTTGGAAAGCACGGAAGGGCGCTTTTCTTGGGTGGGGGCTACCGTATATTTTTGTTGTTGTTTTCAGGTGCATATTAATGTTACCGGTATCACAGGTTGCATGTGAAAGATCATTTTCAGTTCTGCAATATAGTAAAAATTGGCTTCAAAATGCACCTAGTAACAATAGATTGGAGTAATTTGTTCTTATGCACATAGAGCTAGAAATTTTACATGACCTTTTCTATTTTTACTTCCCTCGTCTGAAAGACGAAAAAAGTTATGTACCCGAAAAAATCACCTTCCGAGATTTCTTCAGATCTTCACGTTTCAGGGTCGCTAGATGACGAAAAACAGGTTTTCTTAATTCCGTTTGTCTGTCTGTTGGCGGTATAAATCAAAAATCTATTTTTTGGAGGAAGACAATGTTTTGCATGCATATATGTACCTGACATGAAACCGTGGAAATGTCAGACAACTATATACAAGGTCAGCACCTTAAAAAAATAAGATTTTGTTTATTTTTGCGTTAATTTTGAAATAGAAGGAAGTAATAATTATCACATAGGTGAGCCTGTACAGATACAGGATAATGTCACAAAATAGTCGAAACGTTTCAACAATAAAAGCATTCCGTTAAATAGAGGCTCGCGCTGCACTAATTTCAATAAGGCTGGATGGCGCAGTTTGACTTATCGATGCGGTTACGGGATAAAAAAAATTTTTAATTTGCAAATTGATCCAATTCACGCGAAGGAAGTTCGGTGTAAACCCATTTACAGATTTTTTTAACTTGAATTATTTTTTTTTACCTTTAATTGAATCTACAATCTACTTCACACAAAGTATTGAGTAAATGTGAATTATAAAAAAATATTTTGATGTTTTAGGAACGTGTAATAAATACTGTAGATTGTTTCAGATTTGTGTGTATTTCTCGTCAAGATAAAAAATATATGAGTTGTTTAGTGGACTTTTCCATTGTCTCAGACAGTGGAAAATGCCATAACAGGCCACTGTCTAATATAACAATCCAAATAACATAAAAAATATATCTCTCACTATTTATTAGATGGGCCGCTTTTATGCTTATTTCGCCCTAACATTTTGAGCGCCTATCCATGCTAATTATGCATTTAAAATAGTTATTTATGTATTAAGGGCATAATCAGTAGATTATAGCACGAGGGAACGATTAAAGCGCGACGCGATGAGGAGAGCTTTAAATTACCACATGGTACATACAACATTTTATTTTATTTTCGTTTTCAAAATGGACAAAATTCAAGTTTTCAGTATTTTGACTACAGACTACTGCATCATCAATGCGCTGGTGCTGTTAATTTTTGGTGTGCTACGGTTTCTATGCAGATTGTGGGTGTTGCTATACTACATTGTTGGTGTCTGTTATACTGCTTAACAGCTTTCAGTATATAGTGTTGTAAATAATTTAAAATTTTTAAGGAAGCGTTAAAGATGTTGTCGGTGTTTTTGTTGCTTTTTTTACGCTTACATTGCTGTATCAATTCATAGATGACAATAGCAACATCTACGTGACACAAAGATAAACAAACGACCGAGTTTGGAGGTGCATTTCTTACAAGCTTGCTTGTAACAACACCCGCATTGTGTACCTTAGTCTACGAACCAAAACGTATGCGACAGTTGCACATTCTCTATGTTGTAAGAGTGAAATATGTTCTAAAAGAAAATATGCAGCTTGGGTTGTATGAGAAGTACGTTTTAAAAAATAAATAAATTAGGTATTTGGCCCCACCTGATCTCGTACGCAATAACCGAGCCCAGTTATAAGGGAGTTATACTGTATATGGGGCGACAGAAAATTTGGTCTTCGATATTCTATACCTTAATGCATACGTCGATAAAAGCTACTTTTAGCACGATTTTTTGAGAATGACATCACTACAAAATTTGCGCGAAAGCGACGTCATGACTGTTCGAAACTGTTACCGCCTTCAAAAATTTAAAACCTCTTCACTTTTTAAACGAATTAACATTCAAATCGTTATTATTGTTATTGATTTATATTCAATTTTGTCTTTCAAACATTTTACTTTGATGCTTTCCATGGGCCGCTTTTCTAGTCCCCACAGCTATACCCTTAATACATCCCTGGTTAACCTTAGCATCTTTCGATTATTCACAACCGAATTCGTAATTCAATATTAAGTTTTATGCGATTAATCAGGACTAGCATTTTTAATTAAGAATTAAAAGTAAAGACGAGGTTAGGGCTTTCTCATTATGCTTCAATCTCCATATCGATGACGCGCAGCTGTCTATTCTACTTGGAGACGGCTCTCATCATCGCCATGCGAGCAACTGCCAGCGTTATTTGCGAACAATAAGTGACTTATTGCCGCACTTACATCAGTCAGTGAACCCGGGACGAGATGTTTACTATTGATTAGGCGTAAACGTTTTTTCCGCGCGTACAATGGTGGCTGAAGTCCAATTAATGCCCGCGTGGGCGGCGGTAATTAGTATACAATTTAGCTCAAAAATGAAATGAACCGGGCTGCACCTAGCCTACATTGTGAGCGTTATCAGCGTGAACGATCGCGGATCAAAGATGGCTGCGGATATTGATGCATGTGACAGCGGCTGATAAAAACGCAACTGCAGGTGTTGAGATACCTGGAACGGATTTCATATTCAAATGCATGGTAATTCACACAATGCGAAGGCTGCGACATTTCTTCATAGTGGAAATTTGAGCGATAAATCGAGCAGTGCAGGCGGGTGCATTGGCGTAATTAGAGATTGGTTAGATGTTAATAAGTGTCGCGTACAGCAGGAATTTTAATTGGCAGTCCTTCATAGCTGTCTTCTATTTTGCTCCTAGTGCCGAACCTGCCTTGGCAGCGTTTTAATTATCATTAAGCGCTATCAATGAGATCATGCAGTATCTTTCTCTCGGATTAGAATAAATCCAAGGTTCGCGCCGCCCTGAGCGGCCGGCCGCTCATTCATCGCTTGTGAAGACCATCCTTATCATGGTCCGTTTATGTATTTATTGTCATTCATTCTTTCTAGTCTTGAGTCTTTCAAGAGTTTTTCCTGTCTTACCCTATTATCTGTAATGCAGGAATTTTTGTTGATCTTGTGGCTTCTTCATTTTTCCCAATTTTCTTCCATTTCCTGGTTAAAAGCTTTTATTTATCCATTTCTTCTGATGAGGCGTTGAAGAATTCGCTCCATCAAGACCCATTCAAGATGATCGTTTAAATTAGAATAACCCCAGCACTAAATAGTTTAAAAGTTACCAGCTCGCCTTGTACGACCAAACGGTGCAAAACCTGCATGCGTGTTCCCTTGGTGGAATGCGGAAACCTGCGATTTGATGCTTCTCCACCATTAGAAGAATTAATAAGGGCTCTGAGAACCAGCCGCTCGCAGCTCGAAACCTTCGAACACCCGCAGCAGTCGGCCAATCTTTTCAATCTTTGACCTGGATTCTGGCTGGAAGGCTCGAGCTCTTTAATCTTCTACGTCGGGCTTACCACGCCAGAACCCAATAATTATCGCGTTTACTTTCTATTAATACGGCGACCTTACTGCTGACTGAAACATAACTAATTCCACGTCTAAGTGCTCGTTTTTTGCAGGACCAGCGCAAGTGTTCTGCTGCTTTAATTATGCTTTATGAAGTGGCCGCAGCAACGGCAATATTTAGAAGTGAAACTGTAGGTAACTTATTATTATTTTAGGAACAAGTTTCCTTGGGAAATATATTATTACCAAGAACATACCCCTCAACCATTAAACAAAAATGGCAAAGCAAATAAATTGGCAAAATAAAAATGACATATTTTATATTACTCAAGTTGATCATACCTTCCCAGAGAGGAAAAAACATGTGCATGCTCTCTGTTGCATGACCAGGGAATTGAAGGAGTAATATGAATTGCAAGAATAAGTGAGGAATTCAATTTCCGGACAGTAGGGAATTGAGAGGATTTTTGATACCTGCAATGGGAAAAGAATATCAAAAATCAGGACATAATAATAGTCATTTATAGTACCTACAAGTGCGTAACACACGCGTGCCATGCAAACTTTTATCCAATAACTCAATAAATATTATATTGACAGTCCTGAAAAGATATAGTGACAAATTAGAAAGTATCGAGAAATCATATAAATCTATAATTAGAGTCGCCTGCGATTTGTGTTAGACTTTTGGCAGTACTGAGGTTAGTCGGTTAGGTTTTGTTTGTTATTTGACACAGACTGAAGCAAAACTTAACCTACAAATTTCGAATTTGACATAGCTTGTCAGTGCTACCAACAATACACTCTTATCTCACTAGTGGATTATGGTTTTTTCCCAAGCCCACATACGAAAGTGGCAGTTTCCATACAGTCAAGTAGCAACGAAAAATTGAAATATCATTCACCTGGTCGTTATCATAACGAACGTGTGTGTTATGAAACAAATGCATAATTCACAGTTATACGGTGAACTAAATATGCCATTTTAACCTCAAAACTACTGACATTGTCAGTTGTCACAATAAAGCTGTCATTCATTAAATTGCAAACATGTGTCTTTTTCGTGGTCGTCGAAAAATAGTGTACATAACTCGCTCGAAAGTGTAGCGTACGATCGTGTTTTAAGTCACTCGGCTTCGCCTCGTTTCCCAAATATACTCGCATGCGATATGCCATATTTGTAGCTTGCTATGTAATACTCTATTACTTCACTAGTGGATTCTGGGCGACTGTAGAGGTCTAAAATAGATCTAGTAATAGCCTTATAACTAGGAGATGTTGGATAAATGTTTTCTGACGCAGAATGTGTTCATAAGATTAGCAGAAAATTAAAATAACCTCAGATCTAGACGAGAAGGAAAATAAATATGAGGTTTGAGTGGTTGGCAGTGGCGAAATCGAGTTGTCTTGTGAAAGCAGCAGCAACAGGTTTATTAAACAAAGAACCTAAAATCCCCCTCCCCACAACTGTGAAGCTAAAGCTACCCACAGCTAGTTAGAGAACTAGTAAAAGTACTCTTCCCATCATACGATGACGTCATCCGGGATGAAGAGATAAAAACTGCTGCTAAGAAGCTTCAAGCAAAGAAGTCGAGATAAGATACATGCAGACGTAGTAAAAATAGTGGACGATATATCTGAAGTTGTTCTCAAGCTCATGAACAAGGTAATAAGTAATAACCACAGGGGAGTATCTGACGGCGTGGAAACATGCCAGGGTAGCACTTCTCAAGAAACCAACAAATCATTGGAGGACCAACCGTATTCTGGATAGTATTGGAAAGTTTATAGAGCAACTCCTAGCGTTTCGCCATCGGAGCCATCTAGAAGCTAATGAATATCGCCAAAAGAGCCAATTCAGGTACATGACGCGGTAGTACTGTTTATACAACAAAGCCTTCAGCTCAGCGTCGTGGCAATTAATAGTTGAAGAGATGATGAAACTGGATGGGGTGATACGCAACTAGCTGTAAAATAGATTAATTATAATCGATGATGATTATGAAAGCGAGAGCATAAAAGGTGACCAATGAAGAACCATAAGGGTCAGTGCTAGCAGAGCACTGCAGAAAATAAAAAGCTACCTAAGCGGTATGAGACTTGGTTTAGCCGAGATGGTGATGTCGGTGGATCGAAGGAAATATGGTTTAATAAAGATAAAGATGCATGGAGTGAAAATAATAACGAAAGAACCAATATAATACGTAGGGGTGGCTCTCGCTAGACACCTCAGCTTTAAAGATAATATATCTCAGGTTACCAAAAAATCTCTTATTTAGGGTGAATAGGATTTGTACGGCATACCGGACGGTATCTAGGAAAGCTGTACTGGTAATCGCTGGGATCATTTCTATCTGATTGAGGAGAGACTGAAAGTGTACGGGACGAAAAGGAAGTACAAAGAAACAGACGATAATGACGAAGTGGCAGGATGAACGGCGGATGGACGTGACGGCTCATATTAAACAGTTCCCGAATAGGTATGGCTGCTTTAGCGTGTATGCGAAAACAGAAGGGTGTAGGTACTGCGGAGACAGCCTGAACGGTGGCGGGTATGCCATCTTCAGATGTAGGCGATGGGAGCAGGAGTGCGTCAGCTGGAGCGCAAATGAAGGGGTTGAAATGGAGGTATAAGGCAGGATTCTGACAATGTTTATGAGAGAAGACAGCTGGAAAAGCACTCAAGTCTTAGTGGAAAGGGTAATATCGCAAAGAGAGAAAAATAATGAGAGACTACATTCGTTTTAAAACAATAAGAAAGCGGTTTCGGGGCGGATAACAAAGAGAGAGGATTTTTTAATGGGTCGAAATCTCACATACGTTTCCACTACCCACCGATAAAAAAAAAGGTTAAATTAGGTTATACTGGTGATTTTTTGAGATAGTGCGAGTCGGTAACGAAACGTAAGTTTAAAGAGTAGTTACAGGAAAAAGGAAGAATGGAACACACATAGAAGTGTAACAAATGGCAATTGAATACAAACAAGAAAAATAGACTCTAAAACAAGGCATCATAGAAGCAAAGAATCGTCAATAGAGCAACACTTGTGCAGAAATAGAGGATCATATATGGGGAACTAGATACAAGATTATCATGAAGGATGGTAGGACTTCCAAAAATCGACATAGAGGGTAAGAAAAACTAGCAGAGGCGATATTTCCGATGAATAAAACAACTATATGGAAAACTCTGGAAGTCGATGTTGCTCCTTCATGGAAAATACAGTGAAGCCGGAAAGAATACTACCGGAAGCGGAACTATAACCATCATATATACCAGATATCCTGAAATGGGAAGCTTTTCTTAACCCTGGCAGATCGCAAGACTAGTCTTGATCACGAAGCCAAATAAGGCAACAAACAATTCGTCATCCTATAGAGCTCTAAGTCTATTGGACACAATGAGAAAGCTGCTGGAGCCTCTTATGGCAAATAAAATCAAGAATGAACTTGACACACACGAAAATCTATCAAAGCAATAGTATGGGTTTAGAAGGAGATCCACGATGATGGCTGTAGAAAGGGTGTACGATACAGACAGGAAGGAGTCTTGCGTATTAGAAAGTTATTCGCTGAATGCTTTTAATGCAGCAAAATTGCAGTTTATAAGGGAGAACCTAAGAAGAAGGAGAAGAAGGATAGATACGTGGAGTTGAAAAAGGGAGTCAGAATGCTCTACCTGTCACTCGTAGAGTCCCACAGGCAGTGTTCTTGGCCCGCTGCTATAATCTATTTTATATGATGGTGTACTGGGAGTTAGTCTGTGTGAAGAAGCTGAACTGATAGCATATGATGACGATCTGACACTTACAGACACGGAGAAGACCGAAATGGGGTTTATGGGAACGGTAAATGACGCTTTGGAAGAGGTAAGTGATTGGATGACAACGATGAAACTATGGATAGCACTGGAAGAACGTGAAAATATGCAAAGAATATTTTCGATCTTATCTACGAAAGTTGCAAGAATTATTCCGTTTGACCTCATAGTGGCAGAAAGAAGAAAGATTGTGGCAAAAGCGAGTAGCCAGAAGACAGATTTAAAATACCATCAGTCGACAAATGGTAAAGGAGATAGGAAAAGAGCGAAAAAGATGTATGGAAAGATAGATTAACCTTGAACATGTCGTGGTATTTCAGAAGACACGGCCAAATAGACTACTACCTCACCCAAGTGGTGACAGCACATGGGTGTTTCGGAAATTACATACATGAAATAGACAAAGCGGACAGAGATTAATACTAGTTAGTACTGCCAACAAGCAGACTATGTGCAACACCATATTTCAATGTAGATAATTGGTGGTGATAGAGAAAGGGTATATACAGAAATAGAGCATATAATCACACCATAAAAACCCGATTACAGACACCGAAATTTTCAAAGGAAAATAAGAATAGGAGATAGGTTGCCATAAGCAAAGGAAAAGAAATATACACCGATCGCCTCGAAGTAATACATATGTGGTCCCAAGGTGATTAATCTGAAAGGGACTGGTTATGGTGCTGTAAACATTCCACACTCACCGTGCAATTTACCAATTTTTGCAAACTCCTTCTACTTAAAAAAGGGGTTACTTTAGGCCTAATTGACTACATAAAAACGTTTTAATAGAAAAAGGAGGCATGCAGGCACAAATAAGTCTTCAGATATGTAAGGTAAGATCTAGCACACGTGCACTGGGAAAAAACCATTAGAAAATCAACAAAAAAAAAGATAATCTATAGCGGTAAGTGCAACACTATAGGCGGCTGAAGGATGTTTGAAATCAACAAAGAAGACATCAACTGTTCCTCTGGCCTACTACGTAAACTTTTTGGGATAATCCTGCTGTTCACGGAGGTTAATGGAGAAGAAGAAACAGGGGAAAGGTTATCTCACAACTTGAGAGTCACAAAACTCAAATAATGCCAGCAAATGATTTCTTCAAATGGTTGTTTCAGAGAATTGTAAAAATTTACATAAAATTAAAACTAACCACCAGAACTACCTCAATCAATGAACAGACAAGAAGGAGAAACACACTTTTTTGGACATTTCTCAGTTAACATGGTATCCTATGCCAGCAAACTATGAACCTGGGCGACCATTTTAAATAATATTTTCATTAAAACTTTAAAAACAAAATCCCTTTTCAGTAGTTTAGTGCCATATTTGTAATTCCTTCTCACGATTTTCCCGTTATTTTCAAGCAGGGGGCTCTAAAGAACTGTGCATTGTGTAAGCTACCTTGTTGCGGCTCGAATGTCCTTCATAGCGTAAGTAGTTCAAATGTACTACAATTATTGGATTGTGTAAGGAAAAATGTTGGACGTAAACAACGAACAGTTAAAGTCAAACAGACAGCGAACGGTAATAGCAAAACAATGTCAACTTGTTGACCACCACGCCTCTGCAATAAAACAATGAACCTCCAATTCATAATTACTGAATAACAAATATGACATTACCAATCGCCATATAAGTCGGCGCAGCTTAGCGCTGTACCAAGAACTTGACAAAAACCGCTAATTAACGATTGTAGGTTACATCAGATAAAGAGCGCGACTCGTGGGTTGTTGCAGTTAATTCACGCCCATTTCTGTCAATGTATGTCATTTCCACGTGGATGAAGGCATTTTCCTGACAGGTACAGAATACTTTCGGAGAACCCTCCACACGATCCTTGTAATGCGATACCTGCAGGAAATTTGGATCGAACTTTCAATTATCAGCGCTAGCTCAATCCAATTCTTCGCTGTTGTTTGCGATTTGGCTCCCATGGCATGCGAGCTCTATCAATCAATGAATCAGGAATCGCGAGCAGACTACGTGTCTGTTGATTTTCAGGGACACCAGGGAAAAAGCGAGCAACGCCTCGTTCTAGGCGTGTAGCGCACCCATTCTGGGCTGAAGGCCAAGCTTGCGTCAAGAACTGCACTTGCCCAGCAGTCGGCGTGTCTGTCGCTGGCATTATCATAATTCAATTTATACAGAAAATTCTCATTATGCTGTGAGTCTCTTTTATCGCCGTGTAGGTATGGGACTGATAGCGGGTTCTACACGCCCGTTTATTCGTCTGCATGCGGCGATAAGCTGAGACTAACTCGATCCTTGCTGATAATGGTCCGATCGCGACACACTCGGGTTTCGAAAAAGCCATGTAGGCTGCTGCTAATTAAATAATAGAGTGTTCTGGCTTGTGTGGGCACATTTTTACTGCGGCAGGTTGTTGACAAAACGCTTTTCCATGCATCGCCTGGACAAACAATGCGTCGGTTAATTTTAAATCTGAGCGCATTCGCGAGTCTTCGAGGAAAAGCCTCATGTAGGAATGTGAAATTGGAAAAAACGGTTATGAATAGCTTACAAAATATTGTATTGCATATATAATGATCGTTCCTCTTCTAAGAATATTATTTATATACAGATTCTGGTTAATTGAACTAATTAAGCGAAAGTTCACCTAGTCAGCACACCTTTATGGAACAACACTGAAAGCAATACTTTGTCCTTTGCACTGTATTATATACTTTTCTTCCAACTCTTTCAACTCTGACTGAACTATAGTACATATTTCATTTTTTTTCGATATGAGATCGACCTAGAATCTTTAAAACTGCAACCATGAAGGTAATATTGCCTCCAAGTTTGCTAACAGGCATCTTTCAATAGTGTATTACCATATACTTGGAAACCATTGTCACATTTTTCAACAACTTCAGCTGCTGGAGATGATGATATTAGCAGATACTTCTCCATCACTTCAAGGGTTTGATACTAAAAGATAAAGATTCCAGTTACACGGAGCAAATTTAGGGTTTATACTTTCCTCGTCATAAACGATTATTCCAGTTAAACGGTGTCCCAGTTAACCGAAATCCGCTATAGCACTCACCGATTGTTGTCAGTGTTTGTTGCTTGGGTTGTTGCCCATTATTTTATTGTTGGGTGGTCTTCAATTATTAGTACTACCGCAGATATTACTATCATGCCTGGGAATAGCAGACATCCCTTGACCTGATAAGTACTTATCAGTAATCCAGGAAGCGCACCTGGATAGCCTGGAATACTCATTTCTCACAAATGCTTTGTGATTTGGCCTTCTGCGAAGGCGGCAACTATTAATTTACATTACACTGACAGTTGCAGCCTAGCTCATTAGTCTAGTTAG